>CACTHL010000222.1:2400000-3600000 GCA_902712375.1 Dioscorea dumetorum
GAGGGAGCCGTACATTAATTTTTAAAGTGGCTACTATTCTGGCAATTCCAGCATGTTATATTCTTATGGTTTTTGGAATGGCCCCTCTTTCGACTTTGATCTACCACACCATTGATTCTGCCCCTTTTCAAGTTTTCTACCTCTGCTCTTTGTATTTAGCAAGGAACCTAATGACTTTCCTGAAGTTTTCCTCCTAATATCCTCTTCAAAGATTAAATCCCGAATCCCTTATAATGCCAACTTAGCAGTTCTGGATGAACTACTAATGGCAATGACTGTCCTTGACCAATTCTCAGGCAATGAGAATAACAAGAGCAAAGCTTGCACTTCATCATTGAATTTAATATCTACTGAGACCAATCTAGTTAGAATAGAGTTAAATTCATTCACATGATATGTGACAGATGCACCTTCCTTCATCCTTGTATTGACTAATTGACGGATCAGGAATACTTTGTTCGAAGCAAATGGCTTTTCGTACATATTCGACAATGCATTGAGTAAGCCGTAAGTGGTCGTCTTCTTGACAACGTTGTATGCGACGTTCTTAGCCAACGCCAATCGGATCATGCCAAGAGTGGCGATCTAATAATTTCTGGTCTTTCTTGCTCATCTGATCTGGCTTCTTCCCTGACAGAGGTTCATATAGCTTCTTTTGATACAGATAATCTTCGATTTGCGTCTTCCAAAATCCAAAGTTACTGCTGTCAAACTTGTCGATCTTGACTTTTCCTTCATCGGCCATTGCTCCCACTCGCCTCACAACCTGAAGTTCTGGTACCGCTTGTTAAGGATGGGGCAATCTGAGCAATGACAATAAGAGAAAGCACACATACACAAGAAGACACAAGATTTTTACGTGGTTTGGTCTTAAAGACCTACGTCCACGGCCACACCAATATTAATTTATTTCACTCATAGCATATAAGGGTTTTACAATTACAGGGCTATTTATAGGGAAAAGATAACAGGATATCTTTAGGATATTTATACGGAACAAGATATCTTTAGGATATTTATAGGAAAAGATAACTGGGATAATTATGGGAAAAAATAAATCCTAATCAAAATCAAAATTCCCATATAGGCATTGCACCTAAAAAAATAAACATTAATCAAGACTTCATATAACCAACACATGATGTTCCGCCCTAAATGGGAAAAGGCTAGGGTTATGAACTTATAATCATGGAATCGACTCTATCATTAGATTATAAGTTCATTCCATACCGGACCAAACCGGAATAGGGTATGGTTCTGAAAGCTGAATCAGATATGGATAGTGCCAATAAGATTTCATTCGAAAAAAGAGCTTGTCCACAAGCTCAAAATAGGAGCACAAAAAGAAGAAACATCTTCCAAAGTAGTTTGCGCTTACAGATGCCTTTGCTTGCTTATTATTGCATGCAATGATATTTGAGGTTCTCCAGTAGTACTTTGGTCAACGTCTTCATAGCCCTCTACTTCCAACCAAAATAATTTTTACATTGATGTTGAATGCATGTTGTTCATCATAGTTATGACAAAGCCCTTTAACTCGTCGTTCTGCCATTTGCGCAATAATCAATTTGTTGATAAAAGGAGAAGTCATATTTTCTAAACTTGAACTTGCCACCATCATCCCACCTTGCCGGGAGTTACTCTTAGGAGCGGAGGAAAGAATTATAGCTGCTATATTTGTGCCTTTAGTGCTTAAGCTTGTGTCTTACCAAGGCTCTCTTCATATGTCTACGCTCTTATTACTTGTCTCTTTTCTCAAAGGCCCGTGCCAAATTCATCGCTTGAACAAGGTTTGGAAGGTTTTGCACCTCCACTTCCAACTTGATGGAATCCATTATTCCTAAAGTAAAATTTAACTGTTGATTGACTCACACTATACAATCACGTGCCAAAAATCTGAAATTGGCGCTGATTATCCTCTACTATTTCTATTTGTTTCAAATTAACCAATTCACCTAATGGGTTGCCATGGAATAGTGGGTCAAATCTCAAAGTGCAATATTCCTTGAAGGCTTCCGTGTGAATTTCGGTTCTTCCTGCTCCATTTAATAAAACCATAATTGCGCTTCCCCCAACATGTGAAAAGCAGCCAAACCAACCTTGTCTATTTCGATTGTCTGTTGATTGGCAAAGCATTTCTCACACCGGTGTAGCCATATCAATGGGTCTTCTGATCCATCAAAGGTTGGAAAGTCAAGCTTTGTGTAACTCGGCACCACGCTAGACCCTGATAATGGCTCTAATCGATTGTCATATATGTAGTGGTGGTTTCTAAAGTTGTTATTGCTGCTCATACCTCCATTTGACACTTTGCCACGATTTTGATTGAAACTATTAAGTTCCTGCAATTGGAGTGACAATTGTTGCAATTGATTTTCCAATTTCAATTTGGTTTGTGTGATTCTTCCCTCCATTCGTGACGCAACTTCTGCCACTCTTGCTTCATTAATTGCTTATGCTTTCTTGTAAAAGAGCCCACAATTCTTCTTTTATGTTGGAATCACCCGTTGTGTCTGTCTCTTATTCCAAGTTGTTACAGTCTAGGGACACAAATCGAGTCACTCGGTGATGCACAGGAAAATCCACTTAGATAAATGGTGTTTTCCTCCTATTGCGATACCGTCCTCGTGAAGAACTTATGATGAATGAAAGATATGAAACTCATCGAAGGAAGCTCCTAACCTTGGCACTTGTTAAAGGGAGCTCCTAACCAAAGACTTGTTAAGATGGAGAGAGTCTTAAACTTCCCTGATTTGAGCAAACTTCTTCTTGCTTTTATTCTCATTTAATTATCTTCCTATATAGAGGTTACATAGGAAATTATTCCTGTAGAAATAGGAAAATAATTAAGGACAACAATGAAGGACTCATAAAATACTTGCTAAAGTAGACTCTTCTAATTTATAACTAAATTGTATTTCAAATACTTGCTAAAATGGCTCTACTAATCTGGAATTAAATTATCATTTCCCTTTCTTTCCTTGTAACTTCCTTCTTTTGTGGCACACATAACACTTAAAGTACCTTGGGACTCATCTGTCTGCACATAGCTCTGCATTTTGTCTCTAGATTATTAATTTTAGAACCACATGTATGCTACAAACTTTTATGGTTGCGGGTAAGTTATATATAAAAAAAGAAATTTATCTTTCAAAATATTTTACTCCTTGCTGCTTAAAAACTATGATTGAATCAATAAAAAGAAATGTCCAATGATTTTACTCTAGCTTTGTCGGAAGCATGTGGTTGTGGCAACTCAGTGTTTCCTCCAATACAGTGATATTGCTGATATTGCTGAGAGGAAAAGCAAGGCATCGGTAGACGTAATGAATGCAATATTGATTCATCTGGGATATCTACGAGTATTGAATTGCCCAAAGCAAACCATATTCTTAATAGAGTTAGTACTAGTATTGTTATAACCTTTAATCCAGAGTGGGTTTTTGGATGTAATGCTCACTCAAAATAGTTTAGCTCTTACACATGTTAGTAAGGCAAAATGAAAGACAGTATATGTGTGAGTTGTTCTCGAGTGGTCCTGTGAATTTGTGGGGAGCAGCATGGACTCGACAAAGAAATGATAAGACTCATAAATGAACTTGCTTTGCTAACAAGTAAATATCCAAAATTCTTAGCTTATTCAGGAAGAGTGAAAAACATGTTTGTCTTCACTTATGATTGGGTATTATCGGGTAATGTTTTGGTGATGCAATTTTATCAGATTTTCTTTGATTCATGTGATCTTTAATATATTTTATTCACTCACAATTGGGAACATTCACCATATTATTTATCTCAACATTGTTAATTTCCACACAATGGTTATAAATCCTTAGATTATATTTTTGGAATAGCTCATACAGATTATATGGTTACGGAAATCTTACAAAACATTGGACATGTAGTGATTGATCTATGCTTAACAGGTAAATTTATTTCATACTTTTCTTGGACACCATTGGCATATGTATACATTTGAATTATGTGGCTACAACTGAGCACATGAATTCAGACTCCAAATTGGATTGATGATTCTATTTATGTATCATTATAAACTTATTTTTTCAGGAATACAAAGGAATACTAGATAAGAGAATTCAGCACCTATATAACCTCCGAAATCAGCCCAACCAGTTCACAGTGCTTGTTCGAGGAATCCCTCTTTGCACAGAGCATGGGGCTCATGGGTGCTCTGTTGATCACTTCTTCTCCAAGCATCATCCTGATATATATCATGCTTGTCAAATGGTATATGATGGAAAAAGTATAGAGAAATTGCTGGTGAGTGCAATTGCAAATATGTAAGTTAATGGTGCACATATTCAATTGCAGCCTATTTTCTCAGCTACATGTTGCAGTTTACAAATAGTGTGCAATTTGATGTTCTTGGAAATATTTTATATTTGAAGACCTCTTCTTTGTATCCTGGTGCTTTTTATGTTAAATTGATCCTTTTTTTAAAGGGGCTTTTCACTATGTTGCTTTCAATCTCAATAATATACAAAGCTTGTCTTTATGAAATGTGATGTATTAGGTCAATTTTATCAAGCATCTCAATTTATATCTTCTTTTAGTTTTTTTTTATCTGGCAAAAATTTTAGGAAATGCATCTTTTGGCTGGAAGTAGTTTAATAAGAAATTGCTTCTTTTCTCCTATTATTTATATTTGGAATGGATGTTTTTCCAAACAGTTACACATATTGCTAGTTGAAGCTGGAAATTGTTAGGAATGATTCATCTTGTTATGTCTCAATAATGATGATGATGTACATATAGGAAAATGTAGTACCTTATACGGTACTGTAGATGTATATGCATACAAGAAAAGAGTACGTATAAATATATGTATAGTACATCTAACACCCCCCCTCAAACTCAAGGCGGATCATAAGTCTTGAGTTTGGATAGCATGAAACGATGATGATCACGTGTCTGTGCTTTGGTAAAGAAATCTGCCACCTGGATCTCAGTGGGGAGATAGTGAAGAGACACTTCCTATGCACGTACATGACATCGAGTGAAGTGGGCATCGACACCAATATGTTTGGTTAACTCGTGCTTAACCGGATCTGTAGCAATCTGAAGAGCCCAGTACTGTCACAATAAATAGGAGTGGAAGAAGAAAGAGATACGCCACAGTCTTGTAGAATCGACTGAAGCCAGAGGACCTCCTGAATAGTGGAAGCCAAAGCACGGACTTCAGCCTCAGTACTGGACTTGGCAACAGTATGCTGTTTCTTGGTCTTCCAAACAATGAGAGATGACCCAAGAAAAATACAGTAACCAGTGACAGAAACCCTATCATCAGGAGAACTAGCCCAGGTAGCATCAGAATAAGCCTGTAGCTGTAGAGTGGAGTGGTGAGGATAGAACAAACCACGAGAAACAGTGCCACGAAGATAACGCAACACCCGTAGAAGATGAGCATAGTGAACAGAAGTCGGGGCTGCTACAAATTGACTGAGAATATGAACGGCATGAGAAATATCAGGTCGAGTGACAGACAAGTAGACCAAACTGCCCACAAGATCTCGATAGCGAGAAGGATCTAATAAGGGGATCCCATCAATAGCACGGAGCTGCAAATGGAGCTCCATCGGCGTGGCAGCAGTACGGGTATCAGTCAAACCTGAACGAGCAAGAAGATCGAGAGTGTAACGCTGCTGAAAGAGCCGGTAGCCATCCGAATGAGAGGTGGTATCGATGCCAAGAAAGTAGCGAAGTGGTCCCAAATCAGTCATCAGAAAAGTCACACAATTTCTGCTTCACAAAAGCAATATGAGCAGAGTCATCACCAGTGAGAATCATATCATCCACATAGAGAAGAAGAATGGTTCGACCCCGAGATGAAGAATGAACAAAGACAGCGGGATCATGTATGCTGGCAGTGAAGCCAGCAGTCTCAACTACGGTGCTGAAACGCTCAAACCAGGCTCGTGGAGCCTGTTTGAGACCATAAAGTGCACGGCGAAGACGACAAACCATTCTAGGAGGAGCACGAAGACCAGGGGGAGGAGTCATGTATACTTTCTCTTTCAAGTCGCCATGAAGAAACGCGTTCTTCACATCAAGCTGATGAAGAACCCATCCACGAACAGCAGCAACAACAACTAAGGTACGGACAGTATGCATGTGGGCAACAGGGGCAAAAGTCTCCTCATAATCACGACCATACTCCTGCTGAAAACCTCGAGCAACTAGACGCGCTTTGTAGCGCTCAGGAGACCCGTCAGAGAGGGTTTTAACCCGGTAAATCCAACGGCAGGTGATGGGAACAGCATGGGAAGGAAGAGGAACTAGATCCCATGTATGAGTCCGAGATAATGCATCAAGTTCCTCGGCCATGGCATTCTGCCACTCAGGCAACTGAACTGCTTCGCGGTAGGTACCTGGCTCAAAGATATCTGAAACACTGGTGCTAACAGAAGCAAAGCGATTAGGAGGATGTAAAGTAGAGCGATCACGAAGAGAGTAAGAATAAGAAGATACCTCAGGTGGTGGATCAGCAGTGGGATATGTGTCAGAGGAGACCGGTTGAGATGGAGGTGCTATGGGTTCCCGACGTTGATACGTAAAACGTATAGGAGGATGAGCAAGAGGAAGAGAGGAGGAAGGAGAGGATACTATAGGAGACTCAATAGATAAAGGAGGAGATGAATGAGAGAGAAGTTCAGGAGAAGGGTCAGGGGGGGAGGGATAGAGATGGGAGGAAGACCTGGACTGGAGGGTGTAGGAAAAAGAAAAGACAGAGGAACGGAGGGAGAGGGAGGGGAAGTGGAGGATGGAGAGGCATAGAATGGAGTGGACTCATCAAATGTGACATCACGAGAAATACGAATACGCTGAGTAATGGGATCATAGCAACGATAACCTTTATGCTCAAGACTATACTCAAGAAAAACACAAGAAATGGACTAGGCAGTGAGTTTGGTCCGTTCCCGGGGTGAGAGTAGAACGAAACAACGACATCCAAAGGCACGAAGATGGTCATAGCGAGGAGGGGTCCCATGAAGACACTCACCTGGACTACGACCATGAAGATGAGAGGAGGGTTGGAGATTAATAAGATAAACAGCAATGCTTACTGCAGCAGCCCAGAAGTGAGGGGGAAGGAAAGCACCTAGAAGAAGAGCACGGGCTGTCTCTAATATATGACGGTGTTTACGCTCAGCATCGCCATTCTGAGAATGAGCTCCAGGGCAGGATAACTGAGGTAAGGTGCCTTCAGAAGATAAGAAGGCACGAAAGGCGTGAGAAGTATACTCGCCGCCAGAGTCAGACCGAAAGGTTTTGATAGGTGATGAAAATTGTGTGTGTATCATAGTAGAAAAGGAGCGATAAATAGATAATAACTTACTACGATGATGCATGAAGTAAATCCAAGTGAAGCGAGTGTAGTCATCAATAAAAATAACATAATAACGATTACCTCCTTTAGAAACAAAGGGAGCCGGACCCCATACATCAGAGTGTATGAGTTCAAAGGGAGCAGTAGTCTGAGAAACACTAGGAGGATAAGGACGTTGTAGTTGCTTTCCAAGTTTACAACCAAAACAGACAACATCAGAAGGAGATGAGACAGACCCTAAGTCTCCATGACGAACAAGAAAAGACATACGAGAGGAAGATAAGTGACCAAGACGATGATGCCATAAATGATGAGATATAACAGCCGCATTACAGTGAGGAAGAGATGGACCTAGAGATGTAAGACGAAGGGAATCCAGCACATAAACTCCATTATGACGACGACCCGTTCCAATTACATTCCCACTACGATCCTGCACACGACAAGAGGTACGGTAAAAAATAACTTGACAATCATAATCAGTAAGCTGGCTAACAGACATAAGGTTCATAGATAATGAAGGAACATAAGAAACAGAAAGAACAGAGAAAGCACTTGATGAAAGATGGCCGGTAGAGGAAACAGGAAGGAGTGTACCATCAGCAATGCGAACATGAGAGACAAGAGGTGATGAATTAGAATGATGAAGATAAGTAGCATCATGGGTCATGTGGAGAGAAGCACCAGAGTCAAGAAGCCAAAGAGGACAGGAGTTACCTGAAGTAGATGAAAAGACCTGAGTCGAAATCGCATGGCCAGTAGATGGGTCTGCCAAATAGGACTGCTGGAACTGACGGAACATCACTATCAAATGTTGATCCGTAGGAGATAATGGAGCAGGAGATTCCAAAGAAGATGAATGCTGAAGAGGATTGGAAGTTGTGGGAGAAGTAGGGGGAGGAGCTTGCTGAAGTCCTCGTTGCTTTGTGCCACAATTATGTTGAAATTTGCCCAGTATGCCATAAGAGTGACGCATGACGTTCTGCTTTGATTTGGAAATTCCGATGTTGAAAATTGCGAAATCGAAAGTCCGGGACTTTTTTTTTTTTAATATATATATATATATATATATATATAGAGGTGTGCTTGTCTGGAATCAAAACAAGATTCCAGACAGCATCTTATAATTGAGAAACATCACAAAGCACGGGAAAGAAAAGGCCGCCATTGTGGGAACTTGGACCGGCACACTGGCCGAGGTTCGCCGGAGGAGAGGAAGAGGGAGCTGCGGGGGCTGCGGGAATGGGGGTTGCGAGAGGAGATGATGGAGCTGCGGGGAAAGGGGGGCTGCAGGGAAGAAGTGGGGGGCTGCGGGGAAGGGGGCGGGGGGCGGAGAGCTGCGGGGGAGGGATCAGAGGAGCTGCCGGGTGTGGTGGGGGGGCTGCGGGGGTGGCAGGTGGCGGTGAGGAGAAGAGGCCGGTGGCTGGTGGTGGGTGGCGGGTGTTTGAAGGTCTGCAAGTCGGTGGGAAGAAGAGGCCGGTGAGGAGAAGAGGAGCTGGAGACGGCCGGAAGGTAGTGAGGCTGCGGCGGAGCTGATGGCGGCCGGGGAGGGGAGATGGGGGAGGGGAGAAGGCTGGCCGGTGAGGAAAAAGAGAGACAGAGAGGCAGAGAGCTGGAGGGGGAGACTGCCGGGAGATGGCTGCAGCCGGAGAGAGATGGCCGGCGTCGGTTGCCGGAGGGATCTAAGGCTCTGATACCATGTTAGGAATGATTCATCTTGTTATGTCTCAATAATGATGATGATGTACATATAGGAAAATGTAGTACCTTATACGGTACTGTAGATGTATATGCATACAAGAAAAGAGTACGTATAAATATATGTATAGTACATCTAACAGAAATGACCCATTTTTGACATATTAAAAAAGGCTATAATTCTTGGTGCTTGCTATCTAATCTCATCTTCTGGCATCTAATGCATTCAAGCTAGTGAATTCACTAAAGTCTAAAGATAATCTTGTACATTTTGATAACTGTGTTTGTTATTGGATATTAGTTCACTTTTTCTTTAAAAGGGGTTGTTCAGTAATGAAATGCTTCACATATCATAGTTGAAGTTCTGTTTATTTTGATTTACTTATTAAGTGATGACAGGAAATGTAATTTTCTTACGAGATACACTGGAGTTGTGCATCATGTCTTTAGATAATAATAGAGTAATCCTTGCAGCGTCAAGCATCATCAATTGAGAGAAAACTTGAGAAATTGCGACAAAGAGTGGGTAGAGGACAGAACATGGTGTCTGTCTTCTGCAGTATTTTTCAATCAAACACAGAAAACATTTTGGATCAGGAAAACAAACTTGAGCAACTATACCAAAAGATACGGCTTGGCCAGTCTGAGTATCTTTATAAACAAAAGGTACCATTTAAATTTCTTCTGTGGTATGTAGATGTTTCTGTGTTAGTGTGGTTATCTTTATCCTCAAAGTTTTTCTTTTATAAATGTGAACTATTTTGAGTAATTATCCAATGTTGGCAAGGTTTACACTAATGATAGAGAATGTTCACTTAGGTACGATTAATCTTCCCAAAAACTATGTATTTGAATGGCTCCAGATCATTTTATGTATGAAAATACGATCTATTTATTTTTTAATTAATGTAGCAGCTTTCTTCCATAGAATGCATTCTTTCTCACACATTTGGTTTCTCTTAGCAAACATGTCTGTATGATCACGTATGTTGACTTTATTATTGGAAGATATGGTAAATTTAGATGTCTGAATTAAAATCCCTTAGCTTCCGTTCATGCATGTGTTTAGTTGTGAAGAGCCAAATATTTTCTTTCCTTCAGTACTTCTTACTTCAAGTTTCCATTCTAATCCCACTGTAAATATCTATGTTAATATTGAGCCAGAGCATCAGATCGCGATTTTCGATTCAATTACTTTGCATATTATTTTTGCCTATTCAATCATGTGTGAGTGAGATGCTTGGGGCCCACAGGTGCATGCTTGTGGTTTCTCTGGACAGTTTAAAGAAAGTAACCTGCCCATAGGCTTTCTAATCCAAGACAAACATACTTGCAATACACAGAGCCATGAGAAGCTAGGAGCATTCGTAGTTAATTAACAAATCTTCAAGTGTTGATGGAACAAGGTAGAGGATGCATATATATCCTGACACAAAACAGTTCTACGCCCATGAAAAGCTATATAAATTGTGCACATATCTCTGATGGCTGTTTGTAGTGGTCGAAGTCAGTGCATAGCTTTCTTTATATATATTAATAATATTCTTTGTGATTCTTATGTAGTTTTGGGAATCCATCTGATTTGTAGCCCAAGCATAAATGGGTAGTCTTCCAGCTTTTGCTGGTGTTGATTATCTTTTTCTTCGGTACCTTGTATTGATGGATACCTCCCTAGATTCCCATTCCTAGTTAGCAACTGAGAGGGGAGTAATAGCGACATCTTTCCTGTGTTACTTCTGTGTTACTTCCGTTAAGTCTTTGAAGTGCTTGGGATCAGTCAACTGCAAAGAAAAGATTTAGATGTACTGGTCAGTAGGAAATAATTAATGAGACCTGCTTGTGCCGCATTCTAAACATTTGCAAAACTTGTCCCGCCTGCTATTTCAGTCAGTGTAGTAGTCATGGGCTCATTGTTAAACACAAATATCATCCAATTCTGAAACCTTAAGCAAACCTTGAGCTTTCATAATGCATATATTTTATCAGCTTAGATTATGCTTCAGATTTAGTAAGACTCCATTGCATGTTACTTTGTTTGATTATCAACCTTGATTGAGTCTTGTGATCAAGTTTGAATTTAACTGTTTGTGTTGTTCAGTGCCATTTTCATGTATGATCATGGCTATTTACCTATAACCAAAGTACATGTTCTAACTTTAATGACTTTTACTTGCCCATCATTAGCTGTATTCTTGTATTTAAACATTAACCATTAGTTCCATCACCATATCTTTAACTTAATTATAGCAAGATGGTTATATTCTCATAGCATGCATGCTTACTAGCATCCTTGGGTACCTCTTTGATTATATTTTGGAAGTGATTAAATACTGAAAGTTTAGCCATAAAACCTTATTCCTCTTGAGTTCATCAGCAATCAGTTTTACACTTTCTTAGTAAATTGAAGGACACCCATGCATTTCCATCTTATTTCTTGAAAAAAATGTTCTGTTTGTTTGTGTTCATCTCATATTGCTTGAGCTAACTTTCCATCTTATTACAGGAGCTGCCAACTGCATTTGTATCATTTAAATCACGCCAGGGTATGGCTATGGTTTCCCAGACACAGCAACATGTGCATCCGCTCATGTGGATCACTGAGGCCGCACCAGAACCAAGAGATTTACTATGGAGCAATTTGGCCATATCTTACAATCGTCAGGTGATCTGCAAAGTTGGAGTTTCTATTGCAGCAACCCTGCTCACAATTTTTTTTGCACTTCCTGTTACTGCAGTTCAAGGGATTGTGCAACTTGAGAAACTAAAGAAGTGGTTCCCTCCTGCCAGAGCTGTTCAATTGATGTAAGTAATTTCATTGGTGGCTCCTCTTTTTGGCTATTATAATTATCCTTATGCACAAGGAATTGTTCTCTCGAACTGTCAAGAAGCAGTTAATGAAGTAAAATGTTTGTTCCTAACTTTCATTTTCTTGTTTATTTATGCTGCTGCTTATATTTTGGGCAAACATGTTAGGGGATGTGTATGGCATTCAAGTTAGTTAAGTGCAAACTCTTGTTTCATCATTTGTACAAGAAGCTTCAAAGGATATGGATTTGTTACTACACAAGTTGATTGGAGACTAGCAAAAATCATGACAAGATTTCCGGGGACTTGACAAGGCGTAAAATATTTTCATAGAAGTGAAATCTTCCTGTTGAACATAAGCAATTCTCCCTTGTCAATTGAACTGTGAAATGAGCAAGTGATGGTGAAAGAGCATTTGCTAGATTATTCCTTTCTAGATGCGAACTAGACATATTTCCTGTGTTTGATTCAACTGAAAAACTTAAGCTGATAGAATAAAAGGGCCATGCTTATATATTTGGATCCATATTTACCAAATTAACCAATGTGGTTGTTATGCACCAACAGCAAACTCTAGTGTATGCACGTTATCCTCATGGGTGCAAGAAGCTAGAAGCAACAAGGAGTGCAACAAGTAGTTATTTGCTTAGTTAGGCCCATGCTCATATTTAGATCCATATTTACCAAATTAACCGATGTGGTTGTTGTTAGATGTATATATATACATACGTATTCATTCATGTATACTCATACATCTACAGTATCGTATATGTACATCTCTTCCTCTATATGTACTCACTTTCATTATGTGAATGATAAGCTGTGAGGTTTACACCAAATCTCTTTATCTAACATGGTATCAGACGACTAATCCTTCCCAACTCCGGCCATCTCCGGCCACCTCTCGTGCTGCGACTTTCGGAACCTCCTCCAGCCTCTCACCGCACTCGCCCTCTCATCGCCACCAGCCCTCACCGCCAACCCACAGCCTTCCAGCTTCTCCAGCTCTTCAGCCCTCCAACGCCAGCTCTCCGCTCCGCTCGGCAGCTCCTCACTCCCAGCTTTGCTTTTTCCGGTCCAGTGCACCGCCTCCACCTTGCCACCAGCCCTCCCAGTCCCTCACCACCAGCCTTAAGCTCTCCTACCATGCTCCACCCCAGTCCTCCGCCAGCTCTCCTTCAAGTCCCACTTCACCCGAACCTCAACAGCACTCAACCTCCGCCGATCGGGCTCCGGTGAACCTCGGACTGCGTGATCCTGACATGGCCCAAGTTCCCATGTTTTCTGGCTTCTTTTCTGGCTTTTTGACTCTCATTGTATGCTGTCTGGAATCTTAAATTGATTCCAGACAAGCATATCTTAATATATATATATATATATATATATATATATTAAAAAAAAAATGGCTGCTTCTGGTTTTAATGCTATTCCCGAAGCTCGTCACCACAATCTCCAATATTCTGATATAATTCTTGATGGCACCAACTACATTCCCAGGCACCTTACAATTAAACGGATTCTCGACGGTATCCGTGTTCTAGGACATGTTGATGGCACTTCAACTGTTCCTGTTCCTTCTGCAGTTCCTGACACTCCCAGCTCATCCCTAGAGGCATCTGCTCTTCTTACGACCTTTGAGCAGAAGTTAGAAAAGTGGGCAACTGATGACTCTACCGCCAAGATGGTTATCTGCCAAACTGTTACACTTGAGATTCGTACCCAGATAGCCGATCTTCCCACCGTCCGTGACATGTGGGACTATCTGGAACATTGATATTATGGATCCAGTCAGGCACAGCTATACACTTTGTATCAGGCACTTGGCACTCTCCAGCAGGGAGAAGATACTGTTGATTCCTTTTACAGCAGGTATTGTGGTATATGGCGACAGATTGATGCTCTTACTCCTTCCTATTGCACCACTCATGCTGCTCAGATATTGGCTTGTACTGAGTCATGTGCCCGTCGTCGTCTTCATGACGAAACTAGACGGATGTATGAGTTCATTATGCGTCTTCGACCTGAGTTTGAGTCAACACGCGCCCAGCTCCTCCATGCTCCCTCTGCCTATACTTTGGATGATGCTTTTGCTTTTGTTCATGCTGAGGAGACTCGTCTTCGTACTTTCATTCCAGGGGGGCAGTGCCCTTGTTGCCTCTCGCCCAACCTCGACTCTGCCTACACAGCCTTCTTCTTTTGTTTCCTCTCGAACCCATGTTCGGCCGAGACGCCCAGTGATCTGTCACTACTGTGGTATTTCGGGCCATCTTGAGCGTGACTGTAGGAAGAAGCAGCGTGGTTTTCCTCGTGTGATCACTCCTGCACAGACTCCACCTCTTCTTTCCACACCTCCACATCCTCAGGTACAGTCTGTTCAGGCCTCTTCTACTCCTTTATCGCCTACAGATCAGCAGATATTAGCGATGTTTCGACAATTTCAGCAGTCTCATCTAGCAGATTCCTCTGGTCATGCACGCTCTGCTCAGGTTTCGCCCCCTGCTCCAGGTAGTTCCTGTCCTCTATGGCTTCTTGACTCTGGTGCTTCTTTTCATATGACTTCTGATGCCACACATCTGCATAATTCTTGTTCTCTTTCTCCTATCACTCATGTTCGTATAGCTGACGGTACATTTCTTCCTGTTTCTTCTACTGGTCATCTCTCATCTCGTACTTTTTCCGTTCCTTCTGTCTCCCATGTCCCTCACCTGTCCATAAATCTTGTCTGTTGGACAGATCACAGATTATGATTGTCAAGTTATTTTTGACCGTACCTCTTGTCGTGTGCAGGATCCCAGTGGTACTGTCATCGGAACTGGCCGCTGTCATAAAGGAGTATATGCATTGGATTCTCTTCATCTTCCTTCTTCCGTCGACCGGGTATCTTATTGTAACACTGCTATTCTTCCTTATCATATGTGGCATCATCGTCTTGGTCATCTGTGTCCATCATGCATGTCCTCGCTTCTTCGTAATGGTGTTTTAGGAGCTGTCTCTCCTTCTTCTGATGTAGTTTGTGTCGGCTGTAAGCTAGGTAAACAGCTATAGCGCCCTTATCCGTTGAGTCAATCTAAAACTACTGCTCCTTTTCAACTTATTCACTCTGATGTTTGGGTCCTTCCCCTTTTGTGTCAAAAGGAGGAAATCGCTATTATGTTATTTTTACTGATGACTACACTCGCTTTACTTGGTTCTATTTTATGCATCATCGTAGTCAGTTATTATCCATTTATCACTCATTCATCACTTTGGTTCACACCCAATTTTCTACCTCTATCAAGATTTTTCGGTCTGATTGTGGCGGTGAATACACTTCTCAGGCCTTTCGTAATTTCTTGGCCTCTGAGGGCACCTTACCCCAATTATCTTGTCCCGGAGCACATTCCCAAAATGGGGTTGCTAAACGTAAACATCGTCACATTTTAGAGACCACCCGTGCTCTCTTACTTGGTCCTTTTCTTCCTCCTTATTTCTGGGCTGACGCAGTTAATACTGTTGTTTATCTTATTAACCTCCAGCCCTCCTCTCATCTTCAGCATCGTAGCCCTGGTGAATGTCTTTATGGCACTCCTCCCCGCTATGATCACCTTCGTGTTTTTGGTTGTCGGTGTTTTGTCTTGCTTTCTCCTAGAGAGCGAACAAAACTCACTGCTCAGTCTATTCCTTGTGTTTTCTTGGGATATAGCCTTGAACATAAAGGTTATCGCTTTTATGATCCCGTCACTCGTCGTATCTTCATTTCTCGTGTTGTTACTTTTGATGAGTCCACACCTTTCTATGCTCCTTCTCCTTCTCCTGCGTCTCTCTCTAATACAGTTCCTCTGTCTTTCCTCTTTCCTTTCTCTTCTACTGAGGATATTCCTTCCACTTCTTCCCCCTGCCCTCTTCCTCTTTCTCCTGAGACTCTCTCTCCTTCTCTTCCTCTTCCTACTATAGAGTCCCCATCTGAAGTATCTACTCTCGATTCTTCCTCCCTTCCTCCTCCTCATCCGCCTGTCCGTTTCTCTTATCAGCGTCGACAACCTGTTGTATCTCCTACTCAGCCGGCCTGTTCCAATGCCATTCCTACTATTGATTCTACATCTGAGGTACCTTCTCACCCTTATTCTTTACGTGATCGCTCCTCTTTACATCGTCCTGATCGTTATGCTTCTACTAGCACCAGTGTCTCACTTATTCCTGAGCCAGGAACGTACAAGGAGGCAGTTCAGTTACCTGAATGGCAGCATGCCATGGCCGAGGAACTTGATGCTTTATCTCGGACTCACACTTGGGAACTAGTTCCTCTTCCTTCTCATGTTGTTCCCATCACCTGTCGCTGGATCTACCGGGTGAAAACCCGTTTTGATGGGTCTATTGAGCGCTACAAAGCGCGTCTGGTTGCTCGTGGTTTTCAGCAGGAACACGGTCGTGATTATGAGGAGACTTTTGCTCCAGTGGCTCATATGCACACCGTTCGTACTTTGATTGTTGTTGCTGCAGTTCGTGGATGGTCTCTTCATCAACTTGATGTGAAGAATGCTTTTCTTCACGGGGACTTAAAGGAGGAAGTATACATGACTCCTCCACCTGGTCTTCAGGTTCCTCCAAGATCTGTTTGTCGTTTACGTCGTGCTCTTTATGGTCTCAAACAGGCCCCTCGAGCCTGGTTTGAGAAATTTTGCACCGTCATTGAGGCTGCTGGTTTCACTGCCAGTATTCATGATCCGGCAGTTTTTGTTCATACCTCTCCACGCGGACGTACTATTCTTCTTCTATATGTCGACGATATGATTCTCACTGGAGATGACTCTGCTCACATTACTTTTGTAAAACAGAAATTGCGTGACACTTTTTTGATGACTGATTTAGGTCCGCTTCGTTACTTTCTGGGTATTGAGATAACTTCTCATTCTGATAGTTATTGTCTTTCTAAGCAGCGTTACACTCTTGATCTCCTTGCCCGTTCTGGTTTAACAGATACTCGTACTGCTACTACACCGATGGAGTTACATTTACAGCTACGAGCTTCTGATGGCGTTCCCTTATCTGATCCTTCACGCTACCGACATTTGGTTGGCAATCTGGTTTACTTAACAGTCACTCGTCCTGATATTGCTCACGCAGTTCATATCCTCAGTCAGTTCGTTGCAGCTCCTACTTCTACTCATTATGGTCATCTTCTTCGGGTCTTACGCTATCTTCGTGGTACTGCCTCTCGTAGTTTGTTCTATTCTCGTCTATCTACACTTCAGTTACATGCTTTTTTTGATGCCACTTGGGCCAATTCTCCTGATGATCGTGTCTCTATTACTGGTTATTGTGTTTTTCTTGGCTCTTCTCTTATTGTCTGGAAGACCAAGAAACAGGCGACTGTTGCTAAGTCTAGTGCGGAGGCGGAGGTTCGTGCCTTGGCTTCTACTGTTCAGGAGGTTCTCTGGCTTCGTTCTATCCTTCAGTATTTTGGTGTATTGACTTCTACTCCCACTCCTATTCACTGTGACAGTACTGGTGCCCTTCAGATTGCTACTGATCCGGTCAAGCATGAGCTGACCAAACACATCGTGTCGATGCTCATTTCACCCGATGTCATGTACGCACTCAGTTTGTGTCTCTTCACTATGTTCCCACAGAAGTCCAGGTGGCAGATTTCTTCACCAAGTCACAGACACGTGATCAACATCTCTTTCTGTTATCCAAACTCAAGACATATGATCCGACTTGAGTTTGAGGGGGGTGTTAGATGTATATATATACATACGTATTCATTCATGTATACTCATACATCTACAGTATCGTATATGTACATCTCTTCCTCTATATGTACTCACTTTCATTATGTGAATGATAAGTTGTGAGGTTTACACCAAATCTCTCTATCTAACAGTTGTTATACACCAACCGCAAACTCAAGTGTATACACATTATCCTCATGGGTGCAAGAAGCAATAAGGAGTGCAACAAGTAGTAGTTTGCTTAGTTATTATTTGTACTTGGTCTATTATTGTTTTAATTATAAATAAATAAAACATGGCATGTGTGTTATAAGCAGCCAGGCAGTTATGTTGTTTGATTGTAAGCCTGGCGTGTGTTATAAGCATAGTGGCAGTTATCTTGTTTGGTTGTATTTCAGTTATGGAAACCTATCTAGATGAGATAATCTAGAAGGCTGTTATCTTGTAATATGTTATTTATTCAATGAAAAAAAGAAAAAGGACATGGAGTTTTCCACCAAAAATACATCTTGAGATTAGGGGGTTATCTCTAAATTAGCCCTTGTTTCCTTAATCACCAAGGTTCAAAAAGAAGAAATCCAATAAAGCCGAGCATCGGTTAGATTTAAACTGTAATCTTACTGTTAAACATCTCGTAATTAGATCCCAAACTCAGGGCCTTAACAATGGTACCGTTAGTTGCTCCAATTAATTGAGCACTTCCAGCACCATGTTGAATGCAAACCAAATGTATTATCTAAAATCCAAAAGCCAAATTTGATAGGATGAGAGACCCATGCTCATGTTTTCAAATCTACCTGATGTGGGATATTAGTTACACTAATATCCCCTTGTATATGTGCATAACTATTTTAACTAACCACATTGCAAACAAACAAAATAAAGCAAGATTTAGTACCATGTTAAATGCAAACCAAACATATTATCCAACACCCCATAAAATAAGATCCTACATAATAAACGCAATTAACATTGTCCATCCTAGTAGAAGATGAAGTGCAAGTTTATTACTACCTATACAGGAGCCCACCAAATAAAGTACCAAATGTATATGATGATAGATTTAGAACTATGGAAAGAATATTATTAGTTTTTATTTTTCATCAGTATTGTTAATGGTAGAGTAGGATCATGGACGGAACCAAGGAGGGGCTAGCAGGGGCTTCAGCCCCCCCTCAGCTACCTCCATATATATATATATATATATATATATATATATATATATATAATATGCCTGCCTGTGTGTTGTTATGGTATAGGATATTAGCAAACAGGCAGTCAACACAAAGATCTAGAGTGAGAAAACTGCAGTATATTTCAAAACTTGAATGTAGTGTCACAACATTACAGGTATATATATATATATATATATATATATATATATATGTGTGTGTGTGTGTGTGTGTGTATTGATTTATTAAGAAAAGGTTCATGTTATAATGTGATGTATGTTATATGTTTGATTGATTAATAAAGAGTGAGGTATCAACAAATGAAGAATTTTAAGTCGCAAATGATGATATTTTCAACTTTTTGTGATTGTTTTAATTAAATGTCACAACATCTCACTATTTTGTATCGAATACAATTGTTATGTTGACTAAAACAATTTTTTGACATTTTGCCCTCAGCCCCCCCTATTAATAAGTGCTGGTTCCGTCCCTGAGTAGGATTATAATCGTAATTAGCCTCGATAGATTTTTCTCTCATTTTAGGCTTTTATTGAGTATGGAAAGATGATAACCTCTTTTTGGTTTGTTTAGTAAGCATAATGCTCTTTCTTTGTGAGAGCTTTCATTCCAATGAGTTTTAAAAATAAGTTTTTAGGATTACCTAAGCCAAACATAAAATGTTGACCGAGACCCTCTTCTCTTGGTGAAGGTCATCACCTTTACAGAAGGGTATAATTACTTTTTGGAACTGCCTGTTGAGCTTCTAGATCTATCCATTGAATACAAGTTTCTCCTTTGCTTGTGATGTTTGGATGGCATGTAGCAGATAAAAGCAGCAACCAACACAATTTAGGACATGTAAGATGTGACTTCCTTGGAGTAAAAACTGATTAATCACTAATCTGTAATTATTGACATGAGATTCCCTAGGAGTAAAAACTCATATAATTTTTTTTTATTTATCTTTTAATTGTTTTAGGGTTGTCTCTCCTTAGATCACTAGGGAATCCGCTACCTACATCCTAGGTGGTTACGAGTTTTACCACTTTGGCATTGCCTTGCCATCTTAACAATCTTGCTTATCAATGTAACATGAATTTATCAGCAACTGTTCTGTTTCACATTGATTGTTGTGGCATGCAAATGGTTCTTTGAAAATTTATTATATTCCTATGTACCAGAAATGCAAATAGTTTTTCCTGCTAGGATCATCATCTTTGATATGCCCTATGTTTTATACAACTCTTTCTTGTCATACTAAATGATACTATGTTGGATGGAGATTGATCACATCTTACAAGAGACTAATGCAATATAAAGCTTAAGCTCGTATCAAGATTTACTATATTAAAAAATGTGGAACTAATAGGATTATTATATCTACTGAATTATAATTTTTTTCTTTTTGATGAAACGTGAACAAGCAACATCAGGGGCGTGCATAGGCGTGGAGTTAACACATCAACACACTTGTACCCTCACTTTGCGTAAGTTAAAGTTCGAACCCTCCTGACCAAGAGGTCGTTGGCTAAATTATAAAACTTATAATGTGGTTTCGTGGAACAACGCCCAGCAACAAATTGGTTTTGGGCTTAAATCCAAGTTATTGGAAGATGGCGTCATAATAGTATTCCAAATTGAAATTTAAAATGGTTCATCTTCACATTGACGAATGTCTTGGAAAAAAATTCACCTAATTAAATGTGTGTGCATATTAATTTTGTGAGATCATCAAAATGTATGGTTGAATACTTAGCCCTAGATAATTTTAAAATTGCATTGATCATAATCATTGTTGCAGATTTTGTATTTTAGTGATCCATTTTAGATCTCTAATTATCTATTAAAAATTGTTTTCTCCTTTTTCCACAAAATAGATAAATATAATATTTCTTCAAAGATTTGAATGAGAAGAGAATGATTAGACATAGTTTGTAGTATTTATCCTGAATTCTACTATTAGGAAATTAGGGTTCCATGCGGTGTTTATATGGGGTAAACATTGGCTATGCCTTTAAAAAATGGATTTATCTTTTTGACAATTGATTTGTGTGTCAAGATTCATGTTAGCAGAAGGATGTTTTTGTTTGTTAGGTGCCAAATCACCATTTTCCTTTTGCAGAAAATATGGAAAAAAGGATGAAAGTTGCACAAGTTTTTCTCTTAAGTTCTATTGCTGAGTAATTAAGACTATACAGAAAATATGAGCATTTTCTCACATACAGTCTTTATTTATAATTTTGTTTTTTGTAATACATAGTCATTTATTCTAATTGATGAAGCTTGTTTTACTGTTATATTGTTTTCTTATTTTTATTAAACTTAATAGCTTGCTCATACCTGTTTCTTGGCTGCTTGCAAATCCTCAGACCTGGATTGAGCTCAATTGTGATGGGTTATCTTCCAAGTGTTGTTCTTAATGGTTTCATCTATGTTGTTCCATATGCAATGCTCTCAATGGCCTCGATAGAAGGCTTTGTATCGAGGAGCAAAATGGAGATGAAAGCTTGTAGCATGGTTTTTTATTTTTTGGTAGGAAATGCCTTCTTCTTAAGCTTGTTATCTGGATCTTTGCTGGATCAAATTGGAGAGACATTCACTCACCCCAAGGATTTTCTTAGTCATCTTGCTAGTGCTGTATCAGCTCAAGTAAGCTCAAATTATTAGATGTTATCTCATGTCAGTTCTAAAATCTAGAGCTTTAAGTTTGAATTGTTCTATGTTAAATTGATCATTGAAAGAATAATGTTTGTTTACGTTATTCTCTTTGTTAGTGTCACATCCATCACTAATTTGTTATATCCCACTAAAATTGGACTTTCACTCTCAGAAACCATATGGGCAAAAGGTTTATGTTCCTATAAGCAACATAGATATGTCCTGTATCCCTAGTTTTTTGAAGAAAATTCATTCAATGCCTCCACAAATATATGATGCACATGGAGGTTGAAATGTAGTTGTTCTCCACATTTGTATGGATGCATGCATTTATTAAGTTCATTTTCCAAAAATATGAAGTCACAATGTAATCACATCAATTACAAAAATTTTGATGCTTCTGCTTCTAATGAAACATTGCATTATCTGTTAATAAGAGAATTCCTGTTGTAGAATGTCTGTAAAACCTAAACCATCATACTTATTTTGATCTGTTCTCAAAATAGAAGAGCAGTGGCTGAAGAAAATTAGGCACGGGTGTGCCAAATAGCATTATTATTGATTGCAAAAACTTGACATGCAAATGGAAATAATTTACACATTGGTATGAAACTTTCTTATAGCAAAAGCATAAGATGCGATGGTCATTGTAGAGCAACATTATCAGTAGAGATCATGCTAAATTATTAATGAAAAAAAAGGCAGTACCCCTGAAAACTGAATATGGTGCCCTGCTTTCATAAATTGCTCTATTAAGTTGAACATCATTAAAAACCTAACTCTAAAAGCCTATGATGCACTCTGTTATTTTGTTCTGGTGACATCGTGAACTTATACTATAAATATTGAAGGCATGCTACATTTAACTAGAAATGTCGGTCCCTTGTGTTTCTTGTTTTCCTTAATTAAATTTTTTTGGTGAAATTGCAGTATTGGTCTTCAAATCAGACCCTTAAAGTGAACTAATTCCTAAGCTAAAAGCTATTTATGATTGGCCCCTAGACTAAAAGCAAAATTCAATATGGTCACAGAGATAACTCATTTGTCCATGGGGCACTACCACTTGTATCTGATAGCTAAATAATATTAAATAATTGATGTTTATCAGAGAGCCAATTGTCATATGAGATGTTGAGTGCATGTCTTCCTCACTGGCCATAGTGGATGACACTTCGTACATCTGAATTTTTACACTTCCTCAGGTTTGTTTCTGACATGGTAATTTATGCCATGTCAACACCTGAAAGAGGAACATTTGTAGCATATGCGTAACTTGCTCATAAAACAAATGGTAAGACTAGGGAGTCAGATTCCATGGTAATGAGCTCTAAAAGGTAGGAAGTAGTACATAAGTGTGAGCCATAATCCTGTAGTCTCATACTATCCCATGTGCGAATTCTGCCACATTGTTACATAGAGCTGCAGATTATGTTGATCTGGCGTGTTAGTAGGATTACATATTTCATTGAAAAAATAGCCGAAAAGGGTATGTTTTAACATTTGGAGTAATGAACTAAACCAAGTCTTCTTTGTAATAAAGATTCTCAACCATCATATGCAACAAAGACTTGAAGACTTTGATGCAGATGATTGTAAATGAGATCTTTATGGCAGTTATAATGTAAATTCCAAAGATGAAGATATTATTAGCGAAGAGAGAGATGATCAATAATTGATAATTTCAATGGAAAAGGAAATAGAAAACCATTCTGGTGAAACAAATCAACATAGTAACAAACTAAAACAGTATTCCTAAAACATAGAAGTTAAACTAATTATTGAAACTGCCTTTGCCTATCCAAAAGGAAAGTTTCTGCCAACAGAAGATGCCAAAGTGAGAGATGCATGAAACCTTTTAGGAAACCAATAATCATCATGAGGGCCAGAGAAATATCCCTAATTGTTAAATTTTAATGATATTTAATTTTCCATCTCAACCTGGTCTCTGTTAACCCTAATTTAACGAAGGTATAAGAGTATTTTTGGTGTGGTCACTTGCAAAGAAGTGCTAAATACGTCCGTTAATTAATGACTCTGGGCTCTCTTATAGTATGTGATTATTTTCATTTACTATATAATCAAATCAAGGAACTTAAAGAACTGGTTTTGTTTACACAATTGAAGATACCGATGGGTTCATTCATAATTATAATGTGTAGCATGGTTTTCTTAGTTCATTTTGCCTAGTCATGATATGTTTTTCCTTTTTTCACCCCTTAGAATCAGACTTGTATCAGTTAACTATCTCTTCAATTTGTTTTGCAGTCAGACTTTTTTATTTCATACATCCTGACGAATGGCTTGTCTGGCTTCTCCTTGGAAATTCTTCAACTTGGCTTTATTTCTTGGCATTTTCTACGAAGTCATTCATTTGGGCGAAGCTCAAAGGAAAAACCATATCTATATGGCTTTCCTTATTACAGAGTTATTCCAACAATTTCACTTGCAATATTGATTGGGATGGTTTATGCAGTAATTGCACCTATGTTGCTTCCTTTTCTTATCCCTTACTTCTTTCTAGGTTATGTGGTATACATAAATCAGGTTAGTTATTCCCTTCCTACTTTTTGTGGGCATGCAAAAGTTAGGTTCCTTATACTAATATTCCTCAAATTTTGCTGCATTTTACTCTTTTGCAGTAGATTATTCTGAAATATCTCTATAGTTGTCATGGCTGCAGGTTCTGCATGTCCTTTCAAGTAAATTCTTTAAAATCTAGAAGGCATCATTATTTGTAATGTGCGGCTTTGCAACTATTTGATATTTGATTATACCTATCTTAATCAACCATGTTCATGTCCATGCCCATATGCCTTTTCTTCTTTAGAGATGTATTATTCTTGTGCATGGATCATCTTTTAGGCTGTGTTTGATTGGCAACATGGAAAATGAGTGGAATTTTCCGTGGAAAATGAAAAAATAGTCGTTTGATTGGCATTATTTTCTAGTTAGAAAATCAAAAAATTTCTATAAAAAATTCTTATTTTGTTGTTTGATTGCTCTTTTTTCACATAGCCTCTTACGTTTTCCTTGGAAAACTTTTCCTAGATGGAGACTGGAAAAATTTTCCACTGATTTGAGAGAAAATAGGGTCACGTGATAGAGTTTGTGGCTGGAAAATGACCCATGGAAAATTTTTCCAGGGAAAAAAAGGGCAATCAAACACATCCTATATATATATATATATATATATATATATATATATATATATATATATATTCTCCACTTGTCTGTATAGTGATGTATATAACCATGGTTTGAACAATTCCTATCAAGTAAGTGGCCTATGGTTATATCTATCGATGTAAAATTTACATTGTTCAACCTTGATATGAACCTTAATGTGTCACGCCCCGAACCCGGCTCGCCGGACTCGACGCGTTGACAAACGGCCGTATGCCCACAAGGCCGAGACTAAGTGGACACACAAGGCCTCAATACCTGTCTCTCAAATACAAATCAAAGCAATACTCTAAATTCCAAACAAAACTGAATAAATAGAGAAACAAACGATGATCAGTTTACAACCCAAATTCAAATAATACTAAAGGTTTTGACAAATGTCAGATTTATTAACCGAAACTAATCTTCTGCTAGGCACCTAGTGCTCACTCAACAGTCTCTGCTAAGCTAGCCACCACACACCTACACTTGATCTGAAAAGAAATAGAACAACAATTTATGCGCTAAATAGCCCAGTAAGCAACCACTAAAAGCCAATAGTAATATAGGGTCACAAAATTTGATGGTTTCAAAGATGTACTTAAAGTAATGTTGTACAATACATATCAACAAAACGAAACCCAGACATCAAAACATTTCAGGCAAACAAAGTTTTCAATGAACAAGTATATATGTTCCCCAAATAACTAATGCCAAAAACAAAACACAGAATTCATTTATTTACCCTCGGCGACCCGAGCCAGATTATCAAAGTTCATTTATTTACCCTCGGTGACCCGAGCCAGATTATCAGAGACCGTTATTCTCCACCGACGGAACGGTGCGAAACTATAGTTTCTTATCGGAATCAGAAATACATGTCGACATGGTCAGTGTTTAACCCCCCAATGACAGGGTTGTTGCAAAGTTAGTTGGGGACTAAAATTTGCTATGTCAAAATATGTCGATTCTAAAATCACTGTCAACAATAATTATTCAATAATTGAATAAATACATAATTGAGCAAAATATTCAAATCAATTGAATAATAAATAAATAAATAAATAAGTGCATAATTAATCAATAAATTTGAATATAATAATATGCTTAACATTTTAACCCAAAACAATTAAATATAATGTCGTGAAAATTTATTTCACAATAAAACCCAAATAATTAAATAATTATGTAAATAATTTCAGAAATCAAAAAATTTATATAAATACAAATATGAAGTATATACGTGGTTTACTTATCTGGAAATAACCCCGAGCTACAGAACCCACTCGGACACAAAAATCAAGATTCAGGCACAGGTCCTATAACAAGAACATTGCACTTGCCTTAGCTTACAAACTTAAGTACAAACATGATCTAGGCTCTAACACTCACTATGCAAGCTGACACCGGAAAACACAATCAATTAATTTCTTACCTTACAAGCACCGTAAGTTCAAACCCATAATTAATATATATATATATATATTAATGACTGACATATAAATAAGATATGATAGTGCATATATCATAGAGGTACCTGCACGATAATCAATGTTTTAGATTTAAAAAAAAAAACTAACCCACTTTTCAACACAAATGCACACAGATAGGATTTTGTTTTGTTTTTTATTATGAAGAAAGTATAGTGTTTCATGAAAATTATCTCAATTATCAGATTCGCATTTCTAAGGAAGACAATCATAATCCAAAGGATACTTTCTGGCAAACAGAGACATTAGTGATGATTAATAAGATTAGAGAAATACAAAAAGAAAGTCCTTGACACACAGAAACTATTTGAAATCTGCAATATATTAGATGAAGCATGACAGTTTTGCCAGAAGTGGCCTTGGCAACATACAATATGGTATTTTCACTTCTATCAGGTGTTCAAATACAAGGGGCTACGTAAAAGATACGGACACCTATCTAATATTGTCTAAAAATTTGAATATCTGTGCCCACTGAATATATGTGAGAAAGCAACAGACGATGGCACACAAAGTTCTACCACATTAAATGCATACAACTACTGCATTATACTCTGCAATGAACTGTATAAATATCATCTAGAGTCTCAAATCAGATTTCAAATCAACCCGAATGCATTTCCAGCAGGCTTGAAGATGCATTTTCCCAACCAGTATCATATGGAAGTCTAAAACTATTACATTTCTAACAGAAGCATTACTCCCCCATCAAGTATATAGAATTTATAACATTCTATTGCAGCACCAATATTTACTTTCACAAAAATCAAATAGACACGGAAATCAAAAGCTTAACACACCAAAACACTAAAAGCATAATAGATCTATCCAAAACCAGTATTCTACCCCTCCGATCAAACAATAGAACATATAAACCCTAGATCTGAAAAAAAGAGGGTGCTTACCTCAAGAAGTAAGAAAAAACCGACGTGAAATCCTCTCCTACTCCGCGTCGTCACCGGTACTTCATGAAAACCAAAAAGGACGGCGAGGCTAGGTTTCGGGAAAAATCTCTCGTAGGTTACGAGATTTTTCTCCCAAATCTCTCTGTTATGGGGATAAGACAGGAGAGTTTAAAATTTAAAATAAAACAGATTTTTAAAATAAAAATAATTTTTTTTTTTTTTTTTTTTTAAGAGGCGGTTTTACATAATGGCTGCAGAACTAAAAGATCTGGCATTTTTGCATTCTTTTACCAATTAATCAGGTTGTGATGAAATGAATTATAAAATTATGATTCAAAGAAGTCCATGGGAAGTTTAATCAAATGTTCAGGAGTAGGATCTGAGAATCACATTGCTCCCCCAATTTCATGGCCTTTATTGAATGCCAATGCCCAAGGCTGTTTCTTTGGTAGGGGCTACACAATGGGAGTTACCCTTCTTCCAATGCAAGATCATATACAAAGGGACAATACCACTAAACTTGCGAAGAACACCACAAAATGTACAAGTACCAAGGCTCAAACACGACACCTCAAACCTAAGTGGAGCCACTAAGCTGCTAGAGCAAAACATTAAAGCTTAATTTAGATCAAGTAACCTTATTGCTGATCTTTGATTGCAATCTAATTTTACCAGATGCTATTAGTTTAAAGCATGGAGTTTATGTTATTGTGATGCTAGTAAAGCCTATGTATAAACAAAGTAATCTTCATGGCCTGAAAAGGAGCACATAGTGATTCCTGCAACATTTACCTTGTCTATGTTTCTTTGTTTAATTAGATTTACTTAATTAAATTACACTTTCCTGCTCATCTTGGGCTAATGAACTAATGATACCTCCATAAACCTTGGGCTATATAAGATCCTCTTGTACAAGATTGTGTCAATTTCTTTCTTAACGGCCATTGGACTAATTACATTGTGTTGTAGTCCCATGTGGTGACTATGGGTGATCTCAATTTAAATTATGCTCTCATAGTGGAACAAATGTATTACTATTATGGACAGGACATTTTATTAGTCTTTCTCTATATTTGCTAATTCATGGAACCATGAAAATCAAAGCCTCTCTAGGCCATTCAAAATAAATATTGGTTGGTTTTGAAACAAAGAATCAGTTAAAACTGTCATCCCTCAGGGCATTTGTTGGATCTATGAAACATATTCCAGTTCATTTAGAAGTTCTTTGACCAATATTGTATGGATCTGTTGAAATGACAATTTATGAATATGATTGATCCATTTGAAGAGAGTAAGCATCAATGTCTATACTAAGCTCCACTCAAATTTATATCAATTTGGAGAAAAAGAAGAGAAGATCATGAATATTTGGTCACAACAAAGTGAGGGTGCCTCTTCTTTCCCTTGTAAAAAGAATAACCAACACCACCTGAGATAACAGAAGTTGGATTAATTTCAAAGTCACTGAATGTTTGGTAGAAACCTGTTCCTCCATAACTTGTAAAATGACATAAAAATGCCAAAAATCTTGTAAACACCATTGCAGTGTAGTCTTTATTTTATGATCTGTAGATGCCTGAAAATGGACACCATCTGATTAAAGCATAACATCTGGAAGTTTCATTAGGCAATCACCCATGTGTTTGTGACCAAATTTATGTCATAACTTAACTCAGGCCTGTTTTTGAAGTGGTTTAAATGATCCAAAATCATTTTGACAGCTTTCTAGATTAATAATAGTCCTACTTACAGGAAATTTTTAGACTGTCTTACTTCATAAACCATACAATCCTTTGAGATGAAGTTTTGTTGAGTAACCTTTAGTTTTAACTTTCACAAAAGTGGCATTTCAATTATTTGCTGCTATATTTGTTTTGCATATCGTACTTCTTTCTTTATAAATTAAATTTTTTTTCTTTCACTTGAAGTGTCAATAGATTTGTAGCATAATCGCTTACATTACTATCATATTTATTGCTTGTTGCAGATGCAGGATGTATATGAAATCATATACGAAACACATGGCCAATACTGGCCTCATATTCATCATTACATTTTTATGACGGTCATACTTATGCAAATTACTATGATTGGTTTATTTGGATTGAAGTCAAAACCTGAAGCTTCAATTTCAACAATAGTTCTCCTCATCTTAACCTTATTGTTCAATGAGTACTGCAAGGTTCAGTTTCTTCCTCCATTCTATCGTTTCTCGATCCAGGTATCCTATCATCTATATTATTTTCTTTAATTGCAAATCATCTACAGTGGGGAATAAATTACAGTATCACTTCTTTCCCAACATGATTGGTTGCATGAATGTGACCATCAATTTCATCAACCTTACTTACTTTTGATGAAGCAAATTACGATAATGTCCCTTTTTCATAGTTCAGATTTAAACTCTTTTT
Source organism: Dioscorea dumetorum (assembly GCA_902712375.1). Lineage (NCBI taxonomy): Eukaryota > Viridiplantae > Streptophyta > Magnoliopsida > Dioscoreales > Dioscoreaceae > Dioscorea > Dioscorea dumetorum. The sequence continues at coordinate 2,429,361 of CACTHL010000222.1, forward strand.
CAACAAGAAGATTTGCTTTCTAGATTCAGATTTTGGTTAAGTTTCATTTAATGATTACTATGATGTCATCTGTTAAATGTCTGAAATACATTTGATTTAGAGGATGGCTAAAGAAAACAAGCCCTCACATGAGTTGCCCCAACTTATTATAAATTCTATAAGAATGTTAATCCCTACATTACTTGGTATAAATTATGTGCTTCCATCTTTATTATATGTGGAGTACAGTACCACAAAACAAGGTTTTTGAAATTTTAGTGGTATTCTAGACTCTTAAATGTAACTCAAGGGGCAATCTGTGCTAGAAAGGCACATGCTGGATTACATCCACATGGGTATATGCAGCCCTTCAGTTGGCTATCATGAAAATATTCTTCAAGTGATTTCCTTGAAAGCGTGCATCCATGTAATTGTGTGTTTTCACTGTACCATATTGGCTTGTCTCAGTTAAAGGTTTAGTTTACAATTTTCAGAATAGCCAATCAACCCCATTTTAAAACTATGATTGGCAGTTAAAAGTAGGCAAGGCATTAGTATAGATTTGGATTTAAAATTTTTCCTTTTGAAAAACTGCTTGGTGTTGGAGGTTGTCTTGCATGAAGATCTTAAGAAGACCCTTAAGGTTCCTATAATTTCAGTTTCTGATCTATGCCAACTTGTAGGAAATGCTAAATAACCGTTTGGTCTAATAAAGGGTTTTGAACCATATTATTGATGATGTAATTTATTTCACTTAAGATATCTGATGATAAATTAACGAGGTGAAATTCCTTTTGGTGGTTTGAACTTTTATTTAATTGTGGTTTATGTGATCAGCAAGCGAAGGAGTTAGATGATCTCGATGAATTGGAGGGCCACATGGAAGCCCATAGGGCAATTGCAGTCAATGCCTACAGGCCTCATTGGATGTCTAAAGTGAATATCCAAGAATCCAGTTCCACAGAGCCTTTGTTATCATCTGGTTGATCACTCTCAAAATTTTCTGTACTTAATACTCTATCATATGGAAATCGAAATTCTTTTATTTGTGGGTCACGTCTTCTTTTATGGAGCTCCAACAATGGATACTCTTCCATTTGAGAGCAAAGAACTAAATCAATCATGTCCTTTCCATTCAGCAGATACAAATGGGGGAACTTCTTGGAACACTTGTAATTGTTTTTCTATTAAGAGTTGGGAAATTTCGTTTAGGAAGATGCTTTTCCCTTTGGTATTTTGCTGATTTTTGTTAACGTGGATATGGTCTATTTGTTGTTTTGGACTCAATTGACTCTTTCAGAAGAATTCAACTCTTCCTGCAGGGGGACCAGTGAATAAAGAATAAACAGTATTATACAGAGATTATATAGTGTTTGCACAAATACTACACAGTACGGAAGCTAAGGAGTTTAATTCACTATTCTAATGAGTTCCACTGGGTTACTAGTACTTCTCACATTGCATTTGTGTGTGTGTGTGTGTGTGTTTTTTTATCATATTTTCTGTACTGAACTACCTGAAATTTAACGGATTGAAATGGAGAGTTGCACTTGTAGAAGGTCAGAATAAGAAAATGTGAAATAAATAACGGAATATGAAATAGGAAAGAGAAAGACGAGCTAGGCCCAGAAAAAGAAATTTGATGGCCTACTAATAGCATTCACAATTTAGATTTTAAAGGAAAATGACATCCATATTGTAAATTATCACAAGGAAAAAAATACTGAATAAAATTTATAAAATGGAAAAAGGGGAGAGTCAAAGTGTAAAGTTGAGCTTTATAAGTGTTATATTACAGTAATAATATATATTTAGAGTATAAACATAACCTTATCTTTTAGATTGATTTTTAAGAATAGTCTTCCATTGCGCAAAAAATAAATAAATGAATAAATAAACTAGTGTTAAAATCTATATACTTTTATTTCATATTTTGAATAACAGTTAAACATCACTAGTAGTTGTTAAAGAAAAATGAAAAACAATTATGGTTATGATTAGAAGGGAGAAAATCATAATATTAATTAGTACATATATGAAAACAACAGCTCTAGTGAAAGCTTATTTCATTGAGCCACTGCGAAAAGCATTGGGGTAGGAAATTCAAGTCATGATATATAGTTTTGCTAGACATATTAAGAGTAACGGGTCTCCAGTTGTGGGTATGGGTTTATAGCCCGAACTCTGTGTCACCGAGTAAGAACACGCTAGCTAATCAATTTCCGGCATGTGTATATACCCCTAATATTATTGCACTTGTTGCATTTGTCAAAAAAAAAAATAAAATGAAAGAAGACAGCTTATTTCATTCATATAATTAACTATGTTGTTCGTTTTCAATTTTATATTTCGTAAATTTTTTAACATTGTGGCTAGGTTGGATGATCCTGAAACTTTAGGAGGTGATGAGAAATGGTGGAGCCTCACCAACAATGGAAGGTTCACCGTTAAATCCTTCTACAATTTTCTTAATGATAACGTGGCTCACTGTAATATGACCCGGCACTTTTGGAAGAGTGTCTACCTTTGGAAGATTAGTCTCTTCAATTGGCTAGCATGAAGAAATAAAACACTCACTCTTGAGAACCTAGTTGAGTGAAGATATAACAATGGAAGGTTCACCGTTAAATCCTTTTACAATTTTCTTAATGATGGTGAGACTCACTGTGATATGACCCGACACTTTTGGAAGAATGTCTACCCTTTGAAGATTAGTCTCTTCAATTGGCTAGCATGAAGAAATGAAATGCTCACTCTTAAAAACCTAGCTAAGAGAAGATGTAACAAAATGCCAACTGCAACATGTGTCTTTTGTCACTCTGCAGTAGAAACAATGGATCATATGTTTCTAAGTTGCCTGTTTGTGGAATAGAATCTCGTCTTACTTTACCTGTTTTTTTTTTTGCAAAGAGGAACTCAAAGAGCTAGTACAACAGAATTTAAACTAGCACATTGAAAGCTTAAATCTACGGTTTCTAGAGCTTCCTCGAGCCAACGAGGACGCTCAAACCCCCTATGAAATAAAGAGAGCTCAGGGCGTCGTCTTCCAATGTCTGCCAACAAATCAGCTATAATGTTGATTTCTCTTGAACAAAAGCGTATCTCAGGCTCATCGCATTGGCCACAAAGTCTCTTAATTCGCTGCACTTCTGCTTGAATCTCTATACTATGATTGATTGCATTCCCTCTTAGAAGTTCCACAGCTATAAGGCAATCCGTGCTTATCGAAGCTGGCTTCCATCCCCTTGATCTGCATTGATCTAAAGCCAATCCAATTGCTATTAACTCAGCATGCAAACTTGAACTTGCTAAAATCGACTTAGCTCCCGCTAAGATGACAATAGTTCTTCCCCTGGTTACCATAAAGCCATTTGCCGGAATTGCTGCCCATTCCCATCCTTTAGAGAATTTGTTGCAAAAACGTCGTGATCGATTCAGATCAGCTCTTGTTTCCACTAAGCAAAAGATAAGAGGTTTGATAGAGCTCAAGAGGGCTCTAACTCGGATGACTTTATCCCTGCTAGAACAACCCCTACAATTCCAACACATAATTTTGTAAAAATCCGCAGTCATGTCAGCAAGAAAAAAAGAAAAAAGAGAACAAGGAAGATAACAAAAGAAAGGAAAACAGGAAACTCAGAGAGAATCCTCCGGTCCTTCCAAACGCCCTTTCTTAGGATAACTAGTATCCTTCATCTTGCCGCATCGTGCCAGCGTTTCCAACTTAGCGTCCTTCTGCATCTGCACAAGAGGCATGTCATCATCGAATAATTCACCAGATGGATGCTCTTCCTGAATTCCTTGCTCCATCATCCCCACATCCCCTGCAACATGGCGATCAGAGGAATTGAGAGCCTGCGAAACTCGAATCACCAGCCGATCATGTGATTCCTTCATCAAAGGATGTCCTCGAGATTCGCCCCCCCCCCACACAATCGCTGTTCAGCGAAGTGATAAGACAAAGACTACCACTATCTCCAGCCAACCGATCTGGTTCCCATCAATCACTTCGCACAGGATCCCTAGAGGGGGTCGCCGTTGTAGGGAGAAAGGAGCCGTTGGAGTATGGTTGCTTGTCTGACACCCAGGGTTCATTAAGGTTAGAATCCAACCCATGGTCTAAAGTTGGAGTCCAAGTCTCGGGATCAGTTCTTGTTGCATCTCGGTGGGGCTCTGCTTTGCCTCCACGTGTACCACCTAAGGCTTCACGCTTAGGCTGAGGGCCAGCTGGATCAGTCCGGTCATGGTCCGTTGAAACTGGTTCCACTCTTCCCCTCATTCCAAGGTTCGCCGTCCGACCTCCTCTGTGGTCGCGCCCACGGCGAGGCCCAACCAGTATCCAACTTCCAAATCCGTCATCAGTTTCCAAGTTTGAGTCCGTCTTCTTCGCTTGAGGACATCCTTCAGTCTTTTCCAGATCACTTTGCTCAAACTCAGGTTGCATGTCCTGCATGTTGTCACTCCGAAATTCCTCTAAAGGTTCTTCATTGGCGATAGCACCCTCTGAACCACAAGAAGGGAAAGAGCAAGCGTTGGCAATATGGCCAATTCTCCCGCATTTAAACCAAAATGAAGGAAGTTTCTCATAAAGGACAGCCACCAAGGTTGCCTCCTCCCCCTCGCCAATCCAAATTCCTCATTGCGAGAGGTTTTGATAGATCTAATCAACACAGAGTCCGGCATACCTTGCCTTGCCAACATTCATATAATTTCCATTTGCATTCATAGTATGATCATCAATTCGCAGGACTCTCCCAAGATTGAACCCAGACTCTCAAGCACCTCCTCCTCCCAATACTCCATTGGAAGATGATGAAACTGAATCCAAATCGCAACAGTGTCCATCCTCTCAAACGCAGGCTGAAAATTCATCCTCCACGGCATAAGTTGCATCACCATACCATTAACCGACCACGGCCCCTCCCATAAAAGTTTATCCACCATTTCAGCAGATTGGCATCGTATGTAGTAGAAGCCATTAGGCATATCTGAAATTGCAAATTTACCAAAATCACGCCACATCCTCTCCAGTGCAGAACGGACTTGATCCAAGGGTAAAGACCTTCCTAGGAATTTTCCATACAGCGAACCCTGCATCCTTTCTTGCAAACGCATATGGAAGTCTCCGTCTGGCTTGAAAAGCACATGCTGAAAAGATTTAAGTCTTTCAAAGTTTGCCTTGACATTAACAGCCTCATATAAAAAACGTTTGTTGATGTCTCTCCCGACACCACCCGAACCCTCGATTTCCCTGAGGCATCGCTGTTGTGTTTTTCCGGTCATTGACAATCAAAGGAGGGTCATGATCCTTTGGATTTCCACCCCTACTCGCCATTGCAAGTGGGGGAAGATTAAAACGAGAAAGAAACAAGAAAGTTTACGAGCGAGGCGATGAACAAGAAAGCTTAGGAGCGAGGAACCCATTCTCAACCCATTGGCTTACTTTACTTTACCTACTTGCTCCAGCCATTAGCCCCTCCTGCCTCAATTGATGAAGGGTGGCTCTCATGGAGAGTAACACTTCTGCCAACGAGACAAGAATTAGGGGATTTGCTCATACGAGCCATTATCTAGAATATTTGGCTAGCGCAATGAATGCATTTTTAATTCAACAATGTATCTACAATATCAATTATCAAAAAGATTGGTCATAGTATTTTTTTTTTTGTGGATTTCTGCAATCCCAGAAGGTAAGAGAGCGCCAACTTGGTACGTCGTGGTTTAGAGTGTGTTTGTTTGGTGGTATTTGGAGTTACATGTAACTCCAAATACCACACCTACCAAAATCCCACGTTTGTTTGAAAGGATTATATTTTTTTTGATGTAATCTCAGATCCAATAAAGAACTAACATCTGGAGTTTGTTTTACGGCCAATTTGGCCGTAAAACAAACTCCAGCGCTCTCAATTCCTTCACGTGGTTACCACATGAAGAATCTAATAATTGAGAAAGGTGGTGAGGGGAAGCAAGTGAAGGAGATCATTGAAGGTGGAGAGGAAAGTGGAAATTTGTGGCGTCTTCCTCTTGAATCAACACACTTTCCGGCGAGCTAATTTAGGAAATCATCAAAAATAAGGTTTGATTCTAAGATCTCCTTGGATTTTCACTCTCAAAATATTTCAATATGTTCCCACTTTTTCACTCTTTATATTGTGCCCTAGATCCTTTTTAATCCACGACTGGAGGACAGAAGCATCATCTTCACTTTGGATCTCAACTTTTTCTACTCAAAGGTGGTGAGGGGAAAAGCTAGTAAAGGGAAGGAGATTCTTCAAGTTTTGTGAATCTTCAACTTTAGGTTTTTTTTTTTGTTTTTTTGTTTTTTTGTTTATTTTTTTTCTATTTGATGGGATGATCAACACTTTTCTTTTTTACTCTTTGCAATTTGGAAATGTTTTGATTTTATGTATGAAGAATTATTTAGAAATTGCCACTACCATCTTTATAATTTATATAGCATACATTTTAGGGGAACATATCAACGGCTTGATGGGAGTTTTTGTTTCCGTTAGTTTGTAGTGGGATGTATGCTTATTTGTACATGAAATTCAATGAATAGGTCCATGTTTGTCTATGATTTGCACTGGGTTTGTGTGAGATATTTTAAGATAATGAAAATTTTAAGTTTACATTATTTCTTACGTAATTCATAAAATTTTAAGTGTAAGTGCAGTAAAAAAAATGCAAAAGAAGTTTTGATTTTATGTATGAAGAATTATTTAAAAATTCCACAACCATCTTTATAATTTATAAAGCATACATTTTAGGGGAACATATCAAAGGTTTGATGGGATTTATTGTTTCCATTAGTTTGTAATGGGATATATGCTTATTTGTACAGCAATATAAGGCATGAAATTCAATGAATGGGTCCATGTTTGTCTATGATTTGCACTACATTTGTGTGAGATAATTTTAAGATAATGACAATTTTAAGTATATAATATTTCTTACTTAATTCAAATAAGTGTAAATGCAATAAAAAACTGCTAAAGAATAATTTTTGTTGGTAATTAATTTATTAGTTATTTCTAATGATTAGTTCATTGTAATTAATAATTTTTCTCAGTGCTCAGTTCATTAGGTGACCCCTTCTTAACATCATAAATTTCATATCTTATGGATACCACATCCATGTTATATGTGTTGTGGTATCAATAAAATGGCATTGAGTTGAAGTAATAGTTATTTTCTTAGTTATATACTGTTTAGTTTATTAATTTTATATTAATCTTGTATTAGATGGATCATTTTGAGGAAGACGAAGAAATCTATCTCTTCCAAATAACACTTTTGGTTGTAGCTTACGCCATGTTACTATTGGTGCAAAACAAAAAGCGTACAATTCCTAGAGAACCAACACGCGCGAGGTTAGAGATAAGAGAAAACTATTTGTCAAGATTGATAGATGGGAATGACGCCACTAGTATCAGCATGGTTCGCATGAACAAGGCAACCTTTTTTAATTTATGCTCGATATTACGTCGAAAAGGGCTTCTGCGTGACACATTACACTTAAGCGTAGAGGAGCAATTGATAATGTTTTTGCACACCATAGGACATAATCAGCGCAACCGTGTGATTGCACATAATTTTTTGAGATCCGGCGAGACAGTTAGTAGATACTTCCATCACGTGTTGTTTGCAATTGGTGAATTGCAACATGAATACGTGCGCCCACCAAGTACACAAACACATCCATATATAACTTCAAGGAGGACGCTATATCCATACTTCAAGGTATTATTATATTAGATATGAAATAACTATATTTTATAAGAAATAAATACTAGCATATAATTTTGGACATTAGGATTGTATTGGGGTGTTAGATGGGACACATATTCATGCATCTGTCCCATCATCTGAAGTAGCAGCATTTCGAGGAAGAAAATCGTACCCAACACAAAATGTCCTCGCAGTTGTAGATTTTGACTTGCGATTTACTTATGTGCTTGCTCATTAGGAAGGATCAGCACACGATTCCTTAGTTCTCCGTGATGCACTTGAAAGACCTAATGGGTTGAAAGTCCCCGAAGGTATTTAAATTGTTTGCTTTATATAATATAAATGATTAAACAAATTAAACACAATAACTTAATTTAATGTAATTATTTTTTGTATTTAGGAAAGTATTACTTGGTTGATGCTGGATATGTTACAAGACCTGGTTTTATAACTCCTTACAGAGGTGTTAGGTATCATCTAAAGGAGTTTGGCTCACGAACACCTGCAAACCCTAAGGAACTTTTTAATTTACGTCATTCATCTGCACTAACCTCCATTGAGAGAGCATTTGGCTCTTTGAAGGGACGCTTTAAAATCCTCGCATCTAGGCCTTTTTTTTCTTTTAAGACACAAGCAGAGCTCGTGTTGGCATGCTATATTTTACACAATTACATCCTTAGTGGTGGTGAAGATGCATTTATTCCATCTGAGGAAGATTGGGTAACACAACGGTCTTCATGTACCACCATTAGAGAACAACGAGAAGAAGCACAAGAATGGGCTACTCGTCGTAATCAAATTGCATCCGAGATGTGGGCAAACAAGTAGTTTTGTCCATCATCAATTTTCACCAATTGAAGCATCACATGTTTTTACATTACTTGTTATGTTGTTGCATGGTGACTTTTCTTGGATTTTGATGTCCTCATTTAATGCATGATTTACAATTTTTGTGTGTTCTTTCATAGCTTTCATTATTGTAGAATGGAGGGCTATAATGCATCTCTTGGAAGCCAAACATCATCATTTATGAAGACCACATCAAGGGCGTCAAGAAACAAGAGATGGACAACACCTGAAAGTCGATACTTTATAAGATTCATGGCAAGCCAAGTTGAAGAGGGCTTCAAAGTAGACAAGGGCTTCAAACCACAAGCAATTCATAATGCCATGCGAGCCATGAAAGAAACATTCGGTGTGATAGTCACAGAGGCCAATGTAAATAATCACCTTAGGACAATACGGAGAAGGTGGCCAAGAGTTAAAAAATTAAAAGAAATGAGTGGTATGGGTTGGGATGACAACTTGAAAATGATCATCATGGGTGAGGCTGAGTATATGGACTACATTAAGGTATGTGTCATCTTTCACGTTATTTTTTCAATTGATCATGATAATATTAATTGCTAAATTATAGGTCCATCCACAAGACGAGCCATATTTAAATAAGCCTATTGAGGATTATGATATGATCGAGACTATATATGGCAATGATCAAGCTTGTGGTCATCGTGCGGTACAGTTTGGAAACCGTATTGGTACACAATTAAATGATAACACAGAAATAGAAGAATTCCCTCATGCTGAGCATTTTAATGATATGTTCTTCGGGGAAGCAAATGCATATGGTAATTCATCCCCATCAACCCATAGTCAACCTAATCCTTCTGAGCCCACTTCAGCAACAAGCCCAGCACAAAGAAATAAGAGAAAAGGTAAGCGCAAGTCGAATGTCGCTGATGATGCACTTCATGAGTTAGCCACCACTATTAGAAATGCATTTGAATCAGTTAGATCTAGTCGATCTGTGAGCTTTGCAAAAGAACTTCAAGATGAATGCATTAAGGTGACACAAAATGGTTATTCCATAGAACAAGCAGTTATGTTGTATGAGCACTTGATGGCTGATGATACACGAGCTCGCATTTCTTTGGAATGTGTGAGGACTTTCGCAAGATTTGGTTGCATAAATTCTTCACTTCGCATGACCTTTAGAATGTAGAAATGGTAAGAGGTTTTTTCTTGTAACACTTATCCCACTTACTTTCATTTCCTAGACCCAAAAGTTGTTAACTTTTGGAAAATGCTTAATTTCCATTATTTGGTTCTATTCTAATTCATTTTTTTTTCTCATTGCAGCATGATGTCATTTTGCTGGATGGATTTGTTGGTTGTGGTGGAGATCATGTGATGCGCATCTTATTTAGTAGTAACTCTAGCTTGTGATGTTTTCCACAATGTTTATTTGATTATGTATCTTGAGTTTGCTCATGTCTAGTACTTTTGAATTATGTGGTGGTATGTGTGTGGAGTTTGTAGAATGTATATGGTGTGTGTGATGAGAACATGTTTACATTTGGATGTGAATGTAATGCTATTATTTAGTCTTTGAATATATTGTGAACTTGAATGGAGTGGTGATGTATGTGGTGAGTAAGCTATTGAACAATAGTAATATATATGTGGTGATGTATGTGGTGAGTAAGCTATTGAACAATAGTCACATATGTGGTGATGTATGTGGTGAGTAATGATTTGTTATAAACTCTTTGATATATGGAAATGTGTTAGTTATATGTTTTTTTTAATGTGTGAATATATTTGCTAATCTTGATCAAGATAATGGAGAATTATCTAATTTTTATGGCTAGGTTTGACTTGAATGGAGTGGTGTGCTATTGAATGGAGTATTGTGAATGCAAATATTTTGATATTTGTATGTTGAATGAATGAATGTTAAGATAATGGTTAGTTTGTATTTTTATTTCCCTTGGCCTAAATTCTCAACTTTGATGCTATGTGATTCAAAAATGTGACTTGATGATGAACATGTGCCTTTGAACATTTGTTGTTTGTTTTTAAATGAATGATATTTACTTCTTCAATTCTACTCATGTTTATTATTTATAAATTGAAGGAGTTGATAATACAGGGTGAGCTTTTATTTTTTTATTTTTCCATTGTCATTGTTTTCCTTGATGGAATTTATGCCATTTAGAACTCACAAAGGTCATATAATTACTTATTTAATTATATGTTTTAATTATGATAACAAAAAGATTATTTACTCCATACAAATTAAATCAATAAATTATTAAATTTAGAAATTATTTAAAATATTTAATTATATTAATTAAAATTAATAATGATATTTATAATCAATAAACTAAAGATCATCCAAGTAGGGCATTTTTAATATAATTATTACAAATAAAAGTAAATTTTAATAAAACATAAATATATGTTAAATTAAGTAATTATGTCCATAATTATTTTTGTTATTATTAATAACATTTAATTGTATATTTATAATTACTTAAAATTAATAATAACTTAAAGTATGGAAGGTTTCTATATATTGGAAATACATTCGACCAAACACATGTTTTCAAAATCCAGTTTTACAAATCCTTCCAGACAAACACAAAATTCTAAAATCCAGCATTTTCAAATACAGTAACCAAACACCAAATTTGATTCTCCAGCATTTTTAAATCCAAGGATTTACAAATACACTGTAACTGAAAATCCACTGTATTTTCAACTACAGATAAACAAACACCACCTTAGAGTTCTTCGGAGATGTTTCGGAGACCGCCAGAGCACCTGATGCCAGTGTGGGGGGATGACTCAGATCATAGGCTAGCTCATCACAGTTGTTTGTCCTTGGTTGTTCAAGGCTTTCTTTGATTACGATGTGTTCTTGTAGTTTGATCCATTTCCAGTGGGTCAACAGTAACTTGTTATTAACTCCAATCTTGTACTTGGGTGCTCTATTATTATCTTCAATGCAAATGGTTTATCTACCTTTTCAAAAGGAAAAAAATAACATTGTTGTGTATATTATGAAACTTTGTTCAGTACTATTCAGCACAATACTGATCTATAGTCTTAAATCCACTGATTTGATAATATTTAACATACACAATATATTGATTTTTTATATGAAATAAATATATTTAGAACTAGAATTTGAACCCTAAATCTTGGAGTTCAGAGAGGAATGAATTAGTAATTAATTATAGGGTGGTTAAAAAAGTTATCTAAATTCTAGTTTAACTTGGATTTATTATCTAAACATAAATCTTTCTCCTTTTATTTTTTATATTTTGATCTCATCAGAAGGCAATTGTTTTTTTTTTTGTTTTTGAGATAGGGTGACAAGCGCCAACTCTTAGGAGCGTACGCGTGGCGGGGAGATTGTCTACAACGTCCTCACCCTCTTGGAACGGAGGAGCGCAATTCGGGGGGATTGAACTCGCGTCTCCTCCCACGAGAGGACCCGAGATACCGCTGGGTTACAAGCCCTTTGGTATCAGAAGGCAATTGTCATGAGGTGGTTTCTCAATTTTTGGAGCTACAGCCCACCAAATTATATGATACAGACAAAGTTATAATGTGCCATTCAACGGCTTGATCAATTTATTTCATTTACTTACATTTCATTCCAATAAATCTCATTTGAACAAACATTAGAAGTGACATATCAAGTATAAGACCCCCTTCTTGATAAATTACATAAATAAATAAATTGTCATAATTTCTCATTTAACCCACAACACATCATATATAGCAATAAATATTTCTACACAAAAAAGATAATTAATATCATGGAATATTACACATATCTTACAATGTTTGTGTTTGACAAATTCTACCATTCAACATAATGCAATTTACCCAACTCAACGAACCACAAACCATCATCATTAGAAGTGGAATGAGCCGCCATATACTGGTCAATATGTGTAATTAGTTCAAAAACTGCTACTGGTAGCAAAAAAACCTCAATCTTCTATTCCTGAATAATGGTTGGCAAGGGGTGAGCTATTGGTTCACTAAATACTATACTTATACAATCATGTAAGTAGTTAACAATGAGATATAATCAATAACATGCAAATATATACAGTAATTTAATTTTCACAATAATAAAAAAATATATATATATATACAATCAAATAATACATAAAATTATACCGATTTAAATGTCACAAATTATTTACTTCTACTCTACCGTTATTTGCTATCCCATTTTATTTATTTGGGCCCTCTTTATCTTGGTAAATATGTCCCATAGTCAAATGGTCGTATCTTTTCTTAGGCATGCGATATTGTCACCTGTATATATGGACATAGCACCTTGACATCCTATCGCCGCCTGTATGGACAGATGCTAATATGGTCACAACAAATGACTTCAATCTCTCGGCCCAAGGACATAACCAACGTAGGCAAACACTAATTGTTTATCTTTTCTGATTTTTTCATATCTCACATCTAAATATGAAACCAATCTCCTTCTACCGCATATTGAAGGATTAATATCAAAGAGATTATATTGTCTATAAAATGAATTCACATTAACACTAAAGTTCTGTGTTCAGATTTTGATTCACAAATACATAACAGATCTTTTCATCTCATATAACTTACCAATAATCCCACGTTGTATAAAATAAAAATGATCCTAACTGACACTAACACAAGCATAATAAGATAATTAATAATTAAGAGATGTCTTCATTTGACAGTGGTTTAGCCCATTTCTTCCACAGCTTCACATCAAGGTTTGCACTTGACTCAAAACTCCATTTTCACTCTTCACATACTCCTATTATATTCTTCCAAACACATTCATATTTCACACAAAAAAATATTTTCTTTATTATATGGCAACATAATTTTTACTATGTCATCAATCCAAGAACAACAACATATTTCACAAAATCAAGCATGCATCCATATACATGTATAAGTAAAAGGCTAACAAGTAATCACTCAATTCAACAAACATATATACAGTTACATACATGTACAATTAAATGCTTACCTCTTGTCCAACATTATACAGAGATATGTCCGGTCTCTGTTTTACCTCCATCCTCACCTCTAACCAAGCACTCATATCCATAATTAATCTAATCTCTACTTGTTGATTTGAATACAGTGATATCTATAAATCTTTCGCTTACGACCAATTTAAGTTATTTTCGTGGTTCTATATTCTTCCTAATGATATAATAAGTTTAGAATCTATTTCTTCTCCTAAGTCAAACATACATATCATTAGACTTACAAAATACATGTGGAATTTGGTAAGTAGGAAAGAAAGAGAAAAAGGAACTATACAATTTGCTTGTACTATGATCTTTAATGTTAATTACTTTCTAGATGCAATCCAACTCTTTTGGTCTATAAAAGATTCACGTGTTTTTTATTTTTTTTGATACAGCAAAGAGCTAGAAGTAACTGGATACAAAACAAGCACTAGAACGAAATATCAGAAATGTATGCCCATTCGATCAGTAGCTTCCATTAGCCATCCTGGTATCTCCATCCCTTTGAAAAAAAGAGATAATTGCGGATTGCAGCGTCCATTGGCAGCCAAGGCATCAGCAACGTCGAATTCTCTTCCAATAGCCTCACACTCTAATTCCGGCAATCTGTCCAGTAAATTGCGGATACTATTCAATGTACTTGAAAACCTCTAGATGGCCCGATCATCTCGTTTCTGAATGTAATTGAGCAAACTTGTACAATCAGACAAGATCCTAGCTTGCGTCAAATTGCAGTGTTTACACTTGGTCAGCGTCCATTCCATGCTTTAATGCTTTAGCCTGCAAGCTTGAATCAGTTACCACTCCCCGTGAGCCTGCTAAAGCAATCGTATCATAGTTAGCAATAATAATAAATCCTAAACCACTCCAAGTATTTCTCGTAATCCAAGAGGCATCAGAAAGTACGGTTAAATTCAAAGATGTAGGCGAGGGTAACCCTTTAAAAATACTTCCCTGAATTGGAGTGGTAATGCCCATCTCTTGAAGCCCCATAGAGACAATCGTCTTCGCATTCGTAGTTACTCCTCTAAAGATTTGAAAGAACCTGGCTTGCCATATAGCCCAAATACACGCCGCCATTAATCCTTTTGCATATTCGGAACCTGCACCACAATCAATATTTTCCAACAACCAAATGCCATCACTTGGATTATAAAGATTCAAGTGTTGAAGGCTCAAGTGATCAGCTACCAATCTCCAGCATTGTGAGACCATATTGCAATCTCAGAAAAGATGGTTAGCTGTTTCAACATGCGGTTTGCAGAAAGCACACAGGTTTGGTTGACCAATATTCAAACGATCAAGATAAGCATAGGTGGGTACCTTTCCATGCATAAGTTTCCAAGTAAAAAGTTTCACTCTGGGAGAAGTAGGCAACCTCCAAAGTAAATGCCACCCTTGCTAACTTACTTCAGCAGTTCTAGCTTCATTTAGCATATGATATACTGAGGACACAAGCTTAGCGTCATTAGCTTTAGGCATCCAGACCCATTTGTTAGGGGCTTCCATGTGACATTTAACCTCAGAGAGCCGGTTCCAGTCAAGCTGATTGCCCATAAGATTAGACATTGCCTCAATGTCGAGTTTATTATCAGAAAGGATATATGCAAAAGTTAGGTTTTCCAACGGCCAAGACATATTAAGAAATGTAGGTTTAAGAGCAATTGGGATATCAAAACACCATGGGTCATGCCAAATATCAATCAGGCTAGGATTGCTATTCATGATCCAAAGATTGGCGGATTTGCAAAAGCTTTTATAAAACCAGGAAGTTTTTGAAAGATTCCTATGCTGCCAAATGTTAAAGGAACCATACTTGGCAATAACAATTTGGACCCACAATTTATCATCATTATTGAGGACAGAAAAAACATTTTTTGACATCAAGGCCGTTTTCATCAATCTCAAGTTTTTTATCCCCAAACCCCTCTCAGAACGATCAAGTGTGACGGTATCCCATCCAACAGAATGGAGGCCACTACCACCGCCACTCTTGTTCCAGAGAAAACTTCTAGCCAATTTGGAAATCCTATCAAGGATGGTGTCAGGGATGCCATAAACTGAAGCAGATGCACAGGAATAGAGAGTAGAGAACTGTTAATTAACACTATTCTACCAGCAGTTGAAAGCCCATTTTCATTCCAAGATCTTAAAGCATTACAAGATCTGGTAATAAGGGGGTTAAACTGGGAAACAGGAAGTCTGTGGGGAGATATATGCATGCCCAAATACATGAAGGGAAATGTGCCATTCTGCATTCCTAAGATATTTTTGATAGCTGAAGAAATCCTTTTGTTACACTAAGAAGGAAAAAGGATAGAGGACTTCTTAGGATTTGGTTTTTGCCCAGTTAACATAGTGTAAAACTCTAAGCATCTCAAAGTATTTCTAGCCTCAGCTTTAGAGGCCCTGGTAATGACTATAAAATCATCAGCATACATTAAGTGATTGAAATTTTTAGGCAATCTATCATGAAAACCAAGAACTAGATTCATTCTCAGACTAGAATTCAGAATGGCAGTAAGGTTCTGAGCAACTAAGATAAAGAAAAAGGAGGAAATAGGGTTTTTCTGCCTAATACCTCTAGAAACTTTAATCCATCTGCTATGACGACTATTTATAATGAATGAAAAACTAGGAGAAGAAATGCATGCTTGGATCCAAGACACCCACTTGTCAGGAAAACCCATTTTAACAAGAGTAGCAAGAATAACCTCCCATTCTAAGGTGTCATACGCCTTCTCAATATCAATCTTAAGCATCATCCTAGGGGGGATTGAGCAATCATTTTCAATTGAGTGGGCCATCTCCTGAACAGCTATGACGTTGTCATGAATAGAGTGACCAACTATAAACCCAGATTGCTAAGGATCAATTAATTTGGGAATAACCACTTTAAGCCTATTCGAGAGAATCTTGGAAATAATCTTATAAGACACATTGCATAAAGCAATAGGCCTAAGGTCAGTGACAGTAGTGGGGATTCTTTTTTGGGAATTAAAACTATAAAAGTCTTACCCCAAGATTTAGGAACAGTAGCAGTGTGAAAGAAATGCAAAATGGGTTTACAAAGATGATCCCCGACATCTTTCCAAAAGAAACGATAAAATTCAGTAGTAAGACCATCGGGGCCAGGACTCTTACCTTGGGCCATTGAGCATAAAGCACCAAAATTTTCTTTCCTACTAACTGGAGCGATGAGAGCCTCTATGTCCTCCACACTAAGGACATTCAAATCCGGCAACCAATGGACAATGTTAGGGTTTAGGATTCACCTGATTGCTATGCCACATATTAGAATAAAAAGTAGTAAAGCAATTTTCAATGTTCCCCTGATCATGATGCAAGTTCCCCTGATCATCTAGAAAAGCAGAGATTCTATTCTTGTGTCTACGAATATTAGCAAACTTATGAAAGAAGCTAGTGTTCAAATCACCATTCTTAACCCAGAGCATCCGTACACGTTGGGCCCAACGTAAGGAGTTCTGGGATAGAAGAGCATTGTGTTTATTATATAAACTTCTCAGCTCCTCAGAAATGTGGGGAGCACCAGCACTATCGGGATCTAAGTTCTCAAGATAAGCAATGTCATTCACAGTATTTCTAATTCTCACATCTAAATCAGATAAATTAACTTTTTCCCAAGTTTGAAGATTAGCCTTAGTACGAGAAATAAGATGAGCAAAAGCATGCATTGGGGAAGAATTAACAGGGGCATTCCAAGTTTTAGCAATGGTGGCATGACAATACGGATACTCTAACAAATAATTATTAAAATGGAAAATCAAATTTTGAAAAGACCCATGTAAAATTGCAGTAAAAAGCATAGGGTTATGATCAGAATTCGTTCTAGGCAAGTATTATGATAGATTAAAGTAGAGAGCAAGGAAAAATTGGATGTTTTAGAAAGGAAAAATGGGCCCCCATGTGAAAAAAGAAGTGGGATAATTTAGGATTAAGAGGTATATATATATACGTCCACATTGATCCCCAAACTTTGCTTTTTGCTCTGTATTAACCCTTGTTTATCATATTGAACCCCAGAATTTATTTTATTTATGTTTTCACCCTTGTGACTTATTAATTACTATTTGAAATACACTTTCAATACTTATATCATTTTAGTACAAATTTGCACAAGAGCAAATTTTAATTCAAATTTAGGTAGGGTTTTTAATTTCCGGGATGCTACATCAAGAGCTCAAGACAGAAAATAATAATAATAATAATAATAATAATAATAATAATATCATAAAAAGTTATGGAGAAATAGATAGGAACACAAACATTCTCTCATATTACTATATGTTGTCTGATGTTTTTTAAATATTTAAACCAATATAAAGTATCATGTTAATAGAATTCCTACTAGTATGAGGAACCAGACAAGCACGTATCTCACCATGATTTATCCTAAACAGTCTCTAACAATAGGATTCCATATAAACTCGAGCAAAATCAAATCCCATTTCAATTGCATCTTAGATGCGCTGGGTCATGATGAGCCAGTGGAGGATTAGAAGGATTAAGCCTATTGGACAAAAATGCATTAATGTATTGGGAGTATGTCCTCCAATGTCAAAGGAGACATTTGAATTCAGGCATTGCATTTGTATTATACGTTTTTATTATTAATAATAACTATTTATTTTGATATTCATATAAAACTTGTGTCGGCATTATAAGTTTTGAATAATATAATTCATGTGTGCTAAGTTAAATCTTCTACTCATTATGTGATAATGAAAAGGACATTAGAAAATTTTCGTACTTGCATACTTAAGTAGTTCACAAATCAAATAATCTTTAATTGAACATTAAACATTGATGATTTATATGACATGTTTTAATAAAAATTACCAGTCAAACACTATGGGAGTTTTGGTGTATTCGAACATGACTCATTACAATCCAATTACATGGGTTTTACTCTTTTACTGTCAATGATTATGACTAATTAATTATGATCTTATGAGTGGACATTTAACTTGAGGTATTATGATCATGATGTACTTGTGACGTCTAGTTTGTTATTAGAGTAGTTAGACCCAATTTTCCCTTTGATAGGGTCAACCCCAAAATGCTGCTATGGCGGGCAAGTAGTAATTATGAGATATCATCAAGAAAGAATTCGTTCTCTCGGAAGTAAGATTAGAAGGCCTTGACCAAGACAATCAAACTAATCATATAGGACGTGAATGGTAGTTTAGTGATCTTGCTCTATTATGATTATTACCATATTCATCATGATTAATTTATTCATATTGTTGCAAATATAACCTTTGGAAATCAATTAAACAATGCTGATTAGCTTATCTCTCTATTAAAATAAAAATTGCAATCAAATCTTTTTCAAAGAAACAAGCACACAATGATTATTACTGGAATGAGGATTCAATTTGTGTTGTAATTTTGTCCTTTGCTTTGTTATTCTTTTGTCACGCCCTAGCTCCAAAGCAAGGCCCGCTGACAAACCGGCCACATCCAACAGGGGTGGGTTCCACCGATGCAAGGCCTCAGATTTCAGTACAGTCAGATTTATCACCAACAAATAAGAAGGAAGCAAAAATAATACAGAAAAACAGATAATTGATAGAAAACATAAGTAATTCAAGTATGGGCTTAATAACCCTACAGATACACAATAAGCCACACTTAATAGTCTGAAACAAGAATACAATCTCACTCACACAAAAGAGGATTATTGCAAACAGAATTGACAATTACATATACAAGACCCGAGAATAGCCCCCTGGTCGTAAGCTTACTTTTCACCTTAAAAAAAAAATACAGAGTACATGAGCCACAAAGGATTAGTAGGATCGCAAAAGTAACAGAAAATATGAATAGCCAGTGTTTGCAAGTAAAGATATAGTAACCAATAGGAGTATAGAAAATAACTAAACAAATAATATAAAAATCGGAATATTAATAACACACGGAAAACCAGAAATGTACATCTCCCTGATTAGCAGGCAAAATCAACAGCCCAAGGTCGGATCTTCGACCATGAAGTTGGAACAAACACACAAGCCTGGTAGCGCTACTACAAATAACATGTGTACATGGCTAGGACTTACTCCTCTAAGTTGGGCAAATTGCCAGGAATAGAGATGTACTAAAAACTGTAGAAAATATAGAATACATAACAAATTATTTTCTAAAATGATTTAATTCAACAAAACAAGTACCAAATAAATAAGTAAATAAATAAATAATAACAGTCAACAGAATAATTAGGGATGCACATAAATAAATTCCGAACATATATAAATTTTTTTTATTATAAGAACATGCGAAGTTATACCCGTGTAAAGCCTACCTGTCTCAGAACTACGAAGTTGGGTTCCCTAGACGCAGCTGGATCTAAACCTCAAGGCCTGAAGTTAGAGTCACACTGACGAGAAGGTCCTAAAGTACATGAATAACATTAACTCCTAACCAAAAGACCAATCCCTAACTAATCACAACTCAAGACTTGAAAATGGTAGATCAACCAACAGCTTAACTAATATATATATATATATATATCCATGCATGTAGATATAATGTTCAACAAGGTGCCATTAAACAAGGCATTTTAGAAATGGAAACATGAACCAACACATGGCTGCAGGGGAACTTAATCAAACATGAAAACTCTAAAGGTTCACATTACTATGAAATAGAATAATCCATACTCAATTGCATGCTATCAGATTTTAAGACATAAGTATTGGTCTGCAACCTTTAAAACTCAAAAAAAAAAAAAAAAATGGCCTCCAAAAAAAAAAAGGAAGAAAGAGCATACAACCAAACAAGATCAAAGCATCTCATATAACAACACAACATGAAACACTAACCACAACAATTTATTTTCACAAGAGCAAAATTAAAGCATCTACAGAACTTTAAAATTAATTCAAATCTGATTTCAAACTAGTCAACGTACACAACACCAACAACATGAACATCATCATCATCAGCAACAATAACAACATCACCAACCTTCCCACATTTTTACAGCGAGTTCTCGGCGTTCCCTCCGCACTTTCGGGCGCTGACAACAACATCAACCCAACCATCCTCAAAGAAGAACAAGAGGGTGAAGGTGAAGAAGTTAAAAGAGGAAGGGAAGAAGCTCTTTGCTATCAGATAAAGAGGATTGCTTCCAAAACTTGGTGAGATAAAGCTCAAGTATGCAGCCGACCAGATCCGGGATTTAAAGGGTAAGAGAATGGTTGCATGTGGCTTAAATTGTCAGCATGTGAGGCTAATCAACGTGATTAAAATAAATCAAAATGGTCAAAGAAGGCTGACCGTCACAACTTTAGTCAATTGAAACATAATGAAAGACCTTGTAATCCTTTTCGATTATATGTTAGCCACATAAAGAAGTTCCAATTGATGACTTTTTGAGTAAATGAATATATAGACAACCACTAGCTAGCCTAATGGTATGTTATCAAACAATGTTTGAGCAAGGCACAGGGTTAAAACCTTGCATCAAAGTATAATAGTATTGATCGCTCACTGTTACTTGCTCAAATACTAATTATAAGGTCTGGGTGAGTCTCTTGTGGGAGGTGATGTATTTTTCCTTTCTAGAGTCTCAAGTCACCTATGGTGCACCCCAAGAAATCAAATAAATCACTATAATTGATGCACACCCATATCTGCTTGTCCTTTGACAGCGTTTGTCACTTTTATTAAAAAATAAAAAAATGCTTAGAGACTTGAAAGCCTTTGTTCATGGATCTTCGTTGTTGGCCTGATAGTTAAGTAGACATATATTTTTGGTTTGATTAATTTTTTTCCCCCAAAAACAAAAGAGTCACCCAAAGCTATATTTTCCCTAATTCTCTATTTTGGCAAAAAAAAAAATATAATATATCATATCAAAATTTTAAATTTTCTATTAAAAACACACAAAAGAAAAATAAAAAAAAAATTGTAATTACATTTCTTTTTATCTCATGGGAGGGGGTGGTGGGGGATCACCTAAAGTTATCCTAATGTAGACAAGCCATTGGAAAGTAGCGTTCCCCACTTAGCACAACCAATGAGGTCCCTACTGTGTCTGTCATTCTATTTCCTAAATAAACAGCAACTACTAGTGAATGGGACATTGTTGGGTGATGAGATGGACCACCCTTCTGCATCTGATTCATGTCCTCATGCATAACCGTGGTAGGCTTGGAAATTTTTAAATGAT
Organism: Dioscorea dumetorum; assembly: GCA_902712375.1. NCBI lineage: Eukaryota > Viridiplantae > Streptophyta > Magnoliopsida > Dioscoreales > Dioscoreaceae > Dioscorea > Dioscorea dumetorum. The sequence goes on from CACTHL010000222.1 coordinate 2,451,102, forward strand.
GTTTTCCTAATCCTCTTTCTTGTTTGCCTTAATCACAAGCCCACCAGTTCAATAATTCTCAGAGAAAAATCAAGCTAATATTCGCATAATCAGATTTAATTCATATATGAACTTCAAATTCTTCAATGATTCAAAGTGCACATGCTTTATGCTTTTGAGTAAGAAGACATAAGATTTCATGTGACAATATGTTGCATTCATCACACTTTAATCTTAAAAATTACCCCCTTGGTTTATCCAAATATCACATAAATCCTCTGAACCCAAACTCTCTCACTTTTGTTCAGATGTTACACCAAAATGCAATTTACTATAACATTTCATACATTGTTTGCCTAATAAATCTGTCTATATCTTGGCAATAATGTCAGAAACACAAATATTGTTATGTTTAATTAAGAAGATCAAAATGATTTTAGTTTCATTGCAAAAGTTAAGATGATATTTGTTTGACATTTCAAATAGATAAGAAAATTCACTAGGAAAGATAATGGTCCCAGTTTGAGCATCCTGATAAGAAAGGGCCACTCTGATCCTTTGAGGTTCATTGAATGAGACCTTTTTAGCCCTTACCAGGGTCCAGGATCAACCCACAAACATGACTAGCGCTCAATGGGTTGGCCTTTAGCCCACTGGTGGTCCAGTCAACAATCAACAGCTTTTTTATTTTATTTTATTTTATTTTTTGCAATTTCAAAAGTGTTCGGTTTTAATGATATGCTCATTTTCCACATTGTCCAATAAAAAATATTCAAATATCCCCCCACATTAAAAATCCTTCAAATCTTGAGCATGATAGTTAGTAGGATCCAAGCTTCCATGGTTATTAAAATTTCAAATGCTCTCAAGCTGCAACATTCTTTTAGTACGAATTGGAGAACAATTTTAATAATTTGAATTGAGCTTTGGCCTCGGTTATGCCTTTTCAAATGCTTTGGCTAGTATAACATGCAAAAACAATCAATGGACTTTGAAGTCAATTGACAGTTGGTTCCCCCCATGAAGACGCCTTACAAGTGATGAGAGTTCAAACCCATGTAGTGAGAATGCACGTCTGAGAGCTGTGAGCACAAACTGTGAGTGATCCTATCCCCACATGTATGTGGCCTCATAAGCCACAGTCAAGAGGTATCCATGCCTTTGTTTTAATTTAGCTGACCACAGTTGAGGCGTGCACACGCTTCTATTTTAGTTTAGAGGGCCAATTAAAAATTCCACTCTTTTTGCAAAAAAAAAAAAAAAAAACATGAAAAAGACAAATGATTTTTCTGCATAAATAATATGTAAAAACAAAAATATACATATTAAATTATAGTAATTTAAATAAGTATATCATTGCATGTTTTTTTCAATCTCCACATAAATATTGTATGATTTTGGCATTGATGTGTTCGAATGTTTTTATGTCATTTTTCATGGTCCTGATTTATATATAATTATTATCATCAGAGAATAACTCATACTCTAAATTTTAAAATAAATTATTAGTTAAAATAAAATATCAAGATAAATATGATGCAAATGATATAATAAAAAGGATTATTAATAAAAAGAATCTTGTTCACCATGCCTTTCTCAAATTTAAACATTTTTGAATTTTGGTCTGGTCATTAGAAAAATCATTAATATTTTTCAAATATTAGGGCACCTTTTTTAAACGTCTCAGCGCGTGCCCACATGACTTTCCCGTTAAACATTTTGACCTCTCATACGTAAATACATAAATACCCTTATATGTTGTGATGATTGGGAAGAAGGTTTTGCAGATGTAAAACAATATTCGATTTTCTGATATTACATATTTGCTTTAAAAATAATTGTACCTGAAATTATATATATATATATATATATTATTCATAGCAAGGTTTTCAAATAGAGGTTTAAATTAAATGCTCTAAAGCAACATGATACAGCTTTCTGGAATTATTATTATTATTATTATTTCAACAATATTCATATAGCCATATATCATCATTATTTCAAATGATTTAATTTCTTAACCATTTAAGTAGCTTATTATGCATAACAAGATTTTTCAAATTTGTATGAATTTTGATGTTAGTTATCCAATGCACGGCATCCATTCAAAAGCTTTGGTATATAAAATCATGACTATTATTTACCAGCTTATCAAATAAAAAATATATATTTTTATCCCATAAAACACATAAATTTATTTATTTATTTATTTTTTCTCTCATGCTGTGAACAAAGTTATAATATATAATTAGGGCAAAAAAAAATGGATAAATTTTTTTAAAAAATTATAAGATTCAAAGCACGCAATATCCAAAATTAAAATAAAAATTAAAATAGAATAATTAAAAGACATGAAGGCCTCTCACTTGCCCAATTGCCTCCAATCCTTAGAAAACAATCACCAAATCCACCAAGAAACAACAACAAAGTCCCTTAATCCCGTGTCAAAACAACTCTTAACCAAGACCCTGTCCCCCAACTGCCCTTTCCTCTTCAACCACAATCCACAGGCTCACCCCCGTATTCCCCACGTTTCCCTCCCCATGCACCTATTTTTTAATCTCTTCTTTATTTTTTTAATAAACATAATAATTTAAAAATAAAGAAATTCAAAATAATAAATAAATAAATAAATAAATAAATAAATAAAAAGAAAAACGTTTATCCCAAGTGCCCCAAATAAAGAAAGGTAGAAAAGAAGCATCATCTCTTCATTTCCCCAAATTCTCATGGGCTGTATCCATTCCCACAGCGACCATTCTTTCATCGGCTTCTCTCCTTCTTCGATCGCCAACGCCACCGCTGTCGCTACACCGCCTCCGCCGCCGGAAAAGATCCTTCCCGCCGGTTCTCGTTCCCTCAACCTCCCCTCCCCCATCGTCGTCCACCACCCGGCTCTCCACCGCGGCGACTCCCACCACCTCGTCTCCCTCACCTCCACGTCCTACGGCTCACCTCTCCTCCTCATCGACCCCATCTCCCCCTGCGAGTCCTTCCACATGGACCCTCGCCGCCGATCCTGCTTGGCTTCCGGCGGCGCCGCCACCCCCACCACCGTCATCAACGCCTGGGACCTCATGGACGGCCTCGAGGAGCCCTTGTCTTCCTCCCCCTCCCCCATCTCCAAGAAACCCCTCCATCTCTCCCGATCCTTCACTTTCCATCATCGCCATTCTTCTAAACCCCTCTGGGAACCTGTCTCTGACCAGCCCTCCAAGCGCCCTTGCGTCGTCCTCTACACGACCTCTCTGCGCGGCATCCGCCGTACGCACGAGGACTGCTGCTCCGTTCGCGCCATCTTGAAAGGCCTCCGCGTTGCGGTCGACGAGCGGGATGTCTCCATGGACTCCTCCTTCCGGCATGAGCTCCAGTCACTGATCGGGAGGAACAAGCCCTTCTCGTTGCCGCAGGTGTTTGTGAAGGGCCGGTGTATTGGTGGGGCGGAGGAGGTGCGGCAGCTCCACGAGGCCGGGGAGCTCGTGAAGCTTCTCGAGGGCGTGAGGAGGCAAGACCCGTGCTTCGTCTGCGCCGGCTGCGGCGGTGTGCGCTTCGTTCCGTGCGGGGTTTGTAGCGGGAGCCGTAAGGTGTTTGATGAGGAGGGGCGGATGATGAGACGTTGTGGGGACTGCAACGAGAACGGATTGGTACGTTGCCCCAACTGCTATTCTTTGTGATATGATTTCAAGAAAAAGATTCAGACTGCTTCTATATTCCTTCTCTTGAATGAGATTGCTGTGTGGTGTTGAATATAGAGGTTGCTTATCTTGGTTGTGGAGTTCCATTGGTCCTTACTGATTATTGAAGGTAGAAAACCTCCCCCGGGTTCTGGCCTTCTGGAATCTAATTGTGTGTGGGTGTGCTTGCTGATGATGAGGGTAATAAAATTCATTTGTATGGATTTCATTATTTGGTAACTTCATGTAAATATGAGGCCTCAGATCAATATTCTAGTATTTCATCTTGCTGGAATTTGTTCTTTAGTTTTTGGATGTATTATATTGTTGATTACTTGGTTTTTAATTGAACATCTGATGCTCAATTGGATATAGTTCTATGTTGCATGGTAATTATAAGCTGTAAGCATTTTATGCCTGTTGAAGATTATTGATTTCGTTTTATTGATCATGATGATTTTCATTATTTTCTTTGTTTTTTCTTATATGGCCTCAGCTTTGGCATAATGAATAAGGTGATGGATTTTCAAGATGATTTGCTCTGCTTACAAACTTTGAAGGGCTTTCTAATGTTTTTATTTATTTGTTCATCTAAGAAGACATAGGAAATTATCTTGCATCCATGCTTTAATAGCTCTTTATCACTGGATAAATATTTGTTGAATAATACTTTATGTATTCTTTGTTTGGTAGATTTTCTTGTTATAAAATATATGCCTCAACGTAAACATGTATGCTTCTTTAAATTGGATGGTATACAGATTGCCTTGAATCGATTGATTTAGTCGTATTGTTTGTGAGCTGGCCCTTACATATGGTTGTGAAATGATTTTGTCTTTCAGGGAAAAGTTGGATAGTTGTCTTTTGTTTCTGAATCTGGTGTTTTGCTGGCTTTTGTCATGAAGTATTTCATTTAAATCAGCCATGTAGTGCTCTCTGTGGTTAACGATTATTTATTATTATTTTTTTTTGTGACTAATAACCCTATAAATAATACATAATAATAATTTTGTAGTTTAGGATATTCGCCTCCCTTGTAGGTTAAATCTGTTATTTTGTATGAGGTGAGAAATTGTGGAGTATATTGTGAGTGTCAAGGTTATTTTATGGCATGATTTGTCTTTTGGTTTAAGGCGAAGTATAGGAAATAAAAACTGTGGACATGTTACATCAATTAATGAAGGAAAGGATGATTCGAGGGCAGAATCTTGGGTTGGAATGTGTATTGCTTGGTTGAGTTGAAATACCTACTGCAAGTTGGGGACTTGTGAGAAACTGAAAGATTGATGAATCCTTATTAGAAGGCTCTAGTTGAGGAGTTGTGGTTCATGCTGAGTAGCATTCTTAAATGATATACTGATAGGTTGACAATGTTGGATGTGCATGACATGGGTTTATTTGTGTCTTGACAGGGGATTGTTTGTTGGAATATCACAAGGGCATGCGATTTCTTTTATTTATTTGTTTAGTTAACAGAATATTTTTTTTATGGTGTCTGGCCATATGGCACATTTAGGAGATTCCTTTGAAGCATGTTTGATATCTTTGTTTACAAACCTGAGGTGGCAGTGGCAGTGGCAGCGAGTGTATGGTTTTTCCCATTATGTTGGTTTCTTGGTATTGTTTTTTACTATCCCTAGCTGCTTTGTTTTTAATTTTGGATGGCCATATGGGAGACTTTCCACTATTGGAATGTGGAAACCCTCTGTTGTATGATGGTGTGATTATCATTCATTTCTTAATTCAGAGGCCATAACAAGTTTGCTATATTTATACCATCATGATTTTCATTGTTACATGTTGAGTTTTATCTTCCCTTTGCTTTTAACAGGATATGGTAAAATACAGTATTATGGTATGCAAGAAATGATTGTGTGCAGCTTGAGATTAAACTTGTTACCTGTTGGGTTGTGGGGTTATGAAGAACTTCTATTCTTGTGCTAATGACTATAAAATTTGTGTCCTTTGGTTGCTTTGAACTTGTATCCTAATCATCCATTGATTTATTTCCGACTTCTTTGTACTGCTAATGTGTTATAGATTTTTTTTTTTTTAAAATAAAAACGATGGATAGTTTCATCCTAACGATTCTATTACATATGGTCTGTTGAGTGAATGGATTGTATCATTATTCATTTTCACTATGGCTTAGTTTGTTTAGAATGCAATTAATTTTATGTTAATTACCGTTACTGATGCTCGTTTGCTTCTCAGTTTCTTGAAATGGTAAGAATGATGCTCTGTTTAGTAAGATTTTCAGATGCTTGCATTGGATGGAGCTGGTCCTTCAGGAAACCTATTATTCACGTGAAAGGTCTGGGTCCAGTTTGAACGAAACGACACAGGAATATATCTTTCCCTGTGTGGTGATGATAATCTCAATATATCCATCCAAAATAATATTTAGGTGTAACTCAGTATATATTTTGAGTTATTTATATGTCATGAGGCAGGGCGATATCTGGTTGTTCCTTCGTTCGGAAAGTGACCTTTATGACCTATAGAGCATCAGGGCAGGTGTAATTTGACTTGGCGCATGTTTACTGAGGAAAAAGAGCGCAGTTTTATTTTTATTTTTATCCTTGGTTTTATGAAATAAAATGAAATGGATTGGGATGTTGTGCATTTCCCTGGGAGGATTGTGCTGTATTTTCCTTGTTCCGCAAGTAATGGTGTTTGTTTGTTTGTTTGTTTGTTTGTTTGTTTTTTTAATTAATTAATTATTTTTAATAATGTGCGCTTTTCAGTAAAGTGAGCCATGCCTTGTGAATCAAGGGCAGGATGTTTTATTTGTAAAGTAAATGTCCAGTGATGCTACTACAGAGATAGCGTCCAAGTTTTCTGTTTAGATGTTGCTGGCTCTGAGAGGTCAATGGCTTCCCTCCTGGGGTCATCACTCAAAAGAATATCTGTCGTTTATGACACGTGTCATTTAATTATGAAAGTAGTTACGAGGCCAATTCTTGGTGGGTGTAGTGCCATGCAAAGGTTGAATGAATATGCCACATTTGTTTTTCTCTATTAGGGAAAATTAATGATATAGAAAGGCTGGGCCAAGGGTGCTTCTCGTCTTTGTTTGTTACTTTTTTTTTTTTTAATATTTTTATTTTTATAAAGTGGATAAGTCACCGTATTAGAAGAGAGTTCAACGACTTTGAATGATTTTTTTACTTAGGAGGAAAGCGATTTAATGAAAAAACTTCAGTGTTATTAATTTCAAGTTAAAATTACTGCATGGATATTTTAAATGTATGGCCTAATTTAATAAAATAAAGCATTAAATAGAAGTATCAGTTTTAAAGTTCTCGTAACTTAAAAATAAATAAATATTGATGTAAATTTTTTTAACTAAAATAAAATTATTTATGCTCATTGTCAAAATCAAATCCCTCAACCCTTAATTTGAATCAGGAGAGTTAGCTTATTGATGCCCATATCATTTCCTTTGTTATCTGGTTAAAAGAATTTATGAATGGTTAATATATTCAACATTCATATAACCAAATTAATAAGTGTGTGTTGAACTATTAAACAAGCCTTAAAATTTTTCCAATCATCTTCTGTTGGAATGACAGCTTCTATTTATTACAAGTCTTTATATTCCCAACCTTTGCTTTCTTTATTTTTGACTAAATTCAAAAATAACAAATTTAATGCATTTATGATAATATGAGGTTTTTTAATTATTATAAGTTTTCCCATGTACGGTTCTATGCAGTTTGAGCAATTATTACAAGATGCGCAAAATATTACCTATTTGAATTTAACAGTGAAAAACTATAAACAATTTACCGTTATTCGGTAAAGTTTAGAATGGTAAAGTTTTTAGCCTTTTTCATGGGTTTTTTTTTTTATTTTCTCACGTGGTTTTATTTTTTTTTTTATAAAATTTTTATACTTTAGCCCTTCAATTTTTTTTAATTAAGACTTATTTCATTCCCACTATCCTATTTAAATATTTCACACTTACCACCCTTCATAGCACATGTTCTTCTCTTCCACTTTTCTCTATTCTTCATATTTAATTCTTCTTTTTTAAATAACATTATTATGGCATCAAAATCAGCATATCTCTTCAATTTTATTAAAGAAAGTATTTTTTTAATAAATATTTTATGTAATTAAGTTACACAAATTTATATTATATATATAATGTTATTATGTTATATTGATGAAGAAGTATATAACTATTTTTATTTGTAAATATGTTATTTTATTATTTTGATAATATGTGAATTAGTAGTTGTTATATTATGATATATTATTTCAAAATTGGTTATAATAGAATTCTTAAGAGACAATTATTCATAGAATGCCAACAAAAGTGTTTGATAAAATGGTTTAGAAAAAATATATGATAGAATACTAATAAAAATTTTAATATAATGCCACAAAGTTTTTTGATAAAATGCCAAAAATGTGTTTGATGGAATGCGTACCTTCATATTTTATATCTTCTGTTTTTTCATGCCTCTTATTTTGTTTTTAAATGTCTAAACATGCTAAACTCGATGTTTAATTTGTTTCCAACAAAATATTTCCTAGATGCTCTTCTTAATTTGCATTGCTAATTATTACATTGTAAACGAATATCATCAAATCTTATGTATATTCATGCATCTTATTTTATCTTCCAATATTTACACATACTAAAGTTAATGTCTAATTTTCATGTCATCATAATGTTACATTTTATATTTTCATTATTTATTTCAAATTAATTATTTTATGTTTCAAATAGCCTTATCGAGTTTTAAGGTGTACATGCTTATTACCGTGCCACCCAATCAAATCACAGGCATTTTAAGAGAAGCTGTGTTTTGGTATGCTGCTCAAGCTCATAATTTTTGGACTAATTCTGCTCTTCTCAATGCATTGTGGAAAGATGGTGGTTGGAAGCACACACATTTCACTTGCCTTGTGGTGAAGCAACAATTACACTTGACGATGTAGCATCATTATTCCGCTTACCCATTAATGGCAATGAGGTCATCGGGCAAACATCTGGCATTGGAATTGTTATCTTTTATGAGGAGTTTTTAGTCGTTGTCCTGTCTTCCAAAATCTGAATTGGCCTCGAGCATATCCTCCAAAATCTGAATTATCCTCTTAGATTGCTCATCAGTCTGTATGTAAAAAGTTGTGCTAAAGGTCAATCTGGTTCCCAAAGCCTTGTGTAGACTCTTCCAGTAGTGTGTCACAAATTAAGTGCCTTTGTTTGACATAATAGTGATATGAAAACCATGAAGCCTCACAATTTGATCAATGTACAGCTCATATAGCTTCCCTAAGATCATACCAGTCTTGACAGCTAAGAAACGAGCAGACTTGGTCAATCTGTCTACTACTACCCACACATTGTCAAAACCTTTGTTGGTTCGAGGAAACCCAGACATAAAATCCATACTGATGTTCTCCCACTTCCACTCAGGGGATAGAAAGAGGTTGAAGAAGTCTTACTGGCCTTTGATGTTCCACATTTACCTATTGACAAGTTAAGTACTGTGCCACAAACTGAGCAATCTTCCGTTTCATGTTATTCAACTAGAAAGTACTCTTCAAATCCTTCTACATTTTGGTACTTCCAGGATTCAATGAATAGCTAGTGTAGTGAGCTTCCTCTATGATCTTCTTCTTTAACTCTGGATTGTTAGGAACACAAATTCTATCTCTGAATCTTATGGAGCCATCCTCATGAATCTTGAACTGAACATGGGTGCCTGCTTCCACATCTTGCCTAATCTTCTGAAAATAACCATATTCAACTTGTGCAATTTTACTTCTCTCCAACATAATAGGCATCAAGTCCAAACTTGCCAAAGAAACACCAGTATCCTGCAACACCACTTGTAACTCCATTCACCTAATATCCTCCAAAATAGGCCTCTGGGAAGTGATCATTGTAGCTACACTGCTAAAAGATTTCCTACTTAGTGCATCAGCAACCATATTTGCCTTTCTAGGATGATAGCTGATAGTCAAATCATAATCTTTTAACAATTCCAACCATTGCCTCTGCCTCATGTTTAGCTCTTTTTGAGTGAAGATGTACTTGCGGCTCTTGTAATTTGTAAAATCTTCACAAGCCTCTCCATATAAGTAATGCCTCCAAATTTGTAGAGAAAGGATCACTGCAACTAGCTCCAAATCACGAGCAAGTAATTCTCCTCAAACGGTTTCAACTATTTAGATGTATAAGCCACCACATACCCATTTTGCATCAAAACACAACCCAGTCCCATTTTACAAGCATCACTATATACGGTAAACCCTTCTCCAGGGGAAGGAAGCGTGAGAATAGATGCTAACACCAGTCATTGCTTCAACTCCCGAAAACACTACTCACACTTATCTCACCACTAAATATTGGCTTCTTTCCCGGTGAGTCTTGTCAAAGGTGTACTAATACTGAAAACCCTTCTACCAACTCTTTGAAACTTCTGTCACACTAGTAGGTCTTTTCCACTCAATAATTGCTTTTATCTTCTTGGGATTAATAGAAATCCCATATTTGGTGATAACACCAATGAAAGTAACCTTGTCTAACCGAAACTCACATTTGGAGAACTTTACACACAATTTCTTCTCTCTCAAAATCCCCATTACAATCTTCAAATGCTACTCATGCTCTGCCCAACTTTTAGAATACACCAAAATGGTGTCAATATACACCACCATCAACCTATCCAAGAAAGGTTGGAAGGTTCTATTCATCAGATCGATGAAAGAAACTAGTGCATTTGTTAACCCGAAGGGAATTATGAGGAACTCATAATGCTCATACCGAGTTCATAATGCATTATTCGACACATTCTTGGATTGATTTTCAACTAATGATATCCTGACCGGAGGTCAATCTTCGAAACACATGAGAACCTGCAACTGGTCAAAAAGATTGTCTATCCGAGACAGCAGACATCGATTCTTGTTTTAGTGGTAGATGCACAACCGCAAACTACCATGCTTTGTTTTCACAAACAAAACTGGAGCACCCCCACAAGGAAATAGTCGGCCTAATGAAACCCTTCTCAAGAAGTTCCTCTAGCGACTTTTTCAACTCCTTTAGCTTAGTAAGGGCCTTTCTGTAAGGAGCCTTAGAGATGTGGCTGGTTCTTAGGACTATATCAATAGCGTACTCCACTTCCCTGACTGGTGGTAGGCTAGGAAGATCTTCTAGGAAGACATCAGAGAATTCTTTAACCACAGGAATATCATCTAACACCATCCATTCTAATGAGGCTTCAACTACCCTTGCAAGAAATCTCGCACATCCACTTAAGGGTAATTTCCAAGCTTGTAGAATCACTACCATAGAAAGTGATCTCTATCTCTCTAAGGATTTTAAAAGAGTTCTTATTGCCTAGCAGCCAACTATAACATGGGAGGCATAAAGAAAATCCATTCCCAAGATAACATCATGGTTCATGCTTATGACATGTAGATGTGCTAGCAACTTATAACCATCAATAAGAATTGGACAATTCACACAGGCTTTATCAAAGACAACTTTGATTCCCAAAGGGGTGGCAACGTATAAATCATATTTAATAGCAACAACATGCAAAACATGCTTTCAAAATAAACTGATAGGGTGTCTGACACCATTGCAATAGAGGCAGTAAATTCTCCTGAGTCATCGCATAAACATGTTGTTATGCCTTTAGCCTTCTTGCCTTATACTAAATTTAGGAATATGGCAGCTCACTAACCAACTCCTTTCCAGCAAGCTGACTTGAAAAAGCTTGAGGTTTAGATCCTAGCACATACCTCGAACTTTGTTCGATGAATGTCCTTGGTGCTCTATAAGACTACTGTGGACACTCTGCGATGTGATGCTTCATACTACCACACTTAAAATAGGCTCCAGTAGTACATCTATAATCTATGGTTGCATGTGAACCTCGACAACTAGTACATCTCCTATAGCCAGGTAGAGATGGAACTGATGGCAGTCCTTGAGATCATGGAGTTAACGACCCATTGATAGTCTGAGATATACTTTGCCTTGGATCCAACCTAGATTTTCCTCCACTTCTTGACTGATGGGTCCCCTGATTCTCAAAGCTTCTGCCTCTCTTTGTCTGAAATTTCTTCTGCTAATCCTTGGTGTCATTCCACACGGTCTCCAGAGACTTAGCACAACCCACAATCTCTACATATCTGGTCAGGTGTAAGGCGACTAAGCCCTTATGAATGTGTGCATGTAGGTCTCCCTCAAAATGTCGAGCCCTGCTCTAGTCATCATCCACTAGTTTTGGAGCATATCTAGAAAGCATACCAAACTCCATCTCATACTCATCAATAGTCATGCTCTCTTAAGTAAGATTAACTTGCAATAGAGAGCTTCTCTCAGTTGTTCCCAAGAATCAAACACTTGCTCTTGGAGAGTGTGAAGTTCTCCTCCGTACTAGTGGTGTGTTGAATCTTTGAGCATGTACACTAGAAACCTTGAGCTTTTCCTCTTTAGTAAGCTTCATCACTTTAAAGGCTTTCTCCATTTCCTCTACTCAAACTTTGACCTCATCTGAATTAGTAGTATCTTCAAATGATGGTGGACTAGATCGCTTGAATTCCATGATGGTCTTATCCTCTTTAGGCACTTCAGTTAACTAAGGAGGAGGAGGTGGTGATAGTGGTGCTGGTGCTTAGTGTTGCTTCTATTTAAGCACCATCCCTACCACCTCTCGCATAAATTCCAACATCACTTTTTGATTGTCAGTAGTATTCATTCCTCCTTCAGTGGGTATTTGACTAGCAGTAAATGTCTGCCCTGACATTTTAGCCACATTCCTCTTAGCAGCTCTACGAGACGACATTCTATGAGGCAAACCCAACTGGAGTAAAGGTTACAAAACATATCTACCAAAAACTATTATTAAGCAAGAGTTAAGCTAAACTAGATGGTGAACGACTACTATTTGAGATAAGACAGCTCTATCTAGGGTACTAGGGTATTAAGATCGAATTTAATGAAAGCTCTAATACCACTAAAATTTGTCACACCCCGAGCTTGAAGTGTTGACAAACGGTTGCATACTTACAAGGCCGAGACTACATTAGTAGATAACATTTAACAGAAATAAAGATGTCATAAAACAAAACAAAAACCTTTAACATATGAATTCCAATAGTTCCGCTAACAATGTCTGGAATAATATTTTTTCAAAAATATAAAATTCTAAGCCCACAAGAAAGAAGAACTTATTAACTTGCTAAAACTAGACGACGATTTGCTTAATGACCCTGCTAAGCTGCCCACCAAGTAACTCTACTCCTGATCTAAAAAAGATTGAGAATATCAGAGGTCATAAGCAATCACTAAAAAGATTGAGATCATATAAAAATCTCAAAAATTTAGAATAAAAAAATCATTGATATGATACAATAGAATATCTACCAAAATACAATTTAGAAACAAAACAAAAAGATTCAATAGAGTCTGATTTTCAAATAAACACAGTGTAAGTCTTCTAATTTACTATGGTCAAAACTAGAATTCAAAGGTTATTTGTTCAAACTCGGTGACTTGAGTTAGAATTTCAGTGCTCATTTGTTTACCTTTAATGATCTAAGCTAGAATATTAGAGGCCGTTATTCTTCACAGACGAAATAGTGTGAAACTATAGTTTCTTAAAAGAATTACATGTCGATACGGTCAGTGTTTAACTCCCAATGACAATGTTAGTACATAGTTAATTGGAGATTAAAATTTCTATATCAAAATACATAATGCCCGCTAAACTATAAAATATCAAAATTTAGGCCACGGAAATACAGAGTAATCTGTAGCGTAGAAGTAATAACATGCACATGATCCTATCGTTTTAATATCAAAATAAGCCAGTTATGCTCAATTGATACTTGAAAAGATAATTTGTAACATTTTCAAATAATTAAAAAATATAAAAAATTTTAGAAAAATATGATTGACTAGCAAGGTAATAAATACTAAATAATTCAAAAAAAAAAATATAATAATCAGAAATTTAATAAATAAATCATAAATTTAGAAAAAAAAATAAGAAGAAATTTAGTAAATAAATAATTAAAATACTAATAGATTAAATAACAAGATTATATCTATCAAAATACATAAGTGAAGTAATTAATTTAGTAATGTAGTGAGTGTTGAAAAATATGCATATAATGGGATTTATATGTGGTTATTAACTCAACTAATGCAAAACGTCTAATTCTAACACTAACTTAAGGCTTTTAGGTATGTCGTAATAGCATTAATTTGAATGTCCCTCTATTTTTGCAAACTAGTAAAATCAGACATGATGTCAAGCCCTGACCCTAAACGTGCACGTGGTAATTGCCATAACAACAAGGAGAGGGTCCTATAATGCCCCATGTCCAAGTCGCCGTAAGCCTCAACATAAACCTGCTATCACAAGCTTATTAGAATGAAGGAGACAAACTAGACAATGAAGCATAATAGGGTTCTCTACACCAGAGACCCTAAATACAGGAAGGATCAACTCAAATATAAGTCAAAGTTTAAAAATGCGACCAAAGAGTACAAATACAAGAACATAATATAGAAATCAGGTCCAGTGGATCCATACATGCTACATGCCAACAGGTAAACTAACCTAGGCACCGGAAGAGACACAGGTCACTCTAATGACTGTCCAACACAACTAGGTTCAGCATCGCAAGTTGAGAGATAGTGTGTGTGTGTGTGTGGCGTGAGTAACAGATGTTACGTAATGAGTGGTGACAAGATAGACATAACAGATTAATAAAGCATTTTAAATAGTAATCATCATACTAAAGATAATACATAAAACAATTCCCAAGAAATATGATTTCTTAGTAATACGAGTAAATAAAATCTTCCATATATTTAAACATAATTCAGAAGAATTGGCTGGCCTCAAATAATTCCCGAACTAATCGTGGTCGGAACTAGATAAGAGACCAACAAGGTGTTTTAAACTTTTTAAAATCCAGAATGTTGCCCCCCTTTTGTGTTTGCCATCGAGATCCCTAATGTGGTGACCTTGGGTTACTCGCATCAATGAAGGTATAACCTTTCTTGAACCTTGTCAAAGGCTCTACGCACCTCTTGATTAGGGGTAAGCACAGGGTTAATCACTCCGCCTCCCATTAGGTTGGACAGTGGGATCCCCACTGCAGTGTTGGACTAAAGTCCGGGGTCAAGCCGTGACCCATAGTCATCATCAAAGTCAAGTACATAAGTATAAATATTTCCAATTTTCAACTCAAGAAATCCAACATTACTCATCCAACCATACACATTTGAAATGTAAAAACATATGCATACAAGCATACTTCTTTCTAAATAAATACGTATGAGTATTCTAGGCTTTTGCAAGATATAACCATAAATTTCAAGGATTCAAATATATATATATATATATATATATATATATATATATATTCAAACTATTCCAATAAATTCATTTTTGATTGAGAAATGAAATACAATTTGATATAAAAAATAGGGTATAAAACACATTTGAAAAAAATATTGTACTACTCTTGTTAAGACTAAGCAAATATGAATCAACCACTCTCAGAACAAGTGGTCTCATCTCGTCTCAAGACTTGCTCATTGATCGGTGATCTCCTTTCCCTTATAAGATGTTTCACCACCTAAAAACAAGCAGGAACCTAAGAAACAAATAAAACAAGAATGAAAAGCTAAAATGCATGCGTATACAATATTATATATCGGATATACAACACTAGAGTTATAGGGCAAAAGGAAGTCATTTTCGACCGAAAAAATCTTAAACTCAAGTAAAAGTGATATATCAATGAGTTCTAAACATGAGGAGCTACATGTTGGGCCAAGGAAATACAAGATTTGATGAAAATTTTCTCGTGCTACAATGACCATATTCTTGCTACAATATACTACCAGATTTGCTACGATAACTATGTCCAAAAATATAAATTTTTCAACAAGATTTACAACGAATTTCTTACAAATAGAGATACCAACTCACTCACAAGAACAAGGACTTCATTTTAAGCCCAATTAACTCAAAATTTCCTAAGAATTTCAAAGGTTTTGATTTAAGTTTCTAAACAAAGGAAAAACAAGGAAAAAGTATGGAAAATTCAAAATAAAATTCAATTAAAGGATACACATTACTCTAAAGAAGATCAGAAAAGATTTTAGATGTGAAAAGTGAAAATCGGCAGTAGGTGATTTTTATTTTTGGAATGAAGGTCGTTGCAGAAGAAGAAAGAAGAAGAAGAAACAAGAAAGAAGGAAAGTCTCTCTCTTTTCTTTTTTTCTCCCTTTTTTTGTGAAAAAGCAAAATTACTCTTTTGCCCTCCTATAAAATATTTAATAACAAAGGGTCCGAATGTCCAAATTGTCCCTGGTTTTTTTGTTAGATTTCTCACAAAGGCCATTGTGTGAGCATGCAAGAATGCCGCTAATTCTAAGAAACCAATTTACCCCTAATGCAGGCACTAATGCTCAAGGACACTCGGGTCCATCCAAAGACTGGGTACAACACATGACCATTTTAACATGCATATCTCTCAACATATATCCTCAAATAACATGATATTTTAGGAGTAGATAGTCAATCCAAAAATGAACAACTTACTTATTTTGCAACTTCCTCGATTAATATGCCCCTTATGTATCCGGAAGTGCATGGGTTGTACAAGTAGTATAATGTACCCAATGTTGGATAGGGTAATCGATTCTACAGGGACTGGTGTAGCTCTTAGTACTCCTTCTTCTTCTAGTATCTAATCGAACAATGAAAGAGAGTTGTTGAGACTAAGGGTAGGAAAGGATAATAGAATAAGAGGAGGATGGTAAGGTAGGGAAAATCTTAGCAAATAGCACTAATCAGGAGTAGCACCCCGGATCAATCCCTCAGAGTAATTGTACTTACTCTCTTGCAATGTTTATCCAGTACATCCTATGAAGCCTATATATGCCCTCTAAGCCTTGTTGCATCTATAACAATCAAGTACGTGGATGATTATGACCATAACTAAACACACACCAAGCCAATCAACACACACTAAGTTTTATAATCATAACTACGCTAATCATGCACATCAAGTTATGCAATACAAAATTAAACATAACAATCAAAAGGACTCTATTAATATTGCAAGAATATATTCAAATACAACTAATATCTGAGTTTTTTATCTGAGGCACTAGAGACGATTAGCCCCTCATGGTTTCACACAGCATTGAAATAACAATAGAAATAATTAAGAAAAAGCCCATAGACTCCCTATGCTTCTGCATAAATGGTTGTGCTCCAAAGACCTTGTCGTAGACGAAGCTTCACTCTTAGATGTTCCCTTAATCTAATGCTCTAGCTCCCATTCAGATGGTGGTGAAAGATCCTTGTCGAATCGCCTCCAAAAGCCCTAGCCATCGCCAAGCTGAAGTCCCCACATAACACTAACTTTCAGGTTTAAAAAGATGTTTTCGACCCAAGCACGAGTGTGCTTGGGCAGTGCTTCCATCAGCATTCTCGTGCTATGGGGACCATGACCGTGCTTCATAATTCGTCAATCTTCTTTTAACTCCTAGAATCTGCACAGCTGAAGGACACACCCGTGCTTTGCCATACTTGTCTTAGCTCATTGAAATCTAAGTCTTTTGACGCTGAGATTGTTCTAATACCTCTTATACTTGCCCAATACCTGTTTATTTGCACATTACTACAAAATACCTCAAGTAGCACTGCACTAGGGAAAATAATTGCTAAAAGATAAGCCAAAAATGGGTATGAAGTGGAAAAAATGTGTATATAAAATACACTCATCATCGATCTACCTCTAAAACCATAAAAGAAATGTCAATCAATCTTCAGGTTCTGCACAGAATATTATCTGACATAGATAAACTAATAGGGCTATTTTTCATAAACTACATATGTATAAAATCTGAAATTTTGCACATACTTATCTGACGTCAAACACTACAACTTTCTTATTTTTCACTTCACTCGATTTAACCTCTAAAATCATGAAAAATGCTAATCAATCTTCTAGTATTGCGTATAATATTACTTTATATAACTACACTAATAGGGCTATTTCTTGTAAACTATTAATGTATAAATATGATATTTTGCATATACTTAGTTGAGTCAAAATCTATAACTTTTTTATTTTTACCCATTTCAGATTTTGTCTAAAATATCACTAAAATTGATGAGATATTTTTGTCTTTTCAGAAATAAAACTCTCAAACTAATGAGACAAGGAAAACCTCTAGCACAAAGAGCCTTAACAATATACACCAAGATAAAACATGCTAATGAAAGCCTAAGATCATATAATCATATAAGAGACTAATATGAAAACAATTCGCTAGATCCAATCCACAAGGTAATGATGACCTCAAACCTCGCTGCCAAGCCTTACCAATCAAACAAATCGGGTAATTCAAAAAAGAGGGTTACGTCGATCATGGCATGTGATAAGATAAGACTAAAATAAAATCATATTGTTAAGGATTTTGTAAATTTTTTTTAAAACAAAAATTAAAGGAATCTAACAGCTGCGTGAGTTCACTTGAAAAGAGAAAGGTGTTATGAGAAAATTGGTATATTATATTTTAATATATTTTTGAGATACATGTCACAATCTCAATAGAATCTACATTAACTACACATATTGAACTTCACCTAAGTCATCCTCTTTATAAACCAAGAGTGTGAAGTTGGAGAAAGAGTTGGAATAAATAAAAGTTTAAAAGTTAAAGTAAACTCAGATTATGTGAATTTAGAGAAAGATCAGAGAAGTAGGGTTAGTAAAACTAGTATTTCTAATTTTTTTTTTCCAAAATCTACTTTATGCATTCATGTAATAATTTTTTGAGATTAATAAAAATTAATTTTTCAAGTATGTTTTTTTATTTCGCGCTCATTTGTTCTTAATCAAAGATTTAATAACATCGCTTGGGGTAAGTAATATTTGAAAATTGTTCTTAACAGAAGGTATGAGCATGTAATCTTTTGAAATCTAAAATTATAATTAAAATATAATTTATTAGCTATTGTTTTTGGCTATTATGCTATGTTAGAGGTCGATAAAAAAAAAATAAGGAACACATAGAAGACATACTCCTAATAATTTTATTAGAGTAACTGCGTACCATTAAGTAATGGTTTCCATTTGAACAAAGTATCAACATCATAAATTCCAGTGTTTTAGTTTGCTTGTCCTGTTGACAAAAGTCGGAAGCAAGTATTCACATCAAGGGCATTGATATGACGTACCCCACACTCCACACTTCATCTTTGGGGAAATAAGAAAAAAAAAACGAAATAGATCAGTTTGGTTTTTGTTTTTCGCAAAATTAAAAAGAGAAGTGAGGGATTGCTGCATATGTCAAATCACTGACTTTGGGTCCAAATGAAGTGAGACAAACATACAGAATTGTCTCCTCCATCCCCACTTCAGCCATTTTCTTTTAAGATTATGGAGCTGTTTGGTTCGAAAATAACGGGATGAAGTCATGAAAATCTTAAAATGACATTTCAGTGGAAATATACAGTTCAGTTATAAATGAAAATTTTTGTCTATTTGATTGAACTGAAAAATGTGACTTCTGAGAGCAGTTTCTATGTTTAGTTGGTAGAAGTAGGAATCTGAAAAATCTCACTTCATCACTTCTGGATGTTTGTGGTAACACCGAAGTGGGGATATGATCATCACTTCGGCATGGGATGAAGTTACCTCTTATAATTGAAACCATGTAAATACATGTTTTTTTTTCATTTCAAAAAATTGATTAAATTAGACAATAATTAATTACTAAGTAATTAATTATTTTAACACATTTCTATAATTATTTTAACAAATAAGTAATTATTTTACCCCATTCTCATTAAGTAATTAATTACTTTAATATATTTTTATAATTATTTTAACACATTCTCATTAAGTAAGTAATTATTTTAAACATGGGTATGGGTACGGAGGGCTCAGTTGGTTGATCGCCCAAGGTTATGATTCCGAGAGTGTTCACTGTTCACTTGAGTTTTCTTTGATTTTGTGCATTCTTTTGAGTTTTGCCATAATGTAGCACCCCAACGCTATTGTTTTTTGGCACCAGTACTGGCACTCATAATGGTGACGAAGATATGCACGCACACACAGAGAGAGAGAGAGAGAGAGAGAGAGAGAGAGGCAAATCAGCCAAGTATTAATGGAGGAAAACATGTATGGGTGGCTCCATGTTGTCTCATTTTCTCTCTATTTGAATTTCAAAGCCATTTTCTATTTTCTTTTGCCGGCTTTCTTTAGATGGAATCATCCTTATATATTCTTTTCTTTGTCGGAAGATAGGATAGGAACGAGTAGCTTATATTATTATTATTATTTCTTATGTTTGTTTATTATATATTATCTATTTTATTTTAACATTATTATTTTATTTTAAAATATATATAATCTTTTTTAAAAATTACCCAATTACAAACAAATAGAGACAAAAAAAAAAAAGAAAAAAAACAAAATGTTATCCCAGCTCAAACATATCCCTTAGAAAGTTAACAAGTGAGAAATTAATAAATACCCAAAGGAACCCTTTTAGTGCTTCGGAAAACTCAAACCCATCATCACATTTCATAATGCACTCCCACGTGTGCTCCATCTCTCACCGTCCATATCTTCCAATCTTTCCATCCAACGGTTTCACTCATCCCTTTGCCCACCATCCTCGTCTCCTCCCTTCTCGCAAGCTCGCTGTTCCTTTATTAAACCGCCTTTACCTCCGCTCTTGGTTCTTTTCTCGCTCGTCTCTCTCCTCGCCGCCACCTCCTCTTCCTCTCCATCATCTCAAACCAAGAATGGAAGATCTCATCGTCGATCTCCATGAGATCGAGGCTGTGAAGCTTGGTAACTTCAAGCTGAAATCCGGTATCTCCTCTCCTATCTACATCGACCTCCGCCTCATCGTCTCCCATCCTTCCATCCTATCCCGCATTGCATCTCTTCTTCACGCTTCTCTCCCTTCTTCGACCCAACCCTTCGACCTTATCTGCGGCGTTCCCTACACCGCCCTTCCAATCGCCACTGCCATCTCGATCTCCAACTCTATTCCTATGCTCATGCGCCGCAAGGAGGTGAAGTCTCATGGCACTGCGAAATCGATAGAGGGGTCATTCCGATCCGGCCAGTGTTGCCTTATTGTTGAGGATCTCGTCACTAGTGGAGCCTCTGTGCTTGAGACTGCCGCCCCACTCCGTGCTGAGGGCCTTGTGGTCTCGGATGCTGTCGTCGTTATTGATCGTGAGCAGGGAGGCCGGGAGAACCTTGCGGCTCAGGGTATCACGTTGCATTCGCTTTTCACTCTGTCGTATATGATTGATGTGCTTGTGAGCAAGGGAAGGGTTTCAGATGATGTTGCGAAGAATGTAAGGGATTTCTTGGAAGGAAACCGAAGGGTTGGGGTTCCTGTGGCACCAGCTGTGGAGAATAAGGTTGTAGCCAGGGCTTCATTCGCAGCCAGAGCGGGCTTGGCGAAGAACCCCACTGGGAGGAGATTGTTTGAAGTGATGGAGGGGAAGCAGAGTAATCTCTGCCTTGCGGCTGATGTTGGCACTGCTGAAGAACTACTTGCCATCGCAGATGAGGTTTGATCAGTGGCAATGAGTTTGCGATAATTTATTTGCATTTATGGGTTCTTTAACTTTTAATTTGGTTCTCTATTGCTTCAATTTGTTGTTTAATGCTTGAGATATGATTTAAAGTTTGTATTTTTCTTCATTAATTAGGTATTATGCTGGTTGACTCTTTTGTTGTCATATGTTCTATATTTCAATATGTAGGAGAACTTGTTGATGATGCTTACCTGGCGCAGGAATCATTTCTATTTGCTCATCTGTTTCCATTTTTTTTTGGATTGAAAGGGGGTAACTTGTCTTTTGTACATTCCATTGCGGAGAACCTTTCAAACTCTGTGATCAGTGTTTTTTCTGCATAACTTATTTTCTTTTTCCCCCATTGTGGCTTTTGGGCAGAAAGTAGAAATACTATCTCATGTTGAGATTCTTATTCTTGTGCTATATGTGACTGATATTTTGACTAGTGTCTGGATTATATGTATCATTCTTTTTAATTTAGTTTTGAAATATATGACTCATATTTTACTTAATTAACAAGAGAAACCTATATCTTATGCAGGTTGGACCAGAAATCTGTTTACTGAAAACCCATGTGGACATCTTGCCAGATTTCACTCCAGACTTTGGTTCGCGTCTGCGTGCGGTATACACTTTTAAACCTAGTCAAACTCTAGATCTTATTATGTGCATTTGAACTTTAGTGTTGCAGGCACAACATTAATTGTTCACATTTGTTGGGGAGATGTATTTATGTAATGTTTTGATGAACTTGATTTTAAGCAGTCACAGAACTCTTTCTTGAAGTGGGGAAAACGAAGCTCTAGAAAAAGGCTGTGATGAAATAAATTATATATTTATATTCTCAACTTGATTATTTCATTTTCAATATTCAAATTAACTTGGTGGACGTATTTTGTTTGATGGCAAATGATAGGTTACATGCGGGTAACCTATTTGCGTTGGGATTCCAACCTTTTCATGTAGTATATATCTGCAAATTGTAACATCACATTATTTCTTGTGGTACTTGTCGTATGAGAAACCATAAATGGAACATAAAAGGTACCCTGTTTCCTCAATGTTGATTTTAGGGTTCTTGCAAAAGACTTAAACCACTCTCAATAATGTGTTATGAACTTTCTCATTGACAATTTGTTTGTTAATAAATTGATTATCTGTTGTTTATGATCTACTTATTACCAGAAGCTTTTTGTTTATACTGGGACTATTCTCTTTTTATTTTTTGTTTATGTGTTTTCTGCCAACCAGATACTATCCTTCTAAGAATTTGCTCTTACTTTGTACTTCTTTTCCTACTATTTGCCTTGAATTTTCAAGTTATTCACGATTCAGTCTGTGTCTGCAAACTGTGATGCTATATTATTTCTGGTGTTACTTACCTTCTGAGATTGATAATTGAGAACTTTCAGTAATGAAAATATCAATTTTCATGTAAATTTTTCATATCATCTTTATAAATTCTATTATGATTAGTTTCAATGCATTCTGAAGATTGCAGAAAAGCACAACTTTTTAATCTTTGAGGACCGGAAGTTTGCTGACATTGGCAATACTGTAACGATGCAATATGAAGGGTATGACACAAGCTTGCTGCCTCATAAGTGAAAACTTTCTTAATGGTGGTTCTTCATGACTAATTGAATAGTTTGCTTATTTGTTTCTCAGAGGTATCTTCCGCATTTTGGAATGGGCGGATATCATTAATGCACACATAATTTCAGGTCCTGGAATTGTTGATGGTCTTAAGTTGAAGGTATGTGGCTCTAAGTTATGCTTGTTCTCTAACTTTTCATATTAGATTCAACCTGCCTGAGAGTTTCTAATAAATATTTACAGGGTTTGCCTCGTGGTAGGGGTCTGTTATTACTTGCTGAAATGAGTTCATCTGGTAACCTTGCGAAAGGTGATTACACATCAGCTGCAGTGAAAATTGCTGAGCAACATTCAGATTTTGTCATTGGATTTATATCCGTAAACCCAGCATCATGGCAATGTGGACCTATAGATCCTTGTTTTATTCATGCAACACCAGGAGTTCAAATGGTTTCTGGAGGAGATTCATTGGGCCAGCAATACAATACTCCTTATTCTGTAAGGCCTTTGTCGCTATTTGACAAAGTTTTCTGGAATTAAGTTCCCAAATGTCAACAATACTGACATGGGCACAATTGTTTGTTTACTAGCACATACACTATATCTAGACCTTGATGAGGGGCATTATCTTATTAGTTTCTGTTAACTTGAGTGTAGCTCACCTATCACATGGAAAAAAGGCTATGTGAAA
Organism: Dioscorea dumetorum; assembly: GCA_902712375.1. Taxonomy (NCBI): domain Eukaryota; kingdom Viridiplantae; phylum Streptophyta; class Magnoliopsida; order Dioscoreales; family Dioscoreaceae; genus Dioscorea; species Dioscorea dumetorum. The sequence goes on from CACTHL010000222.1 coordinate 2,474,660, forward strand.
TTCAGTGACCTGAAAGGGGAGCTGAGAATTCATTTTATTCGTATTTTGGTATTTTGAGTCATATCTCATCTAGGTAAATTTTCTTTTTTTTGAAAAGAAAGCAAGGTTTTAGCTTTCCTGTTTATGGAAAGAGTAACCTCTACATCTCAGAATTATTAGGCAGGCCTCACTTGAGACATGTTGCACTGGATATGTCTCTAATTCTGCGGAAATTTGTCCAATGAACACCTTCAGCTATTATCACCAATGGTCTCTAGGAATGAAGATAACTTTTTCATGTCATAGTATGAAATGATTTTGCAGTAGATTTCAACTTATAATGAGCCTAGTGATAACTTCTAAATGGTGCTCTTGCAATGAAACTTTGACTTCTCACAGTCCTTGAGGAAAGGTACCATTGGAAGCATTTACACCTCCCTAACCTACAAGGTAAAAGAAGTATGTTTTATTTGTTTTTCCCTTATGAGCAAATCCATCTGTATAACCATTCGGTTGGTAGGATACCAAACTATTCTTTGTGCATGCGGAATCATGTCACCAGGGCCAGTGCATTGGACAAGTGTACAAAACGTACCCCAAAATGCTAGGCACAACTTGATCCAAATAGTTAAAACTTTAATCTAGTCTGTTATTGACAGTCTTGTCCTATTTTATGCATTCTCCAATTTAATTGATATCTATATTATTGATGAAGCTATATTCTTTGTTGTGCGGATAAATGAAGTTTGAACGTGGGACATCTTGACAGAGAACTGTCTGATGTGTTTTTTTAAGATATGAAAAAATTAGTAGGCTTATTTTCATTTTGAAATTTCTGGCATACTTTCCTCCAAAAATATTGGAACACAATATTGGAACCTTTAAATGAAAGCGCTATACGACTTCCATTATGCTTTCAACTTTTTGCATGTTACTGAAGCTCTAATCAAAGAACATTAAATTTCAATGGTGAATCGAAATGAAATGGGTTAGGAATTTAGATTATGATTAAATTTTGAGCAAAGAAGCTGGTTCCTCAAATGGATTGAATTATAGCTAGTTGCAGTTCATTGCTAAAAGGTTTCTTTTCATGTGTTAAATAGTTTTCTTTTGGTCTGATGTTAATTTTATAGATTAAATTAAATTCCTTTGAATTTAATTATTAGTATATGTTATATCTCTCCTGCATTCTTACTCTTTCCTGCATGTTTGTAGCCATATAACTCACTTGGTCCTTCACCACAGGTTATTCACGACAGAGGTAGTGATATGATTATAGTTGGCCGTGGAATCATAAAAGCAAGCAACCCTGCAGCAGCCGCCAGAGAGTATCGAATTCAAGGCTGGGATGCTTATAGGGCCAGTTGTCAATGAACTTACCACCCATTTTGCATACAGATTATGTGTTTAACTTATGGTGTCAAAGAATCATTGAAATGTTGCTCATACCATCTTGGTATTATTAATGATCTGGATTACATGGTCATCTGATCCAACGCCAACAGCATAAACATGAGTTCCTTGTTTTGGTGTACTTCGAAGTCCTGCCTGTGGTCTCATGTAATATGGCAATTTTAAAGATGATTTAGCTCTGGTTTCTTGTTAGAGTAATAAAGAGCACATTTGCATTCTTGATCACAGCCCAAGGGACGGTTCTTTTTACATGGTTTTGCTCTCTTCTTATGCATATTGAGGTTTTCGTGATGGCTTATTTTTGACAGGGCTATCTAACAGCTTTACAGATATCTTTTCTACAATATGAAGAAAGTATTGAGTTGCTTCTTTACACAGCATATCGTTTCTGCGGAATAACTGCATTTTATAGTCTCATCTGATATTGTCTCCTCTGAATAGCTGCTTAACTTGTTTCAGGCCTAGTACTATATCAGCAATCTTTGGTCTGGTGCTCTCCCCATGAAGGTTTCTTCCAGCATTGATGCACCACTTTGCAATCTCTCCCAACTTGGCCAGACCTATAATCTTGTTGTCTTCTTGTGGAAACTCCAACCTTTGATCAAGACACTCCTTCCCTGCAACAAGCACATTCACCTCATCAAGATACATTGGACAGCAAGGTGATGAACTGCTATTCAGAATCTCCCCTCTTAAAAGCTCCACCAGAACCACACCAAAGTTCTCAATATCCTCTTCCATCTCTGTTCGGTTTCCGATCCTCCAACCGTCTCTCCTGCAGTACTTTGCACTACCAAATCCCCCCAGCTTTGCATTCCAGGACTCATCAAGCAATACGTTATCCGATCGTAAATTACCATGATTTATAGGCGGCTTTGAGCACATATGCAGGTTCTGAATAGCGAGAGCAATCTGGAGAGCAATGGTGAGTCTTTTCTCCCATGTGAGTTGCTCTCCTCTTTCACTCAAATTGTGACTCAGTGTACCTCTACTCATGAGTTCAAATACCAGAAACTTTCTTCCGAGATTGTCCTGTGAATGGCCTAAAAATGTAATAATGTGAGGATGATTAGTGACACCCGGCAGGATCCGTTCTTCCAAGTCTGATGTCTCTGTATTCGCCTCTTTAAGGTATTTCACTGCAACCATTGTTCCCCCAGCCATAACAGCTCTGTAAACAATTGCAGAGGGACCTTCACCTATTGCACCTTCTTCTTTGGCAGCCTCCAAATTCATTACGATTAGTTCCTCTTCTACACTTGCATTTGCAACTCTTTGTTTGACTTTCAGTAAAGCGAATATGATCGCCACAAGAATCATGAAGACCACCGCGGATGTTGCAACTAGAACTATGACTATAATAAACATGGACTTGTGTGGCTTATCTGGGAAAGATATACTGAATTCTGCAGACCATCCATTGCCTTGGTCTGTTTTGGTGGTAAAGATGATCACAACCTTCCCTGTTAAGTTCATCTTGTGAGGGACATCAAAATGAGAATATGAACCTGAAAAGTTTGCAACTTGAGATAACCTCTTGTCTTCTTTGATTTCATGAACAGAAATATAATCCAAGTCCTTGGTAGTATTAATTCTTGTGAACCTTAAAAAAACTGCTGTTCCAGGTTTGCCATGCAGCACCCATTTGCAACTCAGCCCGCTGATGTATGAGCAACCAGGTGGAGGAGAATAACTGATAATACCATCCCGATCATATATCTCTTCCGTTCCGTCACAGAAAACTGAAAAAAGAAAAAAAAAAAAAAGATGACTAATTATAATTTGCTATCTGTACCGTTCAACCACCAACATGGCATTTTTTTAAGTTTAAGAATCAAAATAAATTTTTTAATGTATTACAGAAATCAATGTTGGGTTTCAATTTATTTTAAAATAAAAGTTAAGTAGGAACTCGCCTGCAGAATACGTCATACCCCATCCTCGCGCATCAAAGGGAACCTGATTGCCAGAAGAGAACTTGATAGAAGCTCTTGATCCCTTGATTTCTTTGGTACCAAACTGAATAACCGAACAATGAGATTCATCAACCTCACCCTCATCATCAATACTGCAGACTCTGAGCTTATCTTGAGGTGAAATAGAGACGTAATCAATGGAGAGTAAAATGGACTTCGCTCCCTGATATTGTACTTTCCACTCACATTGCTTGTTTGGAGAGTATGGCTGCAAACCAGTGGTCTGATTCACAGATATCCCACCAGTCACATATCCGTTAGCCTCACTCAGTGTTATGCTCTCACTTCCACAGACATCTGCAATTTACATGTAATTACATTCCATAGAAAGAGAGACCCACAATTATATATTCATATCCATATTTACCTGCCATTCGGAGAGCACAGTTATCAATCTGTTTATCCCAAATGTAAGGCAAAATATACCGATATCCATTTGCACCAACTGCATTGAAACTGACATTCTTCTCCGCATCTCTAAACAGTGGAGGCGCATCACCGATAGCCCTTAACCTCGCCTTGCAAACCTGACTCAAGCTCAAACTAGTCGTGCTTCCGTCTTTGCTCTCATTGCTCACACTCCACCCTCTCCCATCCCAATTGGTCACCTCATCGATGATCTTCGCCATCATATTCCCTATCAACGCATCAATCCCCTCATCCCCGTTCGGTGGCCCAATATATAGCTCACCGCCCAATCTCCATGAACACCGATCATCAGTGTCTTGTGGTTCACTTAGCCATGAAACTTTCACGTTATCCACATCATTCACCATTACCTGCAAGTTCCCGTCGCACCCGTATATCATCTCCTTCTCATCTTCTCCATCAATAAAGAACACCTTCTTCGATACTAACATGAGATTGATCGAGTTAGATTTGAAATCTAAGGTATCTGTACAAGACAAGTTTCCTTGAAACTCAGCAATGGCTGATTCATTGAACACTGCCTTTGCGATGCGCATGATTTGTTGCAGTGTCATATTCATGTAAGGGCCCGTGTAAGAGCATTCAGTGCCTAAACTGACATGGCTAGACACTGACTGATCAAACTGATCTCGGTACTGCTGAATCATCTCCCACCAGTCTCTAAGCGTCGGCACACCGCTGTAGTCTGTGGTTTCAGTAAGGGAAGTTAAAGAGGTTATTGCGTTGCGGACGGCTTGTTGGCTGTTTTGGCTCCAGCCATCACTTATCCAAATGAAATTTACAATTACCGGCTCTGTCATCATCTTGCCTCCATTGTATGATGTTAAGCATTGGAGGTTTGGAAGAGAAGAGAGGAAAAAAGCAAGGAGGAATTGAACCAAGATTGACATGAATGTGAGTTAAAGGTTGTTAGTAGGAGCTTGTTATTTATTTTGGGGCATGAAGCAGAAAAAGCATTAAGGAGGGGCTGGTTGGAAAAGATGGAGATATAGAAAGAGGCCTCTTAGAAGGGGTTTGAGAACGTAGAAATAAAAAATGGCGATGATCAAGAGAAGGTTTCCAATGCCGGCCATAGGTTAATTTGTATAGGCTTCAGGGCCGGCAGGTGAGGGTTCATGCATAAATAGCAATGCGAGACTGAGCGGTATGATGGTTGGGGAAGAACGTGTCAAACATAAGCACTTGCCTCGTATTACTAAGATTGCAACTACCGGTGTCCTTTTCTGTTTGGACTATTTTACAATTGAAGGCTTTAATTGGTATCCTATTATATAATATGGCTACACCGCTGTAGTAGTGCATGAATTGTGTTTTCTTTTTTTTTTTTTTGGCTTAATTTCATGAAATACATTTAAAATGATAATTTGAGCCTGTTTTTTTTTTGATAAAATATTAAACGCATATTGAGTTGTTGGATTTTTGCCTGCAGTTCAAACATCCCTGTTGGTATGTATATTTATGAAAATAGTTTATCTTTTTTTTAATAAATTCAAAAATTGATGGCAACTAAGAATATTCGCACTGATTATCAAATAAGTCTGGAAGGTTTCAAACTGTTTTTGATCAATTCACTACTATATATCTGCACTTATGCAACGGTCCTAAAACTGTTACAATAGGTTATATATTTCAATGGTTGTACAGTGATTCTTGACACGCCCTTTGCGTCACCGTAAGTGCACGGGTCGTCAAGTAATAAAGTGGATGCCAGAGAGGGATCGGGTTGTCGAACCACAGGGAGCAAACACACTAGTACTGCATTCAGCTTATGAAATCTAGCATAAAAAGATGATGGTTAAAAAATCTAACTTAAGCTAAGAGATAAAAAACAACTAAGGTTGTGGAGATCAGTTCGTGAGAAAGGTAAACTTGGATAATACTTCCTCGGGGATTAGACAATGAAGTACTAACTCGAACAAATAATCCTTGCTCAATTAAAAGTAATCTTAGAAGGAATGTGAGAGTAAGATGGGTTTTTCCCGCATGCTAATTCGAAGGTTATAACGGGTTTTCACCGAGCGCCGGTTCTCAAGAACCTATAGGTTTTCACCGCACACTAAAACAACCGAACAACGGGCTTTCACCGCTCGTCAACAATCACGCAATATGTAAATGACATACATCAATTCACACATGCATTCCCAAGGTTTAACATCACAAATAATTGGCATTCAAGGAATAAGAGTAGAGTTTAACAATTCCCCTAGGGTTCAAGTCCAAGCTCCCCAAAAAGGGGATTAACTCATAATGCAAAGCAATGAAATCAAGAAATTACAATTGTTCATTGTCATAATGAGAAAATAAAATGAGAAACTCCCTCAAAACACAGAAAACAAGGATTGGCCTGAAATTCCCCTTGACGTTGGGGGAATACAACCCTTGACCGCAATGATGCTCTAGCGGATGATAAAAGTGGTGTTCATGGAGGGATATGCGGATTCTTGGCCCTTTTGATGGAGAAATCACCTCTTGATCTCGCAGTTAAGCCCTTCTCTTCTCCAGCCACTCATTCTCCAAAACTCAAAGAAAACCTAAAACTGAACTCCCCCTCCTCATCTTCAGTGAAAGCTTATATAGGTGTAACTTTACGGTCGGCTTACGGGCGTAAGCCAAACCGTAAGCGTCGAGATTTCATTTGTCCTCGTGCCTTACGCCCCAGCTTACAGCCGTAAGCCTTTCCTATAAGGTTCTTTGTCTTTGGGTTACGGTTCTACTTACACCCGTAAGCCTAGGACCGTAAACCTCATCTGATAATTTTCTCCTCCAACCTTACGGGCATAAGCTGCTCCCGTAAATGCCTCTGTCTTATGCTTGCGGTCTCGCTTACGGCAGTGAGCTCCTCTGTATTGCGGGGCTTCTCCTCTTACGGGTATAAGGATACCCGAAAGGCCTTCTGAATTTAACTTACGGCCGTAAACCTGGCCGTAAGGTACCCGTAAGCATTGCAGCTCTCCAAGTGCTGAATTAGGAGTGTGCCATCTTTGCTGTTTCTATTCCCATTCGCTTACTTTGGCTCTCCTTTGGCTTTAATCTACACTTGGTGCCTGCGAAGACAATTCATACTCGATTTAGACTCATATTCCACTTAATTACTCCAATACTAACTCGATAAGCATGCAATTCAATATATAAAATACGCACAATTGTATAGTTATCAAACTCCCCCACACTTAAAGTCTTGCTTATCCTCAAGCAATAAGGACAAGTTGTAATGCAAAGAAATAGGGTGTTAGTGACTTTAAGCAAACATGAGCCGGTGAGTTCAATAAGTGTCAATTAAAAGTACTAGTGCAGTAAAAATTTTAGACAATGAGTGTGTGTGTGTGATAAGTGCTTGCACGTATATTTTAATTGAGATGTTTTCCATGCATGAGCATTACATTTATCAGGTTTTACTTCTGATTTCGTGTGTTTTTGTGTTCTTTCTTGCAATTGGGGTTGTGAAGAAGCTTTATGGGAATAAAGGCAAAAATAGATCATGATGGTGCCAAGTGGAGCTCTTTTGTGCAAATACAAAGATCAAGACACAAATCGGGTTCAAACGAGGGGGTATGTGCCAACTTCTAAAGGCTTCAAGAAAATTTTTGTAGAAGGACACGAAGGCAGTCATGCTCGCTCGTTCTGATTTGTTCGAAGATTTCAAAAGCTCTCCAAAGGTTTTTCGACATCAAGAAATGCCTCATGACCTTCCACACGATCGTGTGTCCGTCGGTGTGGCCTCAGAAGAAGAAACGGACGAAATCGGGGACCTATAGATGTATTTCTGTAGAGGCTGAAAATCCACATGGGCATGTGGATTTTCTACACGACCGTGTGGATTTACCACATGGCCGTGTGGATCCTCGACTTTTGCCATTTAAAAGGCCGTTCTGAAGCGTTTTTGGGGGATCTTCTTCCCAACTTCTGGAGGGAGTTCGGCTAGGGTTTAGAGAGGTTTTTGCTAGGGTTTGAGGGCGGTTCTTCACCGATTTCTACATCAATTCCTTCCAAGAAAAGCTATTGGGGGAGCCTTCGACGGCATCGATTTGGCGAGGTGTGCGCTAGGCTTGAAGGAGGGATTCGTAGAGAAGAAGGAGCAGCCCTCTTAGACCATCAGCATGGAGCTTAAGGGGGTTTTCTCTATGGTTTATTTGCATTTGTTTTCAATTATTTTGATGAACTTGTATTGCTCAATGGAGAGCTAAACGCCTAGTGGGTACTTGGACATGTAAACTCTAGAATTCCTTTGTTTCAATGACTTTATTGCTTTTATTTAAATTGAGATTTGTTTTGACTTTCAATCTTGTGTGCTTAATTGTTTCTCCCTTAGAGTGACACTAGGGTTGAGGGCCAATCTAATTATCCTTTTGACGAGTGACCATCACCATTAGGATTAGATTAACCAAAATTGAAGAGGGTCGAGAGGGTGAGTTGAGAGGTAGCGATACGTTCCTTTTCCCCTCCGGTTTGATATACCTTACCTCCATATTCCAAGAGTTAGTATCGATATCAAAGAGAGTTAGGTGTTGAGAGAGGCCTTTCCGCCGGGACTTATTTGTGATTGGGGATTTTTCACCTGGACCAAAGGGTTTGATCTATAGTTGGGAATAGGGTTTATCACTTGGAATCCCAAGAGCTTAGTGCAATCATACGTGGTGTGATGCGTCGAGAGTTTTCTCTCCTCCGGGACCTTGTAGGGGACTAGTCAAGGTTGACCTTAGGTTTGGGACCTTGTGTCTTTGGATTTCCACGACTCATTAAATCTCGATTAAGTAAGAGTAATTGAAGTCTTGCACTTGAAACAAGGAACCTAGGGGGAGCACTGTCCGAGTACCCCATTCTTATCTTGATATTCTCCTTATCTTTAGTTACCACTTTCGATCTTTATTTTCTGTTTATTCACTTTTAACCCAATCTCTTCAAACATCGAGTTTTTCTTGACTAATTGGAAAAGTGTATTTGTTGTTAACGTCTACTCCCTGTGGATTCGACTACTCACCCTTTGGGTATTTATTACTTCGACACCCGTGCACTTGCGGAACACACACGCAAGGGTGTGTCAGTGTGTACTCAATCTATTCCACTTGAGTAGCAGCATGATATTTGACGTACATGTTAAAACACTGCATGGTAGCTTCACACAACACCTAAGGTAGCCCTTTCTCTTCGGATCCTAGAAAGCGGCTTTCACACTTAGGAGTGGTAAATGTTACTTCTTTCTCTTATCTTTTTCAGAGAGTGGTAGCATTCACGTACCTTTAGTGGTAACTCTTTCTCTTACTAGGGCATACATTGTATCCGACTTGCGAAGAGTAGCTGCACACACAAAAGGGGCAGCTATTTCCACCTCTATGCACACTAAATAACACATACTTTAGTTTCACAATTTTGTTTTGTTTTTATCTTTTTTTTAGGTCAGAAACAGAAGTACGTGCAAAAACATGCAATTACTAAGTTCACAGATGAGGTGTGCATCTAAAGGCATTGGTCAGAGAATAGAGCAAAAACTAAAAAAAAAATAGGGTCTAAAAACAACTACACTAGCACATGATAATTTGAAATCACCTTAAACATTGTATTGGGCTATCACTAGTCAGTTAGTATGAAGTGAACAAGCATGCACAATCCTCCCCCACACTTAAAATCTTACATTGCCCTCAATGTAAGCAATTAAAAATCAACAGGGACAGGACAATGAACATGAAAGAGAGGATTGGAAATACGAGCACATCCCTAAACAAATGATGGAGACATTGCAGAACGATGGGAAGAATAACTTATTAAGGAGCTTCTAGTTGAGGGGGGTCTACTCCAAGTCAAAGGGGACCGAGTGAGCATCCCCCCGTTTTATAATTGGTGTTGGTGGTTGGAGCATAATAAATCCTGCGTGATTAAGTATAACATTAAGCTCAAGAAAGATTAAAAGAAACATAAATAAAATAAGAAAAGACTGAAAATCCACTAAGTCATGAAAAATACAAAATATGACAGGACCAACCCTTGCCAAGTACAAAAAGTACAGAAGAAGTGTAAATGTAAAAGAACAAAAAACTATGATGCTGGATCAGGAGAAGCTGTGACGGGTGCTGAGTCTGGAGGTGGAGCTGAGGAATCCTGAGGAACTGGAGGGGGCTCGGTGGGTGCCTCACTAGCAGAAGCAGTAGCTGGGGTAGCAGGACAAAGGAGGAGCTCAATCATCGCTAGAGCACGGTGGAGGTCGGCCTCAATCCGTACCACTGACTCCCGAATCGCAGTCTGATCAGCCGAAGTGCCTACTGCTCCGTTCAGATCATGACTAGCTACTTGCGGATGTCATCTCTAGGGCAAGCTGGAATAGTTGTGGCGGTGGCCGGCGGCACAAAATTGGTGCTGTCCTCAGAATCCTCATCTGTGGCGGTTGGGGTTGCATCAGGGGGCGGAGTCAAGATGTGTTTGCTATTGCGCCGTATGATCATCCCCATAGAGCGAAGGATCTCGAATCCCAAAGGGCCTGGGGTGCTCTCGGTGCAGATGCCCTGGAGTTGCTCTATGAGTCCCATGCCTCGCACTAACCACGTGATGTACGGACACGCGAATATGGTGCTGAGGTGGACGTGTTGGCCCTGGTGTGCTAAAATGTCCGCCATGATGCAGCCGAGGTGGATGGGGCGGCTCTTTGTCATGCTAACAGGAAAAGTAGCTCCTGGCGCCCCACCACTCCTGTGCTGTCTGAGCGACCTGCAATAGAACGAGCAAATATAGCATGCAGGTACCTCAAAGCCGGTCTGATGAGGAAGGATGCCTTGATGAGACTTGGCTCGTAGCTCCTTCCTTGACTCAGGCGTCGCCAGAACGCTATAGGGTTGACCCCAGGTGGCAGGTCAATCTCTAGTGCCTCATATGGGACTGTAGTAGTGTACTCAGCATTGTACAGCCCCATCAGCACAGTGAACTTAGTATAACTCAGTCGTCTGGTCTCACCAAACAGCTGAAACCGGATCGCTCCCGGGCGAGCGAACTTGACAAGGCCCCGATCAACCTCGAAGGTGCTAAGCATCTCCAAGGTGATGTCTCGGTATACCGGCTCCTCGATCGATAGGAGCCGGTCCCATCCACCAACGGCCACCAAGTGGTGGACCTCCTCGTCTAATCCCAAGTGAGAGAGTGTGGCCCAGTTGATAACTCTCGACTGTCCAATCTACTTCGTCATCAAGCGGTCGTACTGCTCTCGAAAGCGTGGGGATGTAAACGAGGGTCTACTAGGTGGGACTGGGCTGGAAGGCCCTGCATCATCCGCTCTAGCCCTCTTCGACGGGTAATGTGCTACCTACTTCGATCTAGGCATCCTGCATTACAAATTCGAACGTTAAATACGGAAAACTCCTTGAATAAAACAATTCAGAACAGCTTACGGCCACCTTATGGCCGTGATTACGGCCGTAAGGCTAGGGGATTCATCTTTATCGGGGAGTTACGGCCATAAGCCCAAAGGCTTAGGCCGAAGCATCTTCCCTGTAACCATTTTACCCTAAAATTACAATCAATCAACACGAATTCATTCCAGGATACTTCTACAAGTTTAGACAATGCAAACAACTGAAAAAAAAACACAATAAAAACAAACAAAAAGACAAAAGATCGGAGTACCGTAAAGTCGAGGAAGAAAAAGAGTGGAAGACCAGTAATTCACCTCGCCCAACGTCCAAAAAGGGTGCTGGAGCACCCAAGGGAAGGGATGAGGAGCAAAGGGAAGCAAGGGACTGCCGACGGTTTGGGATTTTGGAAGAGGAATTGGGAGAAATGAATAGAAAAGGTCACCGGCGGGGCTTGAACCTAACTGCTTATAGCTGACTTATGGGCGTAAATCGGGCCGTAAGGCTCTCTGGATTTCTTCTTACAGGAGATCTTTTGGGAGTAAGGATGACCCCGTAAGACGGTTCTCCTGCTTCGGAACAGAGGTTACGGGCCGTAAGGGAATTGAAAGTTAGGGCCGTAAGGCTCTCTGGATTCTCAGTTACGATCTCCGCTTATAGCCGTAAGGTAGCTCGTAAAGGTCTTTGAACAAAAACTCCCAAGGGTTTACGGGCCGTAAGTAACGTTTGAACTGCCCCGTAAGGCTCTCGGGAATTTCGCTTACGGCCAAACCTTACGGGCGTAAGCCCCCGTAAGGACCTCGGGAAAATTTTAAACAAGTGTTACAGTCTGTAAGCCAGGCCATAAGTGCCTCTGTAAAGACATTACGGCTTGACTTATGTGCGTAAGTCACCCGTAAGGAACCTTGAAATTTTAACAGATTTTCCCTTAAATCAAACGAGCATGTCTAGCTACAATGGTTTTTACTATGAGGATCAAACATGCACAACTAAAACGAATACAAGGCATTCTCATTAAAAATTTACTCTGACGTTATCTAAAAACTAAAACAACAGAAAATAACTAAAACAAATCATGCAGCAAAGAAAAGGAAAGAAAAACGAAAATGAAAACGAACTTGGGTTGCCTCCCAAGAAGCTCTTGTTTACAGTCTCTAGCTTGACATGAAGAATTTCTTACCTCACAAAGGTTCCTTCAAAGAGGAAACCTCTTTACCTGCTGACCCAAGGGGGGTGTGTTGTAGTCCCAGGGTATTGTAACTGAATTTGTCCCCGGATTGAAGTTGCTTCCTGGTGCGTGAACGTATCCATCTCCTAAAAGTCTTCTTTAGGGGTGTTGACCCCTCTTCTATCCTGAATACTGAGCTTGGGGTGTCTCCAATTGCTGAATCTTGCCAACCTTCAAAATGATGTTGCTGAACTAATTCCTGCACACATTCTTCAACACAGATGTCAGTAACATCACAGAAATAACATTCATCATCAAAATTTACCGATTTCTTCATTGCCTCGGCTAGATGATAAGTGACAGATTCATCTCCAATTTTCAACGTCATCTTGCCTCCTTCCATATTGATTAAAGCCTTTGAGGTTCGGAGGAAGGGTCTTCCTAAGATCAATGGGACATCAGCGTCCTCATCTAGATCAAGCACCACAAAGTCGACTAGAAATATGTATTTGGCGACCTTGACTAGCACATCTTCAACATCGCCTCGAGGGTGCTTGATTGACCTGTCTTCCATTTGGAGTGTCATTGCAGTGGGGCGCGGTTCACCTAACCCAAGCTTCTTGAACAAAGAGAAGGACATTACATTTATTCTAGCTCTAGAGTCGGCTAGCGCTTTTTCTGTCCCTATCCCTCCAATACAACAAGGTATTACAAAACTGTATGGATCCTTCATCTTGCTGGGAAGTTTGTTTTGCAAGACAGCTGAACATTTTGCTTCCAACACCACTACTGCACTTTCCTCCAACTTATTTTTGTTTGATAGCAAGTCCTTGAGGAATTTAGCATAACGTGGCATCTGAGTTAATGTTTCAACGAAAGGCAGATTGATGTGTAGCTGCTTAAACAGACTAAGGAATTTCTTGTACTGTTCATCAGATTGATCCTTCTTCAAGCGAGAGGGGTATGGAATCCTTGGCTCATGGGAGATCTGTATTTCATCACCTTATTTTCCCATATTTGGAAGCCTATCCTTTCCCTTTTCAATTGATGAAGGTTCACCTTTTTCCTTGGGAGCTCTCTCTTGAAGTGCTCTACCACTCCTCAAAGTGATTGCTTTAGCATGCTCCCTTGGATTAGCTTCGGTGTTGCTTGGCAAGCTACCCATCGGCCTCTCAGCTAGACTTTTGGCAATTTGTCCCACTTGGGTCTCCAAGTTCTGAATGGAAGCTTGCTGGTTCCTTAAAAGAGTCTCCATATTGGTTTGCCTTGCATCAGACGTCTCAATGTACTTCGCTAAAACCTTCTCTAACTTTGAAATCTTGACCGGTTGCTGCTGTGGGAGCTGAAATCCCGGAGGGTGTGATGGCCTCTGTTGTCCTTGGCCCACCCATGAAAATTCGGATGATTTCTCCACACAAGATTATAAGAATTACTGTAGGGATTATTCTACCTTGGTGCATTCCCCACAAAATCTACTTGCTCCATCGGCTGTGACGATGTTGACACCCCAGTTGATATGGGACAATCATTCTGCGTATGAGCTCCCCCACACCCATCACAAGCCATCACAGGTAAGTTTCTTGAAACTGTAAGGGCATCCACTTTCTTACTGAGCCCCTTAACCAAAGCAACTAAAGAAGTAAGAGCGTCGACTTCATAAATTCTTGCTGGTCTTTTACTGTCTCTACTACTCCATTACAGCTATTCATCGCCATGTCTTAGATTAATTGGTGAGCATCAGCAGGTGTTTTGTTGCCCAAAGTGCCTCCCGCAGCGGCATCTATAATTTGGCGTGAATTTTGCTTCATGGCATTGTAGAAGGTGTGGATGATCATCCAGTCCGGGAATTCATGCTGGGGGCATTTTCTTAGCAATTCCTTAAATCTCTCACGTGCTTCAAACAAGGATTCAGATTCAACCTGTGCAAATGAGGAGATCTCATTCCTCAATTTTGCCAATTTCTCTGGAGGAAAATATCTGGTGAGGAAGGCTTCAACTATCTCGTCCCATGTGGTAATTAATGCTCTAGGTAATGACTGTAGCCATTGCTTGGCCTTCCCTTTCAAGGAGAATGGGAAGGTACGAAGTCGGATAGAGTCATTTGTCACCCTATTGATTTTTAACATATCGCATACTTCCAGAAAGTTTTCAATATGGCCGTTAGGATCTTCATCAGCTAGGCCATTGAACTAAGCCGTCTGTTGAATCATCTGGATAAAGGCCGGCTTGAGCTCAAAATTATATGCAGCTACCCGGGGATGAACTATGCTTGCCTGAGCTCCCCGTGTGACTGGCCGTTCAAAATCTAATAGAGTACATTGCTGTTCATTTTGCTCAACCATTTCTGCTAAACTCTCAACTTCAATCTCCACTACGTCTGCAGGTTGGTCCTGCTCAACCTCGGTTTGATACCTTGTGCTCGGTGTCTTCTTTGAAGTTTTCTCTCAATCTTAGGGTCCCCTTTAACTAAAGTTGACGGATTCCCCCGAGTCATACACCGTACCTGAAACCAATAGAAAGATTGACAGTGTCACTCCAAATTCTCGATTAACAAATGTGAGTAAAACACAAATAAAATTGGAAACTGAAAATAAATGGCTAGACTGACAAAACAAAAGTGTCCCTAACGTTTCCCCCTGGCAATGGAGCCAAAAACTTGACACGCCCTTTGCGTCACCGCAAGTGCATGCGTCGTCAAGTAATAAATTGGATTCCAGAGACGGATCGGGTTGTCGAACCACAGGTAGGAAACACACTAGTACTGCCTTCAGCTTATGAAATCTAGCCTAAAAAGATGATTGTTAAAAAGTCTAACTTAAACTAAGAGATAAAAAACAACTAAGGTTGTGGAGTTCAGTTCGTGAGAAGGGTAAACTTGGACAATGGTTTCACGGGGATTAGACAATGAAGTACTAACTCGAACAAATAATCCTTGCTCAATTAAAAGTAATCTTAGAAGGAATGGGAGAGTGAGACGGGTTTTCACCGCACGTTAATTCGAAGGTAAGAACAAGTTTTCACCGTGCGCCGGTTCTCAAGAACCGACGGGTTTTCATCGCACGCTAAAACAACCGAATAATGGGCTTTCACCGCTTGTCAATAATCATGCAACGTGCGACATACATCAATTCACACATGCATTCCCAAGGTTTAACATCAGAAATAATTAGCATTCAAGGGATAAGAGTAGAGTTTAACAATTCCCCTAGGGTTCAAGCCCAAGCTCCCCAAAAAGGGGATTAGCTCATAATGCAAAGCAATGAAATCAAGAAATTACAATTATTTATTGTCATAATGAGAAAATAAAATGAGAAACTCTCTCAAAACCAAGAAGACAAGGATTGGACTGAAATTCCCCTCGACGTTGGGGGAAACCCTTGACCCTAGCGGATGATGAAGGTGGTGTGCGGCCTGGTGTGCGGCCGCACACCAGGCCGCACACAGGCCCTAAAAGGGGCCTTGTTGTGTAGGAACGCTTGGGTGCCCTCTGGAGCTCGTTTATCCTTCGTTTCTTCGCTCTTTGGCCTTGATTTTCCAGTTATAAACCCTCCTCTCAACGTAAATGGTCTGTAGATGCCCTGAAATAGAAAAACAAGAAAAACACATCAAAGGGCACCGGTTTTATTCAATTAATGCATGAAAGTATAAGTAGTTCACCGTTACAAAACGGTGTATTTAGACACTTATCAATCACCCAGCCAAAGTCTAGTTCTAAACCTAACTTTTGGGCTTAAAAAGATGTTTTCAACCTAAGCACAGGTGTGCTTGGACTGTGCTTCCGACAGCGCTCTTTGTGGCCAGATCTTGGGTTCAGTAATCAGAATAATCCTCGCCAGACAGTGAAGTACATTATCCCTAACACGCCGCCACTTGGGTCGTGCTTCCATCAGCATTCCCATGCTTTGCGACTGTGACCGTGCTTCATAGTTCTTCCATTTTCTTTTAATTCATGTAAGCTGCACGGCTGAAGAGCACGCTTGCGCTTGGGCTGTGCTTATCCTGGCTAATTGCAACTTAATTAATTCTTTTGATGCTGGATTTGCTCTAAAATTTCTTCTATATGCCCAAGACCTGCTGATCTGCGCAATAATACAAAAATACCCAAAGTAACATTGACTATTGAAAATAATCGCTAAAAGACAAGCCAAACATGGGTACGAAGTAGATAAAATGTGTATATAAAATGCACTCATCACTTGACAACCCCTGCACTTGCGGTGACGGAAGGGGTTGACATATTACCCCGTGTTTTGTGTGCATCAACCCACAGTCGCAGCCCCCATACTACTACTCTTATATTACGCCCACGGATCATTTTAACCTAAACCTAAACCATTATATGGCCCCCATCACCCACAAACATAGCCCTCATACTACTCTTATATTACCCCACAGATCATTTTAACCTAAACGTAAACCAAAACCATCACATTGCCCCCATCACCCACAACCATAGCCCCCATACTACTCTTATATTACCCCCGTGGATAATTTTAACTTAAACCTAAACTATCACATGGCTCCATCACCCATAACCGCAGCTCCCATACTACTCCTCTTATAATCCCCCCTAGATCATTTTAACCTAAACGTAAACCATGACATTGTCTTCATCACCCATAAACGTAGCCCCATACTACTCTTATATTACCACCGCGGACCATTTTAACCTAAACCTAAAACATAACATGGCCCCATCACCCACAACCCTTGTCCCCATACTACTTCTCTTATATTACCCCTGTGGATCATTTTACCTAAACCTAAACCATCATATAGCCCCCATCACCCACAACTGCAGCCCCCATACTACTCTTATATTACCCCAGTAGATTATTTTAACCTTAACCTAAACCATCACATGGCCCCCATCACCCACATAAGTAGATGGATGCTTCTTTATGTCATCTGTCTTTGACTTCTTAATGAAAAATAATTCATATATAATAAGCTCGGCTTTTCTTTAGTGCAGGCTTCGTGGCACGAGGGATATGTTTGGGCAGACATCTTACCTGATGATTTGCATACTGACCCACAATTCACAGGTGCAGATCAAGCTGTTTCAACTTATAATACCGCGGTGATAGTAGTTCAAGCCTTTCTTGATTTAGAGGTCACAACTAATGATGAAACTCCACCTAGAAGGGTGAGACAGTTAAGCGACATTTATAGCAATTGCTCATTTGCCCAGCATGTTGCTGACCCTATATTGTATGAAGAGCCAGCAAAGAACATCAACGTTAGAATATCAATGGAAGAAGAAATGGGTGCAATTCAATGGAATAACACATGGGAGCTTGCGACTGATAAGTGTTATTTCATCTATTTTTTTTACCAATCATTTGTAGCACTTATTGAACCCTAAATTGTGCGTTTTGGTGACATTTTGTACTTAATAGCTCCATTGTACTTCACAGGTAAAAAACAACACAATAATGGCCAAAGGAAGGAGATTGGGACCAAATCTGCATCAAAAATGAAAAACAGTGAGTTACATAGGTAAAATACATTCCCGTGTACTTTTCGGATGAACTTTAAAGGAAAAAGGGCACGCCACGTGTCATCAGCGTAGTTCTCATTCTTCTCTCCCAACCTGGAGATACACGGCCGAGTAGTTAAAGTACACAACCTTGTACATTCGAAGAATAGTGGAGCATGTCCCATATAACTACATGAGCGAAGGAAGAGTGCATGGCCGTGTAAACCGCGAGCTAAAGCGAAGGGAAAAACCTGAGAGTTACATGGGCTGAAGAAAAGATACACTCCCGTGTACTTGGGTGTATATTTCACAGACTTTATTTTCCAGATTTTCTTGAGAGGTACACGAGCAAGTACACGCCCGTGTACCATTTGGTTTTCCCCGGGTATAAATAGCCTGTTTCAATGAGAAGCATGGGGCTTTGGCTGGTTCTTTCCTTTTGGGAAAAAAATAGCTGGAGATGGGAGGATATTTTATTGTCGTTTCTTGACATGGGAGTCCTATTTTCTGTTGCACAGCATTAGGGTGTCTTGAGAGAGCACCTATTGTATCTTTTATTCCCTCTGTTCCATTTACCCATGGTCAATCTATCTTAAATTGAAATCATGTTTCATTTCTAATTCTCCAACAAAGTTAGTCTGGGTTCCACTTATCCTTTTTGATTTTTACCCTTTCTCCCTCTTTTCATCATTGATTTCATTTTCCTTTTCTGAACCAAAATCAAGTAGTATTCTTAGCTACATAGTACAAAGAGAGTGAGTGCGTTATGCTAAGTCCCTGTGGATCTGACCTGGCCTTGTGCGAGTATTACGACGATCGAGCATACGCTTGCATCCAAGTTGCCCCATGTTGCTGGGTAATCGATCAAATTTTTAGCGCCGTTGCCGGGGACTTAGTTATTAAGAAAACTATTTATTGTTGGACTAGCTATTTCTTTTATAATTTTATTGTTTCTTTTGTTTTTGTTTTTGTTTTTGTTTTCAGTCATTCTGTTTTTGTTTTTGTTTTTTATGGCCTTTGATTTTAGTTTGTTGATTTTTGCATCATCTTATTAGTAGAAACTTGTTGTATGATTCATACATCATCACCAGAAGTGAGAGATCTTGATCCTGAGATTGAAAGGACGTTTAGAAGAAGAGTCAGGCAGCTTGCACAAGAATTTGAAAGTTCAGATTTGGTTAATATGGTAGAACAAGAGGGCTAGCCAAGAACTTTAACAGATTATGCGAGACCCACATTGGACGGCACTTAATCTAGTATAGTCCGGCCGCTTGCTGTAGCAAACACATTTGAGTTGAACTAGCATTTATTCAAGAGATGCAACATTCATGCTCCTTCCATGGATTTCCAGGCAAAGATCCTAAAACACACTTGAGTACATCTCTGGTGGTGTGTGACATGTTGAAGCTGAACGGGGTCTCCAACGATGACATTCGATTAAGAGTATTCCCATTTTCCTTAAAGGCCAGGGCAAAGAAATGGTTGCAAACTTGCCAAGAGCCTCAGTTGGGACTTGGGAACAGTTGGGGAAGCTATTTCTGACATGATATTTTCCACCGGGAGGACTATAAAGCTTCATCATGATATTGCTTCGTTCACTCAACAGGATGGTGAAACCTTGTACGAGGCATGGGAGGGATATAAGATTTGTTAAGGAGGTGTCTCCATCATGGTTTGCCAGGATGGATGGAGGTTCAGACCTTCTATCAGGGGTTGACACCAACTGTTCGGCAAACCATTGATGCTGCAGTTGGAGGAGCAGTTGGTAACAAGACTCTTGACGAGGCTAGAAAAGTATTTGATGACATGGCCTTAAACAGCTATTAGTGGAATCCAAGAGTCAAATAGGTGAAAGCTCCAGGAATTTATGAGGTGGATGCTGTGACCGCACTGACAGCTCCGGTAGAGGCATTGATGAAGAAGCTCGACAATGTGATGAATTAGAAGGCAACACAGGTTTTGGTGTGTGACACATGTAGTGGGGGCATCCCACTAATGATTATCGAATGTTAGTGCAACTTCATCTAGCCAGATGGAGTAGGTTGACTATGTTGGTAAGATAAACAGATTGCAAGGCAACTCATATGGAGCCGCCTACAATCCTAGATGGAGGAACCACCCAAACTTTTCATGGGGTAGTCAAGGACAATAGCAGAAATCCATCCCTCCTCTGGGTTTCCAGGAAAAGAAAACCAGCCTTGATGAGTTAGTGATTAAGTTTGTGCAGTCTACAGACTTGAAACTCCAAGCACAAGACACTCGTCTCAACTCTATAGAAGCCACTCTTAGGAACCAAGAAACCTCCATTTAGAACCTAAAAACTCAAGTAAGGAAAAATTCCAAGAATGTTATGTGAACTACCTCAAGGAAGCCTTCCTAGTAATACTGAAGTAAATCCTAGGGAGCAACTAAAAGACATTACTTTGAGGAGTGGGAAAAAGGTAGAGATGAGGGCAAAAAAGGCACCAATTTCTATAGAAAATGAGAAAACAACTGAGATGGAAGTTAAAGGAGGAAAGAAGGCACCAATGAAGAAAACTTTTGAAAGAGTATCAACCAAGGATCCCCTACCACTCTAGGCTCAAGCAAAAAGAAACAAATGAGTAGTTTGAATGATTCTTGGATTTGTTAAAGCAATTGCATATAAACATTCCTTTTGTGGAAGCCTTGGCCCAAATGCCCAAATACGCCAAGTTTTTAAAGGACCTCCTCACAAATAAGAAAACGCTGGGTGAAGTGTCTACTGCAACTTTAAATGAAGAATGCTCAATGATTCTCCAAAACAGGCTGCTGAAAAAGTTGAAAGACCCGGGTTGCTTCACCATTCCATATGTAAAAGGAGAGTCCATAGAAGAGAGCGCATTAGTTGATTTGGGGGTGAACATCAAGATAATGCTGTACATCTTCAGAAGGTTGGGGATTGGTGAACTGATCGCAACTAAAATGACTATCCAACTTGCTGATCGATCAATTAGACACCCAAGAGGTGTAGTAGAAGATATGCTGGTAAAGGTAGACAAATTTATCTTCCCAGTTGATTTCGTCATTTTAGATGTAGATGAAGATGTGAAAGTGCCTCTAATCTTGGACCGCCTATTCCTAACCACTTCGAGAGCTTTAATTGATGTAAACGATGGCCAGATGACTCTGAGAGTCAATGAAGAGGAAGTTGTCTTCAAGCTTCCCCGGTCGATGAAACACACCATGAGTGAAAATGATTCATGTTTTTCTATTTTTGTTTTTGATGATGTCATTTCTGAATGAGTGCAGGAAGTGATGGATGAAAATCCATTACATGTGGAGTTTGATTCTCCTGGAAGTTTCAGTCTAGAGTTCGAAGAGTAGAAAATTATGAAAGAGAAGCCACTGCTGCAACCTCCAATTTGGAAGAAGAAGAAGGGATGTCTGCAGCAAAATGAGAAGTTTTTGGTGCTGAATACGGAGGAGCTCTCACCACAATCGGATCAGACATATTATCTTGGTGAGATCTTCCAACTTATGCTTGTTATGATTGGTATGGTTGTGATCCTGCTCAAATTTGTAAGAAAGGGCTCCATCTTCATGAGCCTTCTTGAATGCGCAAGGTATGTCAAGCTAGAGAAGTAAAACAAGCATTTCTTGGGAGATAACCCAAGTTACTTCTTTGCATTTCTCGTTTAGAATAAATTTGTTTAGAATAAACATGTTTAGAATAAAGTTTTTTGAAATTGACATGCAATTAGGTCAGTGTTCTTAGTGTTTTGTAGCCCAAATTGCTATATGATGTTTTTGCTTGGACATTTATGTGATTTTTGTCTAATTGGGATGTGTTAACATGACAATTTTGTCCTGCGAGCAATACATGGATGGGTACATGCCCGTGTACCTGCCCGTGTAACATATAGGTTCTGGAAAAAAATTTGCTGAACGCAAAAACCTATAATCTACACGGGTTGGAGAAAAGATACATGGCCGTGTGCTTGCCCATGTAACTCCTAGGTTTTTGGTGTAAAATTATTTTACGAGGGACAGTGAGTTACACGGCCTGGAGAATTGATAGATGGGAAACTACATGGTCGTGTAGGCCGATGTGACCAAGATACATGGCGTGACGTACACCGGCACGGCACAAAGTACACGCCTGTGTACTTTTGCCCGTCTACTTGGGTGAGTTAAGCATGAATGTTTACTTTCTTCCCCATTTTCTTCTTGTTCCTCACTCCACCTGCTCACACTCTACTTCCCTTTTCTCCATCCGCACTACCAGTCAACTTTTAGACCTCGCCGGAGCACTTCTCGGCCATCAAAGTGGTTTGTCCTTGTCATCTCCCCTCTCTAACACCCTTTCTTCACCAGGTCTGTTGGTGAGACATTTTTAATATAATCTTTACGTTTTCTAGTTCATTTTGTTCCTTTCAGACTCTAATATGTTGCATGAGTCATCTAGAATAGATTAGAACTTAGATCTAGAGTTATTACCTAGAAATTGCTTAGATTGAAGTTAGGGTTTAGGGGTACACGGCCGTTTTCCCTCTTGTGTTCATGATGTACACGGACAGAATGAAAACTACAGTAGCGTGTATGCACCTGTGTACTTTTCTATCACACGAATAGATACAAGGGCTCTCGATTGGTACACTTCCCAACCTGGAGATACGTGGGCTATTCTTGCTGTGTAACTCACAGGTTGGATGCCTTTCTTGCGAATTGGAAGTACATGGGCGTAACTTGATCTACATTCCTGTGTACTTGCCGATGTAAATCTTTATCTATATTTTTTGAGTATGGGGCAGAGAGATATACGGCCTTAGACAGAGATACACGGCCTTGTACATGGCTGTGTAGTTCACTATTTCACTTATTTTTTGTGTTTTAACGCCAATTTTGCACCCGCTTTCTTGTGCGGGAATGATGAACATGAAGAGCATCATCTATAAACTGAAGAGAAAAAGGAGGGAAACCACCATCGTCTATAAACTTCTTCTCGGCCCATGGCTCCACCATTGTAGCCCCAACAGCCACAGTCAGCTGTTCTCCATTTCATCGTATCGGCACACCAAGCCCGATATGACTGACTCCGCAAATTGAAGTTCGGGGAAACCTAAACTATCGATTGATCTACACTGGAGTCGGTCACCAGCAAGTGTACGTGCATGAGGATCGTATTCCTCGGGGCTAAGAAGTTACTATTATTCCCTTGTCGCCTTTTTTTAAACCTAACAAACGGTTGGAGAGGTGATTATCTACTAACTAAAGAAAACAATAAATGAAGGCTAATTAATAACATGGAGATGGGGGAAGGAAATCAATGGGAGATAGAGGCTATAGATGTGGATCTCCTTGGGGGGCAGTCATGTCACTTGGATGATAATAAATGATTGCAATGGTGGTTTGGACCCAGAGACTTTTTAATTATAGAGGTCTCCATATAATTAAGTGTCAAAGGGCTGCCGAATACCCGAATCTCTCGGCGTATCGGTACAAAAAAAAAACCCCTTCTAATCTATCCAAGATCTAGTATAAGTGAATATCCTGCATCTACAAGTACAACTCACACAAGAATTATAGAGGTCTATGATAAGCCCCTTGCGTAACCGCAAATGCGCGGGTCATATAAGAAGTAAGTGTACCCTAAGGTCAGGTAGTCGATTCCACAGGAACTGGTATATCTTCTAATACTATCGTCCTACTTAATATCTAATCAATTGAAAGAGAGTGAATTACTTGAACCAGGAAAAAAGACAGCTGGGAAAACAGGAAATTTAGCGAGAGGGAGAATTAAGGTTACTCAAGAGAGAAGATGGGGGCCCTGGGTTGAACCCTTGATGCTACCTAACTCAAACTTAACCAAAGCATTTATCGAGAGTGCCTTTCGTAAACCTCTAATTCCAAATCTTGTTGTGCTATATGATAGGCTATGCTATTTAAGTGATACTCTAAGAGGAACCCTAACTTCTTGCATCCATTGCGGGAATATGCAAGCTAAGTTACAGTCGGAATCAAAGAGAAATCATAAACATTCAACTACCATAAATAAAGTCAACAACCAAAGATCTAATAAATGCACAAAGACAACCATAAATGCTTGATAAAAGAGTTTAAATTCAAAGGTGCATAACAAGTTTCCAACCCGAGGCTTCCCCAAAGGGTTTAGCCCCTCATGGATTCAAATAACGAAAACATCACAAAAGAAACAAATACAAAAGAGTTCCATAACTCCCTATTTGCTTCCATCCTTGATGTTGCTCAACGGTTTGATGTCGATGAATCTTCTCCCTCTCCTTTGGCCTATAGTTTACGCGTAGTGCCCTCTCCGATGGTCTTCGGATCGGTCCCGATGCTTTCCTTCGGGCCCTCCTTCTTTTCCTTGGCCAAAAAGTCCCTAAACCCTATTTTTCGGGGGCCTTTAAGCTTCTCTCAATGTAAGCACGGCCGTGTTGAAACCGTGCTCCAAGCCGTGCAGTTTACGGCCAAATAAGAACTCGAAAAATCATCTCGCTTGTAAACCGCACGGGGTCCAACACGGGCATGCTCGCCGTGTTGAGAGTTGCACAACCATGCTCGGCGACCCCGACCCGTGCTTACTCGGCCGAATTCTCCCGTGAATTGCACGTCTTAGGAGCACGGGCGTGTTGAGGCCGTGCTTAGCTTGATGAGGTTTCTTCTAAGTCCCTTAGCTACTAAAATTGCTCAGAATTGCTTCTTCTTGCTTTGGGGCTTCGACATTTTGCATAGAAAACTAGACATACCTCAAATAGCACGGAAATGGGAGAATTAAAACCAATGTATTAGTGATTCATGTGTTAAAGATGGGAAATATATCTATATGAAATGCACTCATCAGTCTACATTTGTAATTCAAGGCATTAAGGAAAGATAGACTAGATCACAAACCAACCAAATACATTAGAACGAAATAGATCATCCAAGATACATGCATTTCCCCAAAGGTTCACTTACATCCGTGTGGAAGCTCGACCATAGTGAAAATGCCATGGTCGCGGTTCCTCGACACAATAAAAGGCACAAAACATTCGCACAAGAATACTATAGTGATTTTTAAAGAATAAACGTGCTGAAAAACAACAACTACCAACAAAATCAAAAGAAATAGGCATGGTAAGAAAATGGAGGAAATGAGAGCTTACTGGATTAAAGCAATGAGGAGCAAGAGATGAAAAGCACGGTGAAACTCTCTTTAATCCTTAAATAGATGGGAAGAGGCATTTGGAGGCTCAAGGTCGTAGTGGTTGCTATGGGAGCGTTAGAAAACGAAAGGGTGTAAAGATGAATAGAAAGAAATGACGCCCCTTACTATTTTATAAGTACTCACACGGTCGTGCGTAAATTCCACATGGCCATGTGGATTGCCTTGATAACCTACAAGGAGATTCATAGGGGCGTGTGAGTGCCCCTGGGGCTCTCTGGTGATTGGAGGAAAACTCCAAATAAATGACACAAAGCCGTGTGGATATTCCACATGGCTGTGTGTTATATTAGCAGCCACATGGGGGTTGGGTGGGTTCACAGGGTCTTTGAAAATCCACCAAAAATATTACACACGCTCATGTGGAAATTCTGGGAGCATAGATAAGTGGATTTTAGCCCTTGGCCACATTAATCTCTTCCCCAGAAACGTAGAAAACAACCAAACTCAAGACACACATAAAAAATGCAATGAACACCACCGAAAACCCATGTCAAGACACACAATTAATCAAGATGAATCAACAATCACTTAAAGAGTTATTATTACTACAGAAATGAAATGAAACTAAACTACTAAAGTAATTACTTGGGTTGCCTCCCAAGAAACGCTTGTTTATCATCATGAGATTGACGTACCTCGTTCTTACCTCATGGTAGTTCATGGAGGTGGAAGACCTTCTTACCTGCAGCTCGGTCCATGCAAGTAGTGCATAACTTCTGCAACGTGGAAGAAGAAGAAGAATGGAGTGTATTACCAGATGAGGGAGCACTGACCTTTACCTATGTATGCTCACCGCTAATGGAAAAGGATGCTTTCTTACGGCGTCGTCTCGACCTGGTTATTTGCCAAAAAACCCTCTTCAATACTCCTAGGGTGGGTTCTTTCATCCGATTTTGATATTCTCCTTTGTTCTCTTGCTCCTTAATGTTGAGCCACTCTTGCAATGGATCACCCTGTAGAATTTCCTACAAGTATTCATTAGCAGTGTTATCAGTAACATCAATAAAATAACATGCATCATCAAAATCAAGGGAGTGTTTCATAGTCTCGGCGAGCTTGCAAGTCACTTTCTCATATCCTACTTTCAGGGTCATTTCTCCTCCATCCATATCGATTAAAACTTTGGATGTCCTCAAGAAGGGTTTCCCGAGAATGATAGGGACATTGGTATCTCCCTCTAAATTTGGTACCACAAAGTTTGCGGGAAAAATATCCTTGTCGACCTTCACGAAGATGTTTTCAACGATCCCTGTGGGTGTCGAATTGATCGGTGACGCGCCGTTTGCGTCACAGCAAGTGCACGGGTCGTGTGAAGTAATAAAGTGGACCTAATGAAGGGTTGGGTTGTCAAATCCACAGGGAATAGAAATTCCAGAAGTAGTCGCCTCTCTGCTATCTAGCCTTACTAGTAATGGAAAGTGAAATGAAAAGCAACAAAATAGGAATAAATAACAGAAGAGATAAAAGGGTATACAAGCAATGATCCTCCTTGGATAATTCCATGAAGCACAGGAATTCAAATACACTTCCTAACCTAGAAATTTCAAGTTGTGCAAAACCTAATACCAACTAACCCACTCCATGGCCATCAGTGCCTACCTCACCAAAAGTAACAAGTGGAGAATTCTCTCGACGCAAGCTATCTCGGCGGGTGCCTTACGATCTAGGGTTTCCTTATTGATTAACTTGGGTTCCTAAACATAGGTTGAATCCTATCTCGAGTGAAACACCCCCTAATCCTATGTAATTGACTTAAAGGAGAATTCTCTCAACTAAAGGGTTACATGATTGGTAAGTGCTTGCAGGAACACCAAGGTAGGATGATCTACACGAAGGGGAAAGAGGACGCTCCTAGACCTGCAGGTTCACTCTCTCTACCCTCTTTAATCTTGGGTGGTCTTACACTTAAGGGCTCGGTACTCACCTCAGCATAATCCAAACTCAATCACAATTGTTAGATACAATTAAACAAAATACAGACAAGATTGAAACTCACAAATTACAAGAATTAACAAGCAAATATGAATTCATACAACTCGATAATCTAATTGTTCACATGCCCAAACACCGTCAAAATTAGTTCTCCATTAATGGAGAACAACAATCTAATCCAAATGAAATAAAATACATAAAGAGGATGATGACACTCCCTCAAAGGTCGCGATCTCTAGGATGGATGAAGTTCTTCGAAGATTCCCCAATACCACCGCCAAGATCTCCACACGAACAACTCTCTTAAAGCTTTGAACCTTCATCTAGCCTCTCCCTTTTCCTCTCCTTCCCCAGAGAAGATCTATAATAAAAGCCCTCTAAATCACTGCCGAAAAGGGCGACTAAAGAGTGGAAAAGAAGATATCTTTGAAAGCCCTAGTTTCTGGCTTTTATAACTAAAAAATAGGAGGTTCTTATGGCCATAAGAGGTCTTTACAGCTAGATACTTACGGCCGTAAGGGTGGTCGTAACCTCCTCTGGTTGTGTGTTACGCCCGTAAAACTACCTGTAATAGTGTTATGAATAGTGATTTGCTACAATACTTCACTACAGTACGACCGTAAGCCCGACTGTAGACCCCTCTGAAAACACTGTATTTCTTCCAAAATTAGCCTAAATCACCTCGAACTTGTTCCTCTTGATCTATATGTCTTCTTTCTAGCCTGAATATGAAATAGAAGCGAATTAAGCATCAAATTTAATTATGTATTCAACAATTATATGGAAAGTGCTATAAGTACTAATTATCAAATACATTCATACAAGCACTTATCAATCGGTCGGCTTGCTATAGTGTTATTCTTGTCGGACATGGCTCTCCCAAACCTGGCGTCTGAAATATGGAGTAAGGCATCACATTTATACTGGCACTGGAATCAGCTAATGCCTTCTTCTCCTCTACGAGGTCCCCGAAAGTACAAGGGATGATAAAACTACCTGTATCCATCATTTTGTTTGGTAAATATTTCTACAAAATTGCCAAAGACTTAGCATCAAGGACTACAGCTGCACTCTCCTCAAGTTTTCGCTTGTTGGTCAAAAAGTCTTTCAAGAACTTAGCATACTTTGGCATTTGAGAGAGAGCTTCAACAAACGGGATGTTGATGCCCAGCTACTTCAACAAATCCAGAAATTTCACGTATTGCTCATCTTTTCTATCCTTCTTCAGTCTCTCCAGGTATGGAATCCTTGGCTTAAATGAAGGTACCGCAACTACCTCCATCTCCTTAATCTTCTCTCGTTCAAACTGTTCCAATGATTTCTTTCTCACCAAAATTTTAGGTGGGAGTTCCTTTTCAGCTGTTCTACCACTTCTCAAAAGTGATCACTTTCAATTATTCTCTTGGGTTTGATTCATGTTGCTTGGTAAACTCCCCGGAGGCCTCTCCACCAATGACTTTGTTATCAGTCCAACTTTGTTCCCTAGATTATGCAATGAGGCCGTGTGATTTCGGAGAGTAGCTTCAACATTTTGGAATCTTGTATCTGTGGATTGCATAAACTTGGTTTAGACTTTCCCCAAATCTGAAACTCTGTCACGGATTAAAAGTTGTTTCTAAAAACTGGGTGGAGCAAGTGGAGCAGCCGGTTGCTAATTACCATTCTTACTCCATGAAAAATTTCGATGGTTTCTCGATCCCTGGTTGTACACATTGGAGTAAGGTTGTTCTGCCCTCTCTGAGCGTTACTCACAAAATAAACCTGCTTAACTGGTCCTGAAGTGCCAACGGAAATAGGACAATCAATGGGACTATGCCCCCCACCACAACTACCACAGTTGGATACTGTTGCCACAAAGGCGACATCAAAGCATCAAGTTTACTTCTCATTGCTTATACTTGGGTAACTAGGGCTATAATGGTGTCAACCTCGAAAAGACCAACACTTTCTTCTTCTCTTTAGCTATTCATGGTCATGTCTTCAATTAATTTCCTTGCCTCATTTGATTCCTTGCTTCCCAAAGTGCCTCCTGTTGCAACATCCAAAATCTATCGAGTGTTAGAATTCAACCTATTGTAGAATATTTGGATAATCATCCAATTGGGGAATCCATGTTTAGGACACCTTCACTAGAGGTCCTTGAACCTCTCCAATGTCTCAAACAATGCCTCTCCATTAGTCTGCACATAAGAGGAAATCTCGTTGTGAAGCTTAGCTGATTTCTTGGGAGGGAAGTATCTTGCAAGAAAAGCTTTGACCATCTTAGCCCAAGTGATGATGGATGCCCTCAGTAGAGACTGTAGCCATTGTTTTGTTTTTCCCTTAAGAGAAAAGAGAAAGGCCCTCAATCTAATGGCATCATTAGTGACACCATTGAGCTTTAGCATGTCACACACCTCTAAGAAGCTCTTGATGTGGTTTGGTCTTCATCGGCTAATCCATTAAACTGTGAGGACTGTTGAATCATTTGGATGAATGCCAGCTGAGAATGCTTGATTGCATGCCCAATAATTTTGGTCTAGCAAAGTCTGAAAGTGTTCACTGCGGTGCTTGTTTCTCGGCCATATTTTCAGACTCAATATTTCCAACCTCAGCTTCAATCTCTGGTTCTTGATTTTGTTTTGATTCCTTCCCTTTTTACGCAACCTGTACTCAATCTCAGGATCTCCTTCAACCAAAGTTGAAGGCTTATCATGGGTCATAGGTCGGAATTACTGTCACCTAAATGATAGCAAAAGAATCACGAAAGATAGAAAGATGGTATTGAAAAGCATTAAAGATAAATGAATGGCTAAAGTAATTGGGTTCAAGTGCTCCTAATATCCCGTAGTTCCCTTGCAACTGCGCTAAAAACTTGACACATCGCTTGCGTGTGTCTGCAAGTGCATGGGTTGCCGAATCCATAGAGAAATACAAGAGTACTAGTGATAGCTATTTCCTTGCTATCTAGCCAGAATAAAGATATAGTGAACTGAACTAATACACAAACAAGTAGAATGACAAGAGCAAGAGGAAAATAAAGGAGATCTCAATCAAGTAAAGCGGGGTGTTCAGGTAATGCTCCCCATAGGACTCAGGTGTTGGAGATTTGACTTACAAGGTGCTTCTAGACAAGAGTATCAAGTCGTGGAAATCCAAAGGTTTGTGTATCTTTGCTTCCAGATCATTGATAACTAGTCCCCTATGAGGTCCCCGGCGGAGAGAAACTTTCGATACCTTACACCACATATAATTGCTTAAGAATCTAGAAATCCCAAGGATGTGTCCTGTCTCCTAAAGATAGACCTAACCCTATTTCTAGGGGAAAGGCCCCTAACCCCCTACGAGGTCTCAACGAAAAGAAACTCTTGACTCTTCATACCACGTATGGTTGTTCGTAACTTAGGGAAACGGCGATAACGGCACATCAAACGGAGGGGAAAAGGGACACTCCGCTATCCCACGGCTTACCCTCTCAACCTTCTCCAATCTCGTGGTTTTAATCTAAATGGTGATCTCTCTTGTCAAAAGGATGAACAAGTGATAAGTGCCTAAATGTGTATATTTATTGATAGTATTTTTGTATTAAATTGCATACTTTTGATAAGCCGACGCCCGCTTTTGTGGTTAAATTGGTTTTATCTCGTGTTTCAGGCCCTGAAGAAGCCAAAATGAGCTCAAGAACATATTTAGGAAGAAATCAACACCAAATACGGCGTTTTTGGAGCTTCATTTACTGTACCGGGATTGTTGTAGCAGTGGTGCGTAGCACGAGAGATTGTTCCGGAAATTCCCTGGAAGCCTTGCGGGCAAGCATGCGCCCACAAGGCAGACCGCATAGACACCCGAAAGTCACTTCTTAAAGGGTGTTAGGGCAAAGTATTGGGAGCTTTTTTGGTGAGGTTTTGAAGGGAGAAGGGAGTTTTCTTGGAGCTTGAAGGTGGTACAAATCCGGGAAAGAAGAGCTCTTTTCTCATCAATTAAAGAGTGGAAATCAAGGGGAGAGTGAAGATTTGGCAAGATCCATTCTCTATCTCAACGTTGGAAGCTTGGAGAAGAAGAGGAAGCCGCCCTCATTGCGGCATAGGTGGAGGCTCTTGGTGACGATCCGGCTCACCTTGTCATGACCACAATTGAGGGAGTGTTTGTTATGGCTAGATTAGTTGTTTTCATGATGTGTTATGTGTTAATTGCTTGTATGAACAACTAAGTCCCAAGGTCACAGGATGCCGGTGAACCTTGGGATAAACAAGCTTGTATGGATGCTTTAATTCATGTTTAATGCAAGTTGCTTGGTTTGTGGTTCATGCTATGTGTTCTTGATTGCCTTGAATTAAATGAGAACTTTGTAGTTTAACTTCTACGTTGTACTTGGAGCGTGGGATACGCCCTTGTATTAGACTCACATAGTTTGAAAGAGAAACACGTACCTATACACCGAGGGATTCGGGTATTTCATACCCCTCCAACCATTAGGTTCGAACCTAGGTATTGAGTTTGACCCTAATAAGAGATTTCTCTAGGCGTAATGCAATCATAGGGGGAGTTGGTTAGAAGAGATTCTGTCTAATACCTGTATGGGATTAGCTGTTAATCACCGAGGGATTTAGGGTTAACCTACTTTAGGAGTCTCTTGGCCCAAACCACTATTGCAATCTTAACCCTAGCATCTCGTCTAGTTTCAGTAGTCCTGTGGGGGTCCGCATCCGTGACCGTCCTTTCCCTTGTGATTCTCTATCTATTTAGTTTAGCTTTCTTAAGACCCTTTTGTAGTTCATAGCACCCAACCTCGAGATATTTGGTTAGACAATAAGTGAAGAGGAAGTAAGGGTAGATCCTTGGCCCCGAGGAATACGACCCCTCGTGTCACTCACAGGGGTATTACTTGATGACCCCGTGCACTTGCGGGATGCCCATCAACAAGCATGCAAATCAATCAACACATAGAATCAAAAGATAAACAAGTATTACACATGTGAGATTGAAACTGAAATACTCAAAAAAAAAAAAAAAAACACAATGTAAGTCAATGCATATATAACATCCTAGGGGTTATAAGCCGAAACACCAACCAAGGGTTTAGCTCTCCATGGAGCATAAAACAATATTAAAGTATAAAGTAAAGAGTCTATAAATAGCCATTAAAAACCCCTATAAAAATGCTTGATGGTCTTGATGAGTAGTTATCATGTCTCAATGGAATCCACTCCGAAGCAAGGTCACCAATGGCTTCCACAATGCTTGAAGGAGAGGGAATCGATTAAAGTTGGTGAGGGAAAGTTCCCGGAACTGCAAAGACCTCCTCTCCAAACCCTAGCAGCCTCTCCTCCTCATAATCGTGCAAAAGATAATTTGAAAATCTAAAAGGTAGCTATTTATAACCTGGAATCAGGATTCCACATGTCCGTGTGGAATTTCATTGAGGCCACATGATCGGGCACATGTCCATGTGCCAACAAAACTGTTGACGATCTTCTTGCAATCTTTACATAAGCAAGGGCATGAATGTATGACTGCCTTTATGCCTTTCTAGCTGATAACTTCACTTGAACTCCTCTAGAAGCTGGTACACACATTCATGCTTACGGGCACAACTTATGTTGTGAACCTTGTCTTCTTCAAGAGGATCTCACATCTTGTCTCTACACCTTATCTTTGCTTCTTTTCTTCTCATGAACTTCCCAAATCCCTATTTGCACAAAAGAACACCAAATGCACACTATGAGCGATAAACATGATAAAAGTGATGCTCAACATATATAAATTGCAATGGCAAAGTACATGTATACAAACACTTATCAGTGGGCGGAATAGTTCCTCTTGGCATTTAGACCCTCCATGCCATGAGGATGGCTTGATTTCAGCGGACGGCCAGGGGACACATATACACCCCGGTGGGGGCTCTACAGATTGAGGAGACATCGGTCCCAAAGCACCACCACTAGCACCGACACCTTCACCACCATCTCGCGGTGACATTAATTCCAATTGCAGCTCCTAGCTCACCCCCCCCATAGAGTTCGAGAGGTTGGTCATCGAGTATATAACACTGATGGCGACCAACATGGGGGTGATGCTCCCTCCTCTACCCCATCATTCGTAGTTGAGCCTACACCGGCAGCATGAGTAAAGGAAGAGGAGGGCGGCAACTCAGAGGAAACCCAGACTGATCACAAGAGCTCCTCTGGTCTATTGAACCCATCATCGTTTGTACCACTCGACGATGTTACCCATCATCATTTTATTTTCATGCTATTTTTTCTACTTTTCATTTTTGTATTCAACAAGGGTTACATAGATGCTATTCTTGTACTTATTTCCATTATATTCCAGTTTTCATATTTTACTTTTTGTTGATGTTGTTGATTTTGTATTCTTCT
This sequence comes from Dioscorea dumetorum, assembly GCA_902712375.1. Classification (NCBI taxonomy): domain Eukaryota; kingdom Viridiplantae; phylum Streptophyta; class Magnoliopsida; order Dioscoreales; family Dioscoreaceae; genus Dioscorea; species Dioscorea dumetorum. The sequence continues at coordinate 2,507,915 of CACTHL010000222.1, forward strand.
CTACTCCTACTAAACCTTCTTTCATACACAGGAGCATGTGAACCACCCCTTCATACTCTCCCATTCTTCTCTGCTTCAATCTCAAATTGTTATGCTTAGGAATGGGAGCAACACCCTCGGACATATTGGCAAGACTCACCATATTTGCTCAGGGAAGTACTAGCTTCTTTTGCCCTTTCGTTATGTTTTGATTGATATTGTTCCTGTTCTAGCTTTGTGTATAAACATTGACGACAATGTATATCCGAGGGGGGGGAAGGTAAATTATGGATGTCCACTTAAGTTGGTGAATTGTGTGGTAATTGTGATTAAGTGTTTGATTGTATGATAGCTCTAGTATTACTTTTACATTTGTTTGTGTAGAAACTTGACAACCTGTAGGATTCAACTTGTTTCATGCTTAATTGTTAATTTTCCCTATCTATGAGTTTGTACTAAGTTTTGTGCACATGATTTACCTTGATTGGCCTCCCTGAACACTTAGAGAGGATAGTTTAGGTATTTTTAGTTGCTTTAAGTTGTTTCGTTCAAAAAAAAAAAAAAAAAAAATGGAAAGAGCTACCACCTTTGAAGTGTGAAGCTAATCTCGAAAAGTAGGATACTTGTATGCCCTACCTAAAGAAAGAGCTACCTTCTAAGGATGTGTGAAAGGTATCATTTTTTGTTCGATTGTTCATTTGTTTATGATAAGTGGTAAAATGGTACTACAAGTGTGAAATTGTTGTGTTTTTAAATAATCCTTCTTTTGTTAGTAAGAAGGTTTATCAATTTTGATTATATGCACACACATGGAACACTTTGGAGAGGGCATGCTTACACTTATGGTGAATGATAATGTTGAATTTTACTTATCTTGTTTCGAGTTACTCTTGAGAATGTTAGTTTTCTTTAAAACTTGAGATTGTGCACTTATCTTTCTTATTACCCTTTTTGCTTGAAGACAAGCAAAACCTTAAGTGGGGAGTTATTTGATAAGTGCTATATCATTTATTTTTTTACCAATCATTTGTAGCACCTATTGTGCCCTAATTTGTGTGTTTTGGTAAATATTTGATACCTAATTGCTCCATTGCACTCCACAGGTGAAGAGAAGCGTAATAATGACTAAAGGAAGGAAATCAGGAGCAAATCGGTGCCAAAAATGCAAAACGTGAGTTACACGAGCAAAGTACACACCCGTGCACTTTTCAGACAAACATAAGAGGAAAAAAGGGACGCCATGTGCCATCAGCGTAGTTCCCGTTCCTCTCTCCCAACCTGGAGATACATGGCCGAGTAGTTGAAGTACATGCCCATATACATTCGAATAATAGTGCAGCGCATCCCATATAGCTACATGGGTGAAGGAAGAGTACACAACCATGTAAACCGTGCGCACAAGTGAAGGGAAAAACCTGATAGTTACATGATACGCCCTTTGCGTAACCGCAAGTGGACGGGTCGTATAAGTAGTAAAGAGTACCCTAAAAGTGGGTAGTCGTATCCACTGGGACTGGTGTAGCTTCTACTACTCTCGCTCTGCTTAGTATCTAATCAGTTGAGGAATGGTTTGATTGACTCTAGGTTGGACTGGAAGAGAATTAAGGGAAGGTAATGCACTAGGGAAAAGTAAGGATTGGCTTGATGGAGGAGACGGGGCCACGGGGTGAATTCCTAATGCTCACTAACTTGCACTCTCTTAGTACTTATCAGAAATATCTTCAGTTCTAAAATCTAGTTGTGCTAGGTAAATGATGTTCACAGTGCTGTTGAACCCTATGTTGAAATCTCACTTCTTGCAACTATCAATAAAGATTCACAAGCTAAGAAAAGATAACCAAACATTCAAGCATTCAGCCACTCAACAACATTCAAGATAGCCAACAACCAAGATTTAATACTAAGAACAAGATATTCATAAATACTGCAAGTAGAGTAACAAGTTCAAGCTACAACATCAGAATATTTCCCCCCGGGGCTCCCTAAGAGAGTTTAGCCCCTCATGAGGATAGATAACACAATAAATGCCAAAGAAATCAAAATACAAGAAATTGAAAACTCCTTAATTTCTTGCATCCTTGTGTCTATCTGAGGCTTTACGTTGTGATGGATTCTCCTCCCAATCGTCCTATCATTCGCGCATCATCTCCGTTGTGATGATGAGGAGGGCTCCCCAAAGCTTCCTCCTTCTTCCCTTCTAGTTTGCAGCCAAAAAGTCCCCCAAAAATCTAAGTTTATGGGTTTTAACCTTTTTCCCGATGTGAGCACGGCCGTGTTGAGGCCGTGCTCCAAGCAAAGTGCAGATTAGGGCCAAATAAAACTCGAGAAACCCAAATTCCTGTAATTTGCATGGGGTCCAACACGCCCGTGTTGAGGCCGTGCTGAGGGTTGCACGACCGTGCTTAGCGACCAGAAGACGTGCTGACCTTGGCTGAATTCTCATGCAATCTGCACGGCTTGAAAGCACGGGCGTGCTGAGGCCATGTTGAGCTTGCTGAGGTTTCTTCTAAGTCCTTTTGCTCCCAAAATCACTCCAAATCACTTCTTCTTGCTTTAGGACTTTGATATCTGCATGGAAAACTAGAAATACCTCAAATAGCACTGAAATTGGAGAATTAACGCCAATAAACTCAAGAATCATGGGAGTAAGATACGAAATAAATATATATAAAATGCACTCATCATTACACAAAGTAAGAAAAGATATATGTCCGTGTACTTGGTCTTGTCAATCACGGACTTTATTTTCCAGTGTTTCCTGAGAAATACACGGGCAAATACTTGGCCGTTTACTCGCTCGTGTACCGTTTACTTTTCCCCGTGTATAAATAATAGCCTCGTTTCAAATAAAAGTCGAGGGCTTTGGCTTGTTCTTTCGTTTTGGGAAAAAGGGGTCTTGAGAAGGGAAGATATTTTTGGAGGTGATTGGAGGAGTCTTGGAGAGGAGAGCTCAAAGGAGTCGTGGGGGAATCATTCATCGGCGATGATAGTGGCTCACATCTGCTCCAAAAATCACCATGGCCATTGAAGGGGAGTTTTTCCAATTGATGTTTTTGCTTTATAGGATAGAGATGAATCTTGTATCTATGAACATAGGCTTCATGGAAGGCTAACTTCCTTGGGTTACCAGATTAATGTAGTTGAGAATACCTTATATGTTTTGATTGTCTTTTTAATATAGATTGTCATATGGTTTCAGATTCATTCATATTTTATTTGTTGGTTTGATGTATCGAGAGAGATCTCACCATCTTGTTATCAAGAGATCCATGTGATTAGAACACCCATAAATGAATAAGTGTTGATGAACCCCGCTAGAGATAGTAGAGGAGTCACACGTCTTTCCACTACTATTCGATATTTCATTGTCATTTCTTGACATAAGAGTCTTAATTTCTATTGCACCACATTAGGGCGTCTTGAGAGAGCCTATTGCATCTTTGATGCCCTCCATTCCATTTACTGTTGGTTAATCTATCTTAAATTGAAATCATTCTTCATTTCTAATTGCCCAACAAAATTAATTCGGGTACCACTTAACTGAGAATAGATGTGGATGATGTCTTTGCACCAGTAACTCACATGAAGAATGAGAGATGTTTGTTTGCTCTGGCTAACCTGAAAGGCTGGCCCTTGTTTCATCTTGACATCAAATATGCTTTCCTGAATGGTGATATAAGTGAGGAGGTATATGTGGAGCAACCCAAGGGCTTTGAGGAGAAAGGTTGTGAACACATTGTCTATAAATGAAGAAGGCCCTCTATGGGTTGATGTAGGCACCTAGATCCTGGTATAGCAGAATTGACTCATATTTCTCCCTGAAAGGATTTCAGAGAAGTGAGATTGAGTATATTTTGTATAAAAGGTCTCATGGGAATGGTGACATACAACTGGTGTGCATGTATGTAGTAGATATTCTTTGTATGAGTTCCTCAGTCAGCTTGATGACAGGGTTTAAATTGGAGATGCAAAAGGTGTTTGACATGACTAATCTAGGTTTACTGAGTTACTTTTTAGAACTGGAAGTTCTACAGGATGGGCAAGGCATATTTGTTAATCAACACAAGTATGTTCAAGATCTTCTGAAGAAGTGCAACATGGAAAAGTGCAAGGCTGTTTTAACACCAATGTGTACAAATGATAAGTTCCAAGCTAATGATGGATCAGTAGACACTGATGCTCCGAGATACGGGAGCTTAGTTGGCCAATTAATTTATTTAAACCATAGCAAGCTTGATATAGCATTCTCAATAGGAGTTTTCTCCAGATACATGAATAATCCCACCATGCTTCATGCAGGAGCTACCAAGAGAGAACTAAGATATGTCTCTGGAACAATTTATTTTGGTCTATGGTACTAACACGCCTTTTGCATCACTGCAAGTGCATGGATCGTCAAGTAATAAAGTGAACCCGGTTAAGGGTCGGGTTATTGAACCACAGGGAGCAAGACTATTAGTATTAGCTTTAGCAATCGAAATCTAGCCTGAATACTTTGGCACAGGGTAATAGGTTAATTATCGCTAAAAGAGATCAAATAGGGAACGGAAGCTAAATCAAGAGGTTCACACTATCAAGATAAATGGGAATATTTGGATAATACTCTCTTAGGGTTCAACAATAAAGCACATAATTCTATGGATACTCCTCACTCAAGTATAACAGAAGTTGAAGAGAAATGTGGGGTCTTAATGGGTTTTCACCGCATGCTAATTACCAAGATCTAGCGGGTTTTCACCACGTGCTAGTCCTTAAGAACCAATGGGGTTTCACAGCACATTAGGTTTGATAATCAATGAGTTTTCACAGCACATAAAAAGCCATGCAACATGCAATAAAAATTTAATCCAACTGCACCTGCATTTCAGAATCAAACTTCATAATCAATTAAAAGTAAAGAGTACAAATAGAATCCAATACAAATCCCTAAGGTTTCAGGTCTAAGCTCCCAAAGGGGCTTTAGCTCATTATGAAATACAAACAACTTGGAGAATTGAATGCATTCATAGTCATAATGAGAAAAGTAATAGCACTCCCTCAAAGATCAAGAAAATAAGAATTGACGTGAAGTCCCCTCGACGTTGTTGGAATAGTGACTCTTGACCGTGATGACACCCTAGTGATGTAGATGATAATGATGGATGCTCACGGGGATTCCTTGACTTGGCGAAGAAGAAATCGCCCTTGATATCGTAGCTATAGTCTTCCTTTCTCCAACCTCCTTCTTTCCCCTAAAAACAATATCTCCAAACCTAAAAGGGACCCTCATGTTCAAATTCAGCAAAGGCTTTTATATGAGTAAGTTTACGGCTGGTTTACGGGTGTAAGCTTGGCCTTAAGCATCAAGATTTCATCTGATCTCGTGCCTTATGACTCCGATTACTGCCGTAAGCCTATTCCATAAGGGTATCTACCATCGGGTTACGGTCCCCATTATGGCCGTAATATGAATACCGTAAGCCTCATCTTGTTGCTCTCACCCTACTCCTTATGGGCATAAGCAGCTTCCGTAAATGTCCATATCTTCCACTTACGGTCCAACTTACGGCCGTAAGACCGACCGTAAATCCTCTTGTTTGACAGTTTTCTCCTCTTACGGGCATAAGAATGCCCGTAATGCCTTCTAAATATGGCTTACAGTCGTAATCTTAGTTGTAAGTAGCCCGTAAGTGGTTTTGGCTCCCAGGTTAACATGTCAGGAGAGCACCATCTTCTACATTTTGATTCCTAATTGCTTCTTTTGCTCTCCTTTGTCTTTAAACTCCCTGTGGTGCCTGCAAAGACAATTCACACCTGATTTAGCCTTGTATTTCACAAAATCACTCTAATACTGACTCGATAAATATACAAATTGATATGTAAAATATAGTATAATTGTATACTTATCAGGTATACTCAACTATCGGAATGCGAGTTGGAAGGGTTTTTAGATAGTGACTGTGCTGGAAGTTTGGAGGATAGACACAGCACAACTTGTGTAGTTTTTAGCCTGGGAATAGCTGCAATATTTTAGACATCTAAGAAGCAAAAGGTGTTAGCCTCTTAACGACTAGAGCTGAATATGGTTCTATCACAGCTACAACTTACAAATGTTTGTGGTTTCGAAAGTTACTAGATGACTACAGTATAGGGTGCAAAGAATCAACTACTATCTCGTGTGACAGCAAGTCTGCCATTGACATTACCAAAAATCCTATGCACCATGGAAGAACCAAACATATTGACAGAAAGTTTCACTTCATCCTTAAACTGGTTAATGATGGAATTATTCTGATGAAGCACTGCAGTTCTGAAGAATAGTTAGCTGATACTTTTACAAAAGCACCGAGTGTTCAAAAGCATGCTATTTGAGAGAAAAATTGGGAGTGTGTAGTCTTCAGTCAAGGGGGGATATGTTGCGATGGTGACTGAAAAGATGGAGAATGGCATGGATGCCATGATGATGTGAAGAAGGATAGAAAATCAAGCAACCATGCTCAATGGATCCTCAACTTCATGATAAGTTTGGTTCTCTGTTTTGAGATATATCAAACTGGTGCTTCCTAGTATTTAGTAGTTTTATGCTTCCAGTTTGTAAACAGTCTCTCTTATCTTGACACTAAGAGTTCTTTAGTTCAATATATAGTGCAAAATTTTCTTCACAGTTCCTATATGGTGCTTTGATGGATTATGCAAGTATCTAGATGCCAATCCCACAACAAATGCAAGATCAGGACGTGTATGAATAAGATACAACATGCTTCCAGTGATTTTCCGTTGTCTCCCTTCATTTGCTTTCTCTAAATTATACACAAGTTGAAGCTTTTCATTCAAGTTTAAAGGAGTTGGACTACTCTTGCTATTAAGAAGCCCACAACAGCTAAATAGATCTTCAGCAAATTTCTTTCGACACACATGTATAGAACTACACTTTGCTTTAGACATCTTAAAAGCCAACATCATCTTACCCTTGAATTCTCTCAGCATCTTTATAGAGAACCTTATGCGGATGATGTCATCAATAGATAAATAAGTAATAGTGTTTTAAAGTTCTCATTTGTCTTTTTGTAAACTGTAGCGTGTTTTTGCTTCTTTGAAATTGCATTTTGATGAAGTGTTGATCCACTTTCTCTGAAACATGTCGTAGGTCATAGAGTGCCTTCTTAACCTGTAGACTAAGTCCATCTTCCCTGAAGAGACCAATGCCTCTAATTGTGTGACGTGTACTTCTTCTTGAAGATCTCAATTGAGGAAGGTTGATTTGATGTCCAGCTGCATGATTGGCCACTTCTTTTGTGCCCTATAGCAAGAAATATTCTCAGTGTCTCTATCCTAGCTACTGGAGTAATAACTACATCAAAGTCCACTTCCTTTTTTGTGAGTACCCTTCACTACCAACCAAGCTTTCCACCTATGGAGAGTCCTGTCAGCAAGGTACTAAGATTTGAAGACCATTTTAAGCCCACTACTTTTTTCCCTTCGGGTAGCTAAATAAGCTCCCAAGGATGGTTTTCCTGGATTGCTTGTATTTTGTCATTCATAGAATTCCTCCATTCTTTATTTTTCACAGCCTCATTGAATGAGTGTGACCTCCTTGAGTATTCGACATCTATAACCTTATTCTTGCCGAATTTCCACTGGCAGAGTTGCTCATAATGCTCTTGGTGTTCCTTCATAGTGAACACCATCTCAAAGGAGTCTCATAGAATAGTTTATCTCTTTGGTTCAGGCGATCAACCCTAGTCCTATATGGTAAATAAAATATTACCCTGCTATCGCATTGCGCTCTGTGAGACCCTATATTAGGTTTCACCATAATCAGGAAGGATCGACACTATGCCTCCCGCTTCTAGTAATGCACTCAATCTCCATAGGAGCTGGACACCAAACACTATCTCTAGGCGTGCACTCAATCTCCATGCAATTCGGCACCATACACACTATCTATAATAAATACTCAACCTTCATCCTCTATGTGTGGCCTAACATGGTAGTTTCCTCCATTGTTACCACACCAATCGGATATGCAATTAATGCTTTCACACATTATTAATTGCAAGAATTAAGCAACATAGAGGATTCACTTGCAAACTCAATAGCTAATATATAAAAACTAGAAAATCCAAGACAAATTATCAAGAAACTAATGGCCTTAGGCACTAAATGATGGTTTAGCGTCTCATGTTTAAAAGTAAACAAATCGCAATCCAAATAAAAACATACATGAAAAAAATATAATAAAATTTCACCAATGTCTCCATTTAGATGAGATGCAATGAAGGATGATGATCGACAGATTTTGAGATTGCTATGCAATGCACAGAAACTAGCACGCAAGCGTATGCTTGATCGTTGTAATACTCGCACGAGATGAGGTTGAATTCTCAGGGACTTAGTATATATGTACTCACCCTTTTCCTACTATCTAGCTAAAAATAATACTTGATTTTTAAGGAAGAAGAAAAAATAGAGGAAGAAACAAGATTAATAAGATTAAAGAGTTAAAGTGAGAATCGATAGGAAAGAATAGTACCCGAATTAACTTCGTTGGGAACTTACAATTAAGATAAGATTGCAAATTAAGGTAGGTTAACCAAGATAAATCCGAACAGAGAGAATCAAAGGTGAATTAGGTGCTCTCTCGAGACTCCCTAATTCTATGCAAAAGAGAATAGGATTCTCATGTTAAGAGAGGGCGATGAACTATCGAATACTAGCCAAAAAGCATGTGACCCCTCTACTATTTCTAGTAGGAGTTCATCAATACTTATTCATTCGTGGGTGTTCTAATCACATGGATGTCTCGACACTCACATGATAACATAATGGTAAGATCTCTCTTGATATATCAAACCAATCAATAGAACATGAATGAATCTGAAAAACACGAGCTAACTGATAAGTGTCTAAGTACATTGTATTCCATGGCATTATTTCATACGCTTTCGTGCATTTTTAGTAACACCGATGCCCGTTCATGCTTTTTTTTATGTAATTTCATTTCAGGACATCAGAGAATTCTTTCAAGCTCGTGGAAAGATTTTAGAGGTGTTTTGGAGGTCAAAAACATTATTTGCGAAGACCATTCAAAGGCCATATGGGCCCCCTAAGCACCCGACGATAAGAAAATGAGCGAACGGAGCCAAAACGCGGCTAACCGGCCACAGTCAAGAGGCCATGTGAACAGCTTGCGGCCTGCACACTAGCCCGCACAGAATGGGTTAGGAGATGTGCTTCTTTTGTGCGGGCCGAATAGCAACCCGCACAACATATGGGCCACACCTTTTTGGAAGTGATAAAAGGAATTCTAGGGCTTTTTAGAGAAGGACTTTGGTCATCATTCTCCACCATCATCTTCTAGGGCTCCGTTGCAGCTGGAGGAGGTAAATTTGAAGAGCAAAATCAAGGAGAGAAGAATGTTGCACTCAAGGAACACATCAAGGAGTTTGACGTCGCGGATCCGGCGAGCTCTCATCACCACTTTCTAGTCAACATTTCAAGGGAGTTTATCTATGATTTTTGTCATGCTTTCTATGTATTTGGAGATTTCTCTCTTATTTATGGTGAACTAGACTCTCATGGTCATCAGGCATTGGGTGAACCATGGGAGAAGAACATGTTTGTATGGATGATCTTTATTGTATGGATTGTTGGCATGTTTCTTTGGTTTCATGCTATTGTTTTCATCTTCAACCTATAATGGATGGATTCGGTAGGTTTTGACTCTTGCATGATGCTTGTATAGTGGGATGCTTGCTTGCATTAGGTCATATAATGTTTGAAGAGAGATTCAGTGTACCGATACACTGGAGGTTCCGGGTGCCAGTAGCTTCCCGAGGGTATTAAGGATAGTTCTAGTCAGTAGAGCATTAGAACTTCCTTAGCCAAAAGTCCTTGTACCCAAAGACATCTTGGGGGTATCTTCCAGATGGAGGAACCTATACTGGATAAGGGCTACACTACAGAGGTTCTGGGGTAGTCGAGTTCTGAGCCTTGCGGACCAACTCTAGTTAACATCGCACTTAAGTTCCCAAATTCATCCTTACGTGTTCTTCTCCCTAGGGGATCCTTGCTCGAGGCCTCTTGTTCTCATTGCCACTTTCTCTTTAGATCGCTTGTAAGGAATGTCTTAGTCCATTTTGTTTATAGTTCTTTCTTTTAGTTACTTACTTATTTTGTTTTCAATCAACAACCTTTTTGTTTGATCAATTAGATAGTGTCACCTAGGAGGAAGTAATAGCAGATCTTGGGCCCCAGGGAATACAACGCTCCCATGCTTGCGTAAGAGGTTTATTACTTCAAAACCCATGCACTTGCGGCTGGGGGAGTAGTGTGCATACTCTCTAGCGTGTCGGACAACTTGCTCATCAGTAACATACACTAAAAAGGCAATTAAAACATTTAAAATATTCCTAACTACATTAATTCGGGAACCCAAAGAAGTTAGCCTTCCATGAGGTCTATACTCATTAAAACAGAGTTCATCTCTATCCTATAAAACATAAACACGGAATGGAAACCTCCCTTCTATGGCTATGATGGTATTTGAGCAGATGTGAGTGACACTCGTCATTGGTGAATGAATCACCCATGATTCCCTTGAGCTCTCTTAGTCCTTCGATCACCTCCAGAGGTATTCTCTCCTGCAAAAAACCCTACTTCTTCTCCAGGAATGAGCACGCCTAACTTTTTTTTTTCCTTCAAACAAGTAATGTATACCTGGAGAGAACGAATCGGTACACAGGCAGGTACATGGGCATGTACTTCCCTGTGTAATTCTCGGGAAAACCTAAATAGTAGCATCTGTGATATACACGGCCAACTACATGGCCGTGCAAATATTCTCTTGACTGTGTAAATCTTAGGTTGTTCCCTTGGCTCCTGCTTGCAGTTTACATGGTCGTGTAATCTTCCTTCACATGTGTAGCTGCCTGGGACACGCTCCACTACTCATCAACTATACACGGGTGTATACTTCCATTACATGGCCGAGTATCTCTAGATTGGGAGATAGAAAACAGGGGCTGCGCTGATGGCACGTGACGTGTTTTTTTCTCTGCAATTCTCCTGAAAGATACACGGGCAAGTACACAGGCGTGTACTTTACCCGTGTAACTCATTATCTTGTATTTTTGCACCAATTTGCTCCCATTTCATTTCTCTGGCCATTATTGTGTTTTTTTTACCTGTGGAGTATAATGGAGCGATTAAATACTAATAACATCACAATCTACAATTTAGGGTTCAATAAGTGTTACAAATGATCGGTAAAATATGGATAAAATAGCACTTATCAAATAACCCCCACTTAAGCTTTTGCATGTCCTCAAGTAAAAAGGTGATAAGAAATATAAGTGCTTAATCTCAAGCTTTTAGGAATATTAACATTCTCAAGACTACTTGAAATAAGCCAACAAAAAGAATTTAACGTTATCATTCACCACAAGTGTAACTATCCCCTATGTAAAGGGTTCCATATTTGTGCAAATGATCCAAATTGATAAACCCTCCTACTCACAAAGGATGGCTTACTTAGAGATATAACAATTTTGCACTTGTGGTAGCTTTCTACCACTTATTCAAACAAATAAAAAAAGTGAACAAAATGGCAGCTTTCACACATCCTTAGAAGGTAGTTCTTTTCTCTCGTTAGGGCATATAAGTATCCTACTTTTTGAGGTTAGCTTCACACTTCAAAGGTGGTAGCTCTTTCCTTTTTGTCTTTCTTTTCATTTCTTTTCCTCTTTTTCCCTCTTTTTTTTCAAAAAAGATAACTTAAAGAGTTAACAAAAAGAAAAACTCACTATCGTCTCAAATGTTCAAAAGGTCTATCAAGAATAATCAGGTGCACAAAGCTTAGTACTAACTCAAAGATAAGGCAAATTAACAATTAAGAGTTCAACAAGTTGAAGCCTATAAATTGTCACATTTCTACCCAAAAGAACATACAAATACATAAAAACTATCATACGATTAAGCACTTAATCACAATTATCATATAATTCACCTACTTAAGTGGTCATCCACAATTCACCCTTCCTACTCAAGATATATATTGTCCGCAATGTATCTAAGCACAGGTAGAATGAGAACAATATTCATCAAAGCACAAGGAAAGGGTAAAAGAAACTAGTACTTCCCCGGGGAAATTTGGTGAGTATTGTTGATACGTCAGGGGTGTTGCTCCCATTCCTAAGCACAACAATTTGGAGTTGAAGTAGAGAGAAGAATGAGGGACTGCAAATAAGTGATTCACATGCTCCTGTGTGTGCAAGAGGGTTTAGTACGATAAACAGGAAAATAAAAATAAATAAAAAGATCAACATCAACAGTAAAATATGAAAACTTAAATATAGCGAAAATAAGTACAAATGTAGCAGGGATAAGACCCTTGCTAAATACAAATATGACAAGTACAAAAGTAAGCTAAAGGTAGAATGAATCATAGTGCATCTCCTGAGACAGCATCTACGAGTGGAATAAAGGGCAGTGGACTCGCTGGGCTAGAGGAGCTCTCATGCTTAGACTCCATGTCCTCTGAGCCATCGTCGTCCTCCTCCTATCTCCCCGCTGTCGGTGCAGGCTCAGCTACGAAGGTGGGGGAAGATGAGGGAGCATCACCCCTAAATGGACTACCAGCATAGTCATAGACTCTGCTACCCACCTCTCGAATGTTGTTGGGGGTGGTGCGCTCAGAGATGCTGCAGGTGTAGAAGTCGCTACTGGAGGTGGTGAGGATGCCTGTATTAGAGCTAGGGTCGAAGGGTCCTCGAGCTGCGGTTTGGCTCCGATTAAGATGTAGCGATGGGCCCTAGCAGTCCACTGGTAATGAACCATCCTCATGGAACTGAGGGTCTCCAAACAAAGAGGGATGGTCCCTCCCACGAATCGGGTCGACTCTGTCCCTCACAACTTGCCTATCCCATGGACCAGCCTCATGATATACTGGTCGGCGAGGAGGACTCCGACCCAGGCGTTAGAGGCATGATAGGCAATCGACTGCGCTACAACGTACCCTAAGTGCATGGGTACATGCTCGGTCATCCTACATATGTAAGTGAAATCTGCAGTGCTCACGACACAAGTGGAGTCACCACGCCTTGTCAAAGTCCTACAGAGAAAGGCCTGAATGTACCTCAGGGCTGGTGACCTCAGAGTCGACGCCTTCAACATGGTCGAGTGGTTGTAGGGATTTGCGCTGATACGCCTCCACCTCATTTAAGCCGAGGTCCCCAGCAGCAGGTAGATGTGGAGTGCCTCGTACGCCGGAGTTTGTGCAAACTCTTGGTCGTACAATCCCAGGTAAAGGGAGAAGTTAGTGTAGGACATGTGGATCACTCTCCTCCGTAGCCGGAACCGGATCATATCGGGCCGCCTTTAGTCCACCAAAGCACTTGCATGATGTCGAAGGTGTAAAGCACCCTTAGTGTCGGCTCCGCGTAAGCCGGCTCCTCGACCGAGAAGAGCTCGCGCCACCGGCCGTCCTTGAGCAGCCTTGTACACATCCAAGGCTAGCCCTATCGACTCTTGTGCAGACCAACCATAGTGCGGGGTCTCCTTGAACGTCACTGGTGGAGCCAATTGTACCGGGCCTAGTGAGCCAAGCACGTAGAAACGGATGGGGGCCTGCGGGGCCGCTGGGACCTCACGTGTGGAGCCTATGGCCACGAGGTGGGGGCTGTAGAAGCCTCTCCCCGCTGTCGCTTTGGCCGGTGAGCAATGCTCTTCGTGTTCACCATCCTTGTACAAGAAAAATAAGTGATAAATAGAGATGAAAACGAGCAAAATTACGAAACAAGTGAACTACACACGGCCCTAGTACACGGAGGTGTATCTCTCGTCGGGGGCCATTTAACCGGCCCGTGCCCGCCTCTACACACAAGTATCACACGTAACTTATCCACTTTATTATAAAAAAAATATACTCCTTCATTTTAGTGATTTCACTTTATAGAAAAACATGGGTTTAACAGAGCTATAAAAATGTGATTTAGGGAAAAAGATCAATAGAGATGCACATCGGCGGTTACGGAATGCTCCATGTTTGGTGGTAACCAAAACCATGAATTTTATATTCAAACTTGGATGGAAAGAAATACCTTTGTTAATTTTTTATTAATTTTATTTTATGACCTATAGCAGCACAAAGTCATAAGAATGAATTAAAGTAGGTCACGGTTAGTTCCTGGTAGCAGTAAAGCAGATCTGGACAACTTGAATTAATTGAGCACGCCACCTAAATGCATGCCTTACCTCTTCCTTTCCTGCTTAAAACTAATCAACCAGTTTCGCATTCTTTGGGCTCTAAAATGAGATTGATTGAAAAGTTATTACTGCTTTTCTTGCTGTATGGACTGTTTTGCTTTCCTATTTCAGCCAACACTCATCATTATGATTTTGTTATAAGTGGTGTGTTATATAGCTAGCTAGGTTTATAATTTGCTTAATCTTTCTTGGTGACTTGTTGGTTTGGCCGTTTAGATAAAAGAAGCCAACTATACTAGGCTTTGTGAGACAAAAAGCATTCTAACCATGAACGGGAAGTTTCCAGGGCCAACTATAGATGCTGGAAAGGGTGACACTATCACTGTCAAGGTTGTCAACCATGTGGAAGACAACATCACACTACACTAGTGTATATATATATATATATTATCTGTCACACCCCAACCCCAAAGCCGGGCCCACTGACAGACCAGCCGCATTCAACAGGGCTGGATCCCACCGAGTACAAGGCCTTAGATTTTAGATTTAGTCAGAGTCAACACCAACAGACAACACAGGAAACAATAATACATAATTACAAACCAAATAACAGTAAATAAAGATAATTCAAGTATGAGCTTTAGCAGCCCTACTGACAAACGAAATATGACACTTAACAGTTTGAAGTAAGAATACAATCTCACTGACACAGGATAGAACTATTTCATACAGAATTTACAGCTACATGAACTAGACCCGAGAAAAACCCATGTTCTTAGGCTTACCTTTCACCTATAAGAAAGAGAAAAAATAGAGTACATAAGTCACAAGGACTCAGTAAGATCGCATCATAACAACAAAAGTAAGAAATAACATCAAAATAAAAACATAACGATATAGAATTACGTAAACTAATCAAAATACACAAATAACCAAAATACGTAAAATAATCGAATACAAAATACTCAAAATAGAGAATAATCATAAAACAAAGAATAATCGAAATACCGATATAATCGAATACAAAATTATCAAATTACGAATAAACAAAATACAAAGAATAATCAAAAAACGAGATATAATTAGAATAAAGAATAATCGAATACAAAATAATCAAAATACGAAATATTCCGAATACAAAATAATCGAATACAAAATAATCAAAATACAAATATAATCGGGATACAAAATTATCAAAATACGTAATAATAAGAAAACAAGGAATACTTAAAATAGAGATAAAATCGTAATACGTAATAATCGAATACAAAGAATAATCAAAACACAAAATAATCAAAATACGTAAATAAGCAGAGTACAAAATAATCGAATACAAAATAATCAAAATACATAATAATCTTAATACAAAGAATAATCAAAATACGGATATAATCATAATACAAAATTATCAAAATACGAGAATAATCGAATACAAAGAATAATCAAAATAAAGATATAATTAGAATACAAAATAATCGAATACAAAGAATAATCGAATACAAAATAATAAAAATACAAAATAATCGAATACAAAGAATAATCGAAATACGGATATAATCGAAGGCAAAATTATCAAGTAACAGAATAAACAAATTACAAAGAATAATCAAAATACGAGATATAATTAGAATAAAGAATAATCGAATACAAAATAATCAAAATACGTAAATATTCGTAATACAAAATAATCAAAATACGTAAATAATCAAAATACGGATATAATCGGGATACAAAATTATCAAAAGACAGAATAATCGAATACAAGAAATAATCGAATACCGAATAATCGAATACAAAATAATAATCGAACTCGAAATTATCAAAATACGTAAATAAGCGGAATACAAAATAATCAAAATATAAAATATTCAAAATACATAATAATCATAATACAAAGAATAATCAAAATACATATATAATCATAATACAAAATAATCAAAATACATAATTATTAGAATACAAAGAATAATCAAGATACGAGATATAACCAAAATACGTAAATAACCGTAATACAAAAAATAATCGAATACAAAATAATCAAAATACGTAATAATCGAATACAAAGAATAATCGAAATTCGGATATAATCGAATACAAAATTATCAAATTACAGAATAAACAAAATACAAAGAATAATCAAAAAACGAGATATAATTAGAATAAAGAATAATCGAATACAAAATAATCAAAATACCGAAATATTCCGAATACAAAATAATCGGAATACAAAATAATCAAAATACAAATATAATCGGGATACAAAATTATCAAAATACGTAATAATAAGAAAACAAGGAATACTTAAAATAGAGATAAAATCGTAATACGAGAATAATCGAATACAAAGAATAATCAAAACACAAAATAATCAAAATACGTAAATAAGCAGAGTACAAAATAATCGAATACAAAATAATCAAAATACATAATAATCTTAATACAAAGAATAATCAAAATACGAGATATAATCATAATACAAAATTATCAAAATACGGAATAATCGAATACAAAGAATAATCAAAATACGAGATATAATTAGAATACAAAATAATCGGAATACAAAGAATAATCGGAATACAAAATAATAAAAATACGTAATAATCGAATACAAAGAATAATCGAAATACGGATATAATCGAATGCAAAATTATCAAGTAACAGAATAAACAAATTACAAAGAATAATCAAAATACGAGATATAATTAGAATAAAGAATAATCGAATACAAAATAATCAAAATACGTAAATATTCAGAATACAAAATAATCAAAATATAGAAATAATCAAAATACGTATATAATCGGGATACAAAATTATCAAAAGACAGAATAATCAAAATACAAGAAATAATCGAATACCGAATAATCGAATACAAAATAATAATCGAACTCGAAATTATCAAAATACGTAAATAAGCGGAATACAAAATAATCAAAATATAAAATATTCAAAATACATAATAATCATAATACAAAGAATAATCAAAATACATATATAATCATAATACAAAATAATCAAAATACATAATTATTAGAATACAAAGAATAATCAAAATACGGATATAACCAAAATACGTAAATAACCGTAATACAAAAAATAATCGAATACAAAATAATCAAAATACGGAATAATCGAATACAAAGAATAATCAAAATTCGGATATAATCGAATACAAAATTATCAATTTACGTAATAAACAAAATACAAAGAATAATCAAAACACAGATATAATTAGAATAAAGAATAATCGAATACAAAATAATCAAAATACGTAAATATTCAGAATACAAAATAATCATAATACAAAATAATCAAAATACGAGATATAATCGGGATACAAAATTATCAAAAGTCGAATAATCGAATACAAGAAATAATCAAAATAAAGATATAATCGTAATACCGAATAATCGAATACAAAGAATAATCGAACTCGAAATTATCAAAATACGAAATAATCAAAATACAAAATATTCAAAATACATAATAATCATAATACAAAGAATAATAAAAATACAGATATAATCATAATACAAAATAATCAAAATACGTAATAATCGTAATACAAAGAATAATCAAAATACGAGATATAACCAAAATACATAAATAACGAGAATACAGAAAATAATCGAATACAAAATAATCAAAATACGTAATAATCGAATACAAAGAATAATCGAAATTCAAATATAATCGGAATACAAAATTATCAAATTACATAATAAACAAAATACAAAGAATAATCAAAACACGTAAATAATTAGAATAAAGAATAATCGAATACAAAATAATCAAAATACGTAAATATTCAGAATACAAAATAATCGACTACAAAATAATCAAAATACAAATATAATCAAGATACAAAATTATCATAATACGTAATAATTAGAATACAAAAAATAATCAAAATAGAGATATAATCGGAATACGTAATAATCATAATACAAAGAATAATCGAACACAAAATAATCAAAATACGTAAATAAGCGAGAATACAAAATAATCGAATACAAAATAATCAAAATACATAATAATCATAATACAAAGAATAATCAAAATACGAGATAGAATCGTAATACAAAATTATCAAAATACGGAATAATCGAATATAAAAAATAATCGAAATACGGATATAATCGAATACAAAATTATCAAATTATAGAACAATCAAAATACGGATATAATTAGAATAAAGAATAATCGAATACAAAATAATCACAATACGTAAATATTCGGAATACAAAATAATCAAAATACGGATATAATCATGATACAAAATTATCAAAATACGGAATAATCGGAATACAAGGAATAATCAAAATAGAGATATAATCGAAAACAGAATAATCGAACGCAAAAATAATCAAAATACGTAAATAAGCGAGAATACAAAATAATCAAAATATATAATAATCATAATACAAAGAATAATCAAAATACATATATAATCATAATACAAAATTATCAAAATTCAGAATAATCAAAATACAAAGAATAATCGAAATACGAGATATAATCGAATACAAAATTATCAAATTACAGAATAAACAAAATACAAAGAATAATCAAAATACGAGATATAATTAGAATAAAGAATAATCGAATACAAAATAATCAAAATACGTAAATATTCAAAATACAAAATAATCGAATACAAAATAATCAAAATACGGATATAATCGGGATACAAAATTATTAAAATACGTAATAATCGAATACAAGGAATAATCAAAATAGAGATATAATCGAATACGTAATAATCGAATACAAAGAATAATGAGAACACAAAATAATCAAAATACGTAAATAAGCGAGAACACAAAATAATCGAATACAAAATAATCAAAATACATAATAATCATAATACAAAGAATAATCAAAATACGCTTATAATCATAATACTAAATTATCAAAATACGTAAAAGTCATAATACAAAAAATAATCAAAATACGAGATATAATTAGAATACGTAATAATCATAATACGTAAATATGTGAAAACCAGAAATGTACATCTCCTTGACTAATTAACAGTAATCAACAACTCGAGGCCGGATCTTCGACCGTGAAGTAGAAACAGACAGAATATCAACGGCCGAAGCCGGGTCTTCTACCTCGGTTGGATGGTAGCGCTACTACGAAAAACATGTGCACATGGCTTGGACTTGCTCCTCCTAGTTGGGTAATTTGCCGAAATTGAGGTAGACAGAATATCAACAATGAAGGCGGAACTTCGACCGCAATCGGATGATAGCGCTACCACGTAAAACATGTGAATATGTACTAAAAACCACGTAAATACAGAATACAGACAGAGAAAATACCAAATAAATAACTTCATAAAATAACTAACTTAATTAATTAAATAAACAACTAATATAGAACAATAAGCAAAATATCAACATAAAATAATGTAAGAACTTCGTAAATAAAATTAATTAATTACTTACATGACCATCCACCAAAAATATAGAGTTATATTATACGTGCGAGAGATTACCTGGTTCCGAACTATGAAGGTGTAAAACTAACTCCTGTGAATTAAAGGCTCGCTAGCCACAATGTTCTAATTACGGTGTTTAAACTGCATACATACTTACAAGACGAAAACAATTGAGCGTCAAGCAATGACCACCAACACGTAAGCATTCATTTATGATTTACCCAAACTCATATAAACAATCAACTAAAGGATGACAAAGATACCCTCAAATAGCATAATCACAATGCATAGAAATGGCAAGTTTTAGAAAGAACTATCATAAGATTATCGCTAATGTAACTTGGGTGGGGATCATGAAATAACACCCTTTAGTAGCCATTTCTTCTTCCATTCTTGTTTCCATAATCCTAAATACAACCTAAATTTTGGCTTCTAATGTGCATAGGAAGGCCAAAACAAACAAAAGCAAGTTCAGCCATTTGTATATTAGACCCAACTCAATTCAAGATCATAAACCGGCAAGACCGAGAAACCTAGAGTTACATACCCCATTAACTAACGGGAATTATTAAATACCAAGCACGGCTGAGTCATCATTGTCAACTTAACCCCATGCTCTCATATGAAATTAAGCAATATCATAGATTAACTAATAATTTCCTTTAAGAAAAGGAATATTGATCGACATGTTTATCAAAGAAGATGTAGAATCAAACAATGGTTGTAGCAATAACCACCAAAGTTACCTCGGCATTTGATCCCAAGACTCTTCGAGCACAAAATTCACCACCTCTCAAAACAAGAGCAATTAAGAAACTACACAAGAACATGATTAGAGAGGACTTGAAATTCCATTCTCACAATTCGTAGCAACCAAGAAGTTATCTCCAACCATGTTACAAACACATCATAAGCCACATACAAAGCATTGCTTTCATTCCTTTTCTATCATTGTTTTCACAAATATTAAGAGAGAAGAGGCTTAGATCCGACCTTTTTTCCCATTTGAGACGAACACTAAATCAAGGGTAGCAGTAGTATAGCTACCGCACCACTCAATCTCGAGAATCTTTTAGGACAAATCATCACAAAGTGAGTGAACACGGGAGCACGACATTGCCATTAATAAGCATCATCTTGATCAACTTCACCGTCATCACTTCCAAATCGAGCCAAGAGAAAGAGAAGCGAAGCAGCAACATCAGCCATGGGAATGGAAAGGGAAAGCGAAGAGCGTAGCTTCATGAGGCGAAGAGGAATCACCGAGAGCTTCAAGAGAATAGAGAAGAGAGAGAGAAGGCGGCGGAGACGAGGAGAAGAGAGCAGAACTTTGGAACCACCAACCCCCTTTTTAATTCCCCCAGCTCTCTTTCCTTTTCTTTTTCCCCAAATCAGCAAAAGTTCCCCTCCCTAACACCCGATTAAGCCTTTAATCAGGTCCGTGGGCATGGTTGTCGGGGATCCTATGTTCAAATATTGCAAATGTTACATTATCATAACCATACCGAGTAAAATTTTTGGTATGCCACCAAACTTTGGTCAATTATCAAAAATGTGTCCCAACTTCAATTTGAATAAAAAATATTACCCATCTTTAATTTTCTTTCACCAGAGGCTACCCCGAGGGATTCCGGCAACCCCGGTGGTAACGTGGAGGCCGGAATTCCTCCATCGCCGCCGACATGGCAATCGCACCGCGTGACTCACCGATACATGTCATTTTAGTCCGCCACGTTAGCAAAGCTTTTCCACGTCATCCTGTCTTCTTCGAGGGATGAGGAAGAATGGCTTAGGGTTTCGGTAGCTTCTCAATTTGGGCGAGGATTTCACTAGCTTCTCAACTCCGTTTTAAGTGGAGATGTTTAAGGAGATTGTATTCCTTTTTTATGATGAAGACTTGTTTGAATAATTCCTTTTCAATTATGCAGATTTGTTTCAATAATTGATTGTGAAAATTTGAGGATCAATAGAACTTTCGGGTATATTTTTTATTATGTGGACTCTTTGTGTTGAGAATCAATAAAACTTTCGGGTCTATTGTTTATCCCTGTGGACTCTTTGTGCATCTGAAAAATTTGCCAAAAAAAAAATAACATACCTTATTTTGTGGACTCTCGGTGCAAGAGGTGTTCATATGAGGTTCAATTGAAAAATTTGTTCTGTGGACTCTTTGTTATTCAACCCGAATTGAGGGTTTCGAGCTTATTTTTTATTCTCGTGGACTCTTTGTGCACCCTCATGGAATTGTTTCTAATAAGAAAAAATTTGACATAAGAGGACAGGACCAACACTTCAACCCGTAACCCTCAATTGAATTGCAAAATAACATGAAAAACATGAAAGAACCAATGCAAAGTTGGTATTGTACCTGCTATTTTGTTTTTAATCTACATAAAAATAAATCTCGGATAGCACATTGTGAAGCAATTGACCCTTTTATGAACCTGCAAACCTTGTTGCATATGCAAATAAACAAGGGATAGGAGGCTAATGCTGCAAGAAATTAACTTAATTTATAGGAAATCAGCTATTTTGTTACCGTAAACTGTTACCGTTTTCTCATTCTTTCAAAATATTGTCATACAAAATTTTCGCATGTGCAAATTTGTAACATATAACTGAAAACCACAAAGCATAGCCATACAACCCCTTTGCAGCTTTAGAATAACACTACATGCACTAGTTTACTATATGTACCATGTTTACAAAAGTACAACAAAACTAAAAAACAGATCTGCATTTAGACCGGTTGCTAAAACTCCCGGTGGCAACGACACCTTCCTCCTTTTGTCGCCAGCCTCCAACAATGGCTTTATCTTTGGCATCACCGTGCTTAACCCGGGATCTTAGAGTACGACCACTTGCACTAGTATTTGCTGGTTGAGTAGGTACTCTTCTCCCCTCTTTAGGCCCCTCTCGCTACTGTACCTTTTTCTCGCTTGCCTTCTCTTTATCTGTTTGGCACATGTTGTATTTAATTCTTGTGTCATGGGTTCAGAATTTCCGAGGAGGATGTGGTGCGGGAGATGTTCCACATGATGTTGCACAGTCCTAAGGAAAAATTAGAGAGTGGACATCAGCTACCGAATTAATAGAGCCAATGTGTTAGTGTTAACAATTACCTGTGCCATTTGACCGGGTTCGGGTCGGAGTTCCTCGGCAGATACGGGGTTCTCATCAACCTTTTTTAATTTCTTGCCCCCTCGTAACCGGCTTTGGAACCCCGAATTGCTCATCACCGGAGGGAAACTCAACCCGGATACCCGCAATGGGCACTCTCACCAGCTACATAGAAGAAACACCCACATATGAAATAAATAAGTCAATCATATATTAACAAAAATAAAGGATCTTGAATTATGAGTAACCTCTCGTGAAGGACTCCTGGCCCGCCCGGGACTCGCTGCATTGTCACTTCATTCTCCTTTGAATTTGTTGCTCAATGGGGTGCTTCGACAAGATTTGTAGCTCCCTACGGACATTAATCACCAAAGATATAAATTCAGCAATATTTCTTCCCCTATTTTAGTGTGCATAATGCTTGGCAGTGATATAAAAATAAATTTTAATTCATCTAACTCATCTAGGAATCATGGTGTTGTGAAGTTGCATTCACTTCAACAAAAGTACCTGCGTTACCATCCAAGGCATTCAATCCATCAACCATCACATGTGCAATTGGATCATCTAATTGTTGCATGCCAGTATTTGTTGCCTCATTTTTACCCTTTCCTGTTGAGGTATTAACCATCTACATACACAATGCAAAACATTAAAACACATACAATTAAATGACCTGTCATAATTAAACTGTTTTTTTTTTTGTGAGGCCACTAACCTTGAGTCCATGATACCTCTTGTTGTGACCTACCACCTTTTTCAGCTTTTGAGTACAATTGCTCATCAGCTTCCTTTCTCTTGAGCAAAGTTTTCCTTCCCCTTTTTTTGTTTACTGGCTAGGGTGGGATGATAGGCATATGGTCACTCTTAGGCCAGGACACCCTATCATGTGTTGGGTTCAATATATTTTCATATATATTAAGACCAAGTCTTGACCTTGTAACATGTATGCAAGTTATTTTCGGGCTTGTCTTTGTTATAGTAGAGTACAGAAATACCATAACTACATGGCATCCCACTTAGTTGCCACCTCCTACAGGAGCAACTGTAGTCTCTCTTGTCAACCACAAATTGCCCATCAGTCCCTACAACCTAGTACTTGTCCCCACCTGACCAAGTGGTGTTGTAAAACCAGCTAAGTTGTTTCATTCTTTCAAGTTTCTTCATAATTTTAGGGCAATGTTCTGTTGTTACTTTCTTCAATGCATCCCTTCTTTTTTGAATTCTCTCATTAGTTGTGTCCTGATCATCTCATTCATAGTGATGACACCTTTTAATCTAGCTTCTAAGATGTTACTATTAAAACACTCACACAGGTTGTTTAAAAGAATGTCACATTTAAATTGGGTTTGAAAATGTGCTCTACTCCAATGCTTGCCTTCAATTTTCTGCATATAATCATAAGCCCCTGTGGACATCCCTTTCAAAATCTCCATTTCCCTCTCAAAGGCAGTAACATAGGTGGACCTAGCACAGGCCCACAATTGGTCCTTAAGGGCTTTGCCCCTATATGTCTTCCTAAAATTGGTGTGTATATGTCTCACACAATACCTATGTTCACTATGTGGAAATAACTTTGCAATTGCAGGCATTAATCCCTAAAGACAATAATTGGTTGCCATGTCACCACCCCCTAGCCAATTGAGGCAGGAAAAATGCACACAATTAGTTTACATTAAGAACAATAAAAATAATAAGGGTAACACCAAGCATAGCAAATAAAAATAATTCAACAATTAGTCCATAGTAGGAACAACAAACAATAGTAATTGATGTGGAACTAATGTAATACATGAATTGAGGTTTGAATTTAATAAGACAAACACCAAACATATAGGGGAAAACTACTAGCCTAGTTCACAATTCAAGTGATGGCACAAAAGCACAATACATAAGCGGGACAATGTTGGTTCAATATCAGCATGGCATTAACCACAAAAGCTAAGTCTGGAATTAATAAGGGTAACACCAACATAGCAACGAAAAATAGTTAGCCTAAGCTGTAATTAATTAAACAATACATAAGCAGAACTTAGCTAGTTCAACTTTTGTAATTAATTAGACTCATTAACTAATGGGTAATGACACAAAATTAATTAACAACTCATAACCAACTCACCTTTTGCCTATCAGTCATAAAAGCCCACTCTTTGCTATTAGTGATCTTGAAATCCTGAGCCAAAGTCTGCAGAGTAGGAATGAGAGACACACAAGAGTTAGTTCACACAAGTGTCATCAGTGTCAATAACTAATAGCCTAATTCACATACCTCTAGAAACCACTTCCAGTTGTCTTTGTTCTCTTTGTCCACCATGGCCCAAGTAATGGGATAGCTGTAATCATTTGCATTTATCCCAACTGTAGCCAGCAACTGACCTTCATACAATCCCTTCAAGAAGCAACCATCCAAAGAGATCAGATGTCTGCATCCTGCCAAAAACCCTGCCCTCAAACGAGAAAGGCAGACATAGACTGCTTTGAATACTCCTTATTCATTGCTACTCACAATTATTGTTTATCCAGGATGGGTCTCCATCAACTCTAGCTTATAATCACGTAAATTTGACATTTGGGTCTCCTCATCACCATCTATAAGCCTTGGTGGTCAGGTGGAATAAATCAAGGAAATGGAGTCAGATATACGTCTTATGCAACAAGTTAGTATATGAAGAGCAGGAAAGTAAAAGAAATTATTCTAACTTACTTTTGCGCAATGCTCTTGGCTCTGTAAGCTTTCAATATACTAATGTACACTTCTTGATTGCTCTTCACAGCTTGGATGATGGCTGCAATTCTACAAGATAGGTCTGTCCTGAACTGCTCCAAGTATGTCCTTGCTATTCATTCAGCACTAACATGCCTATTACTATGGTCTCTAGCACATTCATGCTATAAGACACTTGTCTTGATCTGGACTGTGGCTTTATATTTGACCATAGCTGAAACCCAAAGGTAGAAGGGGTAGCCTTTCTTACAAAAGGCCTTACATTTTTTTTTAGTGTTAGGCCTGAAGTTTATCATATATCGATTTTTGATCCCATAATTTTTTGTAGCTTGCTTAAATTCTTTGAAACTTCTAAACTTCATTCCAATCTTAAATTGTGAGTTCTTCATGTCAACTTCATCATTGAACTTAGCATAACTAGGCCTACCTTGAACCGATGTAACCTCATCAGTTGAAGAACATGACTACAACTCCTCAGACCTGGCACAGTCAGCTTCTATATCATCCCCATCACTAATTTGGCTGCCAACTACTCCTCCCATGTCCGCTTCAGTCCTGTCCATCCCAGATTTCTCCCAAACTTCTTCATCTGTTTCACCTTGAAAACTATAGTCTAAATCATGAAAATCATCCAAATCATGCCCCCCATCCTGGCCCCCTACAAATCTAGCTTCTAAGTCAGCTTCCTCTTCAATGTCTTCAGCCTCATCTGAAACTTCTTCCTGAATATCATTTTCTTATTGGACCCCGTCTAATTGACCAATTCCTACCCCACCATCATTGCAATCATCATTACTTCCTCCATGAGTAACACTACTACTTGCAGGCCTAGCATATACGAGACACCTCCTTACTAGATCCCACACACATTGCCATTGACGGGGCATCTAAATCATTCTGAATTTGCTTCAGTTCCTTTCCCCGGTTGGATTCATCTAACCACCACAAAGTGCAACCTTCTACAGCTAAACTAAATTCTCTGGCCATGCAAACGAGTTCAATTTTGGACATTTGGTCTGCGCAAGCAATAACCTATATACCCCGCCATGGCTTCTCTATCACCTAATTTTCTTATGAACAGGTCTGAAGTTGGCACTAAAAGTGAATGGGCTCAATTAGGTCAGTCATTTGGAAGCATTCCAATGATAGTCCTAAGAGTAATTTATTTGTCTACAACCTAACATCAATTAATTCTATGCCATACTACCAAGGTACACAAGCATTGCTAAGTCCTAACACCAAGGAAAATAATGTTGGGTACCATAACAAGTAAAGTAAATATAATCATTGAAACTCATGTCACTTACAAAATGCACCATCAATGGTAACTATAACAAAATTCCCTAGCAAGTTTAGTTCAAGCATATAACAAATTCATTAACTATTCAGCGAAGTACATTAATTAAACAACTCACGTCTGAAATTAATTAGCCCAACACTCGGGCTTAGCAAACAAAAGTAATTAACCACACACCCTTATCCACTGATGGCTTAGCAAACACAAAACAACATTTACCCTGTAAAATGTTTATAAAAAATCTTTTGTGTTAATTTATACTTCCCTAGTTAGGTAAATCAGTAGTTGTCTTGTTCTTTGCCATCTCATGATAAACATATGGCTTAGTAATATACTCAAACTATTTTTCTCATCCTTTTTCATTCTCCCCAAACCAATAATACCTTTTGTTTTGATATTCAAATTACTTACCATTATAGCACTAAGATTTGGTCTAACTACATATACTTAGATCTGAATTGAGCGGGCTCAACCAATGTTGTATTTTAAAAAATTTAAAAATTGCAAAGGAAAGTAAAATAAACAACATGTATAGAGTTATAATAATAACACAATGTTAGAGTAATTAACCACACACCCTTATCCATTGATGGCTTAACAAACAAGAGTAATAACACAATGTTTACACGACTCAAACAACTTTCAAACTTCATGGTCAGAGAAATCTTACAACAATAACTTACAATAAGGTGGGGCTTCCTCCCCGTATTGCCGTCTCTCCTAGTTGACTGCCATGTCCGAGCCGTTCCTCTTCTTGCTTAATGGTGGCCGAATACTCCTCCTTCAACCTACCGGTGCTCCACCTTTTCCACCGTTCAATGCTTGCCTTCAATTCTTTGAAAATATCCTGACTAGACTTCAACCGGTCTGTATCACCAGTGCTTTCTCCGGTGTATCCCCGTCGGTTTCTTTGTAAAAGGCTTCACTGAAGAGGGGTTTTGAAAGGGATGTAAGGGGCTTTCGTGGCACGTGTCATTCCACATGAAAAAGCTTTGCTGACATAGCAGACTAAAATGATGTGTATCGGTAAGTCACGCGGTGCGATTGCCATGTCAGCGCTGATGGAGGAATTCCGGCCTCCACGTCACCACTGAGTTGCCAGAATCCCTCGGGTAGCCTCCCGGTGAAAGAAAATTAAAGATGGGTAACCTTTTTTATTCAAATTGAAGTTGGGACACCTTTTTGATAATTGACCAAAGTTTGGTGGCCTACAAAAAATTTTACTCTAACCATACCATGCATGCAACTTTGTCCACCACATTAATTACCAAATTTCTGTTGATCAGCCAAGGAATCCTTAGCACGATGGTCCTGCATACATCAGACAGTGCCTGATTGCACTTAGCAGTGAGTTCAGCTATGAAATTATTCTCTCTAAAGGGGAAGGCACCATATGGTGGCATGCACACTATGACTGGGACAACGCTACTGTCCATGACGCCATCTTCATCCATCCAGCGAATGGTTCGTCTTTTCCCTTCGCCAAGCCTGACCAGGAGATACCCATTATACTTGGTATGTCTGCACGTAGGATCATGCACATTGGCCATGCATAATTAATTTTTGTTAGCTTGTATGGATGCTAATATTATTAATATTATAACAATAGGAGAGTGGTGGAAAGGCAATGTGAATCAAGTATTGGCCGACGCACTACAAAAGGGAAGTGATCTAAACATTTCTGATGCATACACCATCAACGGTCAAC
Source organism: Dioscorea dumetorum (assembly GCA_902712375.1). Taxonomy (NCBI): domain Eukaryota; kingdom Viridiplantae; phylum Streptophyta; class Magnoliopsida; order Dioscoreales; family Dioscoreaceae; genus Dioscorea; species Dioscorea dumetorum. Next base: position 2,536,374 of record CACTHL010000222.1, read on the forward strand.
CAGGTGACCTCTACCTTTGCTCTGAGCCAGGTATTTATTTTGCAAAAACATATATTGTACATGACATCTATATAAATCGCTAAATCCGATATGTCACATCTGCCAATATTTAGAGACCTTCATTACACAAGGTGAGCATGGCAAGACTTACCTCCTCCGTGTCATCAATGCAGCCATCAACAATGAACTTTTCTTTGTCATTGCTGGACATAGACTCACAGTGGTTGGCATTGATACAAGATATACCTGATGATGTTAGACTCTCGAAACTATCACTCACCCTCTCAATAGAATGAAGAACAACGCAGCAGAAAAACAGAGAAAAACAATAGCACACACACACTCCTCCAAAGCTGCTACTCTTTTTTCATTCATGCTGCTTTCTATATGCTATCAGTTTCATTGAGACTCATTACATTAATGTGACATGACTCATCAAGCACCACACAATAAGACACCAACATAAGTTCAAAACATGATGACTTTAACTACAACATTCATCCACCATACACGTAGCTATCTTCATCTCTTCATTTGACACCTGTACCTTTCTCTTGAACATTCTCATCTACTCACCTGACACTACTGCTCAGCCCTCAAGCATACTCTAACATGTCTCCCCTTGCTTGAGGCTCACATACTCCCAGTTTATCACGCATGTGGATATATTTTCTGATAATTAGTGGCTTAGTAAACATATCAGCCACTTGATCTTCAGTAGAGCAATGCATTAGTTCAATTACTCCCTTTGAGACCATCTCCCTAATATAGTGAAACTTAACATCAATATGTTTACTTCTTCCATGATGAACTGGGGTTTTGGCAATGGCAATGCAAGACTTGTTGTCACAACATATTGTTATAGGTTCCTTTTGACTCTAGCCACATTCCTTCAATACTTGATTGAGCCAAACTCCTTGACATACAGCAGCAAATAAAGCCACATATTCAGCCTCTGTTGAAGATAAAGCTATAATATCCTGTTTCTTTGACATCCAAGAGATTGCTCCTGAGCCTAGATTATACAGAACCCCTGTGGTGCTTCTTCTATCTTCTAAGCTACCTCCCCAGTCACTGTCTGAAAAACCTTCAAGCTTGGCTTCTACATTACTTTTATACCAAATTCCATAGCTAGTGGTTCCAGCTAAGTATCTGAGTATCTTCTTAGCTGCACTAAAATGAATTTTAGAGGGCTTATGCATATACCAGGAAAGAAGATTGACTGGATATGCAATGTCAGGTCAAGTGTTTGTCAAATACATCAGTCGCCTAATCAATAAAAAATATGCAGTAACATCTGCCTCCCCTGAATTATCAACTACTTGAAATTTAACACCAGCGTTGATGGGAGTTGGTGTTGTATTACAATGTTGCATGTTATAGCTTGTAAGTAGCCCTTCTGTGTAATTTTTCTGTGAAATATGAATGCCTATGTTGTTCTGTCTCACTTCTACACCTAAGTAACACATCAAGCCGAGGTCATTCATGTCAAAGACCTTTTTCATGTCAGTTTTAAATTCTTCTACTATGACTGGAGAGGACCCCATGCAAATCATATCATCCACATAAATTCCCACAAGGATAGTGTCTCCATCTTCATTCGTTTTCTTATATAAAGTATGTTCAACAGAATTCTTCTGAAAACCTTGTTGCAAGAAATGTGAATCAATCTTTGAGTACCAGGCTCGTGGGGCCTGCTTTAAACCATATAAAGCCTTTCTTAGATTATAAACTAGATGTTCACTTCATTCAATCTCAAAGCCCTTTGGCTGTTCAACATAAACATCCTCTTGAATGTCACCATTTAAGAATGCTGATTTCACATCTAGATGATATATAGGCCATCTTTTTACTGCAGCTATTGCCAACATTAACCTGACTATTTCCATATGAGCCACAGGTGAAAACACTTCATCATAATCCACCCCTTGCTCTTGAGAGTACCCTTTAGCCACAAGTCTAGCTTTATATTTCAAAACACTTCCATCATATTTGAATTTGGTTTTAAAAATCCATTTGAGTCCAACAATCTTTTTGTCCTTTGGGAGTGGAACCAAATCCCAGGTTCTATTTTTTTGTATAGCTTCCCATTCTTCTACATGGCATCTTGCCATTCTTTATGGCTTTGAGCTTCTTCAAAGGATTCAGGATCACAAGCACTTAATGCATAGCTACAACTTTCATATATATATATATATATATCTCAGTGTCTTGACTCGAAGTGGTGGTGAGCCATCTGTGGGAGCTACATTGGACTCATCCTGAACAAATGTGGCTGCTGAATTTTGTGTTCCAAGTATAGAATCAATTATCATTGGCACTGAATTATTCTGCACTACATCTCCTTGAACTTCAACATGTGGTGGACTAGATTCATTCACATATTTCTTCAAAATAACTTTATGAATCTCAGTTTATTTTTTAGTTTCCCACTGCCAACAATTATCTTCAGAGAACAATACATTGCGGCTAATAATAGTCTCCTTAGTCATAGGATCATATAACTTGTATGCTTTAGATTCCAGGTCATAGCCAATAAAGATAAGTTTCTAGGCTCTATCATCTAGCTTTTGCAAAGTATGAGATGGAACAAGAGAGTAAGCAATGTAGCCAAAAAATTTTAAATGAATTACATTGGGCTTAACTCCTCTCCAAGCTTCGTATGGTGTTTGATGAGGCGCTGCACGTGTGGGAGATACATTTGACAAATACACCACTGTGGCAACAGCTTCCGCCCAGAAAGAAGTGGGAAGATGCATGGCTTTCATCATGCTTCTGGCCCTCTCCAGAAGAGTCCTATTCTTCCTCTCAGCAATGCCATTTTGTTGAGGGGAAAATGGAGCAGTTAATTCTCTTTGAATGCCAAGTTGATTGCAAAAATCTCTGAATTCATTGGAGACAACCTCGCCACCTCTGTCAAACCTTAGAGTTTCAACTTTCAAAGCAGTTTGTCTTTCCGCCATTGCCGGAAAATTTTTGAAGCACTTGAACACTTCACTCTTGCATTTGATAAAATACACCCAACACATCCGAGAGAAATCATCTATAAAAAGCAAGAAGTACTTGCTACCACCCAAAGACTCCTCCTGCATGGGGCCACACAAATCTGAATGTATTAATTCTAATTTCTTCTTGGCTCTCCAAGCTGTTCCCACAGGAAATGGAGAACGAGCCAGCTTCCCATAAATGCACGCTTCACAGTGGTCAAATTTATCCAAATTGGGTAAACCATGGACCATATCATCATTGACCAACGCCTGCAGGCCACGAATTCTCAAATGTCCAAACCTTCTATGCCAGGTTCGAGATTCTCCATTGTTGTCCTGTGCTACATTTGCAACCTCTAAAACATTCAGCTTCAAGGGACACATATTATTTCCAGTTTGTTACACCTTACACAACTGTACACCTGAAACTTCATCCTTGATTGTGCAGCAATCCTTTTTAAAACACCTTCAAAACCAAAATAGATAAGTTGTCCAATACTAAGTAAGTTGTGAGTTAATCTTGGAACAAACTGCACATTGCTGATTAGCTTGGTTTCACCATTACTCGTTGTTGAAGCCACTGTCCCTTTTCTAGTTACCTCCAATTCTCTATCGTCTCCCAAACATACCTTCTGTGTACATGCTTCATCTATCTGCTGAAACCACTTCTTCTCATATGTCATATGATTTGAACATGCACTATGAAGTAGCCATACCTGTGACTCTGAAGAGTGATTCCCATTGTAAATCATGAACAGATTTCCAGAGTCTTGATCAACACCTTTTTCCCCACTTGAACTTGCACCAGAACTCTTCTCTTTGTTTTTATCCCTATACCAATAGTTGGCCTTCACATGCCCATCTTTTTTACAAATATAACATTGCACATTGGCTCTAGATGAATGTGGGAAACTTATAAACTCCTTTTAATCATCACTCCTAAACTGTCCAACTAGGTGTCTTGGATTAAATCCTTTACCTCTTCCTCTACTTCTTCCTCTACCTCGTGAGAGATCTCTGCCTCTGCCTCTCCCAACCCACTTCTCAGTATCTTTAACACTTGAGGCTTTACCCTTAGAGAAGAAAGCCTTCTCTTCTGATCTTCTTGCAACCCTATTAACCCTGACTTCATGAGAAAGTATTGAACTTGTCAGCTCCTCCAATGTCATCTTTTCTATATCCTGAGCTTCTTCTATGGCTACAACAACCATATCATGCTTTGGAGCTAAGCTTCTTAGTACCTTTGACACCACATCTTCCTCTAAAATCTCATAGCCAAGTCCCTTGCTCTGGTTGACAATAGTGACCACACGATTGATATATTGCTGGATATCCTCTGAATCAGCCATTTGAAACACTTCAAACTTCTGCTTCAACGTTTGCTTTCTCACCTAGACGATACGTGAGGTTCCATGGTACAAACCTCGAATCTGTTCCCATGCCATCTTCGCAGTGGGACCTCTTGCTGTCCTGTCAAAGATAACCTCGTCTACAGCCTACTGAATCAGATACTGAGCCCTTGCATCTTGACTCTGGCTCTCAACTTGTTCTTCCTCACTCCCTGTGGTCACTGGCCCCTTCTCAATCACTTTCCAGAGTTTCTGTCAATGAAACAAAGTCGTCATATTCACAGCCCACCTGTCATAATTCTCTCCCCTGAAAATGGGAAAACTAGGTACACCAACTTCAGATGGAGGGTTTGCAGCCAAAACAACCTCAAGCTCTTATTTTTGGCAAAGAACCTCACTCGTAGCTCTGATACCAGTTTGATGATGATAGACTCTCAAAACTATCACTCACCCTCTTAATAGAATGAGAACAACACAGCAAAAAAACAGAGAAAAACAATAGCACAAACACTCCTCCAAAGCTGTTACTCTTTTTTCATTCCTGCTGCTTTCTATATGCTATCAGTTTCATTGAGACTCATTACATTAATGTGACATGACTCATCAAGCACCACACAATAAGACACCAACATAAGTTCAAAACATTATGACTTTAACTACAACATTCATCCACTATACACGTAGCTATCATTGTTAGACTTAATCTTGTTATTAGCATCCATGCGTCAAGGTCATGCTGTTTGCATTCATGCATCTATGTTATTTACTTTGTCGTGTCACTTGCATCCATGTTTATTTAATGTATTTAAGTGGTTGTAATGTCTTGCTAGTCGTTCCTAGGTAAGTGGGTTGGTAAATACCCTTTTGAAATTGTAGTGGCTTTTGAGCTGGTTGATGGGAAGGTGCTCTTGTCATATAGCTAGCAATTGTGATGAAACACTTGGTACTTAAAAATACTTTTGCATATGAAATAAAAATCTTTTTATCTCGAACATTTGGCATCAGAGCGTTGGAGAGATCCTGAGCTAATGTCGAAGACTCCAATGGCGACTCCGACGAGTAGCAAGACACCGCGGAGCGGATTGTCAGACTCAGGGAGTTCGCGGGTATCCTCAGGAGGAGGAAGCAACCTTCCAGCGTCTTTTCCTCTCTTGGTGAAAGGTGGGAACTACGCAACATGGGCAGTCCGAATGCACTCTTTCTTGGATGCGCAAGGACTGTGGGAAGCAGTGGAGCCAGAAGCCGGGATGGTGATAGAGGTAAAAAAAGACAAATCAGCGATTTCTGCTATTCATCAAGCAATCAGTGATGATTTCTTGATGCTTGTCTCTGAGAAGAAATCAACAAAAGAAACTTGGGAAGCTTTGAAGTCCTTGCACATAGGAGCTGTGAAATATGAAGGTGCGAGGATGCAACAACTTCGTGGGGAGTTCAAAATCTTGAAGATGTCTAGCTCCGAGAGCATTGACGAGTTTGTCAGTAAGCTATCATCTTTGGTGAATCAAATGAGTGGGCTCGGCCAGAAGGTGAAGGAACAACGAATTGTAGAGAAGCTTCTCCGTGCTGTTCCGATGAAGTTTTTCCCAATTGCCTAAAATTTAGAGCAATTCGGGGACCTTAACACCATGTCCTTGGAGGAGGCCGTCGGAGCACTGAAAAACTATGAAGTGCGACTGCGAGGGTACGATGCTAGTGCCGAGGAGCAAGTGCTTTTTACTCGTGCTGAGTGGAAGGCAAAGGCGCAACGGGAAAGCTCTTTTCGTGAGAGTGGGTGCAGCAGAGGCCGAGGTCGTGGCCGTGGTCGATCGTGGCGTGAAGGCAGAGGAGATGGAAGCCCAGGTGGCAACAATCCACCACCGCATGAGAAGTCGAAGAAGGATAAGAGCCACATAAAATGCTTCAATTGCCAGCACTTTGGGCACTATACCTCTGAGTGTCGAAAAATGGAGAAAGCACTTGTTGCAGAATCCAGTGGAGAAGAAGTACAACCTGCATTACTAATGGCCAATGTTGAGGAAATTGTAGAAGATGGTATTCTACTACAAAGTATCAATGCCAAATCCTATGGCTATGATGTTTGTTACTTGGACACAGGAGCCACTAATCATATGTCAGGGAGCAAGTCATTATTTATTGATTTGAATGAAAACTGGACTGGCAGAGTAAGGTTTGGAGATGGATCAGTGGTAAAAATTGAGAGCAAAGGTTGTGTTTTACTCAACTGCCAAAATGGAGGAAAAGAATTACTAACAAATGTATTATACATTCCCAAACTGAAGACAAATATTTTGAGTCTTGGTCAGCTTGATGAGTAAGGCTACAAAATTGTTGTGGAGAAGGGGATTTTATCTGTACATGATTGCAGTGGTAGTCACTTGTTCGAAGTGGAGAGGTCTACTACCACACTATACTTGCTGAAGCTGAAAACTATAGAACATTGTTTGCTATCAGAAGTGAAGTCAGAGGCTTGGTTGTGGCACAACAGGTATGGACATTTTAATTTTCAAGCTTTGAAGGACTTGACAAATAACAATTTGGTGGAGGGAATACCACCCATATATTTGCATTCAAAAATTTGTCAAGACTGTGTAGCTGCCAAACACCAAAGGAGTTCCTTTCCTGTTCTTTCAATATATAGAGCAGAGAAACCTTTGGAGCTGATCCATGGAGATTTGTGCGGGCCAATTACTCCACCTACACTAGGAGGAAATAATTACTTTATGCTCCTAGTTGATGATTGTACAAGATTGATGTGGGTTGCAATGTTGAAATACAAACATGAAGCTTTGAGTGCATTCAAGAAGTTCAAATCTATTGCTGAGAATGAGAAGGATTTGAAGCTGAAAGGATTCAGAATAGACAGGGGAGGAGAATTCAACTCCAAGGAGTTTCAGGAGTTTTGTGATGAGCAAGGTATCAAGAGGTTCCTGACAGCCCCTTTCACTCCACAGCAAAATGGAGTGGTTGAGAGAAGAAATAGAACAGTCATGTCTATGGCCAGGAGTTTACTCAAAAGCATGAACATTCCACAGGTGCTATGGGGAGAAGCTGTAAACACCTCAGTCTATCTACTCAATAGATCACAAACTCAAAGCTTGAAAGGAATGACACCTTATGAGAGCTGGACTGGAGTGAAACCCAATGTTTCACACTTGAGAGTGTTTGGATTCCAAGCACATGTAAAAATAGTTGGACGTCACCTGAAGAAATTGGATGATAGAAGCAGAAGAGTTGTATTCATTGGATATGAAATAGGAACCAAAGATTATAGGTTCTTTGATCCAATAAACAAGAAGGTGGCAATAAGCAGAGACGTTGTATTTGAAGAAGAAGTGAAGTGGAATTGGGACAGTGCAGAAACTTCTGAGGGCAGTGTATATCCTAGAACCACAGGATTTTTCAGAATTGAGGGAATACCTGAGGAGACAGAAGCTGAACCAATGCAAACTCCTTCATCAGATCAACTACAACAACCGCTTGAACAAGATGCAGACTCTAATGTTGAAGATGTAGTAGAAGTGCAGATGAGAGACTTTTCTCCAATGCAGTTCGGTTTGCAGAACCTAGATGCTGACACTCCAGTTCAACAGCTGTCAGTTGACGGCAGAAATGAGTATGTAGAGAGCTCAGAGAAACCAAGAAAATTCAAAGACTTGGAGTGTATTTACAGAAACACTGAAGAAATGGAGGAAGCTGAATGTGAGACAGAATTGTATTTAGTTGCAATTGAAGGGCCCTCTCATTTCAAAGAAGCAGCAACTGAAGAAGTTTGGAAAAAGGCAATGCAAGAAGAGTACTCACAGATCATGAAAAACAAAACATGGGAACTTGTTACTCCCCCATCTGGTTGTAAACCCATAGGCCTGAAGTGGGTGTTCAAGCTCAAAAGGAACACTCAAGGTGAGGTTGTGAAACACAAGGCCAGGTTAGTTGCCAAGGGATATGTTCAAAAGGCTGGGGTGGACTTTGAAGAAGTATTAGCACCAGTAGCCAGGATGGAGACTGTGAGGTTGAGACTAGCAGTGGCAGCTCAAAGGGGTTGGCAAGTACATCAAATGGATGTCAAGTCAGCTTTCTTGAATGGGGAAATAGAGGAAAGTGTATTTGTGAAGCAACCGGATGGATTTATTGTGAAAGGTCATGAAGAGAAGGTCCTCAAATTGAAAATGGCTTTGTATGGTCTCAGGCAAGCTCCTAGAGCCTGGAATATAAAGCTTGACAACTCACTGCTATCATTTGGGTTTAAAAGGTGCACTCAAGAGCATGCTGTGTACACTAAAACTTGTGGAATTGAGAGATTGATTGTTGGAGTCTATGTGGATGATCTAGTAATTACAGGAAGTAATTTAAAGCTCATGGAAGAATTCAAAGAGAAGATGAAGAATGAGTTTGAGATGACTGACATGGGTTTGCTGAATTATTATTTGGGAATTGAAGTATCTCAAACAACACAACACATAACATTGTGTCAATCTGCATATGCAAAGAATATTCTCAAGGAAATGGGGATGATGAACTGTAATTCAGCCCATACACCAATGGAGGAGAGGTTGAAGCTGAAAAAGGATAGAAGTGGTGTAAGGGTGAACACTACTGAATTTAGAAGTCTAATTGGTAGCATGAGGATCTTACACACACAAGACCTCATCTAATGTATTCAGTTGGGCTACTTAGCAAATTTTTGGAAGCTCCCACTACTGAGCACATGGCAGCAGCGAAGAGAGTTCTGAGGTATGCGAAAGGTACCATTGACTATGGGATTGTCTATTTTAAAAGGAGCAAGGAAAAAGATTTGACAGGTTATAGTGATAGTGACCATGCTGGAGATACAGAAGATAGAAAGAGTACAAGTGGGATGTTATTCATGTTTGGAAATAGCTTGATTAGTTGGGGTTCTATGAAGCAAAAGGTAGTTGCATTAAGCTCATGTGAAGCTGAGTACATAGCTCTTACAGGTGCAGCATGTCAGGGAATTTGGCTTGCAAGATTGAAGAGTGAATTAACTAGAGAACCAGAGGAAATGGTAAAGTGATTTGTTGACAATATGTCCACTATAGCTTTGAGCAAGAATCCAATCCACCACAACAGGTCCAAACATATTGATACCAGGTTTCATTTCATCAGGAATTGTATAGAGAAGAAGCAAGTAGAAGTTGAATACATCTGTACTAAGGAACAGAAGGCAGACATCTTCACTAAGGCTTTGGGTAGACTGAAGTTTGTTGAAATGAGAACAAAGCTGGGAATAATGAAGACCAAAGTGTAACAAGATTAGGGGGAAAATGTTAGACTTAATTTTGTTATTAGCATCCATGCATCCAGGTCATGCTATTTCCATTCATGCATCTATGTTATTTACTTTGTCGTATCACTTGCATCCATGTTTATTTAATGTATTTAAGTGGTTGTAATGTCTTGCTAGTAGTTCCTAGGTAAGTGGGTTGGTAAGTAACTTTTTGAAATTGTAGTGACTTTTGAGCTGGTTGATGGGAATGTGCTCTTGTCATATAGCTAGCAATTGTGATGAAACACTTGGTACTTAAAAATGCTTTTGCATATGAAATAAAAATCTTTTTATCTCGAACAATCATCTCTTCATTTGACACCTACACCCTTTCTCTTGAACATTCTTATCTACTCACCTGACACTGCTGCCCAGCCCTCAAGCATACTCCAACAATACCAAGCCATTCAATACAGACTTCATCATGATCACCCCTGGCCAAACAATGGACCTGTTGCTCATGGCTGATCAACTACAAAATGCATCATCATCATCATCCAACAACCGATACTACATGGTGGCTAAGCCTTATGCAAGTGCAGCGGGAGTGAAAATATGATGATACCGTCGCAATTGCTATCTTAGAGTATTTCACTCTTGGAAGAAAGATGACAACCATGGACTCATCTCCAGTTTTTCCACCTCTTCCAGTTGACAATGATACAGATGCCGCCACCACTTTTACTGCCCAACTCCGGAGCCTGGCAAGTGAAGACCACCTGATTGATGTCCCACAGATCATTGATAAACAGATGATCATATCAGTAGCGATGAATGTATTGCCATGCAATGAGAATAATACATGCCTTGGTCCTTCTGGCAATCTGATTTCAACCAGTCTCAATAACATAAGCTTTGAAACCCCAACCATAGATATACTAGATGCTTACTATCATCAAATTTTAGGGGTTTATGGAGAAGGGTTTCCTTCTGAGCCTCCACTCATTTATAATTTCACTGGTGATAACTTGCCGAGATTCTTATTGACACCAAAGAGAGCGACGGAGGTGATAACGGTGGAGTACAACACAAGCATAGAGGTGGTGTTTCAGGGGACTAACCAGTTGGCTGCGGAGAACCACCCCATTCATTTGCATGGCCAAAGTTTCTATGTTGTTGGGAGGGGCTTCGGTAACTTTGACAAGGAAAAGGATCCTCACGGTTACAATCTTGTTAACCCTCCCATGGAGAACACTGTAGGCATTCCAAAAGGTGGTTGGGCTGCTGTAAGATTCCGAGCCAAGAATCCTGGTGAATACTCATACCTATAGGTTTGAAATAATCCATAATTTTGGTACCTTAATTTGTTACTTCCTAAGAACACAAATATTCCACATTTTCATAATATATTCATTCCTTTCCAACGTTTACACCGGTGTTTGGTTCATGCATTTGTCATTTGGAACACCATCTTAGTTGGGGGATGAACACTATGTTCATTGTAAAAAATGGCGGGGCGCCTAAATCTCAAATTCTACCACCTCCAGTAAACATGCCACAATGTTGAAAAGACATCAGAAAAAGAGCATAACATACGAGGACACAGAAAATTTCGTTACAAAATTAACATAAGACATCTACAAAATTCATTAAGTTGATATTTATTTTATTGAAAATTTCTTAATTTTCTAATTGGGTATCTGAATTATATGTCTATGTGTATGTTTTTCTGGATGTTGTTGTAGATATGTTATTGTTTCAGCTAGTGGCGAACAGAACCAGCCATAGAATAAACAGGAGTTTCAGAGATCAGTATATCTGTATATGGGATTCAAATAAATTAGTATGTGACAAAAAAATAGAAAAACTAAATACCGTGGCTTATTTTGTTAATTAATTTGCTTCATCATGCAAAAGTCAATAGCTTCCTTTGTCAAAAAAATAAATAAATAAATTCATTTCCTGATCTAATGATCTTGTTAGCTTTAGCATGTAATGATGTACTCTTTTATTATATTATGTCTTCTTGCAGGTTATTCTTATAGGTTTTTTCTCGCTGTCCTAATTGCAATAAATTTGTCTTGTTATGACCATTAAAGATGGTTGCTCAAAAAAATAGAAAAGTGATTATTTATGTCCCTCCTAAAATGAAAGGTCCAGGGTTGAACTTCTCTTTAATTTAGGGGTTGAATTTACTTCTCTGATTTTTTTTTTAGTTATCCATTTTGAAATAATTCATGTAGACTAAAAAAGATAGTTAAAACTAATTGTTAATATAAAATTTATTAAAAAATTGTATTGATTTTAAATATTACACTTATTTAAAATATGATTTAATATAAAATATAGTTGAAATGATTTAATCGAAGTTTTAAATATACATTAAATGTAAAGGATAAATTTGAAGAGAGTTATTGAATACTTCATAAATTTTCTAAACGAACATCTAAAAAGAACCAAATAAAGCTTATAGAATAGAGCATGCAAAAAAAATTGGAAGGAGCACAATGTAATAGTTGAAGACTTGTGACTTGTCCATATTTATTACTACCAAAAGTAGTACTTAATAAAAGAGATGGGACCAAATTTTAATTTGAACATAATTATTGAAGACAATAAAACAATGAAAATTTGAGGAAGTAGAGAAACATGCATAGCTTTATGTGCAAAATATAGTTTGCATAATTGAGGGTATCAAATATATTATTTGAGCTAAAATTGTTTTATAAAGTTACAAGATGCCTATCTAGACATGAGCAAGCAAGTTTATATATCAAGCGTCACATTAAGAAGGATTTGCAGCTAGACCTAATGATCTTAAAATCTTTTATCCTTAATTCTATTTATTTGGTTTAGATGAGAAACATAAATGAATGATAACAACACAAGAATTGTAAAAAGCACAAGAGATTTAAAATGGGAAGCTAGGAGTGCTAGTGTTGAAGGGCGGGCCACCACCTTTTCTTCCGCACTTTACTTTAGCCTTATACTACATATAGCAAAGAATGGTGTTAGTCTCTCCCCTCCAAGGTTGTATAGTAGGGACAATTTATCAAATGGCATGGTCTTTTTAAATTTTCTGGGGTGCACGTGGCGAACTTTCATGCCTCATGTGATGTCTGGCTGAAATAATAAGTTCCTAGTTAAGAGATCAGTAAACAACTATAATTTGCACACTTCTGCATTTTGCATGTCTTTTGACTAAACCCTTTAAGTGGGGTGCTTGTTGCCTATTGTCCAAAATATATATAGTGCTAATCTCAAGGCTAATAACTCAATATATATGATGTTTGGTCTAATGTCTAAAATGGTTGGTCAGAAGAGAATATATACTTCCCTGACTTCATTTTCATTTATCCTGCATTCCTACACTTCACCTTAGCATCGAAGATGGTAAAGGATCTAGATGCCCTTTCTTTTTCCACATATATTCATCGGCTACATATGAGACATCCTAAATTATCAAGGAATAGAATTAAAGGAACATATGCCTATAAAAACACACTAATTTAACCAAAGGGCTCTTAGCCCACCATTGGATGATTCCTTTGGCTTTCGGTTAGATATGAGTTTGACTCTACCGTAGTATGAAAAATGAGGGAACATGGTGATTTGAAACGCCTTTCACGTATTGTACCGCAAATATGTGACTTGTACAAAGTAGTAAAGTGTACCGAAGGTTAGGAAGCGGAATTTATATGGGCCTATGCTCCAAGTATTAATTGTCCGTCTATTAACTAGCTAATGAAATCAAGTGATGTTTGCTAAAACCCTTATATAAGAAAACAATAAGTACAGTTGATGATAGTGGCAAATCGATACTAAAATTAGAATGAGAATATGGTACCTCAAATACTAATCGTTGATGAGTGTATGAGACATATATTTCTAATACTGTAATGAATGTAGTGACTCAGATGTTTTGATATCATTGTCTTTATTTTAGTGCTCCTTAGGGTATTTTTTAGTGAATATGCAAGGTAACAAGCTTTGGGGCAAAGAGAAGTAAAAGCAATGCATCTCAGGACAAAACTAGCACAAGAGAATAAATCCAGAGAAAAACACGAATGTGTTGTGGGTGTGCAGATTGTTGAAGAATAAATTTGAAGAGCATAGTCCTTAGCACTAGTCAGGTGCCTAGAGAAAGACCGTGCACAAGAAGCATGACCATATGTGAGAACTGGTGTGTTTCCATCTTCGTGTTGTTACGATTGGCCGCAAAGTGGGTTGGCCAGCCTCTATAAAGGCCGCTATATATATATATATATATATATCCTTCCTCTCATTCTTCTTCAATTTCAGACCCTTTTCTTCACCGTTTTCGTAATGGAAATTAGGAGAAGAGTTTTTGGATGTTGATGTAACCCTTTCACTGAGACAAAATTCAATAATTAGGCTCATTCCTTCGAGTTTCAGAGTAAGCCCTTTTCTAGCCTTTGGGTTTGGATTTCTTAAGGAACTTAGCCTTAGACAAGGCTAACAGTAACAAGGGACTTGAATCCCTTGTTATTTCTCCATTTCAATGAAGATTCGAAGTCACATCTTCATTGCTATAGTTAGGGCTCGTATAGGGCTAAAGGTTCTTGGAGAACCCTTAGTTCTATCTACCCCTGTAGGGAATAGATGAGCGAGGTTAGCTCATGGGTTCGTTTGAGTTCATTTAGAGGTGATTTGCTAACCCTAGGGGCTTTATTGCATACTAAACTCACATGTTCTAGTTTTTTATTTTATTTCTTTTGAAATCCTTTGACTTCTATTTAGTTGGTGGTTTAACTTTCCCAAGAGGCGAGAGCTCAAGCATGGGTAAGGAACCGACAAAGGAGTATTATCAAACTTGTGGTCATCCATGTCTGCGAGTGGACTGAACCGCAGCCCTGGCTAATGATGAAGGATCTTGATGGTGATTACTTGTTCTTGGTTTTACTCTATTATTTACTAAACTACTGTGTTACGAGAACACGGTTGTGGATTGATACATGTTTTCCATATTTAGTTGAAAACTGATGATCATATTGTACTTTGAATACAGATGTTTACTTTTAGTTATTACTCACTTTACACTGTTCGTATTATATTCTCATATGTTATTGCAAGATAAACTAATATTACTCGAGTGCGAGCATAGGTATTGGGATGTAGTAAATCCTGCATTTCGTATTACATATTTGGTATAAACTATGGAAAGGGTTTGCACCATATATCTTTTATACTTATACAAAATGTATTTCATGCAGTTCTCCTCACTAAGTAACATAGTTACTCACCCATCTCCCTCATTTTCCAAGTGACGGGTCTCACTAGCAAGGCGGATGGGCTTGTTGAGCTAGAGTGTGCATCAGTTTTTGGTTTGCATTTACTTTTGTGTGCATTACACATCTTCATTATATATGCATATGAGTAGGATCCACATGTGTTGCACGGTCTTGTATTCTGAATTTTGTGTGGATTACGTGTTCTCTCTTTATGTTGATTGCTGGTTATTTGTTTGTACCTGGCTTATGTTATTATTTACATTTAGTATTTTTTTATAAACTTTGGAACATATCTGCACTATATATCTCGTATGTATATGCAATAAGTATTCCATGCAATTCCCCCAACTGAGTAACGTAGTTACTCACCCATCTCCCTTCTTTTAAAGGTGATAGGTCTTAGTAGCAATATGGATGGACTGGTTGGGCTGGTGTCTGCATCAGTCTTAGAAGCCATTATGGTGATCCAAGGTCAGGATGACCTTTGCCTCACCCGTGGGTTGTTGCGGCGGTAGTGTCGGTGTGGCCGAGACCTACAGGTTGGGGCATGACACTACTTTAGTGGAATCAGAACTATAAGTTAAGCATAGGTATTACTGGTATGACTCAGGACTCAAGGTTTGTTTTTTGACTGAGTTCGGTGTTCCTTTGATCTTGTTGTCGATAGTAAATCCTAGTAGAGTCATGCATTAGTAGATTCGGGTTCCGTTAAGTCATTCATCAATTGTACTTTTGCCTATCATTCTAATAGACTCCCGTCTTCATTGTGGGAGGAGATAGTTCTTTGGACCCCTCTAGGGAAGAAGGTGATCAGAGACTCGATGTATCGAAGATTCCTGGTGTCATGCAGTGGTGTAATCTTGGAGGCGGATTTGATTCCGTTAGAGATCAGGAATTTGATGCCATCCTCAACATGGACTGGTTGGATAGGCATTGAGCCTCCATTAATTGTTTTAGGAAGATAGTAGCCATTCCTAAGCTGCAAGGACCAAATGTGGTGCTAGTGGATGAGAGGACGAGAGTACCCACTTATCTAATTTTTATTTTTAAGGCTAGGAGGCTAGTGCACAGGTATTGTCAGGCATACTTGGCGCACGTGGTAGACACGAGAGTAAAGGGGCCAGTTCTAGAGAAGATGCGAGTGGGTACGAGTTACAAGGTTTACTTCCTGATAGAGAGCTTGAGTTTGCCTTAGCTTACTATTGGGTACAGCACCTATTTCGATACCACCCTATTGGACAGTGCCAGTAGAGCTGAAGTAGCTAAAGACTTAGTTCAAGATATAGTGAAAAGGGGTTCAATATACATAATGTGCCTCCGTGGGTAGCCCCACTCCTCTTCATGAAAAAGACGAATCGCTAAGGTTATGTACTGACAACAGCCAGTTGAACCCGATAACTATTAAGAATAACTACCCGTTTGCGAGGATTAATGATCTATTTGATCAGTTAAAGGTGGCAAAGATGTTCTCTAAGATGGATTTGCGGTCTAGGTGTGATCAGTTGAAGCTTAGATTGGAAGATGTTCCAAAGAAAACATTTCAAACCAGGTTAGGCATTATGAGTTTCTGGTAATGTCATTTGGGTTGACGAACTCTCCAGCAGCATTCATGGATTTGATGAATTGGGTGTATAGGCCCTATCGGGACAAGTTTGTCACTGTGTTCATCGATGACATACTTGTGTACTCAACTTCAGATGAGGAGCTGTCGAGCATCTGAGAACAGCTCTACAGGCTTTGAGAGAGGAGCAATTATATGCCAAATTCCCCAAGTGTGACTTTTGGCTATATGCAATCAGATTCCTCGGACATGTGGTGTCAGAAGTGGGGATTTTTGTGGACCCAGCAAAGATTAAGGCTATTCTTGGTTGGAAACATCTGAGAAATGTGATATAGGTACCGAGCTTCCTTGGCCTTACGAGGTATTACAGGCATTTTGCAAAGGGGTTTTCCTTGATAGCTTTATCCCTATCCGGATTAACCCACAAATAAATGAAGTTTACTGGGGTTGACAAATGTGAGAAGAGCTTTCAAACTCTGAAGGAGTGGTTAGTGTTAGCACCAGTTCTTACTCTTCCTGCCTGTGGGAAAAGGTTTGTGGTCTATAGTGATGCCTCACATCAAGATTTGCGTTATGTGCTAGTACAATAGAGCATGGTGATAGCCTATGCCTCACGCAGTTGAAGTGGCATGAATTAAACTACTTAACCCATAACTTGGAGTTAATAGTTGTGGTATTCGTGTTGAAGATTTGGCAACTTTACTTATTTGTAGAGAGATGCCTGATCTTCACCGATCATAAGAGCTTGAAATATATGTTAACTCAAAAGGATCTTAATCTGAGGCAGTATCGTTGGCTGGAGTTGATCAAGAATTATTACTTGATCATTGACTATCATCTAGGGAAAGCAATTGTGGTGGCAGGTGCCTTGAGTAGGAAGTTATCTACCCTAGTAACTTTGTTGAGAGTGTCCTACCAGCAGCGGTTGACAACATTGTGGATATGAGAGTAGAGGTCGATGTTGAGGCCATTGGAGCCTTGTTGGTCAATTTTATGGTGCTACCCTCATTACTAGAGCATATTCGGGAGTGTCAGGGTATTGATGAAGGGTTGGCACTGCTAAAACAACAAAGTAGAGGCAAGGAAAGATAGTGAGTTCATACTATAGGATGATGTTATTCTGGAGTTTAGAGGCAATGTTTGTGTCTTGAGGGACGCAAAGCACAGGAGGCCTATCTTAGAGAAGGCACACACTTTAGCTTATGCAGTACATCATCGGAGTACCAAGATGTACAGGACCATCAAGGGTAGTTATTGGTAGTCACGGATGAGCGGGAGATTACAAAATTTATGGCATGATGTTTTGTTTGTCAGCAGGTGAAGACCAAGCATCAGAGGTTGACAAGACTACTACAACCTTTTCCTATTCTCTAGTGGATGTGCAAGCATGTGACTATGGACTTCATGGTTGGCATACATCTCAACGGTTTGATGTAATTTGGGTGATTGTAGAGCGGCTAACAAAATCAACTTATTTTCTGGCCATGCACACGAGGTATTCTCTAGAGAGGCCGGCCTGATTGTAAATTGATGATATTGTGAAATTACAAGGAGATCCATGGTTCACTTCACGATTTTGACCGAGATTTTAGGAGGCTCTTCGTACTGCCCAGAAATTCAGCATGGCCTGTCATTATCAGACTAATTGGCAGTATGAAAGGACAATACAGACTCTTGAGGACATGTTGCAATCGTGTATTATTAACTTCTAGGGTAGTTGGCACAGGCATTTGTCTCTGGTACAGTTTGCTTATAACAATAGCTACCATGAGAGTATCAATATGGCTTCCTATAAGGCTTTGTCTGGATGGAACTATAAGACACCTCCATGTTAGGATACGGTGGGGAAAGGAAGCTTCAGAGTATTGAGCTTGTGGAATAGATAGTAGAGAAGGTTCTACTGATTTGGGACATACTAATTGCCACACAGGGCAAACAAAAGAGTTATGCAGATAGTAGAAAGAGAGTCCTAGAGTTTGAGATTGGGGACAGATTGTTCTTGAGGATTTCTCCATGGAAAAGGATAGTTTAGTTCCAAGACAGACGAACTGCGTTCCCAGTTTATAGTGCAGTTTCTAGTAATTGAGAAGATCGGACTAGTAGTATGCAGTTAGAACTATTGATGAAGTCTCAGTGAGTCACACGCAAGTGTGCATGCCCTATCGCATAATATATCGCATAATAAAGTGCTAAAAGCAAAGTTTGTATCTATAGGGACCAGAAAGTACCAGTAATAACTTAATTACTGCTATCTAACTCACATAATTCAAATGTGTGAAAGATGATTAGATCGTTGGGTGGAAGGTTTAAAGGATCATTGACTAAGAGTAGAGAAATTACACATGAAAACCTAAACTAAATCTCTCTAAGTGTTCAGGACACCGAGGAAGAAAAATCATGTGCAATTTGGTTTGTACTAACTAGCAAATCAAGTGAATTAATAGTTAAACATGCAACATGTAGCACTAAACAAGTTGTCGAACTCATACAGAAAAAGAAAAACTACTTTCATAATTCACCTCTCCCCCTCATCCCTCCCCCCAGACACGAGATACATTGTCCTCAATGTATCAAAGAGATGGACAAGAAAAACAACAAAATATTAAGTCTGCGGGAATTATAAAAAAGAAATGGTACTTTCTTGGAAAATTTGGTAGTCTCGCCAATACTACCGAGTGTGTTGTTCCATTGTCCATGCACAATACTTGGGCAGGAGAAAAATAATAATTGAGTAGTTTGAAGGTAATGGCTCACATTATCATGTATATTGAGAGAGCTTAGTAGATTAAACAACTAAAATATGAAAAATAACAAAAATCAACTAAGAAATCCTAAAAAATACTAAAAAGGAGAAACAATAACAATACAAAAGTAGTAGGGACGCAACCCTTGCTAATATCAAAATACAATAAAAGATATAATCATGAAATTAAAGAAAATAAAATAAGCTTAATCTGCATCGTCGCCGTCAAGTACAGTGGATGCCTCGCTCTCGATCCGATCATCCTCCTCATCCTCATCCTCCTCTACACCTGCTGCAGATGTAAACGCGGTAGGAAATGCTGGGGGCAAGGAAAGGAGCTCCACCCAGCGTGTGCCACCAGTTGGCACAAGCTGTCTACTATCCACCGCATGGTCGCGGTGGGGGATGGAGGTGCTCATGCAGCGGGGATGGCTGGTGGTGCCACTGCAGTCGCTAACGGTGGGAAGAGAGGTGATGTCAGAGTCGGGGCCGTTGGCTAGTCTTGCTACTTCTCAGACTCAAGTTCAGCCCCGACGAGGATGTAGCAATGTCCCCTGGCAAACTGCTAAAGATTGACCATCTACATAGCTCGAAGTGTCTTAATGCCAAGAGGAACAGTGCCTCCCACGAAGCGCATGCGCTTCATGCCCTGTAGTCACCCCATCCCACCAAACAACATAATGATGTAAGGGCCGACGTGGACTCTGTTGCGAGCATTGAAAGCCTGATGAAGAATCGACTGCACGACTGCGTATCCCACATGAAAGGGTACGCGTTTAGTCATCGCACACAAATATGTGAAATCATGTGTGCTCACGACACCCATCAAGTCTCCTCGTCCTATGAGAGGCCTTCATTGTTGATTGATGAGAAGGCCCCACACTAGTAGAAGTTATTCCTTACAAATTTTGGATTTACAGGCATGTAGAGTGCAGTTGAAGTAATCAGCCTTCAAGTAGGAGATTGTTGGGTATGTAAAGTCTTGATTAGTGCTTATCTTTTTCAAGCCAAAGTCTCATATAAGAATTTTGATTGGTGTTTAATTTTTCCTTTATAAATATCATGTTATCTTCTCCCAATAGATATTCTGTTATTTTTTCCCTATAAATATCCCTGTAATTGTAAAATTTAATGTGATGTGAGTGAAATGAATTGATATTAGTGCGGCCGTAGACGTAGGTCTTCAAGAACGAACCACATAAAATCTTGTCTTCTTGTGTGTGTGTGGTTTCTCTTTTTGTCATTGCTCAGGCTGTCTTATCCTCAACACTTTCCTGTATGCCTCTCACTTATTTCTAAGCAGACTTGTGGCTTCAACCGACTTTCATGGCCTCAAGGACGCCCATACCTCTTGAGCACGATCGTGCTCTGGGCATCTAACTAGTGTTAGGGACTGTGTTCTTCATATTTATCCTTCTAATGTTCTAGCACACCTGCAGCACGCGAGTGCTTCAACTGTGTTTTTACATGGATTTGTTCTCATGTGCTCATTTCTCTCAGGAATACATCTTTTTGCTTCTCTTTGTTGTAATGCTTGCTAACTTGCATATTTCACTCAAAATACCCCATGAAGCACTAAAATAAAAAGAATGACATTAAAACATCCAAGTAAGTGCATGCGGTACATTATGAAAAATAATATCTCATGTAGTTATCAATTATTTATCATTCTAAAATCATATTTAAAATATTTTTATTTTTAACCTAGTATTTACATGATAATCCAAAGATTGAATCATATAGCCCTTAAACAAAAGCCTAGACGTATTTGATGGTTGAGCTAATTTTAATAATTATACTCCAAACAATATATAAACCGTTGGTTTATCTTTTCTCATAAAATAAAATTATTTTAAATAATTATAATTAGTTTGAAATATCTAATAAAATATTTAACGCTAACAAATAAATAGAATTAAATATATATTTTCCATTACTAATATTACATTTAATACATTTAAGTGGAAATTCTTAAAAATGTAGTTTAGAAGAAACTCTTTTGAAACAGGTTACACAAGTAATTTAAATATATGTACATAGATTATTATCATCATCATTTTGATTTCATGACTATTTTAATAATTTTAAATTTGGCAGTTAACATTCAAACTTTCAATTAAAGAATTTGAAGATCTAACTTTCATTTTAAAGAAAGTTTTACCAAAAAATAATTCTATCAATTTCTTTAAAAGAAAAAAGAATTAGTCCAAAATGTTTAGCTTAGCATGTTTTAATATTGTACTTCAACAATAGTCCACGAATTAGAAAGTCCCAACAATAAAAATGCAAGAGACAGTTCCGCACTGACAGATTATAAAACTAATTTAAATATAAGTATCAATTATGATCATCATCATTTCGATTTAATGTCAATTTAAGTAATTTTAAATTTAACCATTTTTTTTAAGTAAATACCCTATTTAGTCCATGTATTTGACTCAATATGTCACTTTAGTTTCTCTATCATAATGTGATCCCAATTAGTTCCTGACACGCCCTTTGCGTCTCCGCAAATGCACGAGTCGTCAAGCAATAAAGTGAAGCTAGTGAAGAGTCGGGTTGTCTAATCACAGGGAGCAAGAGTATTAGAACTAACTTTAGCAATTGAAATCTAGCCTGATTAACTTGGCACAGAGGAACAGATTAACTACTACTAAAAGAGATCAAACAGGGAACGAAAGCTAAAACAGGAGGTTAACACTATCGATATTAATGGGATTATTTGGACAATGATTCGTTAGGGTTTCAACAATGAAGCACAAAATCTTATATATACTTCTCACTTGAATAAAAGGGAAGTTGACTAGAATTGCGGCGTCTTAATGGGTTTTCACCGCACATTAATTACCAAGATCCAATGGGTTTTCACTGCACATCAATGGCCACACAATATGCAATAAGAATTAATTCAAACTACACATGCATTTCAAAATCAAGCTTCATAAACAAATAAGAGTGTGGAATATAAATAGAATTTAAAACAAATCCCTAAGGTCTCAAGTCCAAGCTACCAAAGGGGCTTTAGCTCATCATGAAGCTCAAAATAATTGAACAATTAAACACAATCATTTTCATAATGAGAAATTTAACGAACACTCCCTCAAAGATCAATAATAAAAAAGTCGACGCAAAGTTCCCCTCAACGTTGACGGAGTGATGGCTCTTAACCGTGATGATGCCCTAATGGATGATGATGGATGATGATGATGATGATGATGATGATGATGATGATGATGATGTACACCACCGTGGATTCCTTATCTTGGAGGGATTGAAATCGCCCTTGATCTCACAGCCTCCAACTCTCCTTTTCCAGCCTCCTTTCGCCCAACCAAAGTCTCAAAACCTAAAAGCCCCATTTCCAGAATTCAGAGAAATCTTTTATACTCTTAAGTTTGCTGGTACCTTACGGGCGTAAGTCTCGGTCGTAAGCCTCAGGGTTTCATCTAATCTTGTGCCTTACGACCCCGCTTATGCCCATAAGCTTCCACCGTAAGGTTGGCTGCCTTCGGATTACGGTTCCAGTTACGGGTGTAAGCAGGAGATCGTAAACATTGTCTTGCTAACTTTACCCTCCTTCTTACGAGTATAAGCTTCTTTCATAAACCTCTCTGGATGGACCTTACGATCTAACTTACTGCCGTAAGGATGACCGTAAGTGCTTTTTCTTGCCAATTTCTTCCTTTACGGCATAAGTATGGCGGCAAGGTCTTCTCTATGAGACTTACGGTCGTAACCATGGGCGTAAACAGCTCGTAAGTGGTTCTGGCTCCCAGGTGTTTATGTCGGGAGAGCGCCATCTTCTGCATTTTTATTCTTAATTGCTTCTTTTAGCTCTCCTTTGTCTTTTAACTCCACCTGGCGCCTGCAAAGACAATTCACACCTGATTTAGCCTCGTTTTCTATAAAATCACTCTAATATTGACTCGAGAAGTATATAAATTGATATATAAAATATAGTGTAAATGTATACTTATTAGTCCCTCTAGATGATTTGAGACAAATTAGGTCCAACCCCTAACGGACATTCCATTCTCCGCCTAATGTTGCTAACGTGGCATTACAGAGTTTTAACATTATAAAAAAATTATTTTTTTATCCATTTCTGTTCAGAGTTACTAGAAAAGAGAAATGGCGAGAGAGCAATTACTAACCTTGCTTTTCGCGGTGACAGTGGTGATGGTGGTGAACTCACCTGGTGGTGCAGCTCACAACATCACGGCGATCCTCGAGGGCTCACCAGATTACAACATCTACAACAACTATTTAACAAGCATGAAGGTCACCGACGAGATCAACTCGAGGGAGACAATGACATGTTTGGTCCTTCCCAACACCAATATGGCCATAATCGCCTCCAAAGGCCTTCCGGCCGCCATTAAGAAGGCCCTCATCCTCCTCACTCTCCTCGACTACTTTGACAGCTCCAAGCTCCACAGCCTCCACATCGACTCCATCCTCACCACCATCCTTCTTTAGACCACCAGCATTATCACAGGAAACCAAGGCTTTGTCAACATTACCGACACCAGTGGTGGCAAGGTCACATTCTCCTCCTCCATTGCAGGCTCCAAATATGACACCGTTTAACCAAGTCCATTAAGGAGATCCCCTACAATCTCTCCGTCCTCGAGATCTCCGATCTGATCATCTTCCCGGGCTTCTTCGACAGCTTCTCCACCTTGACTCCAACCTACCACGCTTCTCGAGAACACTGGTTGCAAGACCTTCGCATCTCGTATCTCCTCCTCCGACGTGCTCCAGACGTTCCAGTCCGCCATGGGGAAGGGTCTCACCGACTTCGCCCCTAACGACGAGGCTTTCAAAGCTCCCATCATCCCTGATCTATTAAAGCTTTCCAACCCTGATTTCGTTGCTCTAATCCATGGCGAATGATCCGACCCATTTTATTTAACATAAAGGTGGATAAGAAAATATTTTTTTTAATAATATTTAAAACACTAATAATGCCACATCAACAATATTAGACAGAGTGGGGAACGTTTACCAAGGGTTTGACCTAATTTTTCTCAAATCATCAATAAAAGGACCGATTGGGATCACATTATAATAGGAGGACTAAAGGGGCAGATTGGGTCAAATGCATGGACTAAATAGGGTATTTTACCTTCCTTTTATAAACAAACATTCAAACTTTTAGTTAATGAATTTGAAAATGTAACTTTCATTTTAAAGAAAGTCTTCCGAAAAGACTTTTCCATCAATGTTTTTTAAAGAAAAGTGCTATTCCAAAATGTTTAGCACATTTTAATAATGTACATCAGTAATAATCCACACATTAGAAAGTCCCCACAATAAATGCAAGAGATTTAGTACTGACTATTTTTTGTGATGTATTGTTCCATCTAATTGAAAATGTTGAGGATCAGGAAATCTAGGCAATGATAAGAAGAGAAAGTACACACACACAAAATGACACAAAACTCCCACTAAATTGAATCATTCATTTGCATTGCCTCGGAATAACATTGAGGCTCACCATCCTCATTCAAAAGCAAATCGTTTGCAGTAGGAGAATATCTCTGTGGACATCACGAAATTTTACTAGATCTTCAGACTTCTGTTTCTGGAGGAATTGAAACCACATCCTCTTCATTTGTGCTCTCTAAACTCCTACTATTTCCTACAAGATCAGCCTCTTGAATATCTTCTTACATGACATTTTCTTTTTCATTCGGTTTGCTTGTAGCTTCAAATTCGCTACAAGCCTATCTTTGTACACCACATTCTCATTGAAAATGGCATCTCTGCTTCTGATGATTTTTCTACTCAACTCATCTCAAAAGCGGTAGCCCATGTCATCTGACCCATAACCAAGGAAAAAACATTTCTTTATCTTTGGATCAAGCTTGTCTCTATCATAATCTTTAATAAGAGCATATGAAACACATCCAAAACCCTTTAAATGTGAAAGAGACACTTCTTTACAGTACTTCTCCACCTCAGGAATCTTGAACCCTAAAAGAACTGAGGGTCCTTGATTAATGAGATAAGCTGCTACACTTATTGAATCTACCCAAAACGTTTTCGGAAACTCTACATAAAGTCACATAGTCTTTGCACTCTCATTCAAGCTTCTATTTATTCTTTCAGTAACACCGTTCAGTTGTGGTGTCTCAGGAACAATTTTCAGTATCTTTATTCCATTTTCAGCATAGTAATCTATAAATTCAACATTATTGTACTCACCACCATTATCAGACTTCAAGCACTTGATTTTCAACCCTGTTTCATTCTTAACAGTATCTTTCCACTTCTTGAATATAGCAAAAACATCAGATTTATGTTTCAAGAAGTAAACACATACCTTCCTAGTGGAATCATCAATGAAAATAACATAGTAGTGTGATCCTCTCATCAAGGCAACTGATGTTGGCCCATATACATCTGTATGAACTAGTTCCAACTTCCTAACCTTGGGTGTCTTCCTTGATTTTGCAAAAGTAACCCTTTTCTATTTCCCGAGCACACATGGTTCACAGAAACCTACTTCCGCACTCTTCAAATTTGGAATATTCCCTTTTGAAACTAGTATCATTATGCCCTTCTCACTCATGTGACCAAGTCTTTGGTGCCATAGAATTGAAAGATCACCTCCACTAGTAACTGCATTAGCTTCATTTGATGGTAATTCAACCATGTATAGAGTCCCCTTCTTCCAACCATGAGTAACAACCATATTTCCCATGAGGATTTCACCCACTGTTTTCATACATGACACGATATCCTTAATCATCTAACTGACCCACAGAGCTCAACATTCTCTTATGACCGGGGATATATCTCACATCCTTCGGCCAAACAGCACCCGAAGAGGTTTCCAGATTTATATCCCCCATGTCTGCAATCTCCAAACCCTCATCATCAACAAAGTGTACTTTACCAAAATTTCCACTTCTGAAATTCAGCATCATATCCTTATAAGGAAAAGCATAGAACGAAGCACCAGAATTCATGATTGAGGATTCGATCGGACGTTTAACATAGTAAACCAATGCATCGTCTACCTCTTCTATTGTTTTATTGACGGACTTATCTTCCTTCTTTATGGAAACTGAGGAAGCCATACACTGATTTCTAAAGTGGCTTATCTTTTGGTAATTCCAGCATGTTATGTCCTTACGATTTTTAGATAGGACCCTCTTTTTCGACTTCGATTTACCACGCCGCTGATTCTACCCATTTTCAAGTTTTCTGCCTCTACTCTCTGTGTTTACCAAGAAACCTGATGACTCCCCTGAAGTTCTCCTCTGAATATCCTCTCCAACGATCAAATCCCAAATCTCACTGAAGGTTAACTTTGCAGTTCCAGATGAACTACTAATGGCTATGACTGTCCTTGGCCAACTCTAAGGCAATGAGGATAACAACAGCAAAGTTTGCACTTCATCATCGAATTTAATATCTACCGAGACTAATTTAGTTAAGATAGAGTTAAATTGATTCACATTATCCATGACAAATGCACTTTCCTTCATACTTATATTGACTAATTAGCAGATTAGAAATACCTTGTTCCAAGAAGATGTCTTTTCGTACATATTCGATAATGCCTTGAGTAAACCGTGAGTGGTCGTCTCCTTGATAATGTTGTATGTGACGTTCTTAGCCAACGTCAATTGGATCACACCAAAAGCTTGGCGATCTAATAATTCCCAGTCTTTCTTACTCATCTGTTCTGGCCCTGACAGAGGTTCATTTAGCTTCTTCAGATATAGATAATCCTTAATCTGCATCTTCCAAAATCAGAAGTCGCTGCAGTCAAACTTGTGAATCTTAACTTTTTCTTCATCGGCCATCACTCCCACTCACCTCACAACCTCTTGTTTTGGTACCACTTGTTAAGGATCGGGCAATCTGAGCAATGACAAAAAAGAGAAAACACACACAAAAAGACAGAAGAATTTTGCATGGTTCGATCTTGAAGACCTACGTCCAAGATCGTGTTAATATTAATTTATTTCACTCCCACAGCACCTTAGGGTTTTACAATTACATGGCTATTTATAAGGAAAAGATAACATGATATCTTTAGGATATTTATAGGGGAAAGATAATCTGCAATATTTATGAGAAAAAATAAATCCTAATCAATATTCCCGTTAGATCTGAAAAGATAAACACTAATCAAAACTCCACATACCCAACAGAAAATTAATTGCCAAGTTCAGCATTAAGATTGGAAATTAGTCGCAGGATGAAAGCTGTATTTTTCATATTATAATGCATATGCTTAATTAAAGTTTGATTTTCAGTTTCTCTATTTTATTGTTTTACGAGATATTTTGAGTGAAATATGCGGGGTAACAAATTTTGGGGCAAAGAGAAGCGAACATAATGCATTTATAAGTGAAGCTTGCTTAAGAGTATAAATTCAACGAACAACACATCTAAAGCACAGGCTTGTTGTGGGCATGTAGAATGTTAGAAGAAAAATTATGAAGAACAAAACCATCAGCATGAGTCAAATGGCCAGAGCACGGGTGTGCTCAAGAAGCACGGGCATGCTTGAGGCTATGGACATCTCTGGAAGCCAAAAGTCTACTTAGAAACAAGTAGAAAGCCTACAGAAAAGATCATGGGCATGCTCACCAATAAGCATGCCCGTGTGCTAGCACAATACAGCAGATTAAAACCTTGAAACTTAGGGCTTTAAAGAGATCTTTTGATGAGACGACCAAGGGACAACTAGGGTTAGAGATGAGAGCTTCAAACTATATTACCAGAGTGGATAGCCATCGTTTTCGTGGTCCTTGAGGCATCTCAATCAGCGAATCACATTAAATTAGGGAAGTTGAAGGAGTTCAATTTGATTTCTCATTTGTCTTTGTATCTAGATTGTTATTGTTTACTTTTAAACATAAAAAGGTAAATAATCATTCAATGCTTTAGACCATGGCTCTCTGTATAACTTGTATTGGATTCCTAATTTTATATATAGTGGTTATTGAGTTTCTCTTGAATCCTCTTTGTTACTTAATGTTTGCAGTTTGTATTGTGCAAGTGCTTTAATTGCACGTATAGTTTTGCCATGAAAGCTGAATGTTTTATATGGATAATGTGTATGATGTCAAACTCCTTAGAGATTAAGCGCATTACTAAAAGTAGGAGACATGGTGTCGATATATCCGGATTATGATGCAACCTAATATGAGGTCTCACATAGCGAAAGCTTATCATAAGGTAATGTTCTATTTACGGTATGCGATTAAAGTTGATTACCTAGACCAAATGAATCAACTATTCTAGGTGACTGTAAAGTCCAAGGAAACTTTACTTTTAGCCAAAAACAGGAAATTCTTGCAATAAAATCTAGAGAAAAGTGAGGCCTCATTGCTTGATTTATCCCTAAGTTGCTATCTTCGTCTTTACTATTTTTTTTATCAAGCAAGGTTGCCGATCTTCACTCAAGTTCATTGGCTAGATAGTAAAATATCAACTAGTACTAGGAGTATAGGTGACCATAGATTTGACTATCTAACTTTTAACTATATTATATTATTTGAGCGATCCAAATTCACACACAAAAAATGTGACCATAGCTATTATGCCATGATTTTTTGTGATGTGACATTCCATCCAATTGAAACTAGTGGCACATTCAGCATTATTATAAAATTTGGTAGCCGTTCAAAGTTCAGCGCCCTTCGAATACCATGTGAAAGTAACTTTCCATCCAATCAAAACTTTGTGGCGGGCCCAGCGTCATTATAAAATCTGATAATAAATGCAATAT
Organism: Dioscorea dumetorum; assembly: GCA_902712375.1. Lineage (NCBI taxonomy): Eukaryota > Viridiplantae > Streptophyta > Magnoliopsida > Dioscoreales > Dioscoreaceae > Dioscorea > Dioscorea dumetorum. The sequence continues at coordinate 2,565,247 of CACTHL010000222.1, forward strand.
TTAAAAAGTTGGGCGACCTAGCTAGAGTTCTACGCAATTCTACTCCCCTTCCCATCCGATTGAAAATTTGACTTCATTTTTTTTCCTCTTGGGTGCACTAGCTTGACTAAAGTGCTCTCCATCTTATTTTTTAGTTTAGGGTGGTTGCCTGTGGTTGGTAATCACTAAATAATGATATTGCACCCAATGAGATGTCTTAAGATCATTATCATATCACTAAAGTTCGCTAGATTCAGCTTAAATCATTTTCAATACAGTGGGATTTAGATAAGCAACAACTATATATAGCCAGTTCAAAGTTTAGTAATTCATGCTATCCATTTTCATCATACCCATTTAATCCTATTTGTCATTTTCATGAATGACTACATTAGTTTTTTATATATATTTTTTTATTTTTATGTATAGTTCCCTAGACTAGAACTTTGCCGGGCATTACTTTCTTTAGCCATTTGACATTAGCAAAGATGGGTTCAGTAAAGATAGAGATTGATGAATGATTCTTTTTACATTATGACATTCAACATCATATGTCATCACGCAAACAATGTCCTAATATGGTGGCTTCTCTTGACCTTGTCTGGTTGCAGGTAACATTAAATCCTCAATAAAAAAAATAATATTTTTTGGAAAAAAGAGGTTATCTTGAAATATGTCACATTTTATTTTTTTTAATTGTCTTTCAGCTTTTTATACTATTCCCTATACTAATATTTTTTTTTTGGGGACAAAAGGGACAAACAAAGTCTTAAAAAAAATGTCAAAAAGACAAATAAATACCGTGTTATATGATTTATACTAGCTTAGTAACATTTTAGAGATCGAGCTAACATGTAGATCAATAATAACTTATCATATATACCCGAAATAATATATTAAAGATAATAAATTTATAAACATAAATTTCCCCGGCCTTCTAATTATCGAACAATGAAAATACAGTACCATACTAACTTCTTCAAAAACATTAAAGCAGCAATAAAATAACTTCCCTTGTCTTCTAAGATCATTGTTAAAAATAACTTAAATAAATAAATATAATTCAGAATTTATATCTTGATTGAATTTGTAAATATTATTTTGAGATATGTACTATATATTAATCCTAAGGCCACTGCTAACAGTCCCAAACCCTTGGTTTTATGGCCATTTGGTACTTCACAATTGATATTTTTTTTTTTTGGAGTAGGTTGGGGCCCCCCACAAAACTTCCGTCTCTTGTTCTACGTATTTATATATAGCATATATAGTATATACTTACCGATATTAACATTTTTTATTTAATTTTGTTTTTATTATTTTTTTTATTTTTATGATTTCCTTTTTATTGTTTTTATGGCTTTTCACTTAGCAATCATGCTTTTCGGGTACTTTAAATGCGATCCACCCTTCTTCTTCTTATTATTATTCTTCTTCATGGCAGAATTCTTTTTGTTCCCTTTTGTCTTGCATTAGCGGGGGTACGTTTGTCTCTTCTACATGTGACCGCTACATTTGTTGCCCTTGAAAGAAGATTTAGTTTTTTATCTTAAGTTGACGAACGAGTTATAAACATTTGTTTGATTGTAATCATGATAGCATCAGGGTTTTATGCAACAGGACTCAATGGATGCCTTCTGCACAATAGCTAGATATAAGGGAGAGGGTCAAGTACTGTAGTTCATGGTATTAAATTCATGGGAGTCAATGTTGGAGAAGATATGTGAGAGATAGAGTCTTGAAATTTCTAGTGTTAGGGTGAGGTTTGTGACGCCGGATGAACACCGAACGGTCAGCCCCATTGAATCTGACATTGGTTTTCAGCGAATGTGCCACGCTCACCACATATTCAACTGCTGGGCCATCGACCTTATTGTTGACTCAACTGACGATGCCTTCGATGCAGCCCCAGGCTTCTTTTTACTGTCATAAGTATCATATCTTCGCTTGTGCATACAACTGACGTTATTACATTCTAGTTTCCTTTTACTTTTGGGAGTTTTCATTTAGCCGTCGCCGTTTTCGTTTATATCTAAACCTTTCCACTTAGCGAGTCTAGTTTTCAATTATTTTTGGGAGTTTGCATTTTACCGTCGCCGTTTTCGTTTAGATCTGAACGTTTCCTCTTAGCGAGTCTAGTTTCCGCTTACTTTTGGGAGTTTTCATTTAGCCGTCGCAGTTTTCATTTAGATGTGAAAGAATTTTCTCGCTTGGGAGTTAGATGCTTATCCATATCGTATATTTTGTCGTGTACAATAGAAGTAGGGATTCAATTTCGGAGAGCTTACCATTCAGTCAACGCATAACAGGTGCCCTATCAATGGCAGAAGACCAACCTGAGAGTGCAAGTCTGGAAGTCGCCCAACAATTTCATGATGGCGACCACTTTAAAGACACACTGCGAAATCTCCCCATAAGATAAAATTTTAACTTCACCTTCGTGAAGAATGATAAGCAGAGGGTAACTGTTCAATGTGCATCTGAAGGTTTCCAGTGGCATATCCACACCTCGAAGAATGGTAACCAAGACATGTTTAGCATCAAGATGACGTACCCGACACACACGTGCGGCGGGGTATTAGCACTACCTCACACCAGAAAACTTCCAAAAAATGGGTAAGTGCTCAGATGATGTAGAAACTGAAGGATCACCCTCTGTATAGGGCCATCGACATTTAACATGATATAATGCACGACCACGGCGTCCATCTGCCTTATAAGCAAGCTTGGTTGGGGAAAGAGGTCGCCTGGGGTGTTCTCCACAACAGTGAAGTTGCGAGCTACGACCTACTAAGATGGTATGCAAGCAAGGTTTTAGAGACCAATCCTGGCAGCATTGCTATGGTAGACCATGAGGGTGACTGGTTTACATGAGCTTTTTTCTTTTTTCATGCATGCATTGTTGGTTTAAAGTGGGGTTGCAGGCCCTTGCTATTCATCAACAGGACTCATTTGCTAGGGAAATATGGGGGCATCATACTGAGTGCAACAGGGAAGGATGGCAACGATGGTTTCTTTCATGTCGCATTTTCCATTGTCTACAATGAAACGGATACCATTGGATGTGGTTCCTTTCTAAGCTTGGTGATGCATTATATGGTGATTATGATTATACGAAGATTATAACATTTATGTCCGACAGGTCAAAGGGTCTCATCGATGCAGTCGATAAAGCTTTCTCCTCAACCCTGCATGCGTACTGCTCAGACACTTGGAGGCAAACTTTATGAAAGTGAACATCGGGAAAGGCATTGAAGGAGTTATGTTGGTTCATAATCGTTAGGATTGCATTTGCATGCACGGAGAAGGAATTCAATGATGCAATGAACGACCTGTTCAATGCATCTTCGCACGGACATCTTTGGCTACTCCAAAAATCTAACCTCATGCACTAGGCAAACTACAGTTTCGAAGGCGAAAGATGGGGCGAGATGTATTCAAACGTTACAGAATTATTCAATGCATGGATTAAAGAGGCACGGCACCTCCCCGTGACGAACATAGTGGACTCGATACAATAAACTTCTGTGGATGTTTACGTGCTTTTATTCAGCATACTCACTGCCCATTTAAAGCTATGTGTTCCCTTTACTTCAGGATGTTTCCACTTAGTTTTACACATTTTCATTAAGCATGCTCACTTTCCCTTTAAAACTACATGTTCCCGTTTCCTTATGGATATTTCTAATTACGATCATATGTTTTCGTTTATTATGCTCACTTTCTACTTAGAACTATGTGTTTGCATTCACTTATCAATGTTTCCACTTACGTTTAGGATTTTTTGTTCAAACCGCTCACTTTCCACTTATATCTATGTATTTCTGTTTACTTATGGATGTTTCCACTTACGTTTCCGAGTTTTCATTCAGTCCACTCACATCCCACTTATATCTATGTGTTTCCGTTTACTTATGGATGTAGGTCCAAGCTGATGAATATGTTATGCAATCATCATAAACAATCTCGCCAATGTGAGACCCACCTGTGTTCGGACATACATAGGAAAGTGGAGGATCTTCTCGAACAATCGCGTACTTTACTCGTCGGGACATCAACAGGTGAATGTTTTGAGGTTGTCGAGCGGAACAGCTTCTCCATCAGTCTACTGTCAAGGACGTGCTCATGCCGACGGTGGCAAGTTTATGGCATCCCATGAAAGCACGCATGCACATCTATAATGCAAACTGATGCAAACATCTACCGCTATGTTGATGAGTACTTCACTGTGGATGCATACTGTACGTTTTATACTGAAGACGTTTCCCCTATTTATGATAATGACAAACCAACGGATGACTCTCAGATGTTGGTCGTCCGGCCACCGATGATAAAGAGGCAATCGGGCCACCCAAAATAGAAAAGGATTGAGTCACAGCCGTCTTTTGTGTGCGACTTGAGATACAGCAGGTGTAGAGAGGCTGGCCATAACTGTAGGTCATGCAACGCACCATCGTGGACGGATGGGTGTGTAAGCAGAAACACAAGTATGTAATCAAAAACTATTAAATCTAAGCGGAAACACAACTATGTAAGCAGAAACTATCAAATCTAAACGGAAATACCAATGTGTAAGCAGAAAGACAAGTATGTATACAGAAACTATCAAATCTAACTTGAAACACAAGTATGTAAGTAGAAACTATTAAAGCTAAGCAGAAACATAAGTATGTAAGCAGCAATTATTAAATCTAAGTTGAAAGTATTCAATTTAAGAGGAAACTAGTCAGATGTAAACGGAAAGTGGATCACCCAGTGTTAGGGAACACAAAAATGTAAGACCGAAGTAAGTAATTACAATTTCTTAACAAAGAAATGTGAAATCTTAAATATGGACCACCCAATGTTAGGGTTCTCATGTGTTTCTCCCCTCGCTGCCATCTCTGTCATCCCCTTTTCCGCTTGTAATCCCATACATCAGTATACTTGCTGTGAACCATAGACGCAATAGTGGCATGTTCGCCTGAGGCACATGAGGTTTCTCCCCATTATGTAATTGTTCAATAAATCGCATGGTGAACACACAACAGTCGAGGCTATCAGGCTTTTGCCATGGGCAGTCACAGACGTGCACTAGAGGGTATTTCTCCGTGAGACAGTGATCGAAAAGTTCCTACTATTGCGAGCATATAAGAAGTTGTCAACAATGGAGAAACGACAAAAAACAAAAGAAAAGGAACTAATAGCATAAATCTCTACCATCTTCACCGCATCAGCGTCATACGTGCGGCTGTGCACTGAAGAGTAATCTAGGTACTGCTTCAATTGTTTGTCGAGGATAAGGAGGTGGAAGTGTGTGTTGAAGATTATCGATAGAAGAATAAGTTCCACCTCGTTGAAATTACTGGTATCATCCTCGACTAACATCAGCACCACCGCAGCACCGTGCTCCGCCTGCGACATAATAAGCTCTAGCAGACGTGTGATTGCAACGCGCCTCTTGTAAGGGTAGGGGGTTTTCTTTATTTACTCCATTGTGATGACAACGAAGACATCCAGCACATCGTTAGGAACAACGCACCCTTCCACTAAATTGTACAGGTGGTTTTTGGTCATGAATGACAGGTAGCTCTTCCACACGCCAGTCCTAAATGAGGGAAATTTAAATTATCCATAAGTGGAAAAGCTAAACCGAAACCTAATAATGTAAGTGAAAACGTTCTTCGCTAAACGGAAACGGAAAAATGTAAGCGGAAACTCAAAAGTGTAAACGAAGACCCACAAATGTAAACAGAAAGTTAAAAATGTAAGTGGGAACGTTCTCTACTAAATGAAAACACCAAAATGTAAGCGGAAACACTCAAATGTAAGCAAAAACTCAAAAATGTAAGCGGGAACGTTCTACGCAAAACGAAAATACAAAAATATAAGCGGAAACTCAAAAATGTAACACGAAATGTTTTACGCTAAAAGAAAACACAAAAATGTAAGTGGAAACCCAGAAATGTAAGTAGAAACTCAAAAATGTAAGTGGGAACGTTCTACGCTAAACGGAAACACAAAAATGTAAGCAGAAACCCACATATATAAGTGAAAACACACAAATATAAGCGGGAACGTTCTACGCTAACCTGTTGATTAGACAATTGAAGAACATCCCCATAGTCGCTTGCTCAAGTTGGTCTAGACACTGGAATCCAGCGGGCCGTTTTTTTTTTTGGGATAAACGACGTCTTGACAATGGCCAATTCTTGTTTTTTTAATGATGGTTATGGTGTCAACATCGACAGGGAGCTCTGCTGGTGCCGCTTGCTCAGATGTTTCTTCCGCATGTGCAGCTTCGTCAGCCAGAGGTAGTCTGAGTGGGATTACAACTTTCATACGTAGAGCGGGGCCCCACTAGCATCTTCATTTGCCGGGTGGGGGAAGCTGGGATGGAGCCTCATCATGTGGCGGAAGGGTTGGGGTGGCAGCTTTTTCTGCCAGAGAGGCCTTAAATGGAACAACTTCATCCGCGAAGGTGGCTGGACTAGTTGCTTTATCTGCGGGGTTGTCTTGCTATGGAACCTCTTTGTCCATGGGTTCAACCAAGGGTGTTGGGCTCGCAACTTTCTCCTATGTCACCACCGGGGCATGTGCAAGGTCCTCGACCTTATCAGTGGCTTGCATGTAAGTGTTATGGAGTGATGCGCGGAAGGCCTCAAAATCAAAGGTCGAAATAATGATCTCTTCCATTGTAGTCAGAGACGCCACAATGCTATCGACGTCGACAACATTAGAGCCATCATTGCTGGATGAGATTCTTGAAGGACTTGGGGAGACGTCCTTCTTCACCATGCCCTTACAGGTAACTCTCTTTATCCTTGGGCTGGTGATCACCGAGGGAGTCTCCGACTGACTTGCGACCCGTGAAGACCAGTCAAGAACGTCGAAGGGGTTTTCCGCTTCATTCTCTGGCCTGGCAGCCATGGGACTACGCCGAGTGGTGACCTTCTGACATTATGCCTTGCCATCGGAGATGATACTAAGGGGTGACTTTAGTGTGTCTCTTGTCAATGATTGGGCAGACATGCGAACCCGTTGTTTGATGGCATCCACACGGGACACAAATCCTTGGAACTCCAACGTAAGTGTCTCAAACCCCAGTAGCATCCTGGTGGCAACATCCTCGCCAATTTCTGATCCACGGGGTCCCTATAACCTGTGACAAGGCTGACTACAGAGGGGTTAGTGCGTGGGGCCTGGGACTGACCACGTTTCATCGGATACTGCTTCTCTGCGTTGCGTTGCATCTTCTGGGTAAGGTCCATACATGATGGTCGCTGTGTAGCCTAGCCCAGGGATTGGGTATCGCTGGAGTTGGTGGCCAGCTCGGAATAATGTCAACGAAGGATGACAACATTCAGACGTAAATGGTAACAGATGTTAGTAAATGACAACATACATATGTAAGTATAAACAACGCATAATAAAAAGGAATGCTCCAATATAACGGAAACTAGCAATAGTAAACGGGAACTCTCCATTTTAAGTAGAAACGACCAATACTAAGGGGGTGTTTGTTTCACCGGAAATCTCACCGAAGTGGCTGAAGTGGCATTTTCCGGCTGAGTTCCTTATGTTTGGTTTCCTGAAGTGATAGGTTGATATGGAAGTGGGACTTCCAACAGAGGCTGAAATCCAGCTCCTGACTTCCGGATAAAAAGCTCCGAAGTGGAACTTCAGTTGACGTGGCCGAAGTCCCACCCTGTTTTAACTCATCACGTGGGGGTGTCTACGAACACCCCCACTTCCCCAGTCCTGTGCAGCCCGTGACCATCCCCGCTTTCCTTTTTATCTCGTCATGTTCTCCTCCGATAGCTAGGGTTTCATCGCCTTCTTGCCATTTCCTTGTTCTTGAGCGTCGTTGGCACTTGCCTCATTGTAGCAAGCGTCGATTTAAATAGCGCGGCGGCGAGCGGATTGGGAGATAACCGTGGTGAGATCGCCGGTGACTCGGGTCAGTAGCGTGCCGTTCCTTCCAACGAAGGTGAGCCCCCTTGTGATCTTGTTGGGGTTTCGATATCTTGTTTCTTGTGTTTGGTTGATTAGGGATTGTTGATTTCTTTTGCTTTTTCTTTTTTTGTGGGTTGTTTTTGTAGATCTGATTGTTTGGTTTTGGAATTGTGCATCTATTGTTAACTTTTTTTTCTTTTTTCTTTTTTTTTGCCTTTGTGTGCTTGCGCTTGTAATTGTTAGGAGGGAAGATTAGTCCAGGGTTACTGAGTGGGGATGGAAGAAGAGTTTTAATTTTACTAGTTTTATTAAGAATTCTCTATACTTTGGTTCAACTCTTTTTGAACAGGTATAGGTCTATGTAGACTTTTTTTAGCAAAGATTAATAAAAACATTTGGCAATAAATTTGTGGTTAAAATCTTACTATGAAAATAAAAGAAAAAACCTTTTCTAAAGCCATTTTCCTTCATTTGCTTGTCTAACACAAGGAGCTCACTTTAATGAGTTATGCTTTTGAAATTTGGGTTTGCTCTTGATTTCATCTCAAATGTGGCAAGGGTATACATCTCACCCTTCCTTTTAGCACACTCAGAGATCTTTCCTTCTTTCTTTCTTTTTAAGGAGCTTTTGGGTTTGGCTTCGAGAGTTCATTGATGAACTTCTTTTTTTGCTTTTATTCATGTCACTTTTAATGATTTGCAATGTGTTTATTAGTTATATGATTACAAATTTTGGCAATCTTCTATGTTTAGTTTGAAATAAATAACTATTTTTGAACTTATAACTAACAATTGGCATTCACATTGGCCTGTACACACACACACACACACACACACACACACACACACATATATATATATACATACTTTTTGTGATATTCTTTCTATTGTTGAAAACTGAGTAAAGATATATGATGGTTAATAGGCATGAGAGGAAAGCTCTTGAAATAACCATGGTTAAGTCCAAACACGTTTATTCTTTGCTAACATCTAGCTATATATATATATGTCACATTGTCACCATAGGATTAGGGTTGGCTAACATACTATGCTTAGTGCTTTAATATATGTCACATTGAGTGGTCTGAAAGATATCTCTAGCTGCTTGTTCTTCTAGCCATGTCTGGACATTGATGCTCAGAAAATGTTATTGTATTACATGTTCTTGTTTTGGGGATAGCTTCTATGATTGATCTTTCCTTGTTAAAAAGGTCATATATTTAATGCCTGGCATACCAAAGAAAACCTCTGCATTCAACAGGAAATGCAATACCTTTACGTGGGCATCCCTCAAGTAACCATTGCGTGTGCATGTATTTTTAGGCTTTTCAATTAGATTTTCTTGCTAGTTACATATCGGCGGTTTTGAGGACATCTTGTGGGTTTTCCCTATTTTGTTCTTGTAGGGCTTTTGGTATAATGGCAATGATGAGAGCAAGGTCCCACAAGTGTGCACATTGGCGTGGCTCCCATGTGTGGATGGGCTAGCGAGGCAATGATGGGGTTATGGACCCCTACTTTGCAGCCAGCGGAAGTTTCGTTTATATTATCAAATTTTTATCTTTGCGATTTGGCTTCTTTTCTCCCTGATTTCTTTCAACAAAAGATTTTCACGTGAAGTTTTTTTAAAATTCTGGTTTCAGCTATGAGGGGTGTGTTTTTTTTAAATCCTGGATCTCAGCTGTTGTTGTTCTGTGTGATTGGTTCTTGTTGCTTTCAGAAATTGTGTAGTGCTTGCTTCTTGTGTCCATGTACCGAGGTTTTTCGTTTTGTACAAGTGTGGTGAGGCAATTAGGAGGCATGCAATGCCACCATTGCAGCCCACTTTGTGTGGCGTTCTCATTGTTTAATTGCAAGCTTGTATCCTATTTTCGCATGCCAATTTTTAAGTAATACTTGTTTTCAACTATCAGGAATATGTCTTTTAGAAAATGTTGATGTTCTATGACATTAGTTCCTCGGTTTTTACTGAAATCATGTAGTGGCTGCTTCGTGTGTCCATTTACCGGTGTTTTTCATTTTGTACAAGTGTGGTGAGGCAATTAGGAGGCATGCAATGCCGCCATTGCAGCCCACTTTGTGCGACATTGTAATTGTTGTGGTTTTAAAGCGTGCGTCGTAGATTGGGAAGAAACACATGGGACGATTAAATGCCTATGAAGGTGTGTGTAAGAGTACCTTGTGACCTGAGCCATAGCACAATTCCAACGTTTTCGGAATTTCTACTTTGGTTTGAACATTGGCAGGTATCTTCAACAAACATATTGAACATTAATTTGTGTAGAGTTTGACAAAATTTTTAACAGATTGATGCTCTTTTATAGGGAATATGGGGAGTTGTATGTTGTGATGCGAGGTGTTGACAACAAGTAAAGATTGCACATGTGGGAATTTTACTTGTAACCGATGCTTGTAATCGATGACCTTTGCGGGTGACTTTTGCTTGTAACTCGATATTGTTGTGGTTGTATTGTGAAAATTTTACTTGTAAGCGTGCTTGTAACCCAATCTTGTTGACTTTTTAATGTAATGGAATTGTTGTATTTGACCACCCTTGTAAGCGATGCATTAGTATGAAAGAATGATTGCGAGGTTGAGAGAACTACGTTGTCATCGGTGCATAGTATTTTTTTGTCCCGGATACATTTGCATTTTTTACAACTCCATGTCCAATACAAGCCACCAATAGAAGATATTTAATCAGTTTTTAGAACTCTAGATCTGTTTAATTTGTACACAAATGGTAATTTCATTATTTAACCAATAGCATTGTTCAGTTTGTATATAGGTATTTGTAGCATTAATATATATATATATATATATATATATATATATATATATATATATATGAAATTTGGAAATATTTAATATGTAATATATGTAATTTTTAATTATGCTATGTACAAATTTACAACTTTAATAAACAAAATTTAACGGAATTTATATCAATGTTTTCGCAAGGAAATAAATAAAAAATTAATTAGTAATTAAAATTTAACCATGAAATTACAAATTTGATAAACAAGATTAACCGAAATTTATATCACGTTTTTTATGAATAAATAAATAAATAAATATGTATTGCGTAAATAGAATTTAATCACAAAATTAGAAATTAACAAAAATGATTGAAATTTATATCATGGTAAAGTAATTAAAAAATTAACCACAAAAAAGTATAAAGGGGTAATCATACCCCCCTTCCGAAGTGGTAACCGTACACCCACTTCGCTTCTTACCAAACACCATGAACTGTCGAAGTGACAACTTCCAGATTTCATTTCAACCAACGAAACACTGGAAGTGGTTACAGAAGTCACACTTCCAGCAACAACCAAACACACAGAAGTCAATACTTCCAACTGAAGTTTACGCTTCCACTGAAGTACAACTTCCAAGAACTCATCACTTCAGAAAATCACTTCCGAACCAAACACCCCCTAAACGAGAATTCTCCATCCTAAGCGGAAACGACCAATACTAAACGGGAACTCTCCATTCTAAGCGGCAACCACCAATACTAAACGGGAACTGTCTAGTATAACTAGAAATGTTCAATACTAAACTGGAACCCTCCGGTGTAAGTGGAAACATACAGTGCTGAATGGGAACTCCCTAATGTAGGTAGAAACAACCAATAGTAAATGAGAACTCTCCAGTATATACGAAAAAAAGCAATACTAAACCCAAAACGTAACTTCATACCTACATAACATCGAGGGATGACGGTAACGGTCCGAGCGAAGCTTGTTTCCTAAAATTGTACTCCCTGTAACAGAATATCCGGGAGTCCTCCCAACGCGTACTTTCTTCCTTGTGCCAGTTACTTCATAGAACTATAGGTTCAGGGCTATAGCGTATCAGCGCAGGTAGCTTGTGTCCTGCTTCTCCCCACTGGTTCTTAACTGCACACGTGTAGCCATTTGTGGGATGTCTTCCATGATACACTGGTGCGTGGTCTCTGCCCACGCATACCTTCCTAGTGCGGGGAGGTTCACAATGTAGTCAGGCACCCAGCTAGGCACTGAACATGTTGTGTTTAGGAACAATACTGTTCCCATGAGATACAACACCAGCAACCTCACGAAGTTCTCCTCCTCCCCTTTCCTAGGGACAATTTGTAGAAGGGATCTTTTCATAGCATTCCGGCTTCTTTCAAAGCTTTTGGACATGAATTTCACCTCGAAATCCGAGGGTGTTTCCAATTTTTTGAACATGACTATGTCCCCGTCTGAATGGAGACCCATGATTATGGCCATATCCTCAGGTTTGAAGCTCACTAAGCTCGCCCCCGATCCTGAACTTTTGGCCCTGGTGGTTGTAGTGTTGTATTATTGTATCGAGCAGACCCCTCTCTTGCAGCACGCCTTCATTGTCCATGAGATGAAGGAATGGTGTCCTCCTCACCATCTTCAGCTACCTTGCAGTCATTTGTTGTTTAAATTCGGCCAACGTCACCACGACGGGCACCAAATAGTATCTGCCATTCACCAGGTTGGAGGCCATGTCTGTGTTATAGATAACATTACTCAACTATCAATGGACAAATTCTAAATGGAAACAAGTAAATACTATATGGAAACTTTGGAATCTAAACAGAAACTAGTTGAATAAACGAAAACTGCACATTCTAAACAGAACTGTCTGAACAAAGCCGGATTATTGCTAAAACCTAAACTGCAGTGTTGGAAATTTCAAAACCGTAAACCACAAACACAGCATAATTAATCGAAGAGAAGCACTCTACACAAAAACTCCGGAATCTAAATAGAAACTAGTTGAATAAATGGAAACCGCACAATCTAAACAAAACCATCATAACAAAGCCAAATTATTGCCAAAATCTAAACTGGATTGCTCGAGATTTCAAACCCATAAACAACAAACACAGCATAATTAACCCTAGAGACGCACTATTCTGGAAGACCGCTTACTTACCCATATAACTTCGGTCAGATTGAACTGGGAATCGGATGTCTGTTACGCCGGTGATGTGGGAACTAGGGTTTTTCGCTCGCTCTTGCGTGTTCGGGTAGAGAAAAGGGTACTCTAATGATAGTGCAATGGAGGGCGAAGACTGCTTCTTTCAATGTAATCGATGCGTTCGAAGTTTTAAACCTTGGAACACGCACTATCCCAGCAGCTTGTTCGGGTGTCAGTGAGTGGAGACGCATAACCGTCACTCCATTCCGACTTTACCAGTGTTATCCCACTCACAGACCCAAATATAAGCAAACAAAAAAAAAAGGAAGTTCCTGTGGATATCCAAAATAATAGCGATTTTCTGTGAATACATGAAATTCTGAAAAATGTTTTTTTCATTTCCCATTTTTTATTTTAATGATTGGCTTCTTTTATTTTTAGTGTATTTTAATTCTGGTTTTATTATTTTTATTTTTTCGTTTTATTCTTTAGTTTATATATATATATATATATATATATATATATATATATATATATCGTTTGGACAATACATTTTGTATTTTACCAAAAGACCGATCTTTGTTTACCAACCACACAGTGTCTATCCAAATCAAATTCTCTCTCGATACTTTCCTCAAAAAAAATCTGATTCGTGCTGATTATTTCCCCAACCAACAAAGAGATCTTGGCATAGAGACATGATGTTGTGGATTTTTCTTTTGTTTACTTTGTTTGCTTATATTGATTTTGAACAATACAATAAATCAATAGATTTATTGTTTTTTACTCAGATATATAAGATATATATTTATTATAGTATTATGTTTATAATATACTTATTAATAATTATATTTTTGATTTGTTTTTATTATTTTCATCATTAAAAATGTTGTTTTAATTTATTTTTATGCTTTTTTGGGTTTCTATATATATATATACACACACATTAGCATGTGAATCATCATTATAAAATGGCATAACCCAAGCACCCACATCCATACTAGTTACAATTATTTAAATGATTTCACTGATTTTTATATAATGTACATATCATCGCTAAACTTTTCTAAACATCCATTATTTCAGTTTTTTAAATATTTTTGTTTTCTCACCCGCCACAACAAGGACTTTCTACAATCTTATTTCCATAAAAGTTTACACATTTAGCAAATACTAATTAAAATTTTTTTAGGATTTAAATAAATGTTTCTAATTAATTTGGACCATGATACTTAATAATTTTTAAAATTAGATATACATAAATAAATTTATTTAATTAAAACCAAATAGCTGATGTAGACTTGAATATATAGGTAAGCTCAAACATGGTCAGACGACAACTGAACTTTCTAACTTCCAACAAAAGTCTAAACATCACGTGTTTTTTTTATTTATTTATTTCATTTCATTTCATTTTATTTTTATACCTTTTTCATACTTTTCTACAATGGCAGCAAAGTGAGACCGTGCCTTTATAATTAGATTGGGTCTACTCCCCAACCCAAAGAAAAACGCACAACGGTCAAAGTTTCAAACAGAGACGAGGGAATTGAACACCCATTGTTTGTTAAACAATCATGTGATAACTTTTTAAATTCAATGGATTCATACCATTTCAATTTCAAGAAGAGGAAAAGAAACAAATAATAACAATGGATTTGGTAGGAAAAACACAAAAAAAATATCCAAACGCGGGCATACTTTTCTTTAGGATGATGGAAAGAAAAGACAACCTTTACATTTGACTTTTAAAATATAGAACAATATAAAGAATCGATACGGGGTATAACATGGTCGTCCTTTATTGACTGCCCTCTAAAATTTGAGAGAATTTGGGGACTAAGCCATAGGTATAAAAAATTTTTAAGACTTATCTAGAAAGAACTTTGTATAATAATCTAAATTTTAAGGTCATTTCAGGAAAATTTCAACTATTCTTTTATCCATATTTGCACTCTATCTATTTATATATATAGAGAGAGGGAGGGGAGGGGGGTCTCCAAACCCAATCCCAAGCTAGGTGAGAGTTACGCTTTCTTCGGCGATTTATGGTTTTAGAGTAGAAGTGCTTTATTTTTATTGTAGATTATCCAAATTCTTTCGTTCATGATTTCACCCAAGTTAAATTGATGTGAATTTATTGTGCCATGAAGCTGTTACTATTATCTTTTCTCTTGCCGTGAGAAGCCTATGAATAAAGTAGATGTTGTACTTGTGAAATACCTTTTGGTCTTCGGGGCTTCAAAATGCTTGCACAATATTGTGTGCCTGTCTATGATCTACATAGTTGGCTAAATTATGCTCAACTTATTAATAGGATGCCAAACTCATACTCTTGTTTTATTCTTTTACTCAGCTAGTGTACAAGGATCATCTTCAAGTGTACAGCATAAGTTTGTTGGGGATTCCATTGCTTTGTAATTATTATTAGGCGTGCTTTTGGCTTGGAAAATGAGTTCAATTCTGAAGTTATTGGGGATTCTATTGCTTTATGGACTGCTTTCTTGTTCAGTCTCAGCCAAGACTCATCACCATAAGTTTGTTGTGAGTTGTGCTTATTATTACCGCCCTACATTCAGATTATTTGAGTGTCCTTTTTTTTGGCCTCCCTTGGTGACTTGAGCATTTGTTTTCTCGTTACAGATAAAAGAAACCAACTACACTAGACTTTGCCATACAAAGAGCATTCTGACAGTGAATGGACAGTTTCCGGGGCCAACAATATATGCTCGCAAGGGTGACACCATCATTGTGAATGTTGTCAACCATGCCGAATACAACATCACCCTCCACTGGTATGCACCAACATTGTTTTTTTAACATAGCTATGCATGCAAGTGCCAAAACACATGCAATAAGATGAGCAAAATTTAGCAATGTTTCATCTATATCTTACTATGACGTACAGGCATGGTGTCCATCAACCAAGAAACCCTTGGCATGATGGCCCGGAATACATCACACAGTGCCCTATCCGGCCTGGCAGTGCGTTCAGCTATAAGATTATTCTCTCCGAAGAGGAAGGCACCATTTGGTGGCATGCACACAGTAACTGGGACAGGGCTACTGTACATGGCGCCATATTCATCTATCCAAAGCATGGTTCATCCTTTCCCTTTGCCAAACCCCACAAGGAGATTCCCATCATACTGGGTATTTTGTTTAACATCTCTCCCATCATAACAATACCCAATACATTCATTGCATGTCTAATATTGTTAAATATTATAATATTATTGGATATTTTCATTAGCTCAGGGATGCATGCTAAGCTCTCGTTTTTTTTTGTTTATGTATATATATATCTATAGGAGAGTGGTGGAAGGACGATGTGAATCAAGTCTTAGAAAACATGCTGCTCACTGGAGGTGATCCTAAAACCTCCGATGCTTATACCATCAACGGTCAGCCAGGAGACCTCTACCCTTGCTCCAAACCAGGTTTTTATTTACAAAACACTAAAGTTGAGATAGAATATATGCCACTCACATATCAAATAGTAAATTGAACATGTCACACCGGCCATCCTACAGGAACCTTCACTGCACAAGTTGAGTATGGCAAGACTTACCTCCTTCGAGTGATCAATGCTGCCATGAGCAATGAACTCTTCTTTGCCATTGCCGAACACCGGCTCACAATGGTTGGCACTGATGCAAGTTATACCAAACCATTCAACACAGATTTCATCCTGATCGAACCCGGCCAATCAATGGACCTGTTGCTTGTCGCAGATCGACCGCTCAATAAATCATCATCATCATCTGGCAACCGTTATTACATGGCGGCTAAGCTCTATGGAGATGCACCAGGAGTGAACTATGATAACACCACCACTACCGCCATATTAGAATATGTCACTCCGGGAAGAAACAAAACATTTGTAGACTCATCCCCAGCCTTTCCATTTCTCCCAGCTGATAATGATACAGAGGCTGTCACCAATTTTGTTGCCCAGCTTCGGAGCCTGGCAAGCAAAGAACACCCGGTAAATGTGCCAAGGACCATCAATGAACGGATGAAGATAATTGTATCAGTGAACGTACTTCCATGTGATGTGAATCACACATGCCTCGGTCCTTTTAGCATGAGAACTTCAGCTAGTCTAACCAATATAAGCTTTGAAAACCCAACCACAGCCATACTAGACGCTTACTACCGTCAAATTCCTGGAGTTTTTCGAGAAGGGTTTCCTTCTGACCCCCCGCTCGTTTTCAATTTCACTCAGAATAACTTGCCAAGATCTTTAATGACACCAAAGAGGGGGACAGAGGTGAGGATGGTGGAGTATAACACAACCATAGAACTGGTGTTCCAAGGGACGAGCATGTTGGCTATAGAGAACCACCCCATGCATTTACACGGCCAAAGTTTCTATGTCGTTGGAATGGGCTTTGGTAACTTTGATGAGGAAAAGGACCCTCAAGGTTACAATCTTGTGGACCCTCCTTATGTTAGCACTGTTGGAATTCCGAAGAACGGATGGGCTGCTGTAAGATTCAAAGCAAACAATCCTGGTCAGTGCTCATATATCTATCTACAAAATCACTCCTAAAACTTTATTTTAAATCCTTGCTATCTACCCAAACTATTACTTTACATCTAATATGTGATTTTTTTTAATTATGTTAATACAGGTGTTTGGTTCATGCATTGCCATGTGGATCGCCATCAAAGCTGGGGAATGAGCACTGTGTTCATTGTGAAGAATGGTGCGACACCTGATTCTCAGATTTTGCCACCTCCTAAAAACATGCCGCAATGTTGAGAGAAACATATTAATTAGAAAAACATGTTGAGAGGAAATAAAGTTAGGTTTCCTTATTGAATAAAATATAGATATTCAAATTTATTCATTTGGTAATTAAGTGAATCATGTAAAATTAATTATAGCAGTGTTGATTGAGTCAACAAACATGGTAAAATAGTAGGAGAAAAGTATTGTTATGTTTAGCTCGATGTTCAAAATTCATCTGATGGTTAAGTCCATCAGGAACAATTATTGGCAATAATTTTGTTTGTTAAATCAATAGAAATTGATGTTCAAAATTCATCTAATTGTTAAGTCCATCAGGAGCAATTATTATTGCTATAAATTTTGTTTGTCAAAAGGCCTACAATTTGTTTTTTTATTAATTATGTATATTTAATTTCTCATCATGCACGATAGAATAACTTTTTCTTGGTAATAATTAACTTTGAAATATAATAACTGTACTGTTTGTGCAAAAGATTAAAAGAATGGGACAAAGTTTATTTCTGTAGTTGGGAACAATTAACATGTCTATGTCTGTGAACCCAAGTCCAAGAGAATCAATATATTAGAAAAATGGAAAAGATAATACAATAGTTTTACAGAAAAAGGATGCATGCACCCACTCCCGAGACAGTAATGGTGCTTTGTCTTAACCTATCTCACGTTGGACTCAACCTCCTATTGACATGACATGCTTTGACCAAGATCTTGCTACAATCACTTTTAATATATAATAATAAGGTCTCACTCACAAAAGATTGACCGATACTCTAGCTTTCTTTCTTATTCCTCTCTATCTTGCATCCTAAAACCTTAAGATGAGACTTATATAGACTTCCACACGAATCACCTAACAAAGTTTCCTCTTTTTTCTTTCAAAGCTCCACAGGCCCTGAACTTGGTGTTATAAAAGTGTTAAATTTGGTTCAAACACTTGTTCAACTAGTGAGATAAGTGCTTTAACATATATGTTTTTATACTTCAAATTGATGCACTTGGATTGTCCTTTTGAGCAATTTGGGTATCTTTGGTACTTAAATGCTTTTTTATATTTAAGTTAAAAATTATATGCTGGAAGTAAAAGAACTAAATTTGGAGCACTTTCCAATAAAATGTGATCAAGTATTGAAGCTTTAAGAAGCAACATGGGTACGTATTAGCAGAACCATGTTCTCTAATAGTTCCAGAACACAACATGGGCAAATAACACTCAAAGTTGAGGTCTGTTAATCAACATGGATGTTCAATGATACCAAGGTTGTGTTTCCTCACGGACTTTTTTTTTTTTTTTTTTTTGTGTTTTTGCTTCAAGAGTAAGAGTAGAACATGTAACATACGTCATTTTTTCCCTTGTGTTTAACCTGGATTTTATACTAATTAAAAAATAGTTTTGGAGATTTGAAAGGAGATTCCTATGAGGATTATGGCATGGTCTTTCAGCGGATATTCTCGAGGATTTCTTGAGGATATATCGATAACAAAACGTGAAGGTTGAAAGGAGGCATCGAGTGTCCTTGAAAGAGATTCCATCAACAGAAAAAAAAGGTGGAGTTTAACGAAGTCTCATTATGATTTTGATATTTAATTCATTTATCACGGGTTGTATTTTGGAGCTTTCTAGGGATGAGCTTCAGATTGATGAAAATTAGGGCAAACTTGTAATTGAACTTCATTCTTTCTTGCTTATATTAGAGATTATATTGATGTTTAATATCTGATGTCTTTAATTAATTATAGTGAGACCTCCGATTTGCACCTTTGTTTGTGTAATTTCTATTCATAAATTTGATTGCATAAAGATCTACCAAAGGTAAAAAAAGTTGTAGGCACAACTAAATGTAGGGTATCTCAAATTCTTTATATTAGGATAAAATTTAATAGAGGAACTCATAAAGCATTCAATGCAATTATGGACAAAATTAGGTAAGGAAGAGATTTCAACTTAACTTCCTATTGGATTAGGCCTAAATAACCTTGAGACAGATAATTATATAATTTAGGAGTCTCCATAGTCTAATACATTCTCATAATTAAATCAATGTAGAAATTTCTTTGTAATTGTAATTCTAATTATAATCCTAGGGGATTTGACATGCTCTTTGCGTCACCGCAAGTGCACTGGTCGTGTGAAGTAATAAAGTGGACCCAATGAAGGATCGGGTTGTCGAATCCATAAGGAGCAAAAATACTAATAGTAGCCGCTTCTCTACTATCTAGCCTTACTAATAATGGAAAGTGAAATGAAAAGCAACAAAATAGGAATAAATAACCAAAGAGATAAAAAGGGCATTCCGGCGATAATCCTCCTTGGATAATTCCATGAAGCGCAGGAATTCAAACACACTTCTTAACCTAGCAATTAAGAGTCGTGCAAAATCTAATGCCCACTGACCCACTCCGTGGCCATCAGTGTCTACCTCACCAAAAGTAAGATGCGGAGAATTCTCTCGACGCAAGTTATCTCGGCGAGTGCCTTACGATCTAGGGTTTCCTTAATGATCAACTTGGGTTCCTAACAATAGGTTGAATCCTCTCTCGAGCAAAACACCCCTAATCCTATGCAATTGACCTTAAGAGAATTCTCTCAACTAAAGGGTTACACGATTGCTCAGCGCTCACAGGAACACGAAGGTCGGATGATCTATACGAAAGGGAGAGAGGACGCTCCTCTACCCACAGGCTCACTCTCTCTACCCTCTTCAATCTTGGGTGGTCTTACACTTAAGGGCCTGTCACTCACCTCAGCATAATCTAAACTCAATCATGATAGTCAGACATAATTAAACAAAATACAAACAAGATTGAAACTCACAAATCACTAGAATTAAGGAGCAAGTAGGAGATCCAACAACACAATAATTCAAGGATTCACATGCCCAAATGCCCAACAAGTGTCTAGCTCCTCATGGAGTTGTACAACTCAAGATCTACAATAAATATAGATGCAATATATCTCAAAATTGAGTAAAACTCCCTTTAAGCCTGGAGATGACGACTCAATGAACGATTCCCCTCAAAGTTGACCAAACAATCCTTGTGAGATTGCCAATGCTTGCTAAATGATGAGCACGGTAGGGGATGGTCGCCGGTGTGCATCCTCCTTCTCCCTGATGTCTTCGTTGAGCCCTAGCCTTGCCGCCACCGCCTCCCCTAGGAGTTTTTTGCCCTAATTTCCTCTCTAGGGTTTTGCCAAAATTGGCCTGCCTTGATTAAAAACTCTCAATATCTTTTATACCCTCACCCTTACAGGATACTTACAGCCGTAAGCTTCGGCCATAAAAGATCAGGTTTCTGTTAATCGCGTGCCTTACGGTCCAGCCTACGGCCGTAAGCTCTGCCAGTAAGGTCTTCTGTCTTTCAATTACAACCCCACTTATGATCATAAGTGTGAAACCGTAAGCGTTTCCTACTAGCTCTTGCGATCACTCCATACGGTCATTTGTTGCCTTCGTAAACTCCTTTGGATAGCCCTTACGGTCTGCCTTAAGGCTGTAAGCTGAGGCCGTAAGGGCTTGTGTTTGGACTCATTCCAGTTGGTGACATCGCGAGAGAACCATCTTTTACATTTCAACTCCTGGTTGCTACTTTTGCCTCTTTTTTGTCCTTGAGCTCCACCTGGTGCCTACAAATTCAATTAACACCTTATTTAGCATCGTTTCCAAATAATTACTCTAGTACAAGCTGGATAAGTGTACAAAATGATATATGAAATATAGTATAAATAAACACTTATTAAACTCCCCCACACTTATGCTTTTGCTTGTCCTCAAGCAAAAAAAAAAAATAATAATAATACAACAAGAAAGGAGTGAGTAAGTGACCTCGGCTAATCAGTAGTTGAGGAGTTCCAAAAGTTATTGAGGGACAACAATATAAGAATACTAAAAATTATGGGGTCTAGAAACTAGTTGAACTCTATTCCCAGCTTTCGAGTGCGTGTGTGTCTAAACTCTCTCTAGTATGCTCCTTTCGACTGATATGACTTTCATAGCAAAAATTCATAAACAACTTCAATTAAAAAAAATGCTTAAATGGTAACTTCACACACCTCCTAAGGTCCTAAGGTAGCCATTTCTCCCCGAACCCTTTGCAGTGGTTGTCACACTTAGGGGAGGTAGCTCTTTCCACAATTGTTTTTTTTTTTAGACGATAGTAGCTTTCACCCACCTAAAGAGGTAGTTCTTTCTCTCGTTAGGGCATTCATAATATCCGACTTATTGAGAGTAGCTTCACAGATCTAAAAGGGGTAGCTCTTTCCATTGCTCAATGGAGAGCTAAACCCTTGGAGAATATTCGGGCATGTCAAACCTAAGATTCGAATCTTATTGAGATTTACATTATGTTTCTAATTGATTTTAGTTTGTTGAGTTTCATTCTTATGTTCTTAATGCTTGTATATTCTATTAACTTTATTGTTGATTGGTTTGCATGTTATATTCACCATAAGGATGAGAGAGATCATCATTAGCGTTAGAATTACCAAGAGTAAAGAGGATTTAGAGGGTGAGCCGTGAGATAGTGGAATGCCTTTTTTTCCCTTTTAAGTGATATTTTCTCTCTATGTATTTCCTAAGCTCTAAACAACTATATGTGATGAGAGGTGTTAAGAGAATTCTCCATTGGGATCTTGTAGAGAGTTAGAGATTCTTCACTTAGAGACAAGGTTTGATCTATTCTTAGGAATCAGTTATATCTTTGGGATCTATAGAGTGCTAAGCAGTCATATGTAATGTGAGGCGTTGAGAAAATTCTCCGAGGGGACCTCGTAAGGGACTAGTTACTAGTGGTTTCGAGGTAGGGACCTGTATACCTTATGTGAGAACCAGCTCATTTTCATGTTTGTGTATTTTAATCATCCTCAAATATAAAATTATATATAAATGTGCATTTGCATCCCTTGTTATTTCTCTATTTTGGCTAAAAATGCAAAGTAGGCCCTTTGTTGGTATAAGTAGGGTTTAAATAACGCCAAGGATTCTTGGAAAAACTCTTAGTTCTATCTACCCTTATGGGGAATAGATGAGTGGGGTAGCTCATGGGTCTGTTTGGGTTCAATTAGTGGTCGACATGTTTGGTTGTTGGTTTAACTTATCCCAGGAGATGAGACCTCGAGCAAGGGCATGGAAATTGCAGAGGGGTAGCGTTGGACTTGTGGTCATCCACGTTTGTGAGTGGAAACAGTTGATATACATGGTTTACTTGTTTTATACATGTTGCTAATACTTGCATTTAGTTTGTGGAAAATCTTGTGTTTTGAATATTGGTTTTCTTTTTGGTATTTTCCTCGATGGATAGGTTTTAGAAAACTATCTATTGCTATGAATTGGGTTTTCCTAAGGCTTTCTTGAAAATGTGTGGGAAATGGTATATATTGTATCTTTTAAAAATAAATTTGTTATATTGATTTGTAGCCTATGACCCAGTAAGTGTTTATATTTTTTCAGACCTTCGAACGGATTATTGGTTTTAGCCTTCAGGCTGTGTGTTGATATAGTTTCGTTGCATCTTTGAAAATCAGTTTTGTTATATTATGTACAGTCTTCTGGTGAATTATTGTATTCGCTTATGAGGGGCGTATAAATTTCAGCCATTAGGCATGTTATTGTTTTTGTCTTCGGATGGCAGATGGCTTTCACCTACGGGCGGTGCACTGGTCATAAGCCTTCTAGTGATACGGTTAGTGCCTTAGTTATGTTGGCGACATAGGGCTGCTGCCCTGACTATTTACCGGTAAGACGGGCCCATGAACCACCTGTAGAGGGGTGTCACAACTCGTACCTAGTTGTTTTAGACATGAGGAAGACGCATAGAGATCCCTGTCTTAGCAATGTTCACTGAGATCCCGAGGGCATCACATGGGGTCTCAGTGGCCACTGAGAGCCTGAGGGCGCGACCTTGGGGGGTTCTGGACTTAGCCGAGGCCACGGCTAAGGATGGAAGGTTTTGAGGTTGGTTACTTGTTCTCTATTTTACTCTAATAAACTCTAGTAAACTACTATGTTACGAGAACAAGATTGTGGGCCGAGACATGTTTTCCATATTCTGTTGAAATTATATTATCACATTGTATTTTGAATACGGATGTTTACTCATGCTTATTATTTCCTCACACTATTCATATTTTGTATTCCATATTCCGTATTTTGTATATCCTATGCAATAATAAATACAGGTTGTTGCATCGCATAATATGAAATGATTCTCGTACAAGTACAGGTATTAGAATATTGTAAATTCTGTATTTCATATAACATATTATGTATTTTATATAAACTCCGCGAGAAAGATTATATGTTTTGATATGTGTTTCGTACCATTTGGACATATTATCTTTGGGATATGGTAAATTCTACATTTTTTTTATGTTTTAATGTATAATTGTTTTATAGTTAATTGAAAAAAAATCTTCATTTTATATTTCGTATTTGTAATAATCACTAGTTTGCATATTATATCATGATATCACTTTATTCATTAAGCTATTGCACTTCCTTGTAGTTCGTAACTTAATTGTCTCGACCCTCCTTCATTTATAATGGCATGAATCTTTTTTAACCACATCTTCAGGTTATTCACCCATCTCCCTCCCTTTCTAGTGTTAGGGCTTAGTAATAGTGCGGGCACGCTGGTTGTTATTGTCATTAGTATCCTCCGTGGAGGACTATCAGTTGAAAAGCTGTAGTTAATGGTCATTGGACATTACTAGGCGGGAATGATCCCCAGTCTATCTCCTTACAAAATACCCCATTCTGTTTGCCACAAGAAGGGAGTGTGGTTGTAGGTTTTTCATTTTTTGTCATACTGGAAAGTTGGCTTTCCCTCTGTGTGGCTCTTACAAGTGTTATATATTGTTGATTGATCAGAATAAGCTAGAAAAAGGCTTACAAGTAACATATGTTAAATGAAAACTCAAAAAACTAAAAAGAATGCATGATACCAAGTTTTTGATCTTGAAATGGGACAAAAATAGGATAAGTAGTGAAGGTTTGAGTTGTGTGATGTTGCATAGTGTCATGCATGATTTGTTGGGATTTATCAGTTTTTTTTTCTGAAATGTAGATTCTTATGTCATGTTATGACTGGTTTGTGATTGACCCTAGTGGCATGACTCTTGTGT
The DNA here is from genome assembly GCA_902712375.1 of Dioscorea dumetorum. Lineage (NCBI taxonomy): Eukaryota > Viridiplantae > Streptophyta > Magnoliopsida > Dioscoreales > Dioscoreaceae > Dioscorea > Dioscorea dumetorum. Next base: position 2,589,957 of record CACTHL010000222.1, read on the forward strand.
TTGCTTCCTTGTGGATAAGCTAGACTTAGAATACTCCATATCACTGAAACAATTTCTTTAAGTCTTTTTAAGTAAGAGGGGTAAAATGGTAGTTTTGTCACTCTAAACTTAATACTTAAGTTTTCTCCTTTAAAATAATTTATTCTCTTTTTTTTTTTCAAGCAATGCCTTTCTCTTGTTCTTTATCTCCAACTTCATTTTCTCCTATATCTTCTTCAATTTTCTTTCTTCTTTTCTTCTTATACCAACAAGATGTTAAAATTTGGTCTCTCTGGGCAAACCCCATGGTAAGAAAGTTTTTTTTCTTCTACTATAGTTTTTGGAATTTCATTTGATATACACTGAAATCTTTAAGTCCTTTTGGGTGATATTTGTATGTGCTTCGTTGTGGTTTGTTGTCTCTCTCGAGTGTATCTATTGATTCCAATTGATTTTGAATGTTTTGTAGGCACAAAAGAAACTCCAATCTTATAATTATGTGCATGTTATGTTTGAGTGTGGTATTTGGGTGTTTTTATATGATGGTATTTGGGTTTTTTAATGACACAAATGATTTAAATAATTATCACCTTCTTCTCCTCCAAGAATTTATAGAAAATGGATTTATTCACCAGCTAAATATTACCGATTTGGACATAGTTACTGTATCAAATTTACAGATTACTGTAACACTTAGAAAAAATGTTTTTTCATATGTTCAAGATGTGTTAACATTTCTTGTAGTATCCTTGATGGCTAAGTTGGGTGAGATGAGTTGGGAGTTAGCATGCATTGCACTTATACCTTGAATGCATGAGTTAAGCGTGGCTTACTAAAAGTTTGTGTTTTAAGCATTCTTTGGATAGTTTTGGTATAGGTGGCGAAAACTCAGCCCAAGGCAAATGTGTGGCAGAAGATTAATAGGAATATAAGCCTATCTCGCCAGTATTTTCAGTGAGATTTTGTGTCTATTATACCTAATCTAGTGTACACACGTTTTGAGTTCGTATTTTCTAAAATATTTTATATCTGGTAAAGTATATAGTCATGGGACCAATCTTTGGTTGGATGATGCTATATCATGTTTGCTTGGTGTCATATGATACTTTTGATCTACACTAATTTTCATACATGGCATTTATGCAGGTTATCCTTCTCTAGGCATTAATGAACGCTATATATATATAATCCTAAAAAGTACCTGGATTTTGGGGAAAGATTTTGGAATTTTACAATCTTGGTTTAACATGAGTTTTGGTCAATGATCACAGTCCTTTTTGGATGGGAAAATAATATGGTTTCCAAATCCAAGTTATCATTGAAGTTGCACTTGTATATTTTGTCTATAATAAACATAAGTTTTCTTTGTAAAGTCCCTTGTTTGTTTCAAAGGTGATCAATGAGCTATGAGCTGGCTATTTCAGCAGCGGTCTCCATAGCCCAACCTATTAAGAGGCGGTAAAATTGACAAGTTGTTTGAACTTATTTAGAGGATTTGTAGAGAGCTTGAATGTTAATAGTTGGGTATACCCAGTGAATCTAAGATACCACAGTCACCACAAGGGAATCTAGAGGTTGTTACCAAGGTGGGCTATATACTACTTTTAACCTAAGTAAAATCTCTTTGGTGGTTTCTGATGTAATTGAGCCTTAACTAGTTAGAAGTTTAAGGCTAGGCCTCGTATATATTTGTTTTTGCAAAGTCTTTAAAGCTCATCGTGGTATATCATTTCTTGCTATACACATTGAACTCTTAAAAATTTCTTATGATAATGATTCTTTGGATTCTAGAATTGATTTTGGACTACATTAGAGATTTTTGAGAAATTATGTCGGCTAATACCTCTATGATCTTGAGATTTATTGTGGGTTTTTAAAATTTAGTAGGTAGGACTACTCCACTCACTGAGTAACATTAATATTGTTGCTCACCCTCATTCTCCTTCCACAGGCTAATTTGAGTACAAGTTAGGATGCAGTGTTATGCAGTTTGTGCATTTACCTATATCTATTTTCTTAAGGTTTGTGGTGTTCTCTTTGATGTATTATGCATATCTATACCTTGAAAAAATTGGATTCACCGGCCTGTGAATATTGTTGTTTGTCCAAACCTTTGATTTCAGAGTTGTGTATATACGTTATCCTTTTATCTTTTGGTATAAGCTGTTGTGTTTGTGTGAATGACTATTTCTACTCCCATGTGTTAACATCACATATCAAGGGTTTGGTTTAGCCTTGGAATGGCTAAAGGGCTAGATATGGTTTACATATTCCTGGGCAATCACAATGGTTGTTACATGCCGACATGAGATAGGGTGTGACATAATACTTGAATAACAAAAATAAATGCTAGATTGCAAACAAAAATCATTACTAACAAATAGAAACATATAATAATAAATAGAAATTCATATTAATAATAGGAAACATTTAATAATAAACTGAAACAATGATTAGTAAATAGATCAGTTGAATAACAAATCTGAAATATGACAACCCTTGAATATCAAATGCTTACTTCTTTACTTGTGAGACGTGACATCGGAAGACAAACAAATGCTTGATATCAAAAAATGTTCTTCCTATAACATAGTTCATGGTATTTTATCAAAATGTGTCTTCTTGTAGTCACCCCGTCCACATGGATGAAATCGGCACTTCTTTTTTTGAATGAAATCTGTCTTCACTAGCCATTACGGTATACTTTGTAGTCTTCTTACACATCCACGTAGTCTCCTAGGTGGTTCTCAAAGGACCTTGTTCATCACCAATAGATAATAAGATTATTGTTAGCTAATTTTTAAAATTTAGAGTAATAAACATATTAAACATTTTAGTTTAAGTTTTAACAAATTCTATATCTTTTTTACAATTTTATAATTTTAAAAATAGTCCACTTCCTCTTAAAGATTAATCTACTATTTAATTTTAATTACAGATAAAAAGTTTTAAAATTTATTTACATATGTTCTATTTTTATCTTTGTCTTTTAGATTTTACCTATAAATAACAAGAGCATAACACAGATACATATAAATGGTTAAACGTATAAATCAACAAAGAATGAGGTAGAACATCAATATCTTTTTCTTCATGGAATGTTTTCAGCATGAAAATAACCTAAATAACACAAATCACATGAGTTCTGAATATTTTTATAATAAAGTTTCAATAGAATACACAAAAAATAAAAAACCTGGTTTAGTTATGTTGGATGTAGGCCCATGAGTTAGCCCATACCTTTATGCACTCAAACTTAAGCCCACTTTTTCTTCTTACTTTTGTTTAGTATCACATCGGGGAAAAACATTTTCACCACTTTTTATGTTTTTTGTTATTATCTAAATATATAAGTTTTTAAAGAGAATTAGGCCTGGTTTTACACTATACACTACCTGTTGTTGACAGATCACATGTTCTTTAAAAAACTCTAGCCGCCTAATGCCCTTTCTAGAGTTTTTCTTCCTTCATTTTCACAAGATCTACATCAACCTCTTCACCTTTTTTCTATCAATTTGAATCCCTGAATCTTGGATCTACGCTTGAAAGACTTGTCGCTGAATGTGCTAGGTGAAGAGTTCCTTCCTCTTGAGTATCATATTCTGGCCTTGGAGTGAGGCCGTCAAACCCACACGAAAAAGGCCAATTCATCATTAGGGTTGTGTATACGCATGCTACCCCCTGGAGATTTGTAACCTCTATTTTGAATTTATATATTTTATTCAAAATTTTGTTTGGATGCAATGTGGATTTTCTAACAGGTTCTTGCTATTCCATGTGACCTTCATACCTTTTAGTTGGTGGTGTGTTTTTAGCATTTTCATTGTGAGTTCACTCTGAATATAGGATTACATTCATGATCAAATGTTAATGAAATGAGCCTCCTTTGGGAAAAGGGAAAATGCAAGTACCCGAGAAGATCAAATAGAAACTTAGGTGGAATCCAGAAATATCCAAAAGGTGAATTTAAGAAATCAAGAAGAGAGAATGTCTTCAAACTTCAAAGGTGAAATTTCGGCAAATGCACAACCGATGGTATCTTTGCTAAAGAATTGAAGAAGATGACTATATGTATCAAGAGGTCTTCTCAAGCTACCAACCTATTTTAAATTAACTACGTTTTTGGGAGTCTTGACTGATTTGATTTTGGACCCAAATTTACAATTGAATTCATTTTAATCATAATAAGGCATTATCATTTATTCCTATCAAAATGAACCCGTTACTAATAGTTGGTTGACAAAAGGCCTAAAAAACAAGTCATAAACAGACTAGAGATTCTCTGGGAATACCAAAACAATGTATGGATTTATTAAATGAGGACGTTTTTTTTTTTTGTTCATTTTCAGTTTTTCTGATTTGCGGATAATGGCGATTTTAGGCAATGTGATTGTCATATCAAATAGAAAAAAACTGATTGATTTATTTAAGTAAAGTAAGAATAATTTATTTGAAAAAAATTTTTGTCCACATTTGATTATTTGCTAAATTATTTTAAAATAAATCGAAAAGTTATGAATCTACTCTTACTACGTTTGGATTACCGTAATGAAATGAGGCGAAATGAGAAAAGTAATTAAAAAGGTGTTTGATTGGAGAAGTAATTCATTTTGAATGAGAAAAGTAAAAAATAAGTGATGTTTATATTACTCTTTTACCCATTGCATAAAAAAATATATTTATTTCTAATAATTATTGTTTTAAAAATAATAAAAATATAATTATATATTTTTCTATTATTACTTAATGTTTAATTAAAAATTAATTTTAAAGAACTATTAATTTCGCTTATAATTTTTTAATTAATTACAAATAATATTTATTCAAAATAATTATTACTTATAAAATAATAAAAACAACCCAACCAAATATGGGTATGGGAATCAGGGGTAGAGGAATCATTACGGTAATGTAAACATACACTCAGTTTTAATTCTCTTCTTTTTAAATTTCTGTGACATATAGTTTTATCTCAAGATTTAAATCTGTTTTTATTTTTTTATCTTATAATTTTGCTAATATTTTAAAAACTACTTGATATCTTAGGTTTTATACTATAAAAATCGTAGGCTTCCAAAAACTTCTTTCACTTTTCTCACGCATCGATTAGAATTTATATAGTGAAATTTTTTTAGGATATAAGTAAATAATAAAATTTAAATTACAATCAGCAAACATGATCTAAATCAAGTTTTAAAATAAAATTATTTAAATAGCCACTTATTTTTGGATAGATTACCTTGCTTTAGCCTCCATACTAGGGAATATGACTTATTTGGTACATTGTTAGTTTAGTACGGCAAAATATCCACATGTGATATATTTGGATAATATTTATGGCTTACTTGATGATACGGATGACTATTTATAAGAGTAATTTATGTTTTATATTAAAAAATGCACAATAAAAAATACATCTATAATACAAAAAAAATATAATTTAGACTATAAATAAATCATATTAATATATAAAAATATGAAGTACGGTAGAATTAAGCCAGCTTGAGGGAAAGAGTACGTGGGTAATTAAAAAGGGTCAAAGTAAATGTAAATTTTTAAATGATTTAAAATTTTATAATTTCGATGGACTAACAAAACTAACAAGATTAAATATATTCAATTTTAATCAATTCTTTATTATATTTAAAATTAAAAATTTCTCATTGTATCATGTATCTTTTTGTTAAAAAACCCTTTATTTTATAAGTCTTTTTTGTGTGATGTGTGGTTGTATCTTGTATTATATTTTGAAAATTTTTGTCGGGCACAAAGTTCACACAATATAACTTTCCAATGCATGATTTTTTTTTGTAATTTGTCATTGTGTATTTTATTTTAAAAATCATTTTGTAATTTTATATGTATCGAATTTTATTTTTTAAAAAATTAAAGTACGGCTACACCGGCCAGTTCAACATCTATGACCGTGAACCGAACATTGCAATTCATTTGAGAAAGTCATATGTTAATCAATTTAGTTCATATTTCAATTAAGCGAATTAGTTAAAAATACTTCTTTCAATTAACCGATAATTCATTATTTACTGAATTTTTCATAATGAAATAATTAAATATTTAGTTCATATGTTAATCAATTTTCTAAAAGGAAATTAAATTGAGCATGTATTGACAAATTACAAACTTAAGGGGGTAACCTTACCCCATTACCCGAAGTGGTGATTATATCCTCACTTCGGTGTTACCAAACACCAAAAAGTGATGAAGTGGGATTTTCCAGATTGCTATTCAAACTTTCCAAACACAGAAAGTGGTCTCATAAGTCATGTTGTCCAGCTTAACCAAATACACTGAAGTGGATACTTCCAGTTGAACTCCTCACTTCCACTGAAGTGCCACTTCCAGACTTCCATTATTTCGACAATTCACTTCAGAACCAAACGGACCCTATATGTATATGATAAGAATAACAATTTTTAAAAAAACTAAAAATAGTGTTGAATAATTATGAAAACATGTAAATATTATTCATTAAACTATTAAAGATCATAATTATCATTTTTATTTGCATGGGATCTTTCTTCATTTTCTTGATAATTATTGTTTTCTCTCAATCTACTTTTGGTGTACTTTTGGTGCATTTTTCAAAATCAGAGGCCCATCGAGTTTTTCTAAATCATAAATTGCACATTTTTTTTTTATCTTTAAAGAATTGAATCTTTCTATCATCATAATATTCATATAAATATAAACTAAATCATTCAACAATTTTGAAGTTAACTTGTTTCTTTTCTTTTTTTTTTCTTCGAAATATACTAAAATTTCATTTATATAAAGAAGAGATACATCAGTAGCTCAAAACAAAAAAAGGAACTATATTTTCTCCTTGTCAAAATTATCTTTTAGACTATTTCTTTTAAAATCTTAGGAGATTAATAGTATCCTTAATTTTTGTTTTTATTTATTTTTTTTGGAAAGTGCACAATCCTTGTTATATGTGTGCACAAGTGTGGAGTTAATATATATACCATGACACACATGTGTCCTCACATTGCATGAGTCGAGGTTGAAACTTGTCTCTTCGGCAAACACACAAACACCCTATATAAAGAACATGGTACTAATAGATCAATAAATCATTGGCATCACTAATTTTTATATAAAGTTTAAATGTGATAGATAATTTGAATTAGATGGATTTAAAAAAAAAAAGAAATTTTTTTTTACATTTTTTATGTTTACTTCTAAACTCAAAAACCATATGTTTTCTCGTATGTTTGAAAATATACGAAAATTTGTTTTTCACTTATACGTACAAACATATATAATTCACATATTATAAGTAAATAAACTAACTAAGATTTGGTTATCTAAAAATGAAATTTGTCACTAAATTTAAATACAAAAATTGAGTAATTTCAATTTAATTTATATATTCAAATTAATCAATTAAATTTTATAGCGAGTTAGCTCCCATACAACTGTTGAGTTTACATGTTGCATTTGGTCCTTGTGCATGTTTATCGTCTATTTATAGGGTGAAAAAACAGAAAAAGAAAATTGACTTAATTCATGGTAAAATTGCAAATTCCCCTCCAACCTCACCCCTCTTGGCCAAATTTGATTACATTTTCCCATAAAGTCTTCTCGCCGAAGCCCTAATTTCCCCAATCTTCTCACAGATCCTACTTCATTGAGTGAAAACCCTATTTCATCTATTGAGAAGGTGGTAAATCCATCATTTGAGAAGCTGCCCAAGCAGTTTCAGCTCAGAGGGGCCCTGCCACAAACCACGCTTGAAGGTCTCTTTGCCCCCTGGTTCATCGGCTCCCCTGTAAAATTCTCTCCCCTTGTTTTAGGGTTTTTCTCCATTTTTCATTGACTTAAATGGTGTTCTTTAGTTTATTTTTTGTTTTTCTTTCAATGGAGGTGCTTCAAATATTTGAATGAACTTTGGTTTTTGATTAAATTTATGATTTATTGATGAAAAGTTTGCCATTGTTGGATTGTTAATCGGATTTGATTTTGCGAATATTCGTTGGTTAGGGATTAGTTGTTGATTCAGCTGGATTGGTTTTGTTTATGCTCTTATTGGTTTGGATTGATTAGGGTTTTTTTTTTTGCTGTTCTCTTCCTAGAGCATTGAGAGAAGGGAATAGGCTTGTTGAAGTTTTTGGAATTGGCACTAATTTTCACCGTTCTATCATTATCTTACTTTTGTGATTTAAGTTTGTAATTGTGTTGGATGCTTGTGTAATTGTTTTAGAAATACGCCTTTTGGGTTCTTGGTGTCAATGCATTATCATGCTTGATCACATGCACTGCTGTTAGCAATTGGTTTAAATGTAATCATAATCTCAAGTCACTACCCAAATGTGAACATTTTTAGTTTAAACAATTTTCATAGAACAAGATTTTCAGCAGGTTGTTTGTGTGTGTGTCTTTAGTTTGGCCACATTGTATAGTATGGTTCACGCTAGAGAATGCTAAATACTAGTAAATTCCTAGCTCTTTGCTGCAAATATTAAGTGAAGTTAATGGATGTATTCTAGGTGCATTTGTTTTTCATTAGTTGTTTTACTCTAGGCCTGTTGAGTTGAATTAATGATCAAATTAAGCAAATGTGCTTCATTTAGAGATCATGGATTACATGATTTTTTTCCTTCTTCTTAAAAAACCTCTAAAGTTTAAGTTACTATATATATATATATATGTTGCTATCTTATTCTTATTAATATTTTAGCCATGTAATATCCATTATCCTACATGCCAAATATATTTTGAAGCATGAATTTGCTTTTGTAAAGAGAAGCAATATCATGTCCGATCCAAACAATATCATACAACAATTAAATTAATGAACCTTCATAAAAATACATGTCTATCTAGCTAGATATATACCTTTAGATTGCTAAACGTTTACCAGAATTCCATAATGAATTAAAGATAAACTTAATCACAGTAATAGGATTTAATATTAACAAACTTGTATAAGCCTTAAAAAAATGATATTTAATAATAAACCTTAAAGCTTAAACTATAACATGAAACCATAAAACAAAGACTTAAAATCATCACTAATACATCTTTAAAATAAATGTGATTGATTACCTACGGCCTATATATTATGATCAATTTGTATTAAACTGAATTGGAAGGTGCTATAGTCAATAAAAGATAAACTTCTATACTTAAATTGGATTGACCATGCTTTTGTATACTTAAATAAACATTAAACCCCGAAAGGATCTATATATATATAAACAACATAATTTTAAATGGGAATCACAAACAATGTTTAATTGGTTATATATATACTTTGAATGCTCCCATTTAGGTGTTTATATCACCAACAATATTTTGGCTATCAATGTCATTGTAAGTGATGTTGTTCTTGTAATTGTGTTTACACTGTTATAGATAGGAATGATTTGGCTACCTATTTCTTTTAGGTGGATTTTATTTCTATATTTTGTGGCATTTCTTACTTGAAATTTCCAATGCTTAAACTTTGATTGAAATGTCTAATTTCATCTTCCAAATTTTGACTAGCTTTTAATGAATTTAATCTTAAACCTCATTGTGTCAATGCTGTTGAACCTTCAGATGTTGTATAATAAGCAGTGCTTCCTCCTTTTTTGATATTCAGCTATATGCATATTGACCTCCCTAATAAGAATTTCTATAATCTTTGTTGCAATGCAACTAATTATAATTATTTTGGGGATGAATTTGCCAAATTTACAGTTACTGGGGATGCTTAGTGAGTTCGTTCATTGTTTATGAAGTGCATTTTAAGAATGCTTTAGTACCCATTGAAGTATCGAAAAAAGGATGGTTGAAAAAAATACTGAAAATATACAGGTTATTATGCACAAATTTTAGGTTATCATGCATATATTTTATTGTGGGCTCACTATTTAATTAATTACTCAACATTCATTTAAATAGGCCATACATAGCAAGAGACAATCTATAACATCTAAATCTAAAAAAGAAAATAGAAAAAAAAACAATAAATTCAAACAAATTTGACTATGGCCCTTGGCAACTTCGAATTATTTTCCAACACCCTCTCTTAATTTAAAGTTGCTAAGACAAAGTAAAAATAACCTTAGATTTCGTAGAGCAATTCTCTCGAAACTTTTTGGAGCACTTTTTTTTCCAAACTTTTAAAAATTTGTGAAATACTTCTCTCCGCTAGATGGTGTCTTTCTTATTACAATCAACTGATGCACTTTCTCATCAACTTTCAAAAATGAGTTTTTTCTTCAATTATTTCGTCAAATTTCAAATTTGGGCGTTGTTCATTTTTAAATTTGCAATTTTTTGTACGTGCCCAAATCTTTTACACTTGAAACATTGAGTCTTTCTTTTGTGCCAATGATATTTCTATTCATGACCCAGCTTTTTGTAATGGTCATATGAAGGAATTCTTTATTTGTTTTCCTTGAAGATGAAATTTTGACTACTAAGTTGCCTCAATTATCTTTCTTGCAGCATATTCCATAATCTTTTGTGCTCCTGAGCTTGAAGAGCATTTATTAATTATGGAAAGGTTATTTGGGTGATTTCCCTTGAGTCCTCAAGCGATTATAATTTTGCCTCAAATCATTCAGAGTAACTTACAAACACTTTTTCCACAAACCTACTATCACATATCTTTTTTCTCATTATCCTAATTTTGTTTACCTCTATCATCAGCCTATGAATGTATGTAAACCACATATATAACGTATATTTGTATGTATATATAATTTTTGATTTCTGAAAATTATTTACATAATTATTTAGTTATTTTGGGTTTTATCGTGGAATAAATTTTCACGGTATTATATTTAATTGTTTTGAGTTTAAGATATTATGCATATTAATATTTTCAAACTTATTGATCATTTATGCATATATTTATTTATTTAATGATTTATTTAATTGATTTGAAATGGTTTGAGTTATGCTCATTAGAAAATGAGATCACCGAATTTCATTATTTTGTGTTGACACTGATTTTGAAACCGACATTTTGATATAGCAAATTGTAGTCCCCAATTAACTTTGCAATAACCCTGCCATTGGGGGTTAAACACTGACCATGTCGACATGAACTCTGATTCTGATAAGAAACTATAGTTTCGCACCGTTCCGTCGGTGGAGAATAACGGCCTCTGATAATCTGGCTCGGGTCGCCGAGGGTAAATAAATGAATTCTATGTTTAGTTTTTGGCATTAGTTATTTGGGGGACATATATGCATGTTTATATGGAAAATTTATTTCTGGGTTTTATTTTTGATATTTATTATATAACGTTACTTTTAAGTACGTTTCTGAAATATTCTGAAGTCTGGGTTTTGATTTTGATAATTATTGTACAACATCGCATATGAGCATGTTTTTGAAATTATTGAATTTTTGTGATCCCTATATTATTGTTTTTAGTGGTTGCTTACTGGGCTATTTAGCTCATAAATAATTGCTCTATCTTTTTCAGATCAGGAGTAGGTGTATGGTGACTAGCTTAGCGGGAACCGTTGAGTGAGCACCAGGTGGTTAGTATGAGGATAGTTTTCCCTTGGTGTTCAAAGTAAGTACCAAATGTGACAAAGTTTCCCGAATATATATGTTAAGTGTTCAAATTAACAATAGTAGCATACGCATATTCAAGTGCTTATCAAGAACTTTATCATCCAATCTAGATCTATATAGGATTAGTTGGATTGCTAGTGTAGATGGAATTAGCATAATTTAGGAATATTCACAATCCAATGTTCGTATAGTTAGATGGAATTCAAAATTTGATTACTAGTGTAGTTTTAGAGTGATCATAACAAGATGCCGCTTTTTATGATTGATTTCTTTCCTATTACTATCCATTGTTCTCTTAGTTCTTGATGTGATCTCTCATTAGATTTAATCTTCATTAGTTTCACCACTTTTGTTATCAATCAGCTAGATAATAGATGAGTAGTTAATACTAGTACTTTCAGAACTCATGGGATCGACAACCCTGTGTTTTATGGCATACTTTATGACTTGATATGACTATTGCATTTGCTAGCGATAGAAGGATGCATGATAACATGTTGACCCGTGCTTTTCTTGGGCTAATTAAAAATTTCATAAAAATTCATACATGTCGGCACTACTTTTACTTCTAGTTTACTTGGTTTTAATGATCTCAATAGGGGGTGTGTTTAGCCCTATGTTACTCTTGGGAATTTCATCTGAAACTGAACTCTTTAAACACTGCCATGCAACTAGATTTGAGTGACATTATTGCCAACAAGGCCCCAGGGGGTGTGTTAACTCAATATTTTATCGATACTCTTACTACTAATTTTTGCCTTTTTTACCTCTAGAACAACACGGCCTAAAAGTGGGGGCTTGTTAAGTGCACGTTTCCATATGTTCATGTTTAGTCAATTTTCAACTTTTTTTCATGCTCAAACAACCATAATGCCAAACTAACAAAATATATGACAATTAAGTACAAGAAATCAATAAACACCATTAAGGATTATTCATTAAAGAAACACAAATGTCAATCACCTTATTAAATGAAACTAGTTCAACTAATAGACTAAATCAAAACAAAATAAGTGAATCCAAAACTAAATGAAATAAATTTTTTGTTTAATTTCTATGAAGAATTTGTTTAATATCACAAGGTTGATATACTTTTTTCGCACATTAGGAGGCACAAAGAGTGATGTACTCTCTCTCAGTGCTACAACTTGCAGAATTCCTATTGAAAGTAATTCACAATTTAGCTCATCTTTGGTTGAGTTGAGAGCCATCCAATGTTACTATAGAATTTCGCTTTCTTATTTATGTCTTCGCCTTTATCCTCTATGGTCCAGCCTCCTTCAAAATCTAATTAGCATTAGTGGCCTTTTTGCTCTGAGGTAGGCCACCTTCTTCAATTGACAAGTTCTATTCATGTATCCTCATCACTTAAGCATTCCTCTAATGGGTCTACTTGCACCATTTCCAACATAAAATCAACAAGACAATGATCAGCCAGATTGACATAATAACAAGTGTCATCATGATCTAAACGATAACGCATGGCATTAGGTAACTTAAAGATCATCTATCCTTAGTGCCATCCTACCATCACGAATGCCAATTAAGGCTCTATATGTAGCTAGGAAGAATCAACCTACATTAGGGGAGTATCTCAATCACATCATCACCTAGATATAGGATCAAAGTGAACCCCGGCTCCCCAGTCACCACCACCACCACTACTACTATGACTATCACCAACAACAAGAAAGATGCATAACGGATCTGTTAGCTAATTGTATGGTCAACCTAATTTGGCTCAAGTTTCCCTAATCTTCGTTTCTTGAAAATTGCACAAAAAATCAAATTGATACTTGATCCTAAATCTGCGAATGCCTTTTCATTAACTAAATTAGCAATAATACAATGGATAGTAAACTCTATAAATCCTTTAATTTTTGGGATAGTTTATTTTGATGTATTACTGAGCATTCTTCAGCTTCCTGTTATTGGTGAGCAAGTCCTTTAAAAACTTTTTGTACCTCGGCATCCATGATGTACAAATCCTCAACAAAGATAAGTTAATATGCAATTGTTGAAAAAGTTTGAGAAACTTCCGGACTTGGTCATCCTACCAATCCTTCTTCAACTCGATGGTGTACGAAATTCATGGTGAATAGTCTTGAGCTAGTCGTTGCTTGATTATTTTTCTCCTTGCTATGAGTTTCCTTTTTCTTCTACTCGTCCTTCTTTTTAACTTGTTTCTTATCTATATCTTTTTTGCATCGCCATTTCTTTACAGCTCCTAAAAGTAATAGCCTCAACACTTTGCTTTATGTTGGCCTCCTTATTAAACAGCATGCTTCTTTAGTGTCTTTTTGATGCCATCTTAGCAATTGAGCTCACTTGGCTCTCGAGGTTATGAAAGGAAGCCTGTTAATTTGTCTTTGGAGCAACATGGGGTTGGAGATAGGCCTTTGTGCTTTGAATAAACTTAGCTAACATCTCCTCTGATTTGTCTTCTTTTCCAATGCAATTTGTTAAAAACCAGGCATAAAAGGCCTCTGCTACCCTTGATTGCTCCATGCGAAATTGGGATGATTTCTCCACTATGGTTGTATGAGCAAATGTAGGGGTTATCCTATTGGCGTGGTGTGTTTCCATAGTCCACTTGCTCCAAAAGCCCTAATGCTGCCCCGATAAGAAGACAATTTGAAACCATATTTCATCCCCCACAAGCCTCACAATGCATAATTGATGCTGATTTTGAAGTTGATAAATTGTTTATTGTCTTAATAACGTCTTCAACTTGCAAGGACTGTCACTACATCCACATCATACACTCTGGCCAAGTTATTTTACTTGTCTCATGATGTGTTCCACTAGAAGCTGTTCATTGCCATTTCCTCAATCAACTCTAGAGCGGCTTTTGGTCTCTTACAATTCAATGTATGGTCTCTTACAATTCAATGTACCTTCTGCTACCACGTCAATGATCTTTCTGGTGCTTTAATTCAGCCAAGTATGGAATGCTTGCACTTGGAACCCATTGAGCAAAGTATGGTGTGAACATCTCTTGAGAAAATCCTTGAACCTTTTCCATGTCTCACACAATGTCTCCTTATCAAGCTGAGGGTAGAATGAGATATTGTTTTTAAATGGGTGGTTTTTATGGGAGGGAAATATTTTGTAAGAAAGTTTTTCATAATTTGATCCCATGTCATGATTAACGCTTGAGATTGAGATGCCAACCGCTGCTTAGCTTTATTCCTAAATACGAAAGAAAATAGTCTTGGTTGGATGCATGGCATCATCTGCAGCCCTATTGATCATAAGAATATTGCAGATCTCCCAAAAAACTTGCAATATGGGCACTGGTGTCCTCATCCTGCATACCATTAAGATGAACTATTTGTTGCACTATCTGGATGACATTTTGTTTGATCCCAAAATTGTTTGTAGTGATTGTAGGCCTTACAATACTCAACTTTGTTCTGGTCATTAAGAATCTATAATAATCTGATAGAATAATTTGTTGTTCTGCTATTTTTTTATCCTTCAATTTTTGGACTTTGTTCCACTTGTCTTGTTTCCCTCAAACAAAGATTCTCTCAATCTTCTATAAAAGCTTGGATTCAATTTCTTAGTCTTCTTTAAACGAGCCTGTTGGATTCCTTCTGGTCATACACTAATTCCTGCCACAAAAGTAAAGAAAAATGGAGGCAGGGAATTTCCCATTGATATATGAACTAGAATTCAAACAAACTAAACAAGACAACGTTAACAAGATAAAAGAAAAGTAAATGGTTAAAATAATAATATCTTAGTGTCTCTAATATGCCAATCCCTACAACGACATCAAAAGAATTTGATGCTCCTCTTGCTTGACTAGCTAGCGGAGACCTAGTAGGTGCACTAGTCATACGAGTAATATAATGAATGGGTAAAATTGTCTATTCCATGAGGGCCGGAAGTACCAGTATTAACTATTTTTATATTATCTAGAGGATGGAAAGAATTGAAGGTGAAATTTAAAGGAAGACTAAATCAAAATTGAAAGAAATTAAAGGCTACTAGTGGAAATGTAATTTATCATAAAAGGAGGTATTTGGATGTGAATTCCCTAGGATTACAATTGGGAAGGTAATTTATCATAAAAGGAGGTATTTGGATGTGAATCCCCTAGGGTTACAATTGCAAAAAAACTTCTACACTGATTTAATTTTGAGAATGTATTAGACTATGGAGACTCCGAAATTATGTTATTATCTACCTCAAAGTTATTGGCACCTAATCCAATAGGAATTTAGGTTGAAATCTCTTCCTAACCTAATTCTTTCTAAAATTGTATTAAACACTTTTTGAGTTCCTCTATTAGGTTTTATCTTAATATAGAGAGTTTGAGACACCCATCTAACCGGGCCTACTAGTTTTTATACCTATGTTAAGATCTATATGCAACCAGATTTATCAATAGCAATTACACAAAACAAGGTACAAATTAGAGGTCTCACTAAAATTAATTCATGACATCAAATATGAATCATCAATATAATCTCTAATATAAGGAAGAAAGAATGAAATTCAATTACAAGTTCACCCTAGTGTTCATCAATCAAAAGCTCATCCTTAGAGAGCTCCAAAGTACAATCCATGATAAATGAATTAAACATCAAAATCATAATGAAGACTTCCTTAAACTCCACCCTTTTGTTTCTGTTGATGGAATCTTTTCCAAGGAGGCTTGATGCCTCCTTTCTATCTTTGTGCTTTGTTATCGATATATCCTCCGGAAATCCTTGAGAATATCCACTGAAAAATCATCTCATTATCCTCACAGGAATCTCCTTTCAAATCTCGCAAGCTAATTTTTTTATTAGTATAAAACCCACGTTAAACACAAGGGTAAAAATGGGGTATGTTACATGGCGTACTTTTAGTCTTGAAGCAAAAACACTAAAAAACACCTTGAGGAAACAAAGCCTTGCTATCGTTGAACACAAGGCATGTTGATTAACAGGCCTCAACTCGAGTGTTATTTTCCCATGTTGTGCTCTGGAACTGTTATAGGACACGACCGTGTTAATACCCATGTTGCCTCTTAAAGCTTCAATACTTGATCACATTTTGCTAGATAATTTGTAACTTACATATAAAGAACATTAAGTACCAAAGATACCCAAATTTCTCAAAAGGTCAATCCAAGTGCATTAATTTAAAGTATAAAAACATGTATGTTCAAGCACTTATCTCACTAGTTCAACAATTAAGTTTTAACACTATGTTGTAGCACCAAGTTCAAGGCTTGTGGAGCATTGAAGGCAAAAAGAGGAAAATTTTGTGCAGCACTTCGTGTGGAAGTCTATATAAATCTTATCCTAGGGTTTTAGAATGCAAGTGTGAGATGAATAAGAAAGAAAGCTAGAGTATCAGTCAATCTTATGAGAGTGAGATCTTATTACTAATGTTGATTGTGGCAAGATCTTGGTGAAAGCAGGTCCAGGTTAACAGGAGGTTGAGCCCAAGGGGAGATTGGTTAAGGCAAACCACAAGTACTCCTTCAGGAATGGGTGTATAAGTCATTTTTTTGTAAAGCCATTGTATTGTCTTTTACCTCTCCTAATATATTGATTCTCTTGGTCTTGGCCTCACAGACAAAGACATGCTGTTTCCAATTACAGAAATAAACTGTGTCATGTTCTCTTAATCTTTTCCGCAAACAGTACTGTTATTATATTTCAAAATAAGCTGTTATCAAGAAAAAGTTATTCTATCTTGTATGGTGAGATAATTTACATAATTAATGATAAAATTTCCAGATTTAACAAACAAAATTAATAGCAATAATTGTTCTTGATGGACTTAACAATTAGATGAATTTTGAACATTGAGCTAACCATAGCAACTTTTTTCTACTATTTTACCATGTCAGTTGACTCAACCATCTGCTATAATTAATTGTTCATGATGCACTTAATTATTGAATGAATGAACTTGAAGATCTACATTTTATTCAATAAGGAAATCTTATTTTCTTTGTTCTCGACATGATTTCCTAATTAATATTTTTCTCTTAACAGTGCGGCATGTCTTTAGGAGGTGGCAAAATCTGAGACTCTGGTGTTGCACCATTCTTCACGATGAACACAGTGTTCATTCCCCAGCTTTGATGGCGATCCACATGGCAATGCATGAACCAAACACCTGTATGAAACATAATTAAAAAAAAAAAAAATCATGTAATAGATATAAAGTAATAGTTTGGCTAGAGATTAGGATTAAGTATTAGGAGTGAATTTTGAAGAAAGAGATGTGAATATTGACCAGGATTCTTTGCTTTGAATCTTATAGCGGCCCATCCATTCTTTGGGACTCCAACAGTGCTGACAAAAGGAGGGTCCACAAGATTGTAACCTTGAGGGTCCTTTTCCTCATCAAAGTTACCAAAGCCCATTCCAACGACATAGAAACTTTGGCCGTGCAAATGCATGGGGTGGTTCTCTATAGCCAATATGCTCGTCGCTTGCAACACTATTTCTATGCTTGTGCCATACTCCACCATCCTCACCTCTGTCCCCTTCTTTGTTGTCATTAAAAATCTTGGCAAGTTCAATTGAGTGAAATTGTAAATGAATGGGGGTTTAGAAGGAAAATTGTCTCCAAAAACTCCTGGAATTTGATGGTAATAAGCATCTAGTATGTCTGTGGTTGGGTTTTGAAAGCTTATATTGTTTAGACTAGCTGAAGTTGTCATGTTAAAAGGACCGAGGCATGTGGAATTCACATGACATGGAAGTACGTTCACTGATACAATTATGAGCATCCGTTGATTGATGGATTGTGGGACATTAATTGGGTGTTCTTTGCTTGCCAGGCTCCGGATCTTGGCAACGAAAGTTGTGGCAGCATCTGTATCATTATCAGCTGGGAGAAATGGTAAGGCTGGAGATGAGTCTACAAATGTTTTGTTTCTTCCCGGAGTGACATATTCTAATATGGCGCTTGTGGTGGTGTGATCATAGTTCACATGTGGTGCATCTCCATAGAGCGTAGCCGCCATGTAATAACGGTTGCCGGATGATGATGATGTATTGACTGGTCGATCAGTGACAAGCAAGAGGTCCATTGATTGTCCGGGTTCGATCAGGATGAAATCTGTGGTGAATGGTTTGGTATAACTTGCATCCATGCCAACCATTGTGAGCTTGTGTTCGGCAATGGCAAAGAAGAGTCCATTGCCCATGGCAGCATTGATCACTCGAAGGAGGTAGGTCTTGCCATACTCAACTTGTGCAGTGAAGGTTCCTGTAGGTTGGCCGGTGTGACATGTTAAATTTACTATTTGATAAGTGAGTGGCAAATATTCTAACTTTAGTGTTTTGTAGATAATAACCTGGTTTGGAGCAAGGGTAGAGGTCTCCTGGCTGACCGTTGATGGTATAAGCATCGGAGGTTTCAGGATCACCTCCAGTGAGCAGCATGTTTTCCAAGACTTGACTCACATCGTCCTTCCACCACTCGCCTATATATATATATATATATAAACAGAAAACTTAGAGGTTAGCATGCATCCGTGAGC
Source organism: Dioscorea dumetorum (assembly GCA_902712375.1). Classification (NCBI taxonomy): domain Eukaryota; kingdom Viridiplantae; phylum Streptophyta; class Magnoliopsida; order Dioscoreales; family Dioscoreaceae; genus Dioscorea; species Dioscorea dumetorum. Next base: position 2,608,979 of record CACTHL010000222.1, read on the forward strand.
TGATGAAAATATCTAATAATATTATAATTTTTATGACTACACATGCAATGAATGTATTGGGTATTGTTATAATGGGAGAGATGTTAAACAAAATACCCAGTATGATGGGAATCTCCTTGTGGGGTTTGGCAAAGGGAAAGGATGAATTATGCTTTGGATAGATGAATATGGCGCCATGTACAGTAGCCCTGTCCCAGTCACTATGTGCATGCCACCAAAGGGTGCCTTCCTCATCGGAGAGAATAACCGTATAGCTGAACTCACTGCCAGGCCGGATAGGGCACTGTGTGATGTATTCCGGGCCATCATGCCAAGGATTTCTTGGCTGATGGATGCCATGCCTGTCATAGTAAGATATATAGATGAAACATTGCTAAATTTTGCTCATCTTATTGCATGTGTTTTGGCACTTGCATGCATAGCTATGTTAAAAAAACAATGTTGGTGCATATATACCAGTGGAGGGTGATGTTGTATTTTGCATGGTTGACAACATTCACAATGATGGTGTCACCCTTGCGAGCATATATTGTTGGCCCCGGAAACTGTCCATTCACTGTCAGAATGCTCTTTGTATGGCAAAGTCTAGTGTAGTTGGTTTCTTTTATCTGTAACAATATAACAAATGCTCAAGTCACCAAGGGAGGCCAAAAAAAGGACACTCAAATAATCTGAATGTAGGGTGGTAATAATAAGCACAACTCACAACAAACTTATGGTGACGAGTCTTGGCTGAGACTGGACAAGAAAGCAGTCCATAAAGCAATAGAATCCCCAATAACTTAAGAATTGAACTCATTTTCCAAGCCAAAAGCACGCCTAACAATAATTACAAAGCAATTGAATCCCCAGCAAATTTATGCTGTACACTTGAAGATGATCCTTGTACACTAGCTGAGTAAAAGAATAAAACAAGAGTATGAGTTTGACATCCTGATACTAAGTTGAGCATAATTTAGCCAACTATATAGATCATAGAACAGGCACACGATATTTTGCAAGCATTTTGAAGCCCCGAAGACCAAAAGGTATTTCACAAGTACAACATCTACTTTATTCAGAGGCTTCTCACGGCAAGAGAAAAGATAATAGTAACAGCTTCATGGCACAATAAATTCACATCAATTTAACTAAACTAATCATGTCTATAAGCCACATAGATCTAAGAAAGAAATCATGAACTACGTACCGAATGTTGATAACCTACAAGGAAAATAAAACGCTTCCACTTTAGAAACGTAAATATCACAAAAAAACTTTGCTCTCACGTAGCTTGGGTTTGAAGGGATCCCTCGTCTCTTTATCTTCCTCTAGAGAGCAGAAATAAATAAGAGAATAGTTGGAATTTCGCTAAAATAACCCTGAAATTTTGATTATTATACAAAGAACTTCTAAATAACTCTTGAAATTTTTTATATTTGTGACTAAGTCCTTCAATTTTCTCTTTAATTTCGATAGCATTCAATATGGGCTACCATTTTCAACTCTATTTCCATTCTTTATATTGTTGTAAATTTCAAAAGTCAAACATAAACGTTGAATTTTCTTTCTAATTTCAAATAGGAGAATTTCCTTTCTATCTTCCTAAAGAAAAGTATACCCTTTAGATATTTTTTTGTTTTTTCCCCTACCAATTAAAACTATTGTTATTATCTGTTGCTTTTCCTCTTCTTGATATATAATGGTTTCAATCCATTGAATGAAAGAAAGTCATCGCATGATTGTTTTACAAACAATGGGTCTTCAATTCCCTGTCTCTTTGAAACTTTCAAGGTTCTCCGTTTTTCCTTGGTGTGGGAATAGACTGAATTAAATTATAAGTTATACGGTCTCACATTGCCGCCATTGGAGAAAAGTATGAAGATGTTTAAATATAAAATATAATGAAATGGGATGAAATAAATAAAAAAGAAAAACACTTGATATTAGAATTCTGTTGGAAGTTTCAAAGTCTGGTGTTCACAGATTGTCATGCAACCCACTTTTGAGCTTTACGTATATTAAATTGTACATCCGCCATATTTTTTAATTAATTAATTAATTAAGTTTACTTATTTTTACTTTCAGAAATCTACAAGTATCATGCCCCAAATTAATTAGAAACATATTTCTAAATCCAAAAAAAATTTAAAAAAGTTAAATTAGTATTTACTAAAAATACTAATGGATTTGAACTCCCACTTGCGAGATGTCTCACCGTGGATCTAAAAGCTAATTGACCCAAATATGGTTGACTAAATATATACACTTTTGTTGGAATGAGATTGTAGAAAGTTTTTATTGTGGTTGGTGGGGAAAAAAAAATTATTTAAAAAGTTGAAAATAGGGATGTTTACAAAATTTAACTCTCTTTGGTTTATTCTATAAAAATTAGTGAAGTCATTTAAATAAATGTAATCCCAAAGTAATATTTAAAAATTCAATCAAGATATAATCTCCAAATTATATATATTATATTTATTTATTTGTGCTATGTTTAACAATTATCTTGGAACACAAAGCTATTTTATTGTTGTTTCTAATGCTTTTGAAGAAATCAGCATAGAAATTGAGTAATTTAAATGTAACAAGCTAAAAGACAAGTATAAAATAAAATTTGACAAATATTTCAAAATAACCATTTTCTTCCAAAGGACGTTATTTTTTATTGGGGACTATATATTATCTGCAACTTTGAAAGTTACATGTATGTTAGAAAATTCTTCTTGAAACGGCAGTAGGGGCCGCCATATTAGAACAATAGGAATGTGATGAAATATGATGTTGAATATAATAATGTAAAAAGAATAATTCAATTCCTACCTTTACTGAACCCATTCTTCCAAATATCAATTTTGGCTAAAAAATTATGGCACGGCAAAGTTCGACTTTAGAGAAAATATATAAGAACAAAATAAATAAATAAATATTATAAAATAAAATAAAATTCAAATGTTGCCAATCAAGAAAAAGTCAAATAAAATTAGATAAGTATGATGAAAAGGGATAGCATGAATTATTAACCTTTGAACTGGCTAAGTCCACTGCATAGAAAATGATGTATGCTAATCTAATAAACTTATACTTTGTATACAGTTCGACTTTGGACAAGCTGTTTTTTCCAAAAAAAAAATTGATGCAAAAATCTGTTTTTCAAGACTTTCTTTAAAAGTATAAGTTACACTTTCAAATTCTTTAATTTAAAGTTTGAATGTTCATTCATGAAAGAAACTGTTAAATTTAAAATTATTAAGATAGACATGAAATTGAAATGATGACGATGATGATAATGATAATAATAGATATAATAGTCACTATGATGATGAAAGTTATTATTATAGTATGTTCTTCCTAATTCAATGTCCACCTAATTCCAAACTATTATTATTATTATTATGATGATCATCATTTAGGCGCAATGATCTTTTGGTCCTTGAGATATTTCAAAATAACTGAAAGGTCCCATTAGTGTTTTGAATGATCGTAAGTCACTACATATTTTACTTATGTCATTTAATCCTTGCCAATTATAACCAGATTACTCTCCAATCAGGGACTGAACCAAGGGGAGGCTAGTGGGGGTTTCAGCCTCTCCTCAGATCCTGCGATATTTTTATCCAGGCAGCGAAAGTGGTGGCTCTGTCTATGGTTATGGTTCTAGCTCCGGCTATGGCTCAAGTGGTGGTGCTAACAGAGGAGGTTATGGCCGTGGGGGAGGTGGTGGTGGTAGTGGCTCTGGCTATGGCTCCGGCACTGGATATGTAGTGGAGGTGGGAATGCCGGAGGAGGATATGGATGGGGAAGGGGTGGTGGTGGCGAGGATGAAGGTCAAGGATCGGGATCAGGTTTCGGTTATGGCTCCGGCTATGGCTCCAGTGAAGTTGGTGGTTATGGAGGTAGTGGAGGAGAAGGGGGACACTACTAATTAATAATTATCACTTATTTGAGTTGCTATTATGAATGCATGGATCATTTGGTCACTTGCTTAATGTACTAAACTTTTTATATATATATAATTAATGGAGTTTATGTAGTAATAAAGCTATGGGTTAAATATGGTTGATACAGGCAAACATATTATTTTTCCACTTGTTATTGAGTTGGCATTGATTTTGTTAGTTGCGACAGCTAGTGTTGAGCGGGTATTTTTGGCCATGAATGTTGTAAAAACTAACTTGAGCAACAAAATGGGAAACAAGTGGATGAACGATAACATGATCGTCTACATCAAGAAAGAGATTTTTACAACTATCGACAATGAGGCAATTTTACAACAATTTCAAAAAATGCAAACTCATCGTATTCAGTTACCTCCTTTTTAGTAGTATGCTTTGCATAGATGTTGGTTCTAGTTTGAATGTACATAAATAGATATTTTATGTTTTTTTGTGATTGTATTAAACAGATCCTACAATCATCACACTTTTTTCCATTGGAATCAATTGTTATGTTGATTGGGTTTTTTTTTTTTTTGTATTTGGCGTTTAGCACCCCTACCAATAAGTCCTGGTTCCGTCCCTGTCTCCAATCGAGTTCCTACTTATGCCATTTGCTTTTCCTTGCTCTCTAAACCCTCCACAACCATCATGTAGTCAACATCCTAAAAAAAGATGCCACTGTAGTCATATAGAAGGTAGGATTCAATTTTTAGTGGCTTCACTTTGTTGCTTCTTAGCCTATTTGTTTAACTCCATCTCTAGCACTTCTTTTACTTCCCTCATACTTAGTCCTCTTGTGCAAGTTTTTGCTCCATGGTTTAATTAGTCTTGCCACTTACTTGTAGAAATTGCATCTCCTCACAACATCCTCGTCTTCACTTCGCTTAATTGGGTCGACTTTATCTATCCATCTTTCTTGAGCGCATTCACACATAGCTCGAGTCATTCATAGGTAATGATGGCTTCATTTATTGGTAGAGTAATATATAGAGAGGAGGCAAATATTGTTAAATTCAGAAGCTTATCAAGTTGGATGTTGTTAATTGATGTTATCTATGAGCAATGAAGGCTCCAAGAAAGCTATATTTATGTCAGTTATATTATAGCCTATAAGGATGGCATGTAGTGTGGTTGACTTATTTATTACTAACATCGAATGAAAAGTTTGTTTATTAGCTAACCTAGTTATCAATCAAGGTTTCCAAAATTTAAACGAATGAAACTAAATAGGTGCTAAATGATAGGGATGCAAGTGAAAGGCAAATTAACCAATAAAGAAGATACCTAGATATCGATCCCGTAGTGCTTCAATTTTAATCATGCTCTATATATGTTGAAAATTAGACTGTTTTTTACATGGAGGCGCCTAGATTTTTTTGATATCTTTCTTGAGGCTACAAATGCTGATACAATAACAACTATTCTCATAATCTGCAAGTGAATGAGTTGTACAAGTAAAAAAAAGTGTGCCTTTAATGGTAGGACAGTTGATCTCTCAAGGACAAATACTCTTAATGCTAATTTATCCTATAATATCTAATCGAAAAATGTGAAAAGGGTTTGAATTAAGCTAAACTAAAGATGAAGGTGAAATCCAAAGAATACCATATTGTATGAATGGTGTCTTAAATGTGGTACCGTTTGAGAGTTGAATGCAATTGAATTCCAATATTGGTTATGGTCAAGCGGTTTTCAACTATGGAGATTCCTATATTAGATTGGTTAATTTCTCAAGGCAACCAATCCCTAATTCTATACGATGAATTCAATCTCCCTACTATTGAATTAAAGGTATTGTGCAACCTCTTATTAAGTTTTACCCTAATTAGTGGAGTTTGACACCATGTATATCATATCTTTAGGCATGCATCACCCCAACTCTTTATATAAGATCACTGCATGATCAATTTTGAATTCTAACTAATGGACAACAAGTGCACAGGTTGCTAAGTAGTACCTCGATTGTGAGCACGAGGGTCATGTTCCATGGGGGATAACTACTTGAATCAAAGAATGATTGATAATATGAAGGTATATTGTCTTCTACTTAGACTAATAAATACAAAGGAAATTGTTATATCCTTCATTCAAAGAGGAGAGGTGTGTCTAAATGTGATGTTGATTCAAAAGGATCTAGCTCTTACGGAACTAATAAGAAAAGGAATATTGATTGTCGAACCAATTTGTCTATTTCTAGAAAGAGGGGTACAATTAATTATATATCAAACCATAGGTATTTCATTGATCAATAAGAACCAAACTAATGGAAAAGACCTAAAAAAAGATATGTTGATAAGAAAAGTTTCAATGAATACATTGGACGATATAACAATATGCTTGCTAATGGAGGCCTCAAGAAGTACTATTATTCACTCTTCATTTATTATCTAGCCAAAACAACTAAAAGAAGTAGATTACTAATGAGAATAAACAAAGTAAACTAAGGCTATGGACATGTGACCCTTAGGTTGTTCCATATAGATATTTTTCTCGAGGCATCGGTTCGGAAACGAGTCTTCATATCCCTCGCAGATTTCATAATACCCACTCCTCCCATAACCTTGGGTGAATGTGTAGTAGAAATATTAGCCAAAATAATGTATCTAATTAGCTCTAAATTGAGGATTATCCTCAAATTAATGAGCCAATCTATGTGATTGGGCCCGGTAAAGACATTTTTCTCAAAAACAATGTTAAATGGGTTATTAGTAATAGCGAAAAATAAACTTCAACAAAATAAAAGCAGCTTATTAGTCCATTTATATTATACTCAAGTGATATTAAGGTCTTTAAAAAAAAACTTGGCTCCTACTATTTGTTTTCGCAAATCTAAACTCTAATCGTAGAAATCGAAATCCTAGTTAGTAGGATTTTGTAGTGAGTGATTGTGTTATTTACTAAATTCAATGAAACTTAACCCGTATAGTATAATTGTACTACTATAGTTATTAACGTGGCATCCCACACAAACCTATCCCATCAGTAGTCTAATCAATCTTGGCCCATAGTTCACCAAGCCTCAACCATACAATTTAATTGGCTTGTAAACTATCTAAGTCAAACCCATTAACTTCTATTAATCTAACAATTAAATCCTAACACCTCAACCCATACAGTATAATTGAGGTGGACTTTGTTTTGACTGATGGCATCTAATGCACTAGAGGTTCTGTAAATTATAAGTCAATGCAAGACCCCCTCAAACAGGGACGATGTCAAGCACTATTCATAACGTTAATAACCTAAAGCTTAGTGGAGAGCCAGAACATTCCATGCCACACAACTAAGGGGGTGTTTGGTTCGCGGTAATGTGAAAATATTACCGGGAATCTGGCGGTAATGTGGTTAGATTACCATGTTTGGCTACTGTAGCAATGATAATGTTAATAATAATGTGAGATTACCAATAGTGAAATATTACCAGATAAGGTAGTAATCTGATTACCACCAAAACAGGTGTCCATCTGGATTCCTAGGTTGGTGGTAATCTGAAATATTTTTTTTCCAAATATACCCCCACTCATTTAATCTAAATTTATATTATACTTATTATCAAAACCCTAGTTTTGTTCCATTTTTATTTAAATATTTATAACATAAAATATAATATATATATATATATATATATATATATGTAATTATATATTATAATTTAATTATTTATTTATCTAAATACTTTAAATTAAAATTTTTAAAATTTTATATGTAGAGGTATTGAGTAAATTTATTTAATATATAATTATTTAATTAAATATTTAAATATATATATATATATATATATATATATATATATATATATATATATATATATATATTATAATTTAATTATTTATTTATCTAAATACTTTAAATTAAAATTTTTAAAATTTTATATGTAGGGGTATTTCGGTAAATTTGATATATTACTGAGATAATTAGTATGATTAACTAAACATGATAATGAAATATTACCAGTAATATAAGTTCTCAACCAAACATACTAATCCGACATTACTGCAACATTCCTGGTCATATAACATTCCCGACCTCATTACCACAGTAATCTCATTAATATTACTATGGTACTATATCATTACTGTCAATCAAACGACACCTAAGTGATTTCTTTTGGGAGAATTTGTTTATTGGTTAGGTCCCGCATTGACATCATACATATGTGCAAAATATCACATACATACATCAAACATATCACATGTATACACGATCATGAACTCTTAAAACTAAGCCACGTTTTTGGGTCAAGTTAAAAATAAAATGCCAATCTATTACGTGGCTTTGCGTTCCTTACAAAACATGCAAATAAGACTTCACGACTTCTTGTTCCATCATGTTTTCACCGACCCTTGTGTCACTTGATTATATATTCTCTAATTTATTACAAAGAGTATATCCTGGATACAATCCACTTTTTACAAAATTTAAAGAAAATTACATTGAACTCAAAACGGCCATTTAAAGTCATAACAAAACAAGGAGCCCAAAACATTGAAGCAAAATACAACCGCCCGAATGTTCATTATCATATACTTTCCATTTATTCAACACATCAAAATGAATTAAATAATCATATATCATATTGATGTAATTCCAAATTTATTAAAATTAAAATCTAATAAATAAAATAATAGAGAAGAATAAACAAATAAATGACTAAAATAAATAACATATATATATATAAGTAAGATTTGAAAAATAACTTTCGATGTTTCAAATCTTTTCTTTGATGTGCCAAATTTGTTTATTGGATCATTCTAGATTTTCTAGAGTCGAACAAAAGTCCACGCCTCTCGACCACACATTGGAATAATAGCGGCTATGATTAGAAAAGAAGAGATTGTAAAACTATTTTCACAAGAGAGTTGTTTTTCCACACCCTATTGGGTTAGAGAGGAGTCAAATTTGTAAAAACTTCACAAAATATGATAAACACCATCATAATATGGAGTTCTAATAGAAAAATGATCCTAAAGACTTCATAAAAGATGATAATCATTATTTTATTATGAATTCCAAATAGATTTAGGAGTGTTAAAGCAACTAAAACAACTTTTGTCTTTAAGTCCTTGTAATTTTAATTAATTATTCGATATGATCAAACTTTGATTAAAATTCAAACTTAAGACAAAAATCTAACCCAGTTTACAATTATATTTCATCCAATGAAGTAAAATTGTAAATTGACAATTTTATTCCTATAGTCAAAAGGAGACTGATATTGAATTTCTTTAAGCGTGACTCTTTAGGTTCATCGCAATTGGCAATGGGAAGATACCAAAGGGCGTGGATGACACCTAGCCAACCCCGTGAACCCACGTCATAGACCAATCGGACACGAATGAGTAGATCATTACGAACATTTCCGATTATGATTACCATATGTGTATAAACCCTTTGTTCTTGTATCCCAACAGAGTGAGAGCCATGGGTAATGTCAAACTCACTAAACTTGATCATATGCTAATAACCATAGTAGTATAGGATTACCAAACTAACCTTTGTATCCCACACGATTAGTTCGATTGCCGTGGCCAAAGTCTTCTAATCTTACTTACATGTGGCCGCATAGGATACTAACTCGTTTACTTCTAAGAGAACGAATTTCTTTTTGATGATCACTCACAACTACTACTTTTCCGACATAACCATATTTTGAGGTTGACCCTACAAAAGGGTAAACTGGGTTTAACTGCTCTAAAGACAGACTAGACTTCATAAGCACATTGTGATCATGATAGCTCACGTCAAAGGTTCACTCATAAGATCATAGTCAACAATCTGAAATATTGATAGTCCAAGAGTAAAACCCATGTGATTGGATTGTAACGAGTCATATTCGAATACACTAATCCCATTAATGTATCCATGACACATGCTCCCATTATCCCATATTGTTCGACTGGCACATTTTGTCAAAACACATGTCATACAAATCATCAATCTTTAATGTCCAATTAATATGTTTTTTATTTGTGAACTACTTAAGTGTACAAGTACTAAACCCTTTTAGTGCCTTTTTTATTATCTCATAATTAGTAGAAGGTTTAATTTAATACACATAGACTATATTGTTCAAAACTTATTAAAAAGCCAACACAAGTTTTATATGAGCATCAAAATAAATGCCTATTGTTAAAAACAAAAACATTTAATACAAGTGGAATACCCTAATACAAAGATTCTCATTGCCATTCGACAGCATACTTCCAACATTTTTAACTTCCAAGCTTACAGAAGAGAGGGGAAGGATTGTGATGGTTCTTCTATGACATTCGGATGAAAATTGAGCTTTTTCAATTTGTTTAGGGTGCATTAGAAGGGGGTGAGGTCACTTTTGGTGATAAAATTGGAAGATTAATAGCATTCATCATTAATCCCATTAGAAAAGATACAAGGAATGCTAATGTCTTTCATTATTCTTGTTATTTTCTTAAAATTGTGTGATTGTTCTTCATTTATGGACAACTACGCGATTTGGTATTTAGGCATAGATAGATGAACCTAGGTTAATACATTGTTGACATTAGTTGTAGACTCTTAATCTTTCATCAAGTGATATATCACATTCTTGCATTTTGAATTCAATTGTGTGTTTCTATTGTCTTGAACTCTACCATAGCTAAAGGTGAGAATTGCTTGTTAGATATACACGAGTGATAGTCGAGAGACCCACGGTGCAAAAGCATACCATGGCTAAAGAAAACACGAGTCCGCCTACAAAGGGAGTTTTTGGGATTAAGACTTCTTTCCCCGTGCTTAAGACACCCCTTGCGTGTGTCGCAAGTGCATGAGTGTCAAACTAGTAAATAACCCTAAATAACCCGATGGTTGGGTTATCGTATCCACAATAAATTCACGAGCACTAGCTACTACTTTCGCTTTATTATTTAATCCTATACTCCAAAGGTTGCGTAAGACACAGAACTTAAAACAACCTAGAACCAAATCTGAAAACGAAAAGAAACACTCAATATGGAAAGAGTGCGTACTTGAACTATAATCCCCTTAGAATGTTAGGGGAGTGCACGATGGAATTTAGATTCTTTCTCTCTCTCCTCTAAAAAATAAATGGTTAAGTCGAAGGAATCTAGAATTACTCTAGTCTCGTTCGCAAGGCAATTTGAGGCTTTTTCAATACAACTCCCCTTAATTGCAACCTGTCAAGTTAGAAGGAATTTATATAAGAGTGATACATTCTAGGGATTTCTCTATAGATCAACTGGGTACCCGAGGCAGGTTAGCTCTTTCACAAGACTACTAACCACTAATCAAGAATAAACCATAAAAAGACCTGTCACATCCAAGGGTTTAAATGATTGAACTAATCACACCGGACACAAAGGTAGGTATTGATCACAATGAAGGGGAAGCGGACACTCTTCTACCTAAGGCTTACTCTTTTATGCTCTCAAATCTCGCTAGACCTATTTTAGTGGGGAACCTTCCGACAGGAAGATTCACAAATATAATCAATGTTATCACATACAAAGGTCATACATATTAACACCACGAGAAATGAGCTTAAACTAATAGAATCAAATAAAGAGAGATAGAGAAAGCAAATCCGAATAAAATTAGTTCATCATAGGGTTCACAAATTCAAGTACCCACAAAAGGGAAATGTCTATTTAACAAAATATGCAAGAAATGCCTAAATACACTGTTTTATATTGTATTATTCTCCCTCATTCATGCAAGTTTGAATAACACCGATGCTCTTTTATGTTGTTTCTTGTTATATTTGTATTTCAGGGTATAGGAGAACCTCTTAGAGCCGATAAGGAAGATTTTGGGTGTCTCGGATTATAAAATTGGCACATTTAAAGATTATAGGGACCCCTGAACACCATACAACGAGATGGTGAGCAACCGAGGTGGAAATGAAGCGGAATGGCCCCAACTGTGGGCTGTGCAGTCTCTGTGTGGGCCGTGTGCTGCCGCACATCACTGACAGAAGCTTGTGCAGCCCGCACATCCTTGTGCGGGCTGTTGTGTGGTCCACACAGCAAGCCACACGGCACAGCCAGACGACCATGCGGTCTTCATGTGGCCGGCACATCTGGCCACACGACATGGCCAGAAAGCCGTGTGGTTTCTATGCATCCGGCATGATATCTGCACGAGTCCTAAAAATGCCCATCCTTGTCTCATTGTTTACCACGTGCAGCCGTCGTGCAGCCGCACACTTGCCCACATGCCTGGAAGCATATAAAAGGCGAAGTTAGGGCTTTTGGAGGGGTAGGAAGCTACCACAAGAATCCGATGATTTTCAACGCATACACTCATCGTAGCAAGGTGATTCTGGTCAGGAATCAAAGGGAGAAGAGGGTGAACACCAAGGAGAGTATCTCAAGAACTCGACGGCGCGGATCCGACAAGTTCTCACCGCCGTTATTAGTAGACAAAGAGGAACTTTTACAATGTCATTTGATGATTATATTTCTTATGTTGCATCTTGTATTTACCTAATGTCGAACTAACCCCCCAAGGCCACCAGGCAATCCGGTGAACCTTGGGAGGTTGACTTGTATAGATGGTTGAATATTTTGGTTAATTGAATGTTGGCTTAAATTAATGTGTTGATTTTAATCTATTATTTTGGTTGTTCATTCTACACTGGATGGATTACGTAGAATTGATGTTGAATGATGTGCATAAAGCAGTATGCTTGCATTCATTAGGTCTACATAGATTAGAGGGTGATTCCATGTACCGTTACATTGAAGGTTCCGGGTGCCGATAGCCTCCTACATTAGGGTATAACCCTGATAGAGATTTCTTACACCCAATGACATCGTGGGGGCATCTGGCAATCGAAGCCCGGATGGGATTAGGGCTATCACCAGAGGTTCTGGGGTAGTTAAATTTAGAATCTCATGGATCTAGACTTTAGCCAACTTCATAATTATCTTAGTTTGCTTTCCATACTTAGGGGCTGTTTGGTACGGAAGTGATTTTCTGAAGTGGTGAGTTCCTGGAAGTGACCACTTCAGTGGAAGTGTATAGTTCAGTTGGAAGTGTGCACTTCTGTGTGTTTGGTTGTTACTGGAAGTGTCATGTCAGTAACCACTTCCAGTGTTTGGTTGGTTGAAATGAAATCTGGAAGTTGCCACTTCAGCCACTTCATGGTGTTTGGTAAGAGGTGAAGTGAGTGTATGGTCACCACTTCGGGAGAAGGGGTATGGTTACCCTCTTGTAATATTTTTTATTAGAAATTTTAATAATTCAATTAGTGTATATTTATTTATTATATTAATATGATGTAAATTTCAGCCTATTTTGTTTATTGAATTTGTAATTTTGTGAATAATTAGTAATTATTCCACAAATGATTAATTATTTATTTACAAAAAACCGGGATATCAGTTTTGATCAATTTTGTTTATTAAATTTGAAGTTTTGCGATTGCAATTTAATTATTACATAATTGTTTATTTATGTACTCTTTTAACATGGTCTACAATTCATACAATTATGTTTAAATTCATAATTGTATAATTACATGTATTTTGTTAACTTTTGTTTATTAGGATTTTAATTTCATTATTAAGTTTAATGTTATTTATTAAGTGTGACGTAAATTTCGTTCGAATTTGTTTTTGCAATTTTGACTTAGGTTATTACGGTGAAATTATACAATAACAAGTGTTTATTTATTTATTTTTTTAACGCGATCTAAATTTTGTTCAACTTTGGTTGCGAAATTTGCATTCAACCCAATTCTTTGAGAGGCTTCTTTCACATATGCAAAGACTACTTCTAAGGGACCATTAGATGCTCACACATGAAATTACCCAAATTTCATCATTACCCAAGCACAAGATACAATAGACAAACACTACAATTATCTCTTTGGTATCATTACATCCTCGAATTTTAAGATGAACCACATACTTGAGTTCCATAAGAAAACCTTTGTCAAAATAACAACATTCATTTGTGAAAGCATACCAGAAAGTTTTAAAAAGTAAGAGGCAGAGATTCATTCATTGTGCTAAAATGACATCGCAGTATGCATACTTTACAACATTTATACAGTTATAACATGTTTGCACTAACAGAACCGACTCGATTATAATGAATTAAACGTTCAAAAAACACCTGCAGCCCCAACAAATCAGGGCATCGATAACACAAGTGAAATACAAAGTTCAACAACTACAACTGCAAAAAAAAAAAAAAACATAACTTGAACTGCTGCAACGAACAAGTTGCGCACCTGCGAAAGTAAACACACAAGATATTTCAGCTAATTTCACCTGCGAAAATATAAACCATGTGACAATCCCCTAAGCAGTGATTTCAACATCTTCATTCATAAATGCATCAGTAAATAAACCAGACCAGATATTTCAGCTAACACGTCCTTCATTTCAATGCTCCCGAATCGGTTGTATAATTGGAGAGGAACCCGGCAATTGTGGCATGGCTCAGGTGACAGTAGACTTCTGAATGCACTTTCATTGGCATTTTAAGGGTCCCCATGTTTTTTCCCGTTTTTGTATACACATGCGATTTAAAATGCAAAATACAAACCGTCACACACAATGGGCTGCAATGGTGGCAGTCCATGCCTCCGAATTGCCTTGCCACACATGTGCGACAGTTCGCCGAAAAAACCAACACAGCTGAATAAAACACAAGCAACTAGAAATAGCAACTAAACCACTTGCTTGCTGAAACATGACAAGCAAAACAGAGTACCCATATAGAATCTGGAAAAAACCATTGGCAGAAAAGGATTCACACATCAGAAGTAGGACATTAAAAAAATAGCAAGAAACAACTAACAGTTAATGGAGACTAGGTGGGTAGGACATTAAAAAATACAGCAACAAACAATTTAGAAGACAAATGAATCAAATAAATCAAATGGAGTTAGCACAAAATTCAGAAGGTTATATAAAACAAATCCAACTCACATCAAACTTAAGAGAGCATGTACATAACTACCAACTATAGTAAGCTGTCAGCACAACAACAGGTGATTCAATTAAGGGAACATCAGCCACATGAAAATTAAAACAAGTGCCACAACATAACAAGAGAATTAAGAAGTAACAACCAAATAATAAGATGACATGGATGCAAGCAAGCACTGTTTGAAACCCATACAAGAGAATTAAGAAGAACCAGTATGATAAGATGTCAGTACAACAAGTAAACCCGGAAACCCTATGAAGTAATAATTTAGAACAGAAAGCAACCAAATAACTCCAACACATGGAAAATAAAAAAAAAAGGTCCACATTCAAGTCATGGATTAAAACAGAACCGGATCAAAACAAAGGCTTCACAAACATTCAGCAGATAGAAGCAAAACAGAAACTGGGCAAAATAAAACATGGTGAGATGCATAACTAAAGGGATAAAAACAGAAGCATAGTTCAAACCATAATCAGAAATTTCAAATCCACGCAAAGGGAAAGCTTATGCTGCAATGACCCGGTACAGACCTACCCTCTCATTGCCCCGCCAAAATCACCCCTTTGCCTAAATTAAAACCTATTGGACCATGCCTCAGTGCATTCAGATCGACAACGCTTTTTTGTACTCATCATCGCCATTTCATCCCGCCTGAAAAAGCAGAAACGCATCCAATATACATCAGAAACTGAATCATACAAACATGTATCAACAAACTGCAAAGAAAATGAGCAGCGCAACATAAACCACACACAAGTTCTCATGCTAGTTATACATGCAACATGCTGGTGGAATGCATATGCAAAATAAAATAAGGTTCTAGGAATAAAGCATGGTTCAAAGATAAAACCAAAAAGCAGCATGCAAATATTAAGGAGGTATAGGCTAATCTCCATCATCAGACTCCACACAGTGGGAGCACCAATCCAAGAAGTTCACACCATCCGTGACAAGAACCTGTCAACCCAAATGCGTCTGAGTTCCATGTCCTTCACGATGAACCCCTGACCTTCCTTCTCGTGCAGTTGCAAATAATCAAAAACCTCGGCAAGTTCAGTTTTCGCGAAACCATCGACTTCCATCACTTTGCGGTACAGGACCTCAGACCAATTTGTTGGGTTTTAAATTGCATCCGCTATTTGACCGACAACGTTGATGAGGTCATCCATCTTTGCGGATTTTTTAGACACCTTGGTTACGCGTGGAGTCCTTTGCGTTGATGACGTCGCCGAACTGTTACCAACTGGCGGTGTAGGATTGTCGGCCTCGTCGTCATCACTAAGATTCAACGCTCGAGCTAACTCGAGATTGTCAATGCCGATATCATCATTTTCAGATCTATCCCCAAAATCTGAGAAAAGTGACGTTGCATATGACCCTGTCGCCCTGTCCTCTCCGCAAATTATCTTAAGTCCCTCGTAGTTCTCTATTGGCTTATTAATGAAAAGTCTTGCACTGGGTGTGCTCGCATTACGAAATGTTGTGCAACAAGTCATGAATCTATCAAGTATTCACAAGTTAATGACGATTTCAATGTTACCTCAATGTACGTCACCGCG
Source organism: Dioscorea dumetorum (assembly GCA_902712375.1). Lineage (NCBI taxonomy): Eukaryota > Viridiplantae > Streptophyta > Magnoliopsida > Dioscoreales > Dioscoreaceae > Dioscorea > Dioscorea dumetorum. Next base: position 2,625,378 of record CACTHL010000222.1, read on the forward strand.
ACAACGGGATCAAGCAGGATCGTCTTCGATGCGTCGTCCCATCCAGCGCCGCTGAGTTCTTTTGCCTTCTTAATTTCGGCGTAGCGCGCCTTGAAGGTTCTGTAATGATTCTCTACATTATCGGGGCTGAACTCCGTATTGAATTTGGCGTTGACAGCCACCAATGCAAAAGAAAACGAGGCGCGTTTGAAAGACTTATCGCACTTGAGGCCTTTCTTTGTTTGTTCTACAAGGAACGGTATCAGGAAATTATCATGTTCCGGCCTCCATCGCTTGTTTGGGGTGCCACGCTTGTTGCTTGCAACCTTCGAATAACCAGTCTCGTTCATACGAGCATGCCCCTCCATTTTGCTTGACAATTCCAATGAGTGGGTAAGTGACACAGTTCAATAGAAATGAAACACAAAAGGCAATAGTCAAAGTCATTAGGCATACAAAACCATCATACGGTCGAAAGGGATAGACATATAACTTGAGAAAAACACAACACATCCGATGGAAAACCAAGAAAAGAAAAAAACAATGTTTTGCATGAGTTACACTAAAGTGTCATAAGCAGCCCACATATCATTCGCTATTGCATCCCGTAGTTCAGCCCATTGTCTGTTTTCCTCACGTTGTTCCCTCTGTGAGCATCCTTGCGTCGAGACCAATTGTTCTGCCTCTACGTCTTCTCCGTTCAATATCGCATCGGCTGGGTCGACACCGGCAATGTAGTTATGGAGAATGCAACAAGCAAGCACTAACCTTACCTGAGTTTTGAATGGGAAAAGAGGATGTGATGTTAGGACTTTAAACCTATTTTTCAACACGGCAAATGCGCGCTCGACCTTCGAGCGCAGCATGGAATGCCTAAGATTGAATAATTCTTTCGGGTTAGTCGGGGGCCTTCCCGTGTGTTCCTTCAAGTGGTATCTAACGCCTCGATACGGTACTATGAATCCATTCATAGTTGTAAACCCGGCGTCTACCAAGTAATATTTCCCTACAACAAACAACAATCTTTAATTATGCTTATTATAATGTCAAAACAGTGCATGAAGTTATTTCCCAACCTTCTATTATTTTTAGACCTTCGGGCTGTGGACGTGAGATTGCATCTCTTAAGACTGTAAAATCGTTTGCTGATCCCTCCCAACCCGCTAAAACGTAGGTGAACTTTAGATCGGGGTTCACAACTGCAAGTACATTTTGGGTCGGACCTTTTCGGCCACGGAACCGGGGCAATTCATGCTAAGGGACAGAGGCATCGATGTGTGTCCCATCAAGAAGCCCTACACAATCCTACGTGATAGAAAAAATTGGAAGATATTAATAATTCTTTCAAGAAATTCCTCGGAACCAATGTATTGAATCATATGTTAGCTTACTTTGAAATAAGGGTACCAGTTTGGGTTGGTCTCAATTTCCGGATGGCAAGCGTTGGTGGGAGGATGCACAAAGTCATCACGTATTGCACATATCGCCCGAAGGATGTTGTTAAAGTGCCGGCTGATAGTTTTCCCAGACCGAAGGAACTCAATGCGGACAGTGCGGTTCTTCGTGTTATGACCCACTATGTGCAAGAATATTGCTAGTTGTTCTTCTATGGCCATGTGTTTGGTATCTACAAGTAGATGCTTGTCTCGCAATATTGATGCGAGATGGAGAAATGGGCCAACGTCCATTCGAAGATAGCTAACACAATAGTCGCAACCACTCCTCAGAATACGCTCCATATGTTTCTTCCTAGTTAGGTCTCGGAACAATGAGGGCTCCCTATGCGTTGCACACCTTGTCAAGTGACTTTCCTCGATTAAATAGGCGACGATGACAACGACAGTTGTGAAGGCTGCTACCAAATGTCTCAACCTAGTATTAACTGCCCAGTTATCCATCTACACGATCAATAATTAAGTTATGGTCGTATAGGCCGGGGCGAAATACGAAATGAATCTTATCCACTAGTTCTAATGGTACGTAGTTTACAGAGCATACTATCATAAAGGCCCGTATCTTCATTGAATATAATAAAATACATATGGGGAGACAGCAGGAATTGGTTAAATCTTAATAGAACAAGAGGACTAAATTCTACACAACAACTATATAGAACAAGAATTCTATGCAAATATTAATGATGACTGAGGAAATTAGGGAAATATTAAGAGAAGACACTTGTGCAGGCAGGTATAGGCTAAATATAAAAAAAAACATCACTAACCAAAGATATGAACACCTTTTAAAACAAGACCAAACCAAAATTATTGTGTGGTGTACAATAACAAAGATGCCGAAGGAAAAAAAAAAACAAAGTGCAGCAAAATTAGCAGTAATGCTTTAAAAAGGCGACAGATGCTTCTGTCAACTTGCATACCAACATACAGTAGAAAGGTCAATAGGTAAACTTCAGGGCAATTTCATATTACGATAGAAAGGTCAAAACAGTAACAAGAGCAGTACTTTGCAAGTAAACTGAAGTATTGTTTTCAGCATTTCATTACAAATGAAGGCTTCTTAGAACTACAACTATTTTATCAATCTCACTGAAGTAAATCTGTCCATCAAATCAAAACCAAATTGCCATATTTATTTGTAATGTAGTCTAAACAACTATGGAATGAATTTGAAAGCAAATAATTATATCAGATTGAATCACCTGTATAAGAAGAGATAGGGGGTAATTACCAGTTGAACAAGGGACACAATCTTATACTTATTGATGAGAATTCTACTTATTCGTGATAACTAAACTTAGTGATCAGTATATGTAAACAAATTAGGGGGAGAAAACCATCAGGGCAGCAGGTTCACATCAGGAGGGCATCAAGTTAAATCTCAAAACAACACAAACATTCAGCCCTACATGGAAATCAGTGAGTACTATATGCAAATAAATTTTGCCTTCATGGTACGTATCCTCCAGGAAGATGTGCAATAGGATCCCTTTAGGCGAATAGAGAAGTAACCGGACCAGGCCGGGCCTCCCTATTAGCCTTGTAATCCTTGGCTTCCTTATTGCGGACAATATACCTACGGAGGCGTCTTATTTTATGTACGACATTGATCAAAAGTGACATTGTGTAGCATATATATCGCGAGCAAGCATGCTTCATAGGACAGTTAAGTAGAACAATAAATTCATAAGTATGATCATGCAAACATCTGGAAAAACATTGCAACACATGAGCCAAACAGACAAGGAAAAAATACTATACCTATACAAATCCAACTTGTGCTCCTCTTGCTAAAACTCCAGTCCAATGTCAAACATCAACAAAAAAAAACAACTATCAATAATGAACAAAATCCAAATACAACCCTGAAAAATATAAATTATCTCCAAAATCACAAAGGTAAGACACAAATGAGAACAATAGCAACTTGAATCACCTGCTTTTAGGTTAACAAAGTAGGTCTACTTCATAAACATGGAAGAAAGGCAAAACAGAGCCAGAACCATTCAATAAAAATTGTGACTGAAGAGAAAAGCTTGAGCTGGACACATGGAAGCTAGAGAATATATTGACCGAAAGAGACAAGGGCATATTATTAAATCAGAAGCATAGTTAAAAAATATGCAGAGATGTGAAATACACAGCAACCAAAAACATAGCAAAGACAATCTTGAAATAAAAGCAGATGTAACAATGCAAAGAGATGTATAATATTGACTACCATGATGAGGTTGTCATTGAGGACAACAACAACACTACCTATGAACCTTGTGCAGTTCATAGAGTACCAACCCAAGGTTCCTTATCTAGACAAACTGAAAAAAGACAAGGGTGATGCCCAATTCAAGAAACACATGAACATCCTGAAGCAGCTCCAAATTAATCTTCCTCTTATAGAGGCATTTTCTCAAATGCCAAAGTATGCGAAATTCATGAAAGAGCTTCTGATGAACAAGCGCAAACTAGAAGAAGCATCTATCGTCGCATTGAGTGAGAGATGCTCTGTCATCCTCTAGAGCAAACTCCTGAAAAAGATCAAGGATTCCGTCGGCCTAGTGATCGAGTGCCGAATCGGAGAAATCAACAATGGAGAAAGCCCTTGCAGATTCCCCTCTCCCCCCGGGTAGTATTAATGTCATGCCATACTCTCTATTCCTTAAGCTAGGCATTCAAAACCTTGAGCCCACCCGCACGACATTACAGCTTGCCAATGGGTCCATGCGCCACCCACGTGGCATTGTTAATAACGTCGTAGCAAACGTCGGGGATCTTGTGTTTTCGGCTGATTTTGTCATTTTGGATGTGCACGAAGACACCGAAGTGGACCATTCTTGGCAATGTCCCTCGCTCTTCTGGACATAAAAGATGGTAAAATGTTTCTTAGGGCTGGTGATGAAGAAGTGACATTCAAATTGCTGGACGTGATGAACCATCCCAAGGAACTCGATGACACTTCCTATGCCTTAGATGATACTGAATTAATTGTTTGTGACTATGTGCAGGAAGTGCTAGAGATTAACCCACTTCATGAATATCTAGAGGACTAGGAGAAGGATGAAGAACTGGCCGCTGAAGAGGAAGGCATACGAAAGCCTTCTAAGGACAAGAAAAAGGGTTTGCCCAAACAACAAAGAAACATAATCCTAATTTGCAAACATGTAAGAAGAGCTAGAAAACAATTTTTTCCAAGGGCACCTCCACTAAGAAAATTCAGGTAAAAACATAATTCTTGATCGACCTAGGTGTAAGGGTTGATGACCTTACACTTGGTCAGCGGGCATACAGTATCACATAGACCAAGCCACGAGGGCGCACAGCTGCGTGGATTTGGTAGCGCGCGCAGGTGGCGCGGCGCTTGTGTTGTGTCGGGACCAAGGGCGGGTGAAATACCCCGCATGATCATGGGCTGATACCGTGAGACGCGCGCGCGCGCTGGACCGTGGGCGTGCGCGCGGCCGATGAGCGAGTGGGGCAGGCGCGCCCCTTACCAAGAGTCAAGTGTCGCAGGACTTCATCATGCAGAGTGTTGGATCTCTAGCAAGTCTAGGCGGGGCGGGACACTTGATCAGGCCGGTTGACCGAGAGCTGATTCCGGATCTGACAAGGCATTGCACAGGCGTATGCAAGTAGGCACGTGGCCGGGAGCGTTGCCGAGCCAGGGGCGAGGATGGCACGCGGTATTACCGCGCGTGACCGGTACTGCTACGCGCTGTGACCAAGGGTGGCTGGTTAAAGCTACAGTCGAGTCAGAGGACACTGCAAGCTAAGTGAAGTCAGGGTATTCACGCCAGGCCGGTATTGAGCATGGGGCTCAATCAACCTTGGATTTGGGGTAGCTCTTGTAATAGGGTCAAATGTGTCTTTGGGAGAAGACAAGGCCACTTGGTGTTGGTTTTGGCCATGGTTGTAAACATTTCTCAATCTAAGAGAGTTTTATGTTTTTCTCTCTCAAAATGGGTTTTCTTTGTGTCGTGTTTCTCGTTCCGACGTGTATTCCGGATTTGCTCGCTTCTTCTTATTTCCGCTATACTTTGTAATGCAAACAGGATTAACGTACTGTTCTTGCAAGGAAAGGCTGACCTGTCGCTATGGTGCATGTCAGGTGCCGCACGGCCAAAGCTGATCGGTTAGGGCTGTGACAGTTGGTATCAGAGCCACGAGTTCGTGGCGTGAAGCGAAGCGCGAGAAGACACAGAAGTGAAGACGGTGGAGATGGCGACTAGCAAGAAGGATCGTTTGGATCGCCTTGAGGAGACAGCAGAGCGCTTGGAGAACGTCGTCGGGAGTGTCGATGATCAGCTCATGAACCTGTCGAAGATGGTCGAAGACCTTGCGATGGGATATCGCGAGAGCCAGAAGACTGTTGAAGTCCTGAAGACGAAGGTGCAGTTTCTGGAGGCAGAAGTCGGCCAACTCAAGGAAGCTAGCGCTTCACCGGTCTCGTGGGAGGCGCCCACGAGAGTGAAGGTCCCCGAACCTTCCCCATTTGATGGCGCAAGGAGCGCCAAGACGCTGGAGAACTTTCTTTGGGATGTGGATCAGTACTTTAAGGCTGCAAGGGTGCCGGGCCATGAGCAGGTCCCGTTGGTCGGGATGTACCTTACTGGCGATGCGAAGCTATGGTGGCGAACTCGTCAGCAGGAGGACGCTCAGGCGGGTCGGACAAGTTCGAACTCGTGGGTCGAGTTGAAGAAGGAATTGCGAGAGCAATTCTTGCCTGGCAACACTGCTTGGGTAGCTCGCACAAATCTGAAGGAGCTACGGCAGACAGGCACTGTCCGGGAGTACGTGAAGGAGTTTTCATCACTGATGCTGGATATCAGGGACATGTCCGAGGAGGACAAGTTGTTTAACTTCCTTACGGGACTCCAGAGTTGGGCCCAGATCGAGGTACGGAGACAGGGCGCGAAGGACCTGACCTCCGCGATCATTGCAGCTGAAGCACTGGTGGACTTGCAAACCTTACCCGGTGGAGAGGGTGAGAAGGCGAAGTTCAGATCCAAAGACAAGAAGCCAGTTGAGAGAGGGACCGGAGATGGGTTCCTAAGGTGGAAGCCTACCGGTCAGGCCAGATGGAATAGACCCAGGGATAATGGAAGAGCAGCGAGTGGTTCAGGCAAGATGAGTGGATGTTTCATCTGCAAAGGACCACATATGGCAAAGGATTGCCCTAAGCGTGAGAAGTTGGTCGCGCTTAGAGATGAGTCGAAAGCGATTCGGAGGACCCGGCAAGGATGAGTCCTTTACAACTGTTGGGTGCCTAGAAGACTGTCCAAGAGTGACAGGGCGGTGGATTCTCGATCTATGTGGAGCTGACCTTGAATGGAAGGGCCATACAAGGGAGGGTGGATACAGACGCAACTCACACTTTCATCAAGGAGGATGTGGTGACTCGGTGGGGACTGAGCGTAGGGACGCACACGAGCCGAGCGGAAGCAAGTTAACTCTCGAGCACGGGCGGTGGCCCGGGAAGATTGATCTCGCGGCGGTCACATCGGATGATTTCGAGTTGTTACTGGGGATAGAGTTCCTCAAGTCTGTGAAGGCCGCTGTTGTTCCACATTTGGGTGGTCTTCTTATGGATGAGAAGAACCCATGCTTTGTAGCGGGAGTGGCTGCAAAGGAGAAGAAAGGGAAGAAACCGACGCTTTCTGTGCACCAGAGGGTGCAAGGGCTGGGTTATGGAGAACTCAGTTATGTTGCTGCTGTATTGGAAGTGCAGGATGACCTGGTGGAGGATCTACCTTCAGTTGTGGCTGAAGTCTTGACGGAGTTTCAAGACGTGGTGCCGCCGGAACTACCCCGTGAACTCCCACCCCGGCGGGCAGTAGATCACCAGATTAACCGGGCTGCGAACCCCTGCCCGGGCTCCCTATGTCACACTTGGAGTTGACAGAGTTGAGGATATGACTCACAAAGCTTGATAATGGCTTCATTTAGCCAGAGGGCATGCGCTGGTGTTGTTCCAGAAGAAGCGGGAGTGCTCTCTTCGACTGTGCGCGGACCGCCGAGCGTTGAACCAAACACGGTGTTTGTGGTGAATCCTATGGTGGATCACATTGTTCACTTGAAGCAGGGATTATCAAGATGGAGGGAGTGACAACTGTTGTGAAGTTGGAGAAATATCATTTCTCGGGGTGAAGTCCGTATGGTCGGGCTAAGGTGGCGGTGGTTTTGGACTGGCCTGCACCGTCCAAACAAGGTCGTGCCGTTCACCGAGTTGTTGAAGAAGGACCAGCCGCGGGGTTGGACCGAGAGGCAACAGACTCTATGTGCCGAAAGGAGTGAAGATTCGGCAGAAGCTCTTGGGAGAGCATCATGATGTTCCATGGGCGGGACATCCCGGTCGTGAGCGAATGAAGACCTTGCTCACAAGACATTGTTATGGGCCGGATAGGGGCGAAGACTTTGAAGCATATGTGAAGACGCGTTTCGTGTGCCAACAAGACAAGTCGGAAAGAAGACGGGAGGCCTGTCTTCTCCAGCCGTTGAGTGTTCCGGAAAAGTCATTTTTCTCCGGATTTTCCTAAGGTGGAAGAGATGTCGACAGTGATGGTGGTCGTGGACCGATTCACAAAGTATGCGGTATTCGTACTCGCACCGGTAGTGTGTTCAGCAAAGGTGGCTGAGCTGTTCCTGAAGCATGTGGTGAAGCACTTTGGGGCACCGGGAGACATCATAAGCGATCGAGGTGTTCGCTTTACTGGGCGGTTCTGGACGGCGTTGTTCGAGTTGTTGGGCACAGAGTTGAAGTTTTCAACAGCGAATCATCCGTGGACGGATGGGCAGACGGAGAGGATCAATACTCTGTTGGATGAGTATCTCCGACACTATGTTTCAGCTTCGCGGAAGAATTAGCTAAGTCTGCTTGATGTGGCGCAGGTTAGCTACTTTATCGGTCTTCATCAACGGAGAGGAGTCCGTTTGAGCTTGCGTATGGATACCAACCTATTACTCCTTCAAAAGGTGGCGAAGAGGAGGACATGAGGAGAATGTCCTGCCGCGTATCATTTTGCTATTGATCGGCAAAAGATGATGGAGAGTGCTCGGGATAGCCTCGCGAGGCGGCTCGCCAGGATGAAGAAGTATGCAGATCAAGGGAGACGTCCTTTGGAGTTCCAAGTAGGGGACAAGGTTTGGTTGAAGCTCACTCCACAGGTGTGGAAGAAGTTACATCAGGAGGATGTACACAAAGGCGGAATCATGTGGTATGATGGGCCTTTCGGTATTGTCCAGCGGCTGGACAACCCCACTGATTTATCAAGGGCGAAGAAGAGTCGGGCTCCGCCGACTATTCGCGAAGAGTTCAGCAGGGTGGCTGAGCGGATCCTAGACCGAAGAGTAGAAGGCCAAAGCAAGAAGAACCGCAGGGCGTTCTTCCTTGTCCAATGGAAGGACTTGCCTATGTCAGAGGCAAGCCGGGGGCGCGATACTACTCTTTGGCAGTTCAAGGAGTTGGTGGAAGACTTCTTGAGTTCGAGACCGACGAGGACGTCGGGTTCAACTAGTGGGGGTGGTTTGTAAGGGTTGATGACCTTACACTTGGTCAGCGGGCATACAGTATCACATAGACCAAGCCACGAGGGCGCACAGCTGCGTGGATTTGGTAGCGCGCGCAGGTGGCGCGGCGCTTGTGTTGTGTCGGGACCAAGGGCGGGTGAAATACCCCGCATGATCATGGGCTGATACCGTGAGACGCGCGCGCGCGCTGGACCGTGGGCGTGCGCGCGGCCGATGAGCGAGTGGGGCAGGCGCGCCCCTTACCAAGAGTCAAGTGTTGCAGGACTTCATCATGCAGAGTGTTGGATCTCTAGCAAGTCTAGGCGGGGCGGGACACTTGATCAGGCCGGTTGACCGAGAGCTGATTCCGGATCTGACAAGGCATTGCACAGGCGTATGCAAGTAGGCACGTGGCCGGGAGCGTTGCCGAGCCAGGGGCGAGGATGGCACGCGGTATTACCGCGCGTGACCGGTACTGCTACGCGCTGTGACCAAGGGTGGCTGGTTAAAGCTACAGTCGAGTCAGAGGACACTGCAAGCTAAGTGAAGTCAGGGTATTCACGCCAGGCCGGTATTGAACATGGGGCTCAATCAACCTTGGATTTGGGGTAGCTCTTGTAATAGGGTCAAATGTGTCTTTGGGAGAAGACAAGGCCACTTGGTGTTGGTTTTGGCCATGGTTGTAAACATTTCTCAATCTAAGAGAGTTTTATGTTTTTCTCTCTCAAAATGGGTTTTCTTTGTGTCGTGTTTCTCGTTCCGACGTGTATTCCGGATTTGCTCGCTTCTTCTTATTTCCGCTATACTTTGTAATGCAAACAGGATTAACGTACTGTTCTTGCAAGGAAAGGCTGACCTGTCGCTATGGTGCATGTCAGGTGCCGCACGGCCAAAGCTGATCGGTTAGGGCTGTGACACTAGGCACAAGCAATATTGATTTGCTGCTTTCACTGAATTTACCCAGGAAGAGTGGTACCTTAAGTCCTTGGAGGAAGGGTAAGACAAAAAGTTTCGAACCACCATGATGTTAAGTGAAGGTATGTCAGTCTCGTGACATAAAACAAACGCTTGTTAGGAGGCAACCCAACTTTAATTTCTCAGGTTTCTTTCTTTTCAGTTTGTTTGTCTTTGGTTTTGTCTTATACTTTGTGTTCTCTCAGTTAGGTTTTCCTTCTATGTTCTCCAGCCTGGCATTTCTCATGTGAGAGATTTTTATTCCTTTTTTGACGTGGATCGAATGTGTTTCGTATTACAGATCATGTTTGTACAGAACGATGAATCTCTGCGAGCATAATTGAACTTTTTGTTGCACACTGGGCATCGTGCGGGCCGCACGATGCCTGCACAAGGTTTATAGAAGCCCTTGCAGCCTTTGTGCGTCCTGCACGGGTCTTCCAGGGAGTCGTATTGACGGCGTGCGGCCTGCATGCCGGCCTGCAAGGGGTGGGCTAGAATCCATGCGGCTTCGTGCCGCCTGCATGAATGCCCGCACTGTGTAGCTGATCAGGAGTGATTACCCTTTATTCTTTCTATCTTTTCTTCATGTTGTTTTCCTTTAGTTGCATTGTTGTTTTCTTGCTTTTGTACTCTTATTGGTTTGGGCTTATTCCTCCAACTCTGTTTCCTTTCCTACTGTAGTAAATGTCAGTTTGCTTGTAGTTTTTTTTTTCATGTTCGGTTTTTTGCGGATGCTCTAGAATAACGCTTCTTTTTGTATTTCGAGAGGAATCACAACCATTTTGCTCCCCTACTTCTTCAATTTTTGTTGACCAAGTCAAGTTCCCGCACCTTATAAACTTCATCGACTTTATTTAACCAATCTAGGGAAGTTCATGAAAACCTTTCCATACTGCATGCATATTGTTATCCTCCATTCCACTGCTGAATTATGTACAGTGGCGACAATGCACGACTTTAAGTGGGGGTGGATAGGTGTTTTGTGAACTGTCTAAATAATTTATGTTGTTCTCTCATGCATGATTGCGAACCTAGGATGATAATGATGATTTGTAGAAGTGTATTAGTGTCGAACTAGGATAAATGTCGCACCTAATTCACAACCTTACACTTATGGCGGGTGGTACCATCTGCGGCATTCTTCCACACCCCCAAGTAGAACCCTGGACAACTAGTTTGAGGCAGGCAACATTTTCATGACTCTCGCTGGTTATAGCCCATCACTTTGGTCTTTAGTTTTAAACTGTTAGGTTGGTTCTCTAGTAGGGCTCTAAGGGCCTCGGGTCCACTTCAAAAGAAAAAGATGCTTGAAAAAGAGAAATGACATAGTTAAGTAGAGACAACGCTCCTCTGTATAAGTTAGCACAATAACTTGGGATGCAAACTCCAAATCAGAGTGCCCTAAGTGAAAAAGCTACTAAAGCATGAGCGTGTTTATGTGAATCAGTAATCCTCTGACTAGGTTGGGGTTTTGGGTACCTCATGAGCATATTTACCCCTCAGAAAGGAGATTTACAATCCACGTTTCTCAAAAAAAAAACTACGGATCCCAAGTGAAATCTAGCCCGGCATCAGGCTCGTAGCCACCAGAAGGAAGGACCTGAGACTGCTTAGGAGTTTTCTAGAGTCTAATCTACCTCTTTAAGGCTGGAAACCATCGTGTGTGGTGTGAGTTGACATCGAGAGTGGTTTTGGAGGTGTTGTCAGTCTCACCTAGACTATAGGGGATAAAATAAGGGAATTGCACACACATCACATCATTTGCTACATTTTGGTACATAACTCTCCATTCTCTTGTTGGAGCGACATTTTGAGTTCTACTTGTGCTATTGTTCTTTCTGCCATCTAAGCCAAAGGTTTTGTATTTAGCCACTTATCAGTCTTCATTAATCTCTATGTTTGTTTGCTTGAGGACAAGCAAACGCTTAAGTATGGAGATATTTGATAAGTGCTTAAATACATTGTTTTATATTGTATTATTCTCCTACATTCATGCAAGTTCAAATAACACCGATGCTCTTTTATGCCATTTCTTGTTATATTTGCGTTTCAGGATATTAGAGAACCCCTCGGAGCCGATAAGGAAGATTTTAGGTGTCGCGGATTATAAAATAGGCACGTTTGAAGATTATAGGGACCCCCGAACACCATGCAATGAGATGGTGAGCAACCGAGGTGGAAATGAAGCGAAATGGCCCCAGTAGGGGGCTGTGCGATCTCCATGTGGGCCGCGTGCGGCCGTATAGTGCCAACAGAAGCCTGTGTGGTCTATATCTTTGCTTTTTTATGAGCAAAAGAATTGGTGCTTGCCTAACTCTTGTTTTATTGAACAAAAAAGACTACTTTTAACACTATTAACAAATAAGTAATAATAACCACCAAACTAGGCCACAGTTTTACAATAGTGAACAAACATAACCATACCAACTTACAACAAATTAACTATAAATTGCCAAACTAGCCCCAGTTTTACAGATTAGACTAGCTTATGTTTTTACAATAGTGAATAAATAACTAGAATATATTTTACAAACTAATAAGGCTCATGATTAATTCAAAATTCTAACCATGGACTATTGGCACATATTTTACAAGGTGATGAGACTCTATTCTTGAAAGATTATGCTTCCATTGTTGTTACTCCCCGTTCTGCGGGATCAGCACGCAATAACTGCCGGGACAACCTGAGGAGGGACACTCACGTCACTTAACCCTGGAGTCTCTACAAGGGTAACAAACACATGAGAAGAAACAACTATGAATAGAAATCACAAGTCTAAAATATACAAAATATGGAGCACTAAGAATAATGCGGAGGAAGCAATCAAGCCATAACCCAAATATAGGGTTCAATGAAACATGCTAGTCATATTTATAACAAGCTTTCCAATAAACTAGACAAGCATACAAACTAAGCATATAGAGTGACAAATACATTAGTGGATCCAAAAAAGAACATACAAAAGATTGAGAATAGGAAAGATAGCTAGAAGAATGCTCAGCACTTTGTTCCACCGCAATGCCACTAGAAGCAAAAGCCTGAAATGGAGGGAACGGGTGAGTAACCAGAGTTATTCAGTGAATGTGTTAGCAAAATTCTAATAGAGTGTACAAAGTAATCGGTAAAATGACAAAGTCAAGCTTTTGCATGAATACATATAGGCTAGAACATTTCAGTATATGAATATCAACATACATATATATGTATAAGAATACCACAGATAGCCTAAAAGACCCGTCATCACCCATAACTCATTCATGATGTAATATGAATTTTAAAACATTAAAACATGCAACTCTTCATCAAACCAATTTATTTTGCGTAAAAACATATTTTCTCAAAACAATTTACTTTCCAAATAATATACAAATGTTCATGTCTCAAAGATCTGATTTGCAAAATGACATATTTTCTCAAAATACAAAGTTTGCATCTCAAGCAAGTTAATAATGGTCTAGATACCTCTCTAAACTCTAGTCATGCCTACGGCTAAGTTCAGAGTAGTCAAAGCACTTATGTCCTTAACGTTGACCCACCGGGTCCGTGTGATGACTTCAGACTCCTGATGAACATCTGTTCAAGGCTCTACATGTTACATGAAGTGGATAGATAAACCGAGCCCACCATGCCACCTCTAAAGGCTGCTCCGTGGGGACCACCTACTACATCAGGTGAGTTCCAACCCCAACATCAATAAAACTAAAAAGAAAGTGACTAATAATACAATTCATATAAATCATGTCATAGGGTTCTTGTCTATGACAAATATTCACATATCAGGAATGAATATCATTGCCATATAAACCAAAGCCAAAAGTATAATATGTTCATAAGGTTTAACAATTCAATTCAACCCAATGTACCAACGTATCAATAAGCATTTTTATCAAACATCAAGAGTTTTGTTTATAAAACAAAAAACATAGAACTTCTTCCAAAATAGTCAAATCATTAGTTTAACATGATAAAACCAAGGATTTCTTTTAAATCAAACCATAAATGTATTTAAATATTATTCTACTACAAATGTGCAATCACATAACCCACTCACAACTTGGCGATAAAAACCTCGAGTGTTACAATAGTTCTACAAGTAACCATACTATTTAAAGGATGAAGGTTACTCAAGATTTCAACAAAGATACAAAAACGATCATACTTTACAACATTCTACACAACAAACAAGAATATATTGCAAGGTTGAAGGTTTAAAAAGCATCATTCACCATAAGCCCTAGATTTACTCAACCAAGATGAAAAACATGGAGTAAAGAGAAGAAGAAGAAGAACTCATACCTCGATGATTTCAAGAAGAAGACGTGAAGGATAATCCTCCAATCCACAAGCAAAGGAGGTGGAGAGGATTGGTGAGATCTCTCATTCAAGAAGTAATGAAGAACAAATGAGGAAGATGGGTTAGAAGGAAAGAAAAACTAGTAAAAGACCATTATACCTTGCTTCATAAAGTCCCGCGTGCGCCGCGGGAAGGGGGGGGTGTGTGAAACATCCACAAGGCCTTGTGAAATGTTCACACGTTGGTGTGAACATTTTTCACATAGCCTTGTGTGTTTATGACGATTGCTACAGTAATATTGCTACAACAATCCCTGCTATAGTGCTCTCAAAAACTAAAATGGTACAAGGGCACCCACACGCGCGTGCCCATGTGGTTCTTGGAAATGTCACACAGTCTTAAACATGGCCATGTACATGCTCAGGAGGATTTCTAGCCATGTATTCGGCAAAAACACATTGAAACAACCATTCTACAACCATGAACTTTACAAAATATTCAAAACAAACTACTACGCACACAAAAATTAGGAAAACAAAGCCGAGCCAAAATCCTTAGTATCACAATTGCATTGTCTAAATTCTGGTCTTTAGGAATATTCTAAACTGATATAGTTAAGCATTATATTATTGAGCAGCATGCTGGCTTGACCATAATCTTCAAAGCTGTAACCTCCATACCATGGATTAAATTTTTTTTAAATACAAAGTAGTTGGTGTTAGGCTATCAATTAGGCTTGGGAATGGGTTGCATAGCCCAAAAGTAAAATTGTTAGCATATACCTTTATATGACTATCTTTGAATATCAAGGCATTGATGAGCGCATTTCATATATATATATTGCATGCTATACCTTCATCATTATTGAGTGTTTTGGCTATAATTCTCCAAGTACGGTGCTATTTGAGGTATTCGTTGTTCGTCATGCAGATATCAAAGTCCTGAAGTAAAAAGAAGCGCTTTTGGAACAATTTTAGAAGCTAAAGGACTTAGAAGAAACCTCATCAAGCTCAGCACGGTTTGAGCACGCCCGTGCTGTTCCCCGTGCAAAATGCAGAAGAATTCAACTGCGATTCAGCACAGCCTGAGTCCGCTGAGCACGGGTGTGAAAACCTCAGCACGGTCGAAGCACGCCCGTGCTGCTTCCCGTGAAAATTACAGGAGAATGCGGCCATAGATCAGCACAGCCAGAGTTCGCTGAACACGGTCGTGCAAAGCCTCAGCACGGTCTAAGCACGCCCGTGCTGTTCCCCGTGCAGATTACAGGTTTGTGAGTTTTCTGAAGAGTTATTTGACCGTAATCTGCACGGCTTGAAGCACGGTTTCATCACGCCTTTGCTCACATTGGGAAAACTTTAAAACCCTAAAAACTTAGGTTTTTGGGGGATTTTTGGTGGGCGAACTTTGGGAAAAAGAAAGGGAGAGCTTTGGGGGTTCATCCTCCTCTTCATCAAGGGAATGGCAAGCTTATAGTAGGCCGATCGGGAGGAGATCTTACCACATTATAGATCCTCAGACAACCTCAAGGATGCAAGAAATTAGGGAGTTTTCTACTTCTTGTCTTTCAATTTCTTTGGCATTGTATTTGTTGGGTGTTGTCATGAGGGGCTAAACTCTTAAGGGAGCCCCGGGGTTGTTTGGATGACGTTGTAGCTTGAACTCATTTCTTTACTTGCAGTGTTTATGAATGTCTTATTCCTTTTAATAAATCAAGGTTATTGGCTATCTTGTATGTTGTTTAGTGCTTGATGCTTGGTAGTTAGGTTCTCTTATCTAGGCTTGTGAATCGTTATCGATTGTTGCAAGCAGTGGGAGTTCAACTTAGGGCTCGGCAGCGCTAGAAACCACATGCTTATAGCGTAACTAGGTTTAGAACTGAAGACATCTCTGATAAACACTGAGAAAGACCGAGTTAGTGAACGTCAGAAATCCAACCCCGGGGCCCCATCTCCTCCATCGAGTCAATCCTCAAACCTTCCCTTGGTGAACTTCCCTTTCCTTAATCTCCTTGAATTCGACCCAGAATCAAATCCATCTTCTTCTGTTGGTTAGATATTAGAGATCCGACGAGTATCAAAAGCTATACCAGTCCCTGTGGATTCGACTACCCGACCTAAAGGGTACACTTTACTACTTGTACGACCCGTGCACTTGCGGATACGCAAGGGGCGTACCAGGCATGCTGACCGTTTCCAAAGGGATTATATATTAACATAGGGAATAGTCTTCCAGTTTCTTGCCAACAAAAATGCTTTCCATGGTTTCAAGTGTTCTTTCATGTAATATGGAAGAATCGCATCATGTAATTCTTACGCTAATAGTTTGATTTGGTGGGGTTCATGGTCTCTCAAAATAACTAAACTGATATTATGCCTTGCCTCATTAGGGTATCGTTCTTCAAATGAGGGATGAATAGATATAATTTCTAGTTTAATAAAGCCTTCAAATATTTTTCTGCAACACTTAACGGGTATGGTAATCTCCATTGAGGATCAAAGAGTGCTAATTGTTTCTCATCAGTGCAAGTAATCCTAGATATGTTACCCTCCTTTAATAATGGTTGTTAAGTGAATACAACCTCCCTAATTTCCACATCTTTGCACTAGGGTAAATTAATTAACTAAGTGAACACAATGAATTCTTCAAACACACTCGCAGCCTTGGTCTTTATGAGTTGGTTCACAAAAGGCTTTTCTTGCTACTTTAACCATGGTGGTAGTTCTTTACGGTCCGTTTGATTAGAGGGAATGGGAATATGGGGAGGGGGAAGGGGAAGGGGAAGGGGATAGGAATAAGGAAAGGGGATTGGGGATGGGAATAAAAATAATATTTGGTTGTAGTTAATGGGGATAGGAATATGAAAAGATGTAGAGGAAAATTTTAGTAAAATTACTTTTGTACCCTTGAATATTTTAATTAAATAATGTATCTTAATTTTAAAAGAAACAATTATTAAATGACTCTAATTTCAATAAATAATACTTAAAGGAGTTACCGATGTATTTATTTTTTTAAATAAAATTTTAAATTTATACCTTTTAATTGACAAGTACAATTTAATTATTTTTAAATCACCAAAATTTTAATAAATCTAATGTTTCAAAAATAAATACAAACCATAACGTGATTTTTAATTTCCATCCAAAATATTATCCAAAAATTAAAAAAAAATCAACATGGCTTCTCCTCATTTTAAAGGGTAAAAATATAAGGGTAAAAATGTAATTTACATACACAGGCATACTCAATCCCCCGAAAATGAGAGGGATGAGTATGAAGGAGTTCAAGGCCATACAATCCCCCCCCTTAATCCCTTCCCATGTTCCTAGGTGCATGCACATGCCACAAGGAGCCCAATTCTTGGGGATCAATCCTTGTATCCAAACCGATTGTTAGGGACATGTGTCGCCTTTCCCAAGATCTCTTGTTCGCTAAGGACTGTTGGTACTCCGTACATATCCATAACTTGAAAACTTATTGCTTTACTCCAGAAATTTTTCAAGAAACGTCTCAAATCTTTCTTACCTAGCAGCTTTCTCATGTTCTTTTTAATAATTTCTTCTAATTTTTTATTTAATTTTATGGATTTTTTTTATCTCTATCATTTTCTGTTCAATGTTATTTTCTGGCTTTTCATTTTTTTTCTTCTAAGATTCTTACCTCCATCTCTGGATATTTAATATGCTGTATTAGCTAAAAAAATAAATGAAAATAGGATGTCATAAAATACAATCTCTTGGGGTAATAACCCGACAAGGAGAGATACATTTTCAGAAACATATAGCTGCAACCATAGTGGAAATGCCAAATAAATTATAAAATTTAAATCAAATTCAGTCTTTCTTAGAAAAATTCAATAATGAAGATATAAAATTAGCACAAAAAATAAAAAAAATAATCAGAAATTTAAAACAATTAGAACTTCCTCCTAAAAAACTTATGTATATCAAATTTACTATATATATATATATATATATATATATATATATATTAATGCTATTTTTTGAAAAGAGGATACTTATCTTCTTCAGTACTATTATTTATAGTTAAAAATCACTCGTCTTTTTTCTCTAAGTATTTTGCTATATTAATTTACCATAGATGTTCAAGCTCTATGTGGACTATGGGTTTCCAAAATTAAAATTAAATTATTTTAATTTATTTTCATGTTTATCAATTTTTTGTTATTGATAGGGTGTAGCTTTCATCACAAGACATGTCCTCCTTATATAGTTATTTAAGTTTTTTAATAATGTGTTCCATTTTGGTTTTGTTAAATTATTTTTTTATCGAAATTAATTTCGTCAAATATAGTTTCATCTGTTAGGATATCTTTGGGTATTATTTCTTCCACAAGATTATAATGTGTTAAAATCCAAGGAGCAGTTTGGATACTATCCATTTGTTTACAAATAGTAACCCTTTCTCCTTGAAGTATTATACCACAATTTTTTATGTTTTATAACATTCATACCCATAAGGAACCTTGCTTATTTATTTCCTAGTGTTGGTTTAACTGATGCAAATTACTAGTTTTTAAAAATTATATCACAACTTACTAGTTTTTCTTTCAAATACCGTTGCTTTTCCGAAGGTGCCTTACCTGTGCTTGATACGAAGATTTTTCTATACATTTTTGGGGAACTAGTTATGGAGATAGATAGCATTATTAGCTCCTTTATCTGTTATTCCTTTAACACTTATTTGAAATCCATCCTTAAATTCAATCATAAAGGCTAAGTTTAATAAATTATCACTTCTTTGGTTAGGTTGATTTATAAAAACCTCTCTTTCATCTCTATTTTCTTCAATTATTTTTATATTTTCAGTAATAACTATTCCTTTTCCTTTATTTAAACTTACCAAGTTCCCCTTTAATTCTAGATTTTTCCATTTCCAGTTGTTTTATTGATTTTAAAAGCCGTTCAATTATTTAATTGTTATTATTAAGTAGATTGATGATGAGCATTTATTGAGCTTTCAAATTTCATACTAATTGTATATTGATAGTTTTCTTTAGCACATGACTTGCATATAGACAAATCACATTTGATACAAGTAGTCCCATATTTTGTTACATGATACTTATTGCAAATATCATATTTTGTTTGAAATTTATTTTAAAATCTTCAAACTCATGAGCATAATCATAAGATTTTTTGTCTATAGTTTCTAAGAGATATTTGGGATCCTTGTCTAAACCATATATAGGCCATTGTTTTCAGCCCATTCTATATATATTTCCAAAATCCCTAACACCTTGCTTTTGTAACATCTGATTCCCGTCAATCTAATAACTTTGCTACAATAATAATTGTGTTGTGGCAAAAATTCTATATGATTCCTCAAGCTATTGTGAAAACTCATCAGTACTAGAATTTCATAGTGGTTGTTTTTTTCTCGTTATATTCTCCGTACTGTTTGCTAGCTTGGTTGTTGCTACTTAATTTGAGTTGCTTGTTCATTCATTATAAACGTCATCATAATTAGATATTATTCCTGATTCATCAATCATTTTATAGATATCTATCTGTTGTAATTGTCTAGCTATTTCTTCCTCCTCAGTCATCAATTCTTCTTCATAATACATTTTTTTTTTTTCAATTTTCTCTTGCTTTATAGGATAATTATTGTATTCATATCTGCATTTTATTGAAAAATGAATGTCAACTATATCCTCTAATAATTCTAAGACAAATTTACTCCAACCATATCCTTTATAATATTCTTCAATTAAATTTTCCATTGGCCTTGAAAAAATGATAAGCAACTAAAGTGTTAATTATTTTACTGAGTTCTGAATTCTGTGAATTCTCTTTTTGACTGGGCTATTCTTTGGGCTTTGTATAGTTTTTTTCTTTTATCATTTCACTCACATTCGTGGAGTACTTAAATATTTTCTATAGTTTTTTTACCTTATTTTACTCACTTTATGTGTGCTTTATGCATTCCTTAAACATTTTTAATTCTTCTAATAATATTTCTATAGCTTCATATTCATTATCATTATTTTAATATATTTACCTCCCTCTCTATATAATTTTTCTTCGCTATTCATCTTCTTCACCAATAACTTCTTCAATTCTAACTTTCTTAACACATTCATTATCATATTCATAATAATATGTTTTTTGGGTAAAAATCTAAGAACAGTCCCTGTATGGCTCTAAATGCGCTTTTTATTCCCTTTATTCTAATGTGGCCCTTTTAAGTCCATCAATTATCTAAATTAAGAAATTCCATTCTACCAGCTAATAGCCGTTACTTGTGCCGTTAATGAGTATTAATGTGGAGCCACGTAGCATTCTATAATGCTTATGTGGCATTCTCCATCCCCATAGAATTTTCCCTAGCTACCACCCTCTCCTCTTAATTAAGCTCCCATCACCCTCTCCCCTATATCAACCCCTGCCATCCCCTTTCCTCTTCCCAGTCCCCATTATCATCAAACCTGTGATGTTGCAGCGGCATCCCCCTCTATAGGCGCCAAAGTCCAACTTGAAGTACTCGAAGACACATTACCTCGCGAAGATTCCCTTCAACAGTGAAGATTGTGTAGGTTGCAAGATTAGGTTGGATTAGTTGAGTGTAGAAGATGGAACAAATGACATGGACTTGGGGTTGAGTTTTTGCATTTCGAAGGAATGTCAAATTAGGTTTTTTTTCACACATCACCATGCTCTTGGGAAAAATTCAAAGATTGTATTTTCTTTTTCTTTTTTTTTAACAGTCTTTGTCGTATATGATTTCTTTCAATAAATCACAAATGATTCCGGCATGGATCTGTGGAAGGATCCGAATTGAGAATGTATTTTTTTTTTAAATCATTTTTTAAATGGTGAAATTCTATGGAAGATAGAGAATGCCACGTAAGCCTTATAGAATTCCACATGGCTTCACATCAGCACTCACTGACAGCACAAGTAACGGCTATTAGCTAGTGGACTGAAATTTCTCAATCAAAATAATTGGGATACTATCACTTTTCTAAGTCTAAGGGGGGTCTAGGTGTCAAGAACCTTATGATCGCCAAAACTTCTCTAATGGCTAAAATTTTTTTCCATTATTTAAATAATGACAATGCCATTTGGATAGATATTCTTCACTTTAAATGTGGTCATTTGAACTTTTGGTGGGATGGTGCCCCTAATCGTTGCTCAAATTTCTTTAAAGGTCTTTGTGCTGCCGCTTCTAAACTTAAACCTTTATGTCGGCCGTTTTCGATTAACACTAATCATTCCTCCTTTTTGTTTGACCCTTGGTGCTCCACTATGCCCCTTGCTTTTTATCCTACTTTTCTAAATACGAATCTGGATTTGGATGCTTTACAAATTTCTGATGTTTGTTGCAATGGTCGCTGGGACTTTTTTAAAATCTAGGAGCTCTTTGGTGACAATTGTATGTTGTTTTTTGAAAGACTAAGTGACATTAACGATATTGTCAGGATTTAACCTAAGTCTACTAGTAACAAAATTTCCACCTCTACTTATCAATGTTTTAATCATAATAGAATTCATTCTGACACCTGGTTTGGCTGGAAGACATTGTGGGCTCTTAGGATTGCTCCTCGCGCTAAACATTTCTTGTGGGTCACTATCAAAGGCCGAATCCCTACTAGTGACTATCTTCACTACATAAAATTAGGCCCTTGGAATCTTTGCAGCTTTTGTGGGTTGAATCTTGAAACTCTTGATCATCTTCTCGGTTGGTGTATAAAAACCAGACATGTTTGGAACATTCTAGGTGCCAAGATCAACAAAGAGCTTAATTTTCAGAATGGTGTTTGTTTTGGTGATTGGCTTTTAAGCCCCCAATTTTCCTCCTTTGATAGAGCTGCTATTGCTTCTTTGGTTTGGCACATCTGGAAAGCCCGGTGTGACGTTATTTTCATAGCTCATTCTCCAAATTGGAACTTCATTGCATGTAAAGCTTTGTCACATGCTCTGGACTTCAACAAAGTGCATGAAGATCAACACGGCAAACGTCTCATCTTGAACAATTTCCAATTTGGTGCTACATTCTTATTTGTCTCCAAATTGTGGAATCCCGACACAAAGGTAAGCAGTATAGGCTCTGACTCTAATTACATGGTTTCTATTGCAAGATGTTACTCTGCTCAAGCCGAAATGGACATCACTGCTAAAGCAATGGCTGTTATGACTGCTCTGCAAGAGACTTCTATCACCTGTACAAAATTGCATCATGTCTTTATTGAGAATCCAGCTTTCTATAAAATTCTCAAGTGCAATCAAGCTCTATGGGTTTGGCTACTTCATGCGTGGATTCCAGCCCTCGAACAGCTTCTCCATTCTATTGGAAATCTTGAAATTCATGTCATTCCCAAATCTTGGAACTCACTGGCCTCCGGATTAACTGCACATAGCCTGAATCTCCATGGACTCAGTCTCTTCCAGTGTAGTCGAGATCTGCCTCGTTGGTTAAGAAAACTGCTCATTACCGACGGAACATTCCGTCGGTAATGGTTGTCTTTCCGTCATTAAAACACATTACCGATGAACTTTCCGTCGGTAATAATCAGTCGGTAATTCTCTCATTGGTAATGCTCTTCCGTCGATAATAATAAAATCGGTCGGTAATAAGTAAATCATCTGTCTTAAAATATTTTATTATTTCTCTAACATTAATATTTGCATATTATTTTGTCTTATTATTATCTTTTCTCCTATTACGTATGGTTCTTTATCTTGAGAATCGGATAATCTGAGCAATAATAAGAAGAAAAAGTACACACACAAGAATTTTACGTAGTTCGGTCTTAAAGAGCTACACCCACGATTGTACAAATATCAATTTGTTTCACTCACAGCAAATTAGGAATTACAATTATAAGGCTATTTATAAGGAAAAGATAACAAACATTTCTATAGGATATTTATAGGGAGAATATAGCAGTTATATTTATGGGAAAAGATTAATCTTAATCAAAATTTTCAAATAAGCCTTGGGCCTGAAAAGATAAACGCTAATCAAGGTTTTATATACCCAACAGTCTCCCACTTGGAGGCTGATTACATCAGCTGCACTCTACACACCTGTAAACCCAAAATCTGTAATGATCAACTTCTATTAGCGCGGCGTCTTCTCATCAATCAACTCAAAGGCGAGTTGAAGGTTTGCAAAACTTCAACTTTTCTGTAATAACCACTTTATTCAACATATCTGCATTATTATTTGAACCAAGGATCTTCATCAATGACAAGACACTACCACTAATTAATTATCTGATTAAATGATACCTCAGCTGAATATGTTTTGCCCTAGCATGGAACACAAAATTTTTCTCAAAGTGAATAGCACTTTGACTTTAACTATAAAAAACAAAGTGACCTGTTTCCTATCCAACTCTTCAAGAAAGTTCTTCAACCAAATCATTTTCTTACTAGCTTTTGAAGTCGCGACATCCAACTCACGGTTGTGCCACCCACTGTGAAAATATACTATGTAGTGCTGTTTTTTGGTATCCAAACAACCATTTAAATCTGTATTAGAAAATCTTTCCAAAATAACATCTTGCCTTTTGTAGCACAAGCCAACTTTAGAAGTACCTTTTAAGTAGCATAATAACCAGCTAACTACTTCCCAATGCTCTCTTCTTGGATTGGACATGAATCTGCTAACAACTCCCACTGCATGAGTACTATCTGCCGGCGTGCATACAATTTTATACATAACACTACCAATTGTAGATGCATATGAAACTTTAGTCATATATTCTCTATCTTCATTCATTTGAGGTGACTGTTTTTTCATGAGATTGAATTGCTTTACCAAATGTACACTTCTAATCTTAGCATCATGGAGACTGAACTTTTCCAACACCTTTTTAATATATTTCTATTGAGATAATTTAAGTGTACGTTTAAATCTATCGCTGTTGATGCTCAAACTAGGAATTTGTTTTGAAACACCCAAGTCTTTCACCTCAAACACATCAGACATCTGCCTTTTTAATTTGTTGATTTCATTCAGGTCAACTCTTATAGTTAACATGTCATTAACATACAACATTAATATGATGTAGGATAAATCATATTTCTTCAAGTAGCAACAATAATTCAATGAACATCTCTTTGATCATCTAACTGTTCCATATAGATCAACATTCTCGTGAGACAGGGGATATATCTCACATCCTTCAGCGTTTAAACAGTACCCAAGGAGGTTTTCAGATTTATGTCTCCCATGCTTGCAATCTACAAACACTCATCATCATCTAGGCACACTTACCAAAATTTTCACTTCCGAAATTCAGCATCAT
Source organism: Dioscorea dumetorum (assembly GCA_902712375.1). Classification (NCBI taxonomy): domain Eukaryota; kingdom Viridiplantae; phylum Streptophyta; class Magnoliopsida; order Dioscoreales; family Dioscoreaceae; genus Dioscorea; species Dioscorea dumetorum. The sequence goes on from CACTHL010000222.1 coordinate 2,649,845, forward strand.
ATCTTTACAGAGAGAAGCATAGAACAAAGCACCATATTCTATGATCTAGGATTCTATCGGACATTCAACACAATAAACTAATACGTCAATTGCCGCTTTTATTGCTGTATTAATGGACTTGTCTTCTTTTCTAGGAACTAAGGCACCTGTACACTGATTTCCAAAGCGACATGTCTTCTGGTTATTCTAGCATGTTATATCCTTACGATTTCTGGACTGATCACTCTTTTTTGACTTTGATCTACCACGCCACTGATTCTATCCTTTTTCAAGTATTCTGTCTCTGCTCTCTGTATTTAGTAAATAACCTAATGACTACCATGAAGTTCTCCTCTGCTCTCTGTATTCGATTGGATTTCTTTTTGAGTAATAGTTATTAATTAAACCTTTTCTTGTAATTCTATTTTTATTTAATCTATCTTACCTGATAAATACTATTTATATTAAGAATATTCTTTTCTATTATTCTAATTATTTGTTGTTTTTTTCTTTATATGATTTCTACAAACTGTCTATGTAATTTCTGATTATTTTTTTTATTAATTCTACTAAATTATTTTGATTATTGTTTTTTGATCAGATTTTCCTTTCGAGTTTATAGATAGTTTTTTTCATCCTCTTGATATTGAAAATAGTAGTGTCTCAGCTCCCGAATTGACCAAGCATCAAAGTAATTCGTTATCTCTCATAATATATCTTCACTTGGGACACTTGCTGTATCTATCTATTTCATTTTTTACTTCGTTTTTAAGTGCAATTTCTTGCAAAAGTATTATATTTCATCACAGATAAAACATTTACGTTTAGTGGGTGGTTTATAAATCTTGAATTTTTTATGATTTTCTCTTGCCTTTTTTTTTATAATGTTTATAAATTCTTTTCTGAAACTCACTCCATACTTTTTTTTAGTGATGCCTCTTGGGATGGTGAATAAATATATTCTGGAATTGAATTTGTAATAGTTGCTACCTCAAGCATAATATACTAGCTATCAAGGTGGAGTCAACCTTCTTGATGAAGCCATTTCGACACTCTTAGAGTTGAAGCACTATTTTGCACGGAATCTGAGATTAAATCAAATCCTATTTGATCGTGCAGCCTTTATAGAGTTTGATAAGTCCTACTTTATCCATATTTTACCAATCAATTGTAGCACTTTTCGAACATTAAATTGTAAATTGTGGTGATATTTGGTACTCTCCATTGTACTCCACAGGTGACGAGAAGCACAATAATGGTCAATGAAATGCAATTGGTAGCAAATCGGTGCAAAAATGCAAGATAATAAATTATACTGGTAAAGTACACGCCCATGTACCTATCAGTGTAGTTTTAAAGAGAATTTCAGAGAAAAAGCCCGTTACGTGCCATTAGCCCAGCCCCCGTTTTCTATCTCCCAATCTAGAGTTACACGGCCTTGTAATGGAAGTACATGCCTGTGTATATCTGAAGAGTAGTAAAGCATGTCTAAAACAACTACAAGGGTGAAGGAAGTTTACACGACTGTATAAACCGCGAGTAGGAGCCAAGGGAACAACCTGAGATTTACACGGACAGGAGAAAAGTTACTGGGCCGCGTACTTGGTACTGTATATCATAGATATTATAATTTAGGTTTTCCCATGAGTTACATGGGTAGGTACACACCGTGTACCTGCCCGTGTACCAGTTCATTCTCTTCAGGTATAAATAGCCTGTTTAAAAAAAGTAGAAGGGGCTTCGGAGTTCCGATTTCTAGAGAAGAACTAGGGTTTGTCGGAGACGGGAGTATATCTCTGGAGGTGATAGAAGGAAGAGGAAAGCTTGAGGGAGTCGTGGGGGGTCCATTCACCAACAACGATAGTGGCTCACACTTGCTCCATCATCGTCACAAGCATAGAAGAGGGGTTTTCATTTGATGTTTATCGTTTCTAGGATAGAGATGAACGCTTTTTTGATGAACATAGGCCTAATGGAAGGCTAAATTTCTTGGGTGCCTGGATTAATGTAGTTGGGAATACTCTATATGTTTTGATTGCCCTTTTAATATAGGTTATCTCGTGTTTTCAGATTCATTCATATTTTACTATTTGGTTTGATGTATCGAGAGAGATCATACCATTATGTTATCACTTGAGTGTCGAGAGATCCATGTGATTAGAACATCCATGAATGAATTGGTATTGATAAACTCTCGCTAGAAATAGCAGAGGAGTCACATACTTTTCGGCTAGTATTCGGCAGCTCAAAACCGTCTCTTAACATGAGAATCCTATTCTCTATTGCATGGAAGTAGGGCGTCTCGAGAGAGCACCTAATTCACATTTTCTCTATTCTGAATTATCTTTGCTAACCTACCTCAGTTTGCAATCTCATTTGAATTGTAATTTTCCAACGAAGTTAATCTGGGCACCATTTATTACTATTGATTCTCACTCTCTCTTATTAATAGTATTAATCCTATTTCTTCTTTATTTTTCTTCTTTCTCAAAATCAAGTGTCACTTTTCGTTAGATAGTAGACAAAGAGTGAGTACCAATATACTACGTCCCTGTGGATTCGAGCTCGCTTTGTGTGAGTATTACAACTATCGAGCTTACGGTTGCATGCAAGTTTCTGCGTATTGCGTAGCAATCTCAGAGCTTTGATTAAGTTTTTGGTGCCATTGCTAGGGACCTAATTATTAGGGAAAGTCTTGATTGCTATACTAGCTATTTCTTAGTTGTTTTTATTGTTTCTTTTCTTTTGTATGAATATATTTGGTTTTTCCTTTATCTTTGTTTTCTTTGATACTTTGTGCTTTTATTTTTGTTTATCTACACAAGGGCCATGGATTTTCAAAGAGCTATGTTGGTCTCTAAAATTTATGCACTTGAAAGGATGATGGAAACATTTCCGCAATGGAAGCAAGTCAAAGCAATTTAAATAATAATGCATACAATTCATATTGAGGAGGGCACCTAGGTTTTTCAAGCACGTCATCAAGGACAACAATGGGAACCCCCTCAGCAAAGATTGCTACAACCCCCCCCCCCCCAATCACGAACAGTGGCATAATCATTTTACGGTTATTCGGTGTGAGCAACCTAGCAAAAGTAAATTCAAGACTCGAGGAGATATTGGCAAAACTCATAGTACATCTAGATGTAGAATCTGAGTCCATGAATGCCACATTTGAAGACATCCAAGCATCTATTCAAAGAAGTGAAAATCAAGTGGAAGAACTTCGCGGGGTGAATCTTGAGGGCTAAAAAAGTAATGAGCAAGCAATAAAAGTTCCACCTGAAGATACCATGGAAGAGAAAAAAGGGGAAGGTGAAAACATGCCTATAGAAGAGTGTTAGGAAGTAGAAAAAACTAAATCAATGACAATTCAAAAAGCTACCTACCTCAATGTCACTCAATTTATCAAGTGCATAGGAACAATTCCGGTAACCGTATTTGAAGATGTGGGTAGAAGGCTTAAGCTGTCCATGAACCCACCTATGCTGGGCTTGGACAATTCCTAACCAAAAGTTTTTCCTTGGAAGCCGAAGCAAATTTTGTGGCAAATGAAATTCATCAAACCAAGGTTGAGGAAAAAACGTGGATAAAATGTTGAAGCTACCTTATAATCCACCCATGTCAAGCTTAACAAATTCTCAACAAAACTTGCTCCTTTGGAAACCCAAACAACTCTTGTGGGTATTTCAAGGCAATTTGCAAAGAGTCAAGGAAGAATATGTGGACAGGAGGTTGACGCCATCCACGGACCCACCCATGCCGAGCTTGAACAATTCTCGATCCAAGCTATTACCTTGGAGGCCAAAAGGTAATTCATGCATGGCCTCCATCCCAATGTCATCTCGGCATGTATGTTTTGTATTTTTTTTTGTAGCTCTTATGCCACTTCTAGCTGGGAGGAACACAGTCTTCAAACCTACCTGAGGTAAGATAGGTACGTCGACGTAAAACAAGTGCTTAATGGGAGGCAACCCAAGTTTCTTCCTTGCATTTTTTTGTATTCTAGTTCAATTTATCTATTTTTGAATAAAGCATGTTAGAATGAATTTATGTGAAATTGGCATCCAGTTAGGTCAGTATTCTTAGCATAATGTAGCCCAAATTGCTCTATGATGTGTTTGCTAGAACATTTAAGCGAAATGAAGTCAAATTGGGATGTGCTAATAGGACAATATTGTCCTGTGAACAGTATACGGGCAACTACATGCCCATGCACTCACCTGTGTAACTTACAGTTGTAAAAAACTGTACTGAATCCAAAAACCTGTAATTTACACGGGCTGGAGAAGTCGTATACCACTCAGGCAGTGGAATGAAATTATTTTGCTCGGGAGTGTTACATGGCCTGGCGAATTATTACACGGGCAACCGCACAGTCGTGTAAAATTGCCCGCGTAACTGGAAACACGTCTATGTAACCCTGGAAGAGAGAGTTGAAGAGTTTGCATCGTATGCGATACACGGGCATTGTACAAAGTACACACCCATGTACTTTGCCTGTATACCAAGCTGAGTTAAGAATGATTGTTCATTTTCCTCCCGATTTCACTTTTGTTTCTCACTCCACTCTAGCAAATTCTTCTCCTCCTTGCTTCGTTAGCATTCCCCGATCATTCTCTAGACCTCGTCGGTGAGTTTTCCAGAAATAGGAGTGGATTTAAGTCATCGCCGTCTCTCCTCCCTAACTTTTCCTTCACCATACCTATCGGTGAATTACTTTTAATTAAATCTTTGTGATTTCTATCTTGTTTTGTCTTTTTCTTGCCATAATAGGATTGCATGAGTCATATAGAATTGATTGGGACCTAGATCTAGAACTTTGACCTAGAAATGGCTTAGATTGAAGTTAAAGGTTAGGGGGTGCACGGCCATTTTTCCTCTCATGTTCTTGAGGTACACGGCTATAATAGGAGATACACGGGTGTGTATTCACGTCCGTGGAACTCCCTGTTGGGCAAATAGAGGCTAGGGTTTTCCGATAGGTATACAACCCAATCTAGAGATACACGAGCTTGTTCTTGCCTTTGTAACTCACAGGTTGGAGACCTTACTTGCATATTACAAGTACACAGGAACCACTTGATCTACATGACTTTGTACTTGCCTGTGTAAATCTCTGTCTTGATTTTGTGAGTAAGGGACACTGAGATACAAGGCCGTGTACCAGGCCATGTAGTTCACTGTTTAGCATTTTCTTATGTGTTTTAACCCTAATCTTCACTTGCTTTTCTTGTACAAGGATGGTGAACACTAAGAGCATTGCACGAGCTATTGGAGGACGGCTTGTGCCGCGAGCTCTTGCGATCAAGGAGCCGGCCTATGCAAAGCTAATGCTAGAGGTGCTATCCACCTTCGATATCATGAAGGTGCTCGTGGGCTGGAGGAGGCCGGATATGATCCAGTTCCAGCTCTGGGGAAGAATGCTCAAGATGTCCCACACGGATTTCTCCCTTCATCTGGGACTGTATGACCAGGAGTTTATACGAACTTAAGTGTACAAGGCACTACAAATCCTCTTGCCACTAGGGACTCTGAAGGTGACGAGGTGGAGACGTATCAGCTCCGATCCATACTACCACCCAACGCAACCGAAGGCGTCGACTCTGAGGTCGCTAGCCTTGAGGTACATTCACGCTCTACTATGCAGGATACTTACAGGGCGTGGCGACTCCACTGGCATCGTGAGCACCACAGATTTTACTTATTTATGTGCGATGACTGAGCAAGTACCCATGCACTTAGGGTACGTAATGGCTAAGTCGATTGCCCTTCAGGCCTCATACGCTGGCTCGTATATCACGAGGCTATTTCATAGGATGGGCAAGCTACAGGGAGTAGAGTCGATGAGGTTCGTTAGAGGGACCGTCCCTCTTGGTTTGGAGAGCCTTTAAGCCATGAAGATGGTCTGCTACCAGCAGACAGCCAGGGGCCATGAACACATCCTGATCGGAGCAAAGCAACAGCCCGAGGACCCATCGACCCCAGCTCTAACACGGGCATCCCCACCACCTCCAGCACTAACGTCAACACCTGTCACTGCTCCGAGGGCACCACCCTACATAGCATTCGACCGGTGAATAGCAGAGTCGATGACTCTATTAACTACCCATTTATGGGTGATGCTCCCTCCTCTACCCTCATCTTTTATAGCTGCGCCTGCGCCGACTGTGGGGAAAGAGTAGGAGGACAACGATGACTCGAAGACGACAAACTCTGAGGATAGGAGCTCCTCCAGCCTAGGGAGCCCATCGCCCTTTGATTCATTTTACCTTAATATTACTTTTGTACTTTTCATTTTATACTTAGCAAGGGTTTCATCCCTACTACTTTCGTACTTATTTTCTTTTTTGTTCAATTTTTATACTTTACTTTTTATTGTTATTATTTTTAATTTCATATCTATCATACTAAACTGTCTGTCATACACAAAAGGATGTGAACTCCCAATCATACTCGCCCATTCTCCCCCACTTCCACCCCAAATTGTCATGCTTAGGAATGGGAGCAACACCCCAGATGTATTAACAAGACTTACCAAATTTCCCCGGGGAAGTACTAGTTTCTTTTCTCATATCCTTGTGCTGTGATGAATATTGCTCTTGTTCTACTTGTGCTTAGATACATTGAGGACAATGTATATCTTAAGTGGGGGGTTGAACTGTGGATGACCACTTAAGTAGATGAATGATGTAATAGTTGTGATTAAGTGCTTAATCGTATGATAGCTTTTATGCCATTGGTACATTCTTTTGGGTAGAAATTTGACAACTTATAGGATTGAACTTGTTAAATGCTTAATTGTTAATTTGCCTTATGTTTGAGTTAGTACTAAGCTTTGCGCACCTGATTATTCTTGATTGACTTTCGAGCACTTGGAGAAGATAATGAATCTTTCTTTTTGTTATTTATTTAAGTTGTCTTATTTGAAAAAAAAAAAAGAAGAGAAAAAAAAGAAGGAAAAGAAAAGAAAAGAAAGACAAAAAGAAAAGAGCTACCACCTTTGAAGTGTAAAGCTAATCTCGAAAAGTTGGATACTTATATGCCCTAATGAGAGTAAAAAGCTACCTTCTAAGGATGTGTGAAAGCTGCCATTTTATTCATTTTTTTTATTCTTTTATTATTTGTTTGAAAAAAAGTAGTAGAAAGCTATCACAAGTGCGAAATTGTTGTCTTTAAATAATCCATCCTTTGTGAGTAAGGGGGGTTTATCAATTGGTATCATTTGCATAAGTAAAGAACATTTTAGATATGGCATACTTACATTTGTGGTGAATGATAATGTTGAGTTCCTTTTGTTGCCTTGTTTCAAGTACTCTTGAGAATTTTAATATTCTTTAAAGCTTAATATTGAGCACTTATCTTTCTTATCACCTCTTTTCTTGAGGACAAACAAAAGCTTAAGTGGGTGGTTATTTGATAAGTGCTATTTTATCCATATTTTACCGATCAATTGTAGCACTTATTGAACCCTAAATAGTAGATTGTGGTGATATTTGTACTTAATTGCTCCATTATACTCCACAGGTGACAAGAAGCATAATTATGGTCAGAGGAATGAAATCGAGAGCAAAACCACGCAAAAATATAAGATAATGAGTTACACAGGTAAAGTATGGGCCCTTGTACTTGCTAATATAGCTTTCAGGAGAATTTTAGATAAAACAATACGTCACGTGTCATCAACGCAGCCTCCGTTTTCTATCTTCCAATCGGAAGTTACACGGCCCTGTAACTAAAGTACATGCCTGTGTATATTTGAAGAGCAGTGGAGCGTGTATCAGACAGTTACACAGGTGAAAGAAGTTTGCACGACCATATAAACGCGAGCAAGAGCCAACGAAACAACCTAAGATTTACACAGGCATGAGAAAAGTTGCACGGCTGTATACTTGGTCATGTGTATCACAGATGTTATTATTTAGGTTTTCCCGATAGTTATACGGACAAGTACACGACCCTGTACCTGCCCGTGCACTTATTCATTCTCTCCAAGTATAAATAGCTTGTTTGAAGAAGCAGAAGGGGGTAGGGAGTTCCGATTTCTAGAGAAGAACTAGGGTTTACCAAAGATGGGAGAATATCTCTGGAGATGATCGAAGGAAGAGGCATGCTCGAGGGAGTCGTGGGGAATCCATTCGCCAACGACGATAGCGGCTCACACTTGATCCAAGATCGTTACAGCCATAGAAGGGAGTTTTTCATTCGATGTTTATGTTTTCTAGGATAGAGATAAACTCTGTTTTGATGAATAGGACTCATGGAAGACTAACTTCCTTGCGTGCCCGGATTAATGTAGTTGAGAATACTCTGTATATTTTGATTGTCTTTTTAATATGGGTTGCCTCATGTTTTCAGATTCATTTATGTTCTATTGATTGGTTCGATGTATCGAGAGAGATCTTACCATTATATTATCACTTAAGTGTCGAGAGATCCATGTGATTAGAACACCCATAAATAAATAGGTGTTGATGAACTCCCGCTAAAAATAGTAGAGGGGTCACATACTTTTCGGTTAGTATTCGGTAGTTCATTACCATCTTTTGACCTCATAATCTTATTCTCTATTGCATAGAAGTAGGGCGTCATGAGAGAGCACCTAATTCATATTTGATTATCTACATTATGAATTATCTTGGCTAACCTACCTTAGTTTGCAATCTCATTTAAATTGTAATTTCCCAATGAAGTTAATTCGGGCACTAGTGATAAGTGCTTGTATACATATATTTTATAACATCATTTTACATGCATTGAGCATCAATTTTTTCAGATCGTATCACTAATAAGGTGTATTTTGTGTTCTTTTATGCAAACAGAGGTTTAGAGATGTGAAATACAAGAAAGGAAGCAAAGATAGGGAGTGATGGCACATTTCAAGACCAAAAATAGAAGCTGTGCTCGCATACATGGAGGTGTTGCCAACTTTCGGAGGAGTTTAAGTCATCACATGAACCTGAAGGGCACGAAGGCAGTAGTACATCCATGTCTCAGCTTCTGCGCGCAAATAGGAGAAGGTTTTGAAGGTTTCAAAAGACAGAAAGGCACATACCCTACCACACAGGCGTGTGCCCGACCATGTGAACTCGAAGAATGATTTTGGGAGAAATCACTGTAGCAAAAGTACTGTAGCAGACGTGGAAGCTACCTATTAAGACCATCATCATTGATTTAGGGGGGTTATTTTCTATAGCTTGTGAACTTGTTTATCATTATTTTATTTGCTTTGTGACTTGCTCCATGGAGAGCTAAACCCCTAGAGGGTTCAGACATGTAAACCCTATGATTCATATTTTCATTAGATTTACATTGTATTTCTATTCGAATTTACTATATTGAGTTTTTCGCTTGAGTTCTTAATGCTTGCTTGTGCTTTTCATTCTATTTTTAATTCCCTTGCATGTTTTATTCAATCTAGTGAAGAGAGAAATTACCACTAGGTTTAGAATTACCAAGAGTGAAGAAGGTAGAGAGGGTGAGCCCTGAAATAGCGGAGTGTCCCCTTTCCTTTCCGATAGATATTTCTTATCTTCATATTCCCTAAGTCTTAAGCAACCATATGTGGTGAGAGGTGTTGAGAGAATTCTCCGCCGGGACCTCATAGGGGGTTAGGAATCTTTCACCTGGAGGCAGGGTTGGATCTAATTTTAGGTATTGGTTTTATCTTTGGGATCTAGTACTCCTGTTCCGTGTAGTTCGATAACCCGACCCTTTGGGGTCTACATTATTACTTGATGACCCGTGCACTTGCGATAATGCAAGGGGTTGACACATCACCCTGTGTTACGGAAACGAAGTCAACTATTCATTCCTATTGATTATTACTCTCTCTTATTAATAGTAATAATCATGTTTCTTCTTTGTTTTTCTTTTTTCTCAAAATCAAGTGTCACTTTTAGCTAGATAGTAGAAAAAGAGTGAGTACCCATATACTAGATCCCTGTAGATTCGACCTCGCTTTGTGTGAGTGTTACAATGATCAAGCGTACTCTTGCACGCGAGTTTCCACGTATTGCGTAGCAATCTCAAAGCTTCGATCAGAGTTGCTCCACCATGAAGATTTTAAGAAGTAACTGAAAGCATTAGGTGTCTTCTATGAAGTTCCTTATTGGTGAACATAGAGGTTATTTCATAGGAGCGTAATGATATAGCCAACTGTTTAGCCATTTATTCTCATAGGCATCCATCCACATATTTACTCCATATGGAGCTTGGCCTTCCACTTTAGTTATTGAATGTCTCACCGAGTGACCACACCTGTCAGAGATGCAATGATTTCCATCATGGATGTATGACCTTTCTCTTATTGATCTAACTGCCTATTTATTTTTATGAACATCCGGTCTTTATTAGATGTAAAGCTAAGGTTGTCATATTTTTTATCACTTGAGCTATTATTCCCCCTAGGAGAAGTCTGGAACCCAACTTTAGACATAGCTTTTGCCCTTTCTTGCACTTAACAGTTACAGTAAATGAACGCTTTTTCTCATCTTCTGCTTGATTAATGTTCGCAGCTTTCTTAGGAAAAGTAAGTCCGTCAAAAAAAGATGTTCTTGTAGTGAGAACATCTTCTTGGACCTCAGTGGATGGTATAACATTTGGGCGTCATCCCCTTGATGGCGGGCGAGGAAAATGGATTTTAGTTGGTGATGATGTTGGCTTGACACAAAAGATGACATAGTCCAACACTGTCCCAAAGTTCATCTCAGCCCCAGTAGGAAAGGTGCAAACAGAAAGATAAGCAGCTTCACTTGTGTGTCTTCTCCAAAGAAAATGGTGCATGAGGCAGCAACCTTGGTATTGTTTGTAGATGCCATTACAAGAAACCTAGAAGAAAAACATCATATTAACAACACTAGGTGATTTGAATTTTTGTTTTTTACAAAACTTGATAATTTTTAAAAAACAATCATTATAATTTATTCATTGATGGGAGGAAAAGTCAGTGTTCTCATTGAGCGTGTAAGAATTTGTGGGCTCTTTTATTCTTCATCGGCCTATAATATAATCAATCGACCGAAAATATTCGCTCATAAATAAAATTTTAATTATTTTATAACTTAAATAGATTGTGGGTTCATAACTCAATTTAGGGTCAAGCCCTGTTAATTATCCTATATAAATTTGATAAGTGCTTGTATACATATATTTTATAACATCATTTTACATGCATTGAGCATCAATTTTTTCAGATCGTATCACTAATAAGGTGTATTTTGTGTTCTTTTATGCAAACAGAGGTTTAGAGATGTGAAATACAAGAAAGGAAGTAAAGATAGGGAGTGATGGCACATTTCAAGACCAAAAATAGAAGCTGTGCTCGCATACATGGAGGTGTTGCCAACTTTCGGAGGAGTTTAAGTCATCACATGAACCTGAAGGGCACGAAGGTAGTAGTATAAATAGGAGAAGGTTTTGAAGATTTCGGATGATAAAAAGCCACACACCCTACCACAGGGGCGTGTGTCCGACCGTGTCGACTCGAAGGAGGATTTCGGGGAAAATCACTGTGACATTACTGTAGCAAAGTAATGCAGCAGTTTACTACAGCAACAATGTAGCAAAATTACTGTTCACACCTATGTGGACTTTGCACACGGGCGTGTGGATACAGTACACGGGCGTGTGAGTGCTCGTGTGGATGCTCGTGTGGATGCCCGTGTGAAGCCCCTATTTCAGTTTATAAAAGCCGTCTTGTGCTAAGTTTTAGGAATCTTTTCGGGTACTTTCAAGAAGCTAGGAGGCGAGGGCTTGGAGAGAGTTCTTTGCAGCTTTGGAAAGACTTTCTCACCAACTTGGATCGATTCCTCCTTCGTCATAGCATCAAGGAAGCCATCGCCGACCTAGCTTCAGAGTGGATTCAATCCCGGACGTGGAAGCTACCCATCAGGACCAACATCACAGACTTAGGAGGGTTATTTTCTATGGCTTGTGAACTTGTTTATCATTACTTATTTGTTTTGTGACTTACTCTATGGAGAGCTAAACCCCTTGTGGGTATTCAGACATGTAAACCCTAGGATTCATATTTTCATTAGATTTACATTGTGTTTCTATTTGAATTTACTATATTGAGTTTTTCTCTTGAGTTCTTAATGCTTGCTTGTGCTTTTCATTCTATTTTTAATTCCCTTGCATGTTTTATTCAATCTAGTGAAGAGAGAGATCACCATTAGGTTTAGAATCACCAAGAGTGAAGAGGGTTGAGAGGGTGAGCCGTGAGATAGCGGAGTGTCCTCTTTCCTTTCCGATAGATATTTCCTATCTCCATATTCTCTAAGTTTTAAGCAACCATATATGGTGTGAGGCGTCAAGAGAATTCTCCTCCGACACCTCGTAGAGGGTTAGGGATCCTTCACCTGGAGGTAGGGTTGGATCTACTTTTAGGAATTGCTCATATCTTTGGGATCCCTAGAGTGCTAAGTAGTCATATGTGGTGTGAGGCGTTAAGAGAATTCTCCGCCGGGACCTCATAGGGGACTAGTTATCGGAGACCCGGATGCAAGTGGCCCATATACCTTAGGATACCCACGACTCAATATTCTCGTTTAGAAACACTTGTAATCTACACTAAACACACCGTAATCCTAGGGGGAGTATTGTCCGGATATCCCACCTTCATTGATTGGTAACTCTTTCTCTTTTTATTCCCTGCGCACTTGCAAAGTGACACTCTTAGACTTGGCTATTAGATTATCTCACACCGCACTCATTATGCTAGATAACAAAAGAAGCAACTACTAGTACTTCGTTCCTCGTGGTTCGACAACCCGACCCTTTGGGTCCACTTTATTACTTGACGACCCTTGCATTTGTGGTAACGCAAGGGGTGGACACATCACCCCCGCCGTGGGAAGGCATCAAGTTTTTGGCGGCGTTGCCGGAGAACATGATATTAGGAACGCTAGTATTTTGTTACTTTAGCCATTCATTTATTTTTATTGTTTTTCTATTCCATTTTCCTTACTTTCACTGTTTTCATTTTCTTTTATTTATTTGATTGCAGCTCCAGCTTATGACCAGAGGGAACCCATCTACATTAGTTGAGGGGACCCTGAAATTGAGCGAAGATTTCGTAAGAGGAGCAAGGAGCCTGAATTAGTGCAAGAGCAGCAAGTTGAGATTGAAGTTGAAGGATCTGCATCCATGGCAGATCCAGAAGATGAACCAAGGACTCTTGTAGATTTTGCTAGACCTACAGCTCGAGGGACCCAGTTGAGCATTGTTAAACCGCCCATTGTAGCAAACAATTTTGAGCAGAAGCCGACATTCATCCAGATGTTCCAGTAGTCCGCGCAGTTTAATGGGCTGCCTGATGAAGACCCCAATACTCATATTGAGAAATTCTTGGAGGTTTGCTATATGCTCAAGATTAATAGGGTCTCGGATTGTGCGATTTGATTTGAGGACCTTCCTATTCTCATTGAAGGGACAAGCCAAACTGTGGCTCCAATCATTTCCAAGAGCATCTAGCACCACTTGGGACGAGATGGTGGAAGCCTTTCTTCTACGATATTTCCCTCCCTGGAAATCAGCGAAGCTCCACAATGAGATCGCTTCCTTCTTTCAGACTGAGTTGGACTCTTTATTCATGTGAAAGGTCCAAGAACCGTCTGCGGCGATGTCCCCAACATGGATTCCCCAATTGAATGATTATACATACGTTCTATAATGGAATGATTCCAAGCACTAGACAGCTTTTAGATGTAGCCGCAGGGGGAACTATGGGTAGCAAGACCCCAGAAGATGCAAGGCAACTTATTGAAGACATGGCTCTCAATAGTTATCAATGGAGTTCAAGGAAAAACAAGAAGGGGGTAGGTATACATGAGGTTGACGCAGTGACATCCTTAGCAGCCCAAGTTGAAGCACTGAGCAAGTAGCTAGATGCACTCACAACTCCAAAGGTAGCTGCAGTTAGTACTTGTGATAGTTATGGAGGTGGGCATAACTCTACAGATTGCCCCATCTCAGTAGGAACGTCAGCACCTGTTGAGCAAGTGGATTTCATTGGGAATGCAATGAGAGGGCAGGGGAACCCCTACTCTACCACTTACAACCAGGGATGAAGGAACCATCCAAATTTCTCATGGAGCAACCAAGGACAACAGAAGCCAGCAGCCCCACCAGGATGCCAGCAACAACCATCTATTCCAGAGAGAGTTTCTGAGTTGGAAAAGGTATTATCTGAATTTATTCAATCTACTGATACCAGGTTTCAAAATGTGGAGGCAACACTCCGTAACCACACAGCCTCTCTGCGTAATCTGAAGACCTAGGTGGGCCAAATAGCGAAATCATTAGCGAAGAAACCCCAAGGAAGCTTGTCTGAACAATATCGAAACAAACCCCGGAGAAGATGTGAAGGCAATCACATTGAGAAGTGGTCTAGAGTTAGAGAGTAGACTCCTCGCTAAAAGGCCGCCAAGAAACAAGCGGAGAAGCCGAGAGGATAATTTACAAGACAAAGAGAAGGGGGGTGGCTGCAGCACCTCCGACATTCACACCCAAAATTCGTTACCCAAAGACGCTTGAAAATGACCAAACCAATGAACAGGATAAGAGGTTCCTGGATATGTTCAAGCGAGCTACACATCAATATCCCATTCATTGAGGACTTATCAGAAATGCCCGGTACGCGAAGTTTTTAAAGGACTTCTTAACCAATAATTGAAAAATTGAGGAGAGTACAGCTGTCGTCCTAGATGGAACTTGCTCAGTTATTTCAGAAAAATCTGCCGAGCAAGATGAAATATCCAGGAAGCTTTATCATTCCTTTTATAATCAGAGGTTTGGGTGAAGCGAAGGCACTAGCCAATTCGGGGGCAAGCATCAATGTGATGCCGTACAAATTACGGCATGTCACGGTTCATGCTGAGAGACATGAGTGATGTGAAGGGATTGTCCCTCTGTGTAACAAGAGTGAATATCACAGGCCACTTGATTAGTAAAACTAAGTAGTGCGTGGCCACACCCAAGGGAAATGATAAATGTTGTTATTTATATGACTTAGTCAGTTCACTAAGAAATCAAAAAATTAATTAGCATTAAAATAAGGGTGACTCGCTCCATGCCTTATGCTAATTAAGATATTCAGTGGCAAAAGATTGTATGAGGTTGCGATAGGCTCCGTTAATTTTCAAAATTGACCTTCGTTTAATATTGGCTAATTGTATCATCTTGATAGAGAATAATTATGATTTGTGAGTGTTAAAATTGTTTAAGCTCATTGTAATATTAAATGGACCTACAGGATCGTAAACTAAAAATGACGGGATCAATGTTCAGTATTTGTTACTTATTGGACCACTTGTTTAGGGTTTTGGTGAAAAGCCTAAATTAGGAGAAGCGAATAGCTTTTTCGGGTTAGGTCTTATTAAGTGTTGATCCAATATAATTGATTTGGTCAATTAAAATGGTTTAATTAATCAAGTAAAGAAGAAATTCCTAATTTGATTAGGAGTGGAGGGTTTCTTTGTAAATTTGTGTTTTGGGTTACAAATATAAATAGATGGTCTAATCTTAATATGAATAGATGAAGTTAAAAAGGAAATAGAGTGATTGAGAGATTGTCTCTAAAGAAACCCTAGTCGCCACTTACTCTTCTCCCTTGGCCGCCGCCGTCGGATCCCGCCGCCGGAACTTGCCGCCGCCTTTTGAATCTCGGGCTTGCTATTCAAACCAAGAAACAAGTGTTGTTTTCTTGAGGTACTAGCATACCCGCTTGATTCCAAGAGGCATTCGTGTGTATGTCATTGTAGAGAGGGAGTCACGATTCGCAGTCCTTTTCGATTTTGGGGAAACAAGAATATGCTCAGAATCGTCATCAAAAGGAAGGTATAACCTTTAATTATCTATTTGTTTAAAATTTAATCCTAGTTCTGGAATGCATTAGGGTTTTATCATGTTTACGTGCCGTTAAAAAAAAAAATTTATCCGCCGTGTATTGGCATGTATTTTTTTGCATGATAATTCCCTTTTATCAATGATAAGATTCCAACAGAAGAAGAAGGGTGGAACACACGGCATCTGTTTAATCATGATTTTGATGTTGTTTGCATTCCTTTTAGATTGTCTTGCAAATTTTCTTTATGTGAGGAACTAGCCCTCCTAGGGTATTCGGACATTTGATGAGCCCTTGCATGTAATCATGTATTGGACAACAAAAATCAACTATGTAGTTACGTTCATTTTGATTGTGATTCAATTGTATGTTCTAATACCATAATTTCCATATAGGAAGAGCTCAATTTCATGCTTGATACATACATGTATAGCAATTGATTAATTATTATACGTAGATCTACCACAATTAGAGGAAATTGAGTATAGACCTAAGGATAGAGGGTTGGCTGCTGCCATTCTCCTAGTTAGGGTTACCCTATCTCCAGATTTTACCAAGTATTCATACAATCATATTGCTCCAAGGTAGGAGAATTTGTCAATAATTGCCTTAAGAAAGGGGTTAACATGATTTAGGAAATCCGGTTTAATCTTGTTATGGGATTCATAAGTGTTTTGTCAAGTACATGTATGATATTTTTTCTTTTTTTTTTGTACATTCATTCGGCAGATATTTAGATCATTTATGAGGGCCCAAGATTTGTTCATTATAAGGTATGAGCAAAGCATAATGCGTTTGATGGAATCAAATAAAGAAATTTCACAGTAAATTAGTGAAGAAAGAGCTCTCTCGACACCATAACAGAAGAATAATCTAATTAGGACACCTTCTGACCTCTTTGCGGCTGTCATTTAGGGCAATAAAGCCCATACAAAGGAGCTTGCGTGCATGCTTATAACCGTAAGCGGGAACATAGAGTTGAAACAAAAGGGCTAAAGGGCATGACTTTCTCCCGTAAGTTTGATCATAAGGATCAGATAGTGAAGCATATGTACAAGACACATGCCCATAAGGAAAGTCGCAAGTATCAACCCGTGAAGTTTACTTTCCAATGTTTATAACTGTAAATTGGACTACAACACTTAGACATAAGACCTTATAGGCAGGACTTATAGATGTAAAGTGTTTGCAAGGTGCGTGACCTTTTATCTCTAAGTAGATAAAGCCTCGTTCTTGCTTCTATAAGGTACTTGTAACATGTAGGCTATAAAAGATTTTAATGGGAGTTTTTAAGACATCTTTTGACAATCGAGCTTAGGGAATAGCGAGGAAGGATTGCAGTGGTCCTCCTTTAACTTGTGAAGCTAGATGGGACCATTGCCAAGAGTTATAGGGCATATTAGAAGCCCCAAAGGGTCTCCTTCAGCAACATCATTGAAGACTTGAGGCATTCATTATCAATCCCCTATTGAAGAAGATCAAGGGAGCTTCAATGCTTTTCTTATGTATTTCATCTCCTTGAAATTGTATGATTGTTCTCTATTAAAGGAGAACTAAACTTCTTGGAGTTTTGGGTGTAGATGAACCTACGATTATTACTCTTATGTCATTGGTTGTAGAACTTTAAATCTTTCATCAATTATTATATTAAACCGTTAGTATTTTAGAATCAATCATGTATTTTTATTGTCTTGAACTCTTTCATCATGAAATACAGAATTCTTATGAGATGTACGCTAGTGACAATAAAAAAATCCACCGTGTATAGGCTTACGTTGATTGAAAAGGAACACTAGTTTGCCTAGAGATAGCCTTATTTGGGATAAGATTCCTCCTTGTGTTCTTTTTAAGTGGATCAACAATAGGGTTCAATACATATTGCGATAGTAGGGAGCAGATTACAAAGAATTCCAATCTCGCTCCGTATGGAATTAGGGTAATTATTTCAAGAGAAGGATTACTTATTATTTAAAACTATGTCGACCCTAAATCGAATTCACCCAGTGTATTGCAGTAATAGGGTAGTCTGTATCAACATCGTATAAGACTAATTGTTATTCACATTGAGAAAAGGGTAGCATTATTTAGAAACTCTCTCGATCCAAATTAAGTGCAATATTCTAATGCAACCTAGTCTTGGATTTGAACTTAACCATAAGAGTAGTCTACAGCTGAAACACCTTATTTTTGCTTGATTGCCATCATAGTAGCTATCATTGATTGGTTTTCTTTCTTATTTACACTTCTTTACCATCAAAATCATGATTTTGTATGCCAGATAATAGGATGATTGTTCAGAATAGTATTTCCTATGTCTCTCTAAATTCGGCATCCTGCATCCAATGAACTCTACAACTTGTGCGACACATCCAATTCTTTACACCCCTCATCATGCTCATGCAATCATATTGTATCAAAATAGTGAAGAAATGCCGATCTAGGATGGTGGGGGATTAATTGTTTGTTGCCTTGAGAAAAGAGTGAACATGATTTAGGAACACCCGTTATCAAATTGACTCAATGATAGTTCGATATCCTCATCTAAAATTAACATCCTTAGAGATTCCCTATTCAAATGCCATCTTTCCACGCTTGATAAAGACTTTGCCAAGATCATCTTGTTTGTTTTAGCTTTTGATTCATTTTAGTTTGTTTGTCAATCTTACTTTTATTTTGCTAGATAATAGACAAATAGGTAGCATTAGCAGTTTTTGTTCTTTAGATCGATGGCACTTCATTATTGCACCCTATTTTCTTCCAAAGTATTTATTTGACACATATCACATCACGGAAGAAGTGGTTGCATGTGACCACCACTTTGAACCTTTTAGGTACAATTATAAGAATAGATGTGACAAATGCTTTTATTTTCATGTGCTAAAGCATAGAGTAACTTGCTTTAAATGTCGACATCACTTTGTAGAAGATGTGCCCAAGAGCACTATGATTTTACTTTTGAAGAATCTGATGCTAGGCAAGATAATGAGAACCCTAGGCAAAGCATATTAGTAGGATATGACGAGACCAGTATAGATAAGGAGTTGATTCGACAGCTCTTAAATAGAATAAGAGAGCTAGAAGATAAACTAGACAAAGCAACAAAAGACTTAGATTCTTACAAATCCAAAGGAAAAGGTATAGTCATTATGCAAGAAGAAGATGCTACAGAAGAAGACAATTTTCATGAAGATCATGAAGATGTCATGATAGTAAACCAAAATAGGAGATATAATAATTTACTTAATCTCCATTTTGTTATAGAATTTAAAGATGAATTTAAGCTTCCTATTGATGGAATTATAGATACAGGAGCCAGTAAAAATTATATTTCACAAGATATCGTCCCTCTGCGATATCAAGAAGAAGTAGTTAAAACCTCAGTAGTTTATGATGCTTTTGGAAACAACATTGTGTTAACCAAAAAGCTAGCGGATTCAACAGTTAAATTTAACAATCAAGTTTATACGTTGCCCTTTACATGGTTAAAACCCTTCCAGAAGAATAAGCAGACACAATTTACTTTAGGTATGGGATTTATTAGGCATCAGTCTGGTGGCATTATAGTACATGGAGACTTAGTCTCAGTATTTAAAAAACTAGATATAGTAGCAACTACTTCCTACACTTCTAATCTTCATTCTCATGAAGAGATAGAATGGGAAGAACAGTGTGAACTACAGATAGATTATCATGAGCTCGAAAGTGTAAAAACAAAACTTGCTCCACTTTTAGAAAAACTAAAACAAGAAGGAATCATTGGAGAAAATCCAATAAAGTTTTTACATAGGACCAGTGAAGAATGTAAGTTAGAAATTATAAATCATGAATTAAGAATTGCATGCCCAGTTGTTAAAGCAACTCCATATGAACAACAAGAATTTGAAATGCATATTAAGGAATTATTACAGTTAGGCATTATAGAAGAAACGAATAGTCCACATAGGACTAGAGCTTTTATAGTAAATAAACACAGTGAGATAATCAGAGGTAAGAGTAGAATGGTGTTTAACTATAAACGATTAAATGATAACATTGAAGAAGATAAGTATCCTCTGCCAAATAAAGAAGTTTTATTACAAAAGATTAGGTATATTTTTATTTACAGTAAGTTTGATTTAAAGAGTGGCTTTTGGCAAGTTAAAATAGAAAAGGAAAGTAGAAAGTGGACATCATTCATCACACATAATGGCCATTATTAATGGAAAGTAATGCCATTCGGCCTGAAAAATGCGCCACAAATCTTCCAAAGAAAAATGGATAGGATTTTTAGACAGTATCCCTTTATTGCGGTCTATATTGATGACATATTAATCTTTAGTTCTTCAATCAACCAACACATAGAACATCTCATAATTTTCTTTAATGAATGTAAAAAGAATGGACTCATCTTATCAGAAAAGAAGATGAAGATAGAATGCAGAAGGATAGAATTCTTAGGTGTTCTGATAGGACAAGGACAGATAGAATTACAAAAGCATATTGCCATGGGCATTCTAGACATGCCAGATAGGCTAGAAGGTCTAACACAAATTAGGTCTTTCTTAGGAAAATTAAATTATGCTAGGAATTTTATTCCAAATTTAAGTCAGTTAGCTGGACCCCTTTATATGAAAACAAAACAAACAGGAGAAAGGAGGTTCAATAATGAAGACATTAAATTAGTTCAAAAAATCAAAGATGTAGTAAGAAAGATTAAACCATTACAGTTACCACCGGAAGGTGCGTATTTGGTTATAGAATCAGATGGAAGAATAGGAGGATGGGGAGCTGTGTTAAAATACAGACCAAGAAAAGAAAGTCCAGCAAAGGAAGAACAAATTAGCAGGTATGATAGTGGAACATACACTACACCAGTAACAAGCACAGATGCAGAAATATTAGCTGCAATTAGAGCAATGGAAAAATTTAAATTATTCGTTATCTCAGCCAATGAGTTTACATTAAGGACATATTGCCAATAAATCGTTTCATTTTACCATAAGAAATCAGAAAATAAGCTATCTTTGAACAGATGGCTATGTTTTGTAGACTTTATTATAGGAAATGGTTTTAAAGTAAAAATCGAGCATATTCAAGGCACTAATAATTTTATTGCAGATCAACTCAGCAGGATGGTGAATGACACCTTTGAGGACCGCGCCAGCTAAGGTATGGCATCTTATCCCTACTCTAAGACGTAGGATGGTCCATCAATATGCTTAAAGAGGGGATTACAAAAACCAGTAAGTTCCTCAGTACTTTAGGCATGGTGGCGTCCGGAGAATCTTGTCCCGGAAAACAACAGATTCGTTCCTCCTTTAACTTTATGGTGGCTACAGAAACCGGTAGGTCCATCCTTTCTAGTTATGGGGAGAATCTGGGATAACCATACCACCGTTCTATAAATACCAAACCCTACACCCAGATCAAACGAAGGTATGAGTGAATCCAAAAATCTGCAAATTAGTAAGCTTTTGAAACCAAAATCTCTCATTTCTGAGCTCGCTAAAAGAAATATGGCAGCGAGAACGCTAAGTCAGATGGCGTCTTCATCACGTGCACCTCAACCATCGTATCCTCTAGATACGTTGCTCAATCTTCCTATGTTTCCAGTAGATTCACCTTTGTTTTCAAAACAAAGGCGGCACTTAATCTACATCAGCAGGTCTTAGTCAACAATCTATGGGCCAGCCGCAGAGATCAGAAGACGTTGATCCCCTTACTTCACCAACTGGCGGAGTTTTTCCAGAAGATCAACGAAGAAATAGAACAGCAACATGTGCCCTTACCACTGGCAAAGACAAGGGCCCCATTACTATTCAAACCACAGACGGTAGACTTCCTGGTCGAATAGGAAAGAAGAATCAAGCATTTGGAAACAGAGCTCAGAATTCAAGAAGAAGAACAAGCAAAACTAAAAACGATCATAGAAGATCAGAAGGATGAACTGCAAGTCCTCCATCAAATTATTGAACATAGCAGAAAGGAAAAACTACAACAACTAGAAGACTTTCCTGAAGAGTTAACAGAAGTCCAAGAGGTAGTGTTCCGAAAGGTTCTGCAACACCTGGATGAAGAATTCATCAATCAGGCCACAGAACTAAAGAAGATGGCCATGGACGGGATCTGCCCGCCTGGTATGGCCCTTGCTAGAATAGCATTCCAAGGAGCCAAACACAAAAGCCCTTACTGTAGATGCAATGAGGGGTTTTCGATCTATAGGTGTTCCATCAACCTCACAAGATGGAAAGACACAGTTGTAGAAGGAGTTTCTTTCTCCTTCAACTCACTTTTCAGACACGGGCTCATCGTCCGAGGAATCATTACAGACGTCCGTCAAGTGGATGTATTCCAAGAGTATTCTCAACTCACAGGTGTATTACGCAAGCTCTGCAAGACAGCACCTCCTGGAGAAGGATACGTCAACCTTGAGATAAACTCAATACCACCAGCTCTACAGTCTAGTTATCTTGATGAAGCTAGACATTTAATCAAGGTCTTGATTCTCCGACATCATCGAGCGATTCAAGACAACATCGATACCAGAGGAGCAGTGGTCGTGTGCATAACACACAGAATCCGCAAGTGCACGGGTCGCCAAGTAATACCCTGTGAGTGACACAGGGGTCGTATTCCCAAGGGGGCCCGAAGAGCTACCTTTACTCACTCTTTGCTTGTTGTTTAACTAATCAAGTTAAGTTTAAGGAAGTAATTTAATGCAAAGCAATTTAAAACTCTAAATACGAAAATAGCAAGAAACTTGCAACGGGATTGGATCAAGGTAGAGAAATGGTCACGGATGTGGCTCACCAAGGGGGCTACTAAAGTGCAAAGGAGGCTAAGGTTATCATGCTTTTGGCAATTTGGACCGAAAGAAAACCCTAAGCTAGGTCAACCCGATGGTCACGGTGTTGACCCCAAATCCAATTGAAGTAGTGGATGAAGAACTCCTTCCACCCCACATCTTTCCATGATTGCAAAGAGAGTAGTGGCTTTCACAAATTAGGGTTAAAACTCCACAAAAAAGCCAACCCTAAAACGGAGGGGTACAAGTACCCGATGATCACGGTATACTTATACGACTTCCCTTCCAAGCTTGAATGTGTCTACAACTAGGGCAATGTTCATGCAATCCTAGTAGAAACAAGGAAATGATAAACAAGATTCTCATGCATATCAAGGCAATAATTCTCATCAAGCAAGGATTCACAAACCAACCAAAAGCATAAATAAATCAAAGCATCCAAAAATACACAAGTTCACCCCCAAGGTTCACCCACATCCGGTGACCTTGGGGGTTTAAGTGTTCATCTCAAGTCTACAAACAAGATTCATCTTGAAAACAACCAACAAAGACATAGAAAAACTCCCTCAAAACCCGGAGGCCGAATGACGTTTGGAATTCCTCAAGAAGTGGCTTCCGAAGACGCCACTCAAGCTGTGGCTTCCCTTGTCTTCTACTTCCTCAATCGATGAAAATCGGAGTAGATCTTGCCCAAATCTTGCTCTCCCCGTCGTTTTCCACCTTAGAATGGCTCCCTTCGTCTTCCCTAAGGTCGGATCGGAAGTTGGAAGAAGGAGCTCTCCAAAACCCTAGGTCTCTTTTTTTTCTAAAACTCTTGTTTCTCTTTTTAAAAGCCCCAGTCGGGGGGTTATGCGGCCGGGTATGCGGGCCGTATACATGCCCGTATAGAACCATCGAAAGGTTGCCGATTTTTCCCGTAAGTTCTACAGTGATTGCTACAGTACCTGCTACAGTATTTTCTACAGTACTGCTACATACGTATAAAATACATACATTTAGACGTTTATCAAGCAGCAACAGTACAGAATAACAGCAGCATAATCCAGCAACTCAGCCTCTGGAGGGCATGTGCCCTCGTTACAAATTGGAGGAAAATAGGCCCTACCATGGAAGAACCAACAAGGGTCTCATTAATTTTAGAAACTGAGGTAATTAAATTGTATATTGACCCTCAGTTTTTCTATGTTTTTAGTCCATTTTCACACCTGCTTAAGCAAGACGAGAGGGTGGAACATCATTTGAAGAAGGTAATGGCTTGGACTCAACAGTTCAAGTTTGGAGATTATGGAAGACTCAGCATCCCTCACGTAGGATTAAATTATCAAAACATCGCTACACCAAGAGACAGAGGAAATGTCTGAGCCCAAAGACATAGCAGTACCACAAGCACCACCAGCAGCCCATGTGCCAGAACATCTCATCATTGATGACGTATAAGAGCACAATCTCGTCAACATTATGGAAGGATAGTAGAGTAAGAAAAGAATCTTTCTTTATGAAAAGAAGTATGGGATAAGATTTCTCAACTTTAGTCACTACTAGCACAGCTGGAAAAACTGTTTGAGAGATCTTTAGCCATGTGAAGAAATAAAGAAGAGAGAGGTTGAAAGTGGGGTATACCCCCACTACTTTTTCTTTTCTTTTGTTTCTTTACAAGATGCTTTTAGGATAAGCACTTGAGTGGTTTTACTTTACTTAAAGTGTAAGTTTTACTTTAGTTGTGTGGGAAGCTTGCTTCCATTGTAAGTTTGTAACTTGGCTTATATATAGAAGGCCAAGGTCTTTGTAATGGATCATCGAGAAAAAGAATAAGATCCAGAGTTTGAACATTTCCCCACTTACTTTCTTCATTACGTTTCGTGCTACGCTAGTAATAGTAGTATTCTCTGACTCAACATCGTGAGGCTTGTTGCCTCTAGGTGCAACCCCTCAACCTTATTGGTATCAAAGCCACGTTAATGATCATATGAAGATCACGGTAAGTATGTCGGGGTAAGTTAGCTCTGGGTGTTCCCAGACACCAAGGGCTGGAAAGAATGGGTTAAGTCATCTATAAAATTATTCTCTTCTTTGTTCTTTGGGCTATTTTGGCTTGTAAATCACTTGATTTCAGGGAAGTGAGCCTGAGTTGTTGATTGGGCTAATCCCGTACTAGTATCTCTTGAAGAAATGTTGCTTAGGTCTATGTGCTGAAAAGGTGCTGGAGTAAGCTAAAAAGGTGCTGGCTTGAGAGAGGCAGTGTGGTAAGACCTCGTTTGTCACCCAGTAATGACAGTATCACCTAGTGATGACAGCGCATGTGAACTTCGCAGCGGATTTTCTATGAGAGAACACCAGGGATGGGACCGGTCTGGCGACTCGTCCACTCAACACAAGCTTCGTTGAACTTGTGAGGAGCTACCTAGAGTTGGTAAGAACAACCAAGAGAATTCATCCTGAAGAGACTTTGATCCATTTCCATGAAGGCCCAAGGCCTGGGAATACCTAGGTTTCTATAAGAAGATCAACTTTGAGTTAACAGTATTTTAGTCCAGTAATCAACTCATAAATTTTATACATCAGTATTTAGTTATCATAATCATTATCCAGTATTTATTAGAAATATCCTAAATATTTCAGCAAAAATATGTATTATCTACTTTTAATCATAGTACTCATCAAGTTTTTAGTCATATTAGCAGAAGACTGCTTACAAGAAGCAATGAATATAGGCTTATTATTAATAGAAGATGAGTATGACCAGTAGTTCGATCATTAGTATATCGACCATAGTTAAGGAACCCATGAGTTACAAGGACCAAGGGAGGCCCAGCATAGTCTGGTTACTTCTCTGAAGTCTTAAAGGGACTCAATCGCACTTGTTCCTGGAGGTCACGTACAAATGAGCGAAGCAAGATTTGTATACTTAGAAGGTAAATTAGATAGTATTATGAAAAAGCTCACAGTAATAGAAGCTCAGTTAGTTAAATTAGATACTTTAATAACAAATATAGATTATCTCAAACAGCAGATACCAAGGAGAATATCAGAAAGTGATGTAGAAGAATTAAGCAACCTAGTTAAAAATATTCAAATAGGGACAATGAAACCACAACCAAAGAAGGTATCTCCTTTTGCTGTATGATCAAAAGAAGAATTGGAAAAACCACAGCAATATAGAATGCGATTCCCTAAAGGAAAATAATTGAAGACAGTACATCAAGAAATAATTCGCAAATTATTCAAAGTAAGGATAGAGTGAGAAGATTTCCTATATTTCCTGTAAAGCATATAAATAGGATAGAGACAGTTTTGTCCCCAGAAGAACAAACTAGAAGATTAAAAGATGAAAATCTATCTTTAATGCCAAGAGAGCATTTATATAAACATGGTTTCTTTGATTACTCCAATAGAATTTATGAACACTATGATGAAATTCAGGTGTGTTGTCCAAACGATGAAACACAAATAGAGTTAGACCTAATTACATAAGAATCCTATGATAAGTTAGTAAATGAAGGATATACAGTAATGCATCTAGGCATGGTATTATTAGGCATAACTGGAATGCATAAAAAAGGACTAGGCATGAAGGTAATGCTTAGTTTGGTAGATATAAGACACATTGATTCGGTTTCAAGATTTGCTATAGGATTAGCAGAAGCAGATATGAATAATAATTTTGAGGCGACTTATATGACGCCAGATTATATAATAACCTTGAGTACTTTGTTTAAATTTATAAAATTAATAGTTAGAACTAGAGGATATAACATGATAGATACAGAACCAAATATTTCCATAACAAAGGCATTTACATGACAAATCTCTAAAAATAATACTATAAAATATACATTAAAAACCAATAGAGTAGAAAACATTACAAATATTTTAGGTAGTAAGGGAATCCAAGCAATCCCAGCTAAATATTATGATTCGGAAACATTAGCGGGACAGGAATGGACCATAGAGCCATTGCTACCAATGACATTAAGGCCAGAAAAGTCAGAATTTTATGAGCATTCTGATGGGCGATTAAGTTTTAGAGTAGCAAAATATAATAAGAGATTAGCCATTGAAGATCATATCCCTGAGGAAGGAACTTCAGAGCTATGAGAAATATAGTAAGACTAGAAGATCTAGAAACAGTAGTCCAGATGAGAAAACAACACAGTAATCGCTTAGATAAAATGAATTTAGAATCATACAATGCAAAGATTATTTTGCAAAAGTATTATTGGTTAGCAAGAGTAGAAACTTTTCTTGAATATTTTATAAAGCAAAGGCGTTATTATAAAGAAGCTTTAGAAAAGGAGAAGTATGTGCAATATTTACTTAAGATTAGGAATTAATGCACAAGAAAGAATATTAGCAGAACAAGCAGAATTTTATGAGTTTGAAGCCACAAAAATTGAACGGCTAAAAGATGATTATGATCAAATTACCAATAGAATAGATTATTAGATGAAGTTTTTACTAAAATCACAAACCTTAGACCCAATAATTGAAAGAAGACAATTCTTTCGTAGATTTACCAATAATTTACCTTATCATATGTTAACTTTAAGGCAGAAAATATATTACGAAAAATGGTTTTGGTTGATAGAAGTAGAAGCATATGTGGAGGAGAAATTAGAAATCATTTCAGATTATGAAGATAGATTGAGGCTATCTCACCTATCTCATGTTCAAAGATTTCTTGTTAAAAGAGAACACAATAAAAAGCTTAAGAGGTTACGTAAAGACGAAAAAAGATTAGAAAAGATGTATGATAGGATAGGAAGTCTATACGGATGAAGGAATTATTAGAAAAAGGAACTGTTAAAGATGTGGAAGATCATTTGGATCATCTGCAGAAATATGTAATGAGATCTGGATACTCGGTACCAGATCAGATCCATATGCTTAGATATGAATGGCTAGAGGAAGTTAAAAGATACTTATTAATCAAGAGTGACATGGAAAGGGAACATCAATACCTAGAATTTTTAGCTTTAGAAAGAGAAAAGAGGAATAAAGGAAAAGAAATCCTTGAGGATGAAGGTGAACCAAGCAAAAGAATAAAGTATGATGAGTGTCGTAGGCCAAATAGGATACCTATTAAAACCCCAGAATTAATTAGGAGGTGGCGAAGACATGATATTCAATTTCTTGATACGATCCGTACATTTGAGAAAATAACACATCATTTACCCTACACTCAAGCACACTGTTATTATTTGATATGACCTATGCACTTGCGAAAATAACATATCATTTAACTATAATATGTAATGTTTTCAAATCATGCACATTAATTCTAAAATAATTGCAATTTTTAATAATTTGTTTTATTATAACAAAATTTCCACTTATTATTTAAAAATAGTGTATAATAAAAATAAACTACAAACCATAAATCTCAAAAATCATGATACTGTACAGTGTTTTATAAATATACTCTTTAGGCTTAGGCAAGTATTTTTGATGTAATTAACCTCGTCTTTTATCTTTTTACAATTCTTAACATATTCACAATATGTCATCAAAATTCTAATCTTAAGTAAAGATAGATATTAAATTTCAACACTATTTTATTACCAAAATAAATATGAACAATGAGAATATATTCTCAAGACCCAACAAATAAAATAAATATTGATGGTTTATACTTTAGACTATCAACTAATTGTAAACATCAAGCCAAACAAAGCGCAGTTTTTTTTAATTACTTTTCTAGTCTTTGATAGTGGATTCAAATATTCAATCATTAGCTATAATTAAACTTTCATGATACACTTTATTATCAAATAAATGAATTCTGAAGATATACACTTTATTGTCAAATTTTTTATGATGTATGCTTTTTTAATAACACAACCAAATTTTGTTTGTTCTCAATGCAGTATGATTTTCTAAATGAAATATTTCTCTAACACTTTGGCATGTCGATAGGAGGCGGCAAAATCTGAGAATCAGGTGTAGCGCCGTTCTTCACAATGAATACAGTGTCCATCCCCCAGCTAAGATGGCGATCGAAATGGCAATGCATGAACCAAACACCTGTATTAATATAATAAAAAATTAAAGTTACATATTAGATCAATGTGGAGTACTAATTTAGATGGACAATAAGAATTCAAAATGAGTTCAAAAATGAATTTACAGATAAAAGTGATGAAATTCACCTGGATTGTTGGCTTTGAACCTTACTGCAGCCCATCCATTGGTTGAAACCCCAACAGTGTTCTCCAAAGGGGGATCCACAAGATTGTATCCTTGAGGATCCTTATCCTCATCAAAGTTACCAAAGCCCCTTCCAACGACATAGAATCTCGTGCCATGTAAATGCATGGGATGGTTATCTCCCGCCAAAAGGTTGGTTCCTTGAAACACCACTTCTATGCTGGTGTTATATTCCACCATCCTCACCTCTGTCGCCCTTCTAGGTGTCAATAAGAACCTCGGCAAGTTATCACCAGTGAAATTGTAAATCAGTGGGGGTTCTGGAGGAAAGCCTTCTCCATAAACCCCTGGAATTTGATGGTAGTAAGCATCTAGTATATCTGTCGTCGGCAATTCAAAGCTTATGTTGTTCAGACTAGCTGCGAGCCTACTGTTGAAAGGGCCGAGGCAAGTAACGTTCTCATCACATGGAAGTACATTCACAGCTACGGCTATGGTTACCCGTTCATTGATGGTCTGCGGGACATCAACCGGGTGCTCTTCGTTTGCTAAACTCCGAAGCTGGGCAACGAAAGCGGTGGCTGCATCAGTATCATTATTAGCTGGAAGAGATGGGAAGACTGGAGATGAGTTTATGACTGTCTTGTTTCTTCCAGGAATGATGTATTCTAATATGGCGGTAGCGGTGGTGTTATCATAGGGCAACCCTACGGCGCTGGCATAAGGCTTAGCTGCCATGTAAAATTGGTTGTTGGATGATGATGATGATGTGTTAATTTGTGCATCAGCGACAAGCAACAAGTCCATTGTTTGGCCTGGGGTGATCATGATGAAATCTGTAACAAATGGCTTGGTATAACTAGCGTCAGTGCCAACCACTGTGAGTCTGTGCCCTGCAACGCCAAAGAAGTGTTCGTTGTTGATGGCCGCGTTGATCACTCGGAGAAGGTAGGTCTTTCCATTCTCAACTTGCGCAGTGAAAGTCCCTGAAGTTGGCAGGTGTCATGCAATAGTTTTTGATATAGATGTATGGTAAATTATCTCAGGTTTAGGGGTATCTATATATATAGATATATACCTTGTTTGGAACACTGGTAGAGATCTCCCGGCTGACCGTTGATGGTATAGGCGTCAGAGATGTTTGGAGCGCCGCCAGTGCGGAGGGCCTCGGCCAAGACTTGATTCACATCGGCCTTCCACCACTCGCCTATATATATATATATATATATATAGATATATATATATAATAACATTCATAGAAAGGTCAGCTAGCATCCATGAGCTACCAAAAATAAATAATAATATTATAATAGTTAGTACCAGACATGCAACGTATGCGTGCATGTGAATATAGTTACAGTGTTAGACAGGTTATGGAAATATACCCAGTATGATGGGAATCTCATTGTAGGGTTTGGCGAAGGGAAAGGATGAATTAAGCTCCGGGTAGATGTAGATGGCGCCGTGGACAGTAGCCCTGTCCCAGTCACTATGTGCATGCCACCACAGTGTGCCTTCCTCATTGGAGAGAATGATCTCATAGCTGAACTCACTCCCCGGCAGGATAGGGCACTGTGTGATGTATTCGGGCCCATCTGACCAAGGATTCCTTGGCTGATCGACGCCATGCCTGTGACATTAAGATGTACATGAAACAGTGCTGATGCTTGGCTTGCTGCATGCATGTGGTGGGTTATTGCATTCATATATATATATCTTACAAAATATACATACCAGTGGATGGTGATGTTGTACTCCGCATGGTTAACAACGTTCACGGTGATGGTGTCACCCTTGCGAGCATATATAGTTGGCCCAGGAAACTCTCCATTCACTGTCAGAATGCTCTTTGTGTCACAAAGCCGAGTGTAGCTAGCTTCTTTTATCTGTAAAACAAACAAGCGAGCAAGGAAGGTTAAATGGACACTCAAGTAATTTAAATACCTGGATGCAACACACACAACTTACGACAAACTCATAGTGATGAGTTTGGGCTGATGAAACAGGACAGGAAAACAGTCCAAACAGCAACAGAAGCCCCAGAATCTTCATAATCAAACTCATTTTCGAAATGGTCGACAAGTTTCAAGGAGGAGAGGAAGAGAAAAGGCACTACTTAATTTATTCTTTCTGGTGAAGAAAAGAAAATCTTTGCATATATATATTTC
Organism: Dioscorea dumetorum; assembly: GCA_902712375.1. Classification (NCBI taxonomy): domain Eukaryota; kingdom Viridiplantae; phylum Streptophyta; class Magnoliopsida; order Dioscoreales; family Dioscoreaceae; genus Dioscorea; species Dioscorea dumetorum. The sequence goes on from CACTHL010000222.1 coordinate 2,680,767, forward strand.
TTTCAGAATCCTTAATCTTAACTAATCTCCTTGTTAATGGCTTTTGACAAAAGAACCCCGGATGGGCTTTATATAGATGTCTTTGGCATTTGACAAACCCTTTAAAGTCAATATTCATCTGCTTCCTTGATAGAATTAGTGAACTATCTGCAAATCTACTTCATCACGTTAGTGTTGGAGGTGAGCAAATACATCACATATTGTTAGTTAGCAAGATAGCCTGATCAACTGCTTCTCTCCATTTATTCATTATTATCCTCATCTTCATCTCCATTATATATTTGATAAAATTGGTCAATAGCTTTATAGGACATATAGGGCCGATGCAAGTGGCTTTCATCAAGACAAATTCAACGGGTCACATCTGCATGACCTGACGTTGTATAATATAAGGCTTGGCGTTAACGTGGTTAAGTTTTTTTTTTTTTTTTTTTTTTGTCTTAAGTAAAGTGGATAAACAACGTGGTTAATTCATTCAACACGCTCGGACGGCTTTACTTCTGCAAGAACATCAATACGAGTGACTTATACATTGTCTTAGCTTCTGAAAATCTAACATCTGCAGTTTGCATTTTTCTTTCTACCTTAATTCGCTTGAAAAAGATAAACACGCATTTTAGGTTTTGTTTACGTAAAAAACAGGAACAACACAATTAGTTATTTGTGGTTTTTATTCTTCTGAATAGTCAAATGATTTAAATCCAATGAATGAAAAAATTTTATTAGGTGTTCGTTTTTATAAACAATAGGTCTTCCCTCTCTGTCAGCTTAAAGGTTCTCCGTTTTTCGCTGGTTTAGGTAGGCTGTACTAAACTTTCCGTGGTACGGTTTCACATTGTTGGCATTGGAGAAAAATTAATATGAGACAGGTTGTTTAAAAAATAAATACTTGACATTAGAGTTCTCTTGATACACCTCAATAAATGCCTGCATCAAATGGTGGAAGCTTGAAAAGTTGACATCCAACTATTGTCATATTGATAGCATATATATGTGGACATACATGCATGTCTTGAAATGTACATGCGTACATTTATTTTAATTAAATTAATATATTTATTTAAATTCTAAAAATCATTAATCTACAACTCTCCTAACTGTTGCGAAATGTGTGCCATTATTTTAAAATATTTTTTTATTAATTAATATTGATAAAATTCAGAGGCTCTACAACACAACTTGCATTTTAGTTGGCACAATTATCATATCATCTTCAAATCAAACTTTTAGTAAATAGGATGCAAATAAAAGTCAATGTCCGTAGTGCATCTACATAATGCAAGTTCATATGACCCAACTATAAATCCAAATCAAATACTCATAAAGTCTTTGTCAAAGCACTTTGATACTTTGCATTAAGCCATGATTATAGAGATTATGTATGCCATCCCAGGCAAATTCTCCTGCTTGAAAAAATTTTAATTTCTTACATAAATATTTTTCTTTAGATCTTCGAAATGTTAGGCCTGGCTCAACTGCCGCTCGCTTTATAACCCCTTGAAAACAATGACTTTTTTTTTATAGTATATAGAACGTTGTTTTATTTCTTTATAATTTACCATCATAGATGTGTATGAAACAACTTTATATGATATTATGACTACTTATTCATAAACTTTGACGACAAAGGAATAATATATCATATGTATATATGATGAGTGCAGGTTATGCTTGAATTTCATATTATAAATCCTTGCATATTGCTTATCTTTTAGCTTAGTTTGTTTTATTTTAGTGCCACACAGGGTGTTTTGTGATAAATATGTTGGGTAACAGGCCTTGAAACACCAAAAAAAAAAAAGAAAAAAACCAAAATGATGTGTTATAGGTATGCAAAATGCAAAATAGAAGAAATTGAAGAGTACAACCCTCTGCATGGTTTTACTGCTCACAACACTACTGTGCTTGATAAGCACGGTCATGTTCCTGCCCATGTAGAGCTCTAGATTCAATTTGTTGTTCATAAGAGTCCAAGTGCCGGAAGTGAAGAACACCAATTGATTACTCTCGAGATCACGACAGTGCACTGACTTGTTACCTATAGAATAAAACCCGAAAGTTAGATTTTGGTGATGATATTTTTGGCAATTTCTAAAGAGGGCGGCTAAGGTTCCAATTAGTAGAGAAGAACTCTTGAATCAGCCGTAGCTTTTGAGACATTTACGATGGTTCAAATTGCAATTTGTCGGGAACTTCATCTCCATCTTTTCATCAAGAGGTTTGAGGGAGTTTTTAATTATGATAGCAATCTTTTCTTTTGTTATGGATAGTATTAGGGTTTCTTGAACTTTGAGAGGGTAAACCCTAATAGTGCCTCGAACCATGAACATTGAGGATGCTTTGTAATTGATTTCTATATTTTATATATTCACTTTTGCTTATTTTGGGAATCATCGGTGTTTTCACTGCAACATTCTATTTTTATAGCTTTAGAAAATTATATATAGCTAAATACTTTAGTTTTAAAAATTAATCTCATACCAAACAATGCTATAGCTAAATGAATGCTAGCCACATAGTTTTTGACTTTTTTAACTAAGAATTAATATATCTTGCTACAACTTTTATTTTTTCATGTCTGAAAGTTTAAAATAAATAATTATTTTGGTTACATTATGTTGATATGTATGAGAAAATTGATTTTAGCTACAACAAAAGAATTATATGACCAAAAGTTTAATTCACTTGCTACAGTGAAACTATCGACACAAATATTTTTATGTTCAACTATTAATTTTATATGTCTATTGCTAAATTAAATATTAATTTATTATAGTTATTATAGTGTGGTTAATAGGATAGTTCTTTGCTGCCTAAACAAATCCATTATAAGTATATATTAAAATATTTTGCTATGAAATACTAGGTTTGAAACAAAAATATTCATTTAATTGTTTCGATTAAAGTAGATTTGTAACTCTATGGTAAAATATTTTGTTACAATAATACAATTTGTAGCAAAAATATTTTCTTTTGGAATAAACATATTATAGTAATTAGCTTGCCTTTTTAGCCACAAACTTGATAAATCCATATCTAAATATTAAAATTATTTGATATAAATTGGAAATTTTTGTAGTAAAATTTATTAATTATTTTTAAATTTTAAACATAAAGAAAGAATAATGAAATAAAAGCTATTAATTGCATACAATGAAATGAAAAGAATTAAATAAAATATAACCAAACAAAAATAAAACTAATTAATTAGAGAAATGGATTAAGGAAATATGACACATATAATAATTATTACAAAAGAAGTTTTCATCACTAATATTAAGAACATTTATAAAATCTGAAATTGTAAAAATTAGATATCTACTCTTGCGTTTGTGGAGCATAGAGATAAAATAACATTTTAATATTTTTTTCCCAATCTCTATTCATTTTTGTTATTTTTTTCATCCATTTGCTTTTCTATCGCCTTTACTCTTGCATTTGCTTCCCTTTTAGCTATTTCAACTAGCTCGCTTGCTTCTTTTTTAGTTACTTTCATTTGTTTCATAAGTTCAATTTTTGATAGTATAATGCCAAAATATTATGTTATACTTTTACCTAAGTCATATGTTCGTACATAACTATTTTCAAGTCCAGGTACTTTTTTAAAAATTTGTTCATCATCCAATGAAATTTGCTTTTCTTCTTGTTGTTTCTTCATGTGATCAAAGTGTACCTATAATTATTATGGGATAACAATTAACTAGTTATTATATATTAGAAAATATAACAAAAAAGTGTTGAATAGTCAAAGCTGATGTGGAGTTATCATGATGCCCGCAAGCAAAGACCATGTGGTTAATAACCATGTCAAATGACTCAGCCATTGGTTGTTATGTTAGTGGAGCTAATTCAGCAATAAACTTAGTGGTCTATTAGTAGCCATTGATTGGATATAAATTTGAGTGAAATTTGTCTTGTATTTAGTGTATCAAATAACATGAGAGAGTTTGGTTCTTTTGTCTGATTCTTCATAAATTTGTGTGCTAATATAAGTCTCTCTTTTTTTGGTTTGACTTTTTCTGAACTTCCCTTCTATCTTTCCACATTAAATACATTCCATATTATCCACCAAAAAGATACAGCAAAAAGATACTAGTAGAAAATTAGTACAAAAATAATACTTACGATGATTTCTTGTGAAGAATAATCAATTTATTTGTCTCTTTTTCTTTTTCAAGAATCAATCCTACTTCAACACGAGAAAATACCTTTCTTTTTTATTATAAAACAGATTTTACAATTAAAAAAATACAACATACTAAAACAATATTCTATTAATGCTATAAAAAGTCTACAATATTATAATAAAATAGATATGAATTATAACTTTTATTTACTATCAACTCAATAAACGAAGCAAGAAAAGTATTATTGATGTTGTTCATAGCGTTTGGTGCCTTAATCATGTATAACTTTTGGTTTCTGGGTATGAAAGCATTGAAAGCGTCCCCCTATTTTTCTTATTCTTCATACTTCTTTCCTTAAAAAAAGATTTCCATTTAATAAAGCAATATACTTAGATTAATTATTTAACATTAACAAATGAAGTAATTAGATTAATTATACTAACTTGAAATGTTGTATCACTCCAATACTTCCAATCATTCACAATAACATACTTAGGCTTATTTTTTAGGCCATTCTGATAAATTGTTTTTGAATCAAAATATTATTTCCTCATTTTGTATCCATAATCTTGATATAAAGCACTCATATGACCAAAACTAGCTTCTTCACTTCCATTTGGAATTTCAAAATTGAACTTTTCCTACAAAGAAATTATTTTAAAAAATAAAATAAAATAAAATATTTAGAGTTAATATAATTATATAATTCTTGAATAAAGGAAATAACAATTACATTAATTAGAGAAGGAATAGTTGTTATGCAACTTACCAATATAATGCACCACATATGCTCAATGGAATCATTTTGAATCATTTAGTTTAATTATTTCTTAATTAATAATATTAAAAAATATAAATTAAAGTAAAATAGTTGGGTTTGGGTAAGGGTGCTTAGAAGGGGCAACTCAAACCCTACATGAACCCATCACGTGTGACATTTTCACTAGTTGTATCTGGCCTAAAGTTGTTTATATCGCGTTTGAATAGCTCTACTTGAGTTTGACAAGTAATTGCAAAAACTGGCACATATTGTCATCTCTACTCTTTGAATAACCTATAATTAGCTATGCAATTTTAATAGTTTCCTACGTTTGTAATGTTTCTTTTTAAATCATATAATTCACTACATTGTCGATAAGAAATAATTATTCACTATAAATTTTTGATACCAAATACTAGTTGAAAAAACTATAAGCTTTCATAGCTAATGTGTATAATGTCTTACAACTTTCAAATTTTTCATTAAGGAAGGGAACGTTCCTCCCTTAGTTGAGTAAATTTTTTGGTAGGCCATCAAACTTTGGTCAATTATCAAAAAGGTGTCCCAACTTCAATTTGAATCAAAACGGTTACTCATCTTTAATTTTCTTTCACCGGGAGGCTACCCGAGGGATTCCAGCAACTCAGTGGTGACGTGGTGGCCACGGGTAGATTGCCATGTCAGTGCTGACGGAGGATTTTCGGCCACCACGTCACCACTGAGTTGCCGGAATCCCTCGGGTAGCCTCCCGGTGAAAGAAAATTAAATATAGGTAACCGTTTTGATTCAAATTGAAGTTTGGACACCTTTTTGATAATTGACCAAAGTTTGGTGGCCTACCAAAAATTTTACCCTCCCTTAGTTTATGAAGTTATGCACCTCAGTGGGGTTTTTCTTTTACTAAATTTTTCTTTGCTTTTAGCTAGTGAGTAGCTCTCTTAAGCAAAAAAGCCTTTCAAATTTCTAAAATATTTATAACATTCTAAATGGGAAATATCTAGTTTGAATTGCTAATTGAATTAAAAAAAATAAATTTCTTTTAAAAATAAATTTCATTTAAATTTTGAAAGGTAATTTTTATAAACTAAAATGTATTTTCCCCATGAAGGCAACTTATTTACATTTAAAAAATGAGTGAACCATGATAATATTGGGCATTAGTTGGATCTATTTTATTGTTATTTAATTATTTTATTTAAAATTTTGTTTTTTATATAACATATGGAACTAATGACATGTGGAGATGGTTATTACAAAAACAAATATTTTAAAGAAAAGAAGATTTAAGTAAAAGAAAGGGTTGAACAATTAAATAAAAAAGGGCCTAAACTTAAAAACTCAAGCAAAAGAAGAGGCTAATAGATTAAGAGGGGTACATTAAAGAAAATCCACATCATCAACAACCCTTGCCTGTTCTTGCCTTGAACGTTGGTTTCCCCTTGATTTCTCCTCTTACTACCCACCATTAGCCTTTTCTTCATCTTGCTCTCCTTCCCGCCGCTCTCACTGTAGTTTCAGGTGAGTTCCTTTCTCTACTTATTGATTCCCCTTCTTTTCTCTTTTTTTTTTTTTTAATTTTTAAGACGAAATTTGTATAGATTAAATTAGTTAGCTCTCTCTTTGTTGGTTTTTTTTTGTTTTATGATTTTAACATTATGCCTACGATTTAAGATGCTTGATGTTTATATGTATTTGATTAAATTAGGTGCATCCATGATTTAAGATGCTTGAAAGTAATGTATTGATTATTTCTTGATTTCCTTTATTTTCTCTATGTTTAGATAAAATTAGGCCTGCATCTGATACTAGATTAAATTAGATTTGCATCCTGTATTTAGATTAAATTAGGTGTGCATCTTTACTTTTTCTTTAATGGACTTTTTTGTTTTGGATTTTCATTATTGTGATGAAGTAATGCATTTGCATGTTAGACTTCAGTTATCTATAGATCAATGAGAAGAATTTTTGTTATTTTTGAGCCAAATTTGTTATCACATGGACTATTTATACATTTATTCAAAAACGTATGAAATTCCAATCACAATGTGGCTCTCTTCCCAATTTAATTTGAACTTTATATTGCTTTATTATTTAATTATATTTTTTACATACATATTTCAATGAAAACTCTTAAGATTGATATCTTATCTAGATCAATAAACCATGGATGATTCGAACCCTTTTTTTCCTAAGAGAAATATCTTGTATCAATTCCTTGGTGTGTGTGTGGTTGCTCCGCAACCCTTTTTTTTCCTAAGAGAAATATGAGAGAAATATGTACGAGTTATGTGGATGATTAGAATTTGTATCAATTCCTGTGGAGGTTAGCTTTAAAGATTTAATTCCTCAAAAGCAAGTAATGAACATGAGTTTCATGCTTTAGTGTTCATGTGTACATATATTATAGAGTTTTTTTAATGAATTTGCAATTGGATGTTTGACTAATCTGTCTAATATTTTTTTTTTGTTTCAAAAAAAGAAATAGTTCATGATTAAGTAGCTCCATTGCCATGTTTTTCATTTATCACCAACCAACATTTCTCCAGGTTTTCCAAAAAGCCTTCATCTTATTTAAATTGGTATATGTCGCAATACATTACTTGTTGTACAATTTATTAATTTTAACTTGAGCAATCAACTATTGAAGGAAAGAAAGAATAATTAGTATAGAAAATTAAAACAAATAGAGGATTTGTTGGATCTTAGAATATTGTAAAAAGTTTATTACAATGGCTTTGTCTAATATGAGAGAAATATTGCATTCTCTTTATTACAATGGCTTTAGAACTATTATAGTCACCAAATTGATTAAGATGAACCTAACATTTTTACAAAAGAAAAATTTCAATATTTAATGAGTACCATAAAAATTAGATGATGATATTTGGAGCTTGCAAGAAAGATAGTTAGATCATTCCTAAATAAATCATAACCGTTGTTATGTATTTAAAAATAAGATGCCAATATTCTAAGATCCAACAAATCCATTGTAATAAAGAGAATGCAATATTTCAATTAGATATATAAAGTGCATTCTCTTTTTACATAAATATCCCTAACTATATTTTTTTTCAATTAGATATATAAAGTTTGAGGTATTGCCTTTGCCCTCTTAAATTTTTATTTTTTTCCAAATTACCTATATAAAGATTTAATATTATATACAACCCTGTAAAATTTTCTTTGACATGTTTATATGAGTACATAAATGAGCTTTATCATGCTAAGACTAGCTTGATGTCAAAATCATTGCAATAAAACTTTTCTCAAATTAACTTTAATTTTAAAAGCTCAATAAAATTACAGAAAAATTTAATTTATAACATAAGTTTTTATTATGTAATAAATAATATATTTTCGTAATATTTTTTATATCTAATATACTATATTGACAAATGTTGTAGAGACATATTTTTGTCATAAGTTATATTTGAAATATTTCTTTATTAATGTATAAATTATAACAGGCATTATAACAAAGCTAGTGGTTTTATTGTTTCTCTTACTAAGAGGTTTATCATGAACTTATTGTTTTCCCATTATCGGCATATCATTTAGTTTCTTTAGTTTAATGTTCGTCTTGTATTTTTAAATTCATATATATATATATATATATACATATATATATATATATATATATATATATGAAACAGGTTGTGCAATGGATAAATAATGGATGAAATCTTATAGATTGAGTGATGAATACAAAAAAAGAAGTGCATAATATCTTGAATTTGCATTCAACCACACAAAACTAGATAATGTAATTCCTTGTCTTTGTGTCAAATGTAATAATGCTTTGCTCAAAACTAGAGATGAGGTTAATGAGCATTTAATGGTGGATGGAATAGTTAAAAGCCACACTTGTTGCTTGTATCATGGAGAGGTCATCATGGAAGAAGAAGCTACTCATAAAGTACAGGTTAATGATTTTGATGACATGTTTGGTGATACAATTGGACAAAAAGCCATGGATACCACAATGCAAGATGCTACCAACCAAGAGCATGATGATTACAGTGCTTCTGAACATGGTGAGTGCACAGAAAAACCTTCTAAAATTGCAAATCTTAGTAAGGAGAATTCTAAAGTTTTTAAGCTATTTGAAGATGCCCAACAAAAGCTATATCCCAATTGTGAGAACTTTATGAAGTTATCTTTTATTGTTAAGCTATTTCAAATCAAGTGTCTAGATTGGCTTAATGATAAAGTGATAAATAGCTTAATGCAATTATTTAAATAAGCACTCCCTAGTGGTGAAACTCTACCCAAATCCTTTTATGAATCAAGAAAAATAATTATGGATTTGGATCTTGATTATGAGAAAATCGATATTTGTACAAATGATTGCATGCTGTTTTGGAAGGAGAGCATGAAGCTTGACAATTGTTCCATGTGTGAGGAGTCCAGATGGAAAACAGATGCATAATCAATCCCACTGCTCAACCTCAGTGGGTTTGGTTTCCCAATTATTATAATGGTAAGATTCCTTCTAGTGCTTATCAACAACGGAAATCTCAAAATGTTGGTGATGAAACCTGGGTGGGCTAGAAACAGCTTTGGGCCCTTAAATTGGCCCCCATAGCTAAATTCTTTCTTTGGTTATTATTTAAAGGCAAAGTTAAAACATCGGATTTCTTGTATGCCTTAAACATTGGTCCTTTGGAATTTTGTGTGTTCTGTGGTCAGGGTACGAATCAGCAGAGCATCTCTTCAATTGTTGCCTTAAGACCACCATCATTTGGCTCTCATTTAGTAATTTAGTCGATGTTGACATTACTTTTCCGGATGGAGTGACCTCCGGTTCTTGGCTTTCTGATGATAAGTGGCAGTTTTCCAACTATATTAAATCTGTTTTCACTGCTACCATTTGGTTCATTTGGAAAGCCAGGTGCAAGGCCCTCTTTAGAGGAGAAGTTCCCAATTATAACATTATTCCTAGGAAGGCTATTGCACTTGCTCTGGAGCATCGGAGTGTCTCAAGGCAATTAAGAGGGAAGTACTTTATTCTTTCTAATTTCTCTTATGTGGACAGTCCTTTTCTTTTCTCAGTTGCATTTTACTCCAAGGATTGCACCATGGGAGGAGCTGGCTTTTTGGTGACAAACTCTAGACCTCAAGTCCTTTTAGGTGGTTGCTATTCTATCATTATCAATTCCATGGAGGATGCTAAACTCAAAGCTTTGACACTAAGCCTCCATTATACTCGGTTAGCAGGGCATGCGGTTCAACATATCTTTACCAGCTACCCTAATCTTATATCGGTGATTGCTGAAACAGTGCATCAAGACTAGAGGCTTGACACTACTATTAAGCTCTTCAACATTACACGCGAGCAAGCTGGCCATCCAAGGCTTCACCACATTCCCAAATCTTGGAACAACATTACTGCAAGACTTGCTGGCCACTCCATTTGCTCTCCTTCCCTATCCTTATTCCATCAAGGCAGAGCCCTCCCTAACTGGTTGATGAAGGCCCTGCACTCCAATGGTTTTCATTTGTAGTTTTTATCTTTATTTCCTCTTTGGACCTTTGCTTGTTTGTCGTATGTTCCTGTCGGCTTGTTAGTCTCGTTTTCATTCTAATAAATAGCTTTTCAGCTCCTTTTCACAAATAATAGAAGGGTTGGTATTTCATTCCCCTTCCCAATCAAAAGTTAAGGATTTTGACTTGGTAGCTTGTTCATATTTCTCAAACTAATATATACAACGATCATAAAACTCACAATTTTTACTTTCTCTTTTTTCTCTAAGTTTGCATAGTCACTTTGCCCTCCCCCATCTCCTATCAACTTTTAACCTACCCTCGAGCAACATCACCACAACCACCCCAACCATTTACATCCTACACAATATTAGTCCTCTTAGCTTCAAAAATGTAGCCAAAGCCTAACTTCCTCCTCCCTTGTTGTACTTTCATCTTAATGTTGCCGGTGGGGAACAAAATTACAATGACGGGCTAGCAGTGAAAATGGGTTTCATAATTGTGGTATTGGTTTTGCAAGTATTGTGCGATTGTAGTTCTTTAATTTGTAGCAGTAATAGATTTTGGTAAGTTTTCCTTCTTTTTTTTTGTCCTAACACAAGTTTACAAGCTCATTAACAAAACAACTCAAACTAAGCTAAGAAAAAGTACAATCTCCTCACAAATCAAATCAGCTTCTTCAATTCACAAAGGTAGATCTAAACCCCTATGGTAAAATAACACAAAAGGAATATTTTCAGCCTAAATAGTGACCCAATCTACTAAGCCATTTCAATCACGTAAAAGCACATCCAAATCCACTAAAAGAAATCAATCTTGTAAGCATTTGACATCATCAATCATATCGATGAAGTGCCAATCTCATCACCACTACAATTAATTAGGAGCATCAAAGATGGAAAATTTTGTCACTTATAGATTAAATTCAATCGGTCACGCCTTTCACTAATGGAATAATGTGAAATAAGGGCTAAAATAGAAATAAAGTAAATGCCGGAGATCAATGCAAAAAAAAAAAGGAAATTAAATAAAAGCTTCATAGTCGTTTCTCTTCTTTTCCGTATATAGCCTTTGGTTTCTCCACAATTTTATCTTATTTTTTTTTACTTTAATCCTTTGACATACTGGAATTATTTCAATCCAAAGAAGTTAGATCGAATTCTAGGTCATAGGTGTTTAATATTAGACTATAATTAGGTCGCACGATTTCTAGTGAGAGACTAATGTTACCTATGCGACGCAAGTGCACATACCAATCAAGTAGTACGGTGTCTGATGAGTGTTTGAACACATATACTTTATTGGCATAAATTATTACATATGAGCATGATTTATTACAGTTTTATGGGCTCAAGTGGTTGTATGTTGCTCCCTTACGCAGATTTTATATAGAAGCTCCTGAAGAAGGGAATGAAGCCACAAGAAGCATGTGCTGAGGAGTTCAGAGGGATCCACACCCATGGCATCATCATCCACAGTCGTGGGAGCAACTCAGAACAATCAAATGTCCAGGATAGAGGAATCCACGCTAGTGGAAAGAGGAACAACGACCATGGGGGATATGATCGAAACTAGACCGAGGGATACATGGGCGTGGAAATTGTTGTCCATGCCCATGGATGCCAACAAGTAAAGGGTACCCACGGCCACGGGTGGCATGTCCATGTCCATGGCCATGGGAAATCTATGGTTGGTGACATGCTAGGAGCGTAACACTCCACCGCCATGACAATCACTGTCCACGGTCGTGGAGTCACTAGGGCAAGGGTTATAAAACCTTTTATTTCGGGGAGAGAATGCATCTTTGACAAAAAGACAGCGGGCTGGAACCCTAGTGGAGGAGGAGAAGCTCTTCGGCATAGACAGGGCGGTTCGTTGTCACCGGATGAGTAAAGTAACCCTTCAACATCGGACATTGGCCCATAGGTTGTGGATAAGGGGATTCTCCATTTTTACAAGGTTTAGCATGTATTCTAGAATTTTTATGCTTGATATGTATTGCTCCATAAGGAGCTAAATCCTTTTTGTAAGTACTTGAACTTGTGTACCTTAGAATGAATTGATTTTATTCGGAATTACTTTCTTGATCTCTCTTTGTTTGTATCTATTGGTTTAAGTTCATTTCTCGTGGTGTTATTTTGCTTAATCTTTGTATGCGACAGCATTGATTATGCTTTTGAATGGTATAGGCAGGAGGTCCCATTAGAATAGGTCTTGCGAGATTTGAGAGGGCAAAGGAGTGAGCTTTGGGTAAAGGAGTGTCCGCTTCCCCTTCGTTGAGATTAATTTTTACCTTTGTGTCCCGTTTGATTAATACAATTGTGTAAACACTTGGATATGATAGATTTTATTAGGGTTTATTTTTTATTAGAGGCTAGTGGTCTTGCAAAAGAGCTAGCTTGTTTCGGGTACCCATTTGACCTATAGTGGAATCCCTAAAGCTTTTTGCTCTTATACAACTGTTTGTAACATAACAAGTTACGACTAAGAGGATTGTATTGAAGAAGTCCCTAATTGCTATGCGAATGTGATTTGAGGAATTTAGGATTCCTTCGGCTTAACCTTTATTTTCAAGAGAAGAGAAAGAGAAAGTTTAGACTTCCATATGACTTTTCTTCTAATGTCCTAAGGGGACCATAGTTCGAGTGCCCACTCTTTATCCATTGAGAGTTTCTTTCTTTTTCCAACTTCAGTTTCGTGTCGTTTAAAATTTGTGTCTCAAACAACTCGAGTATAGGACTAGATAATAGAGCTAAAGTAGTAGCTAGTATTTGTGAACTCCCTGTTGATACGACAACCCAACCATTGGGTTCTTTACTAATTTTACACCCGTGCACTTGCAGTGTCTATATACGCATAAGGGGTGTCAATGTGCTCAAAAACAAGGTTGTTGATCCATGAGGAACATAGAAGTACTATTATGAACTATCATCCTATTATCTATATCCTATAGACTTGAGATTTCAATGTTGTGTGGGTGCTAGTGAGAAAGAAAAGCAATTAATGAAGATTAAAGAAAAGCAATCAATCACAAAATAGGTGTTCTGAGAGTATACTACTTCCTAGTGTTATGTTTAGCTTTTAGACAATGTTGCAACTAGATTATTGCACCTAAATTATAACCGGTGAACTATAACTAGTTCAAGGTGAATAACAACTAGTCCCATACAGCTAGATTGTTCCTAAACCATGCTACCCTTTTTCAAGGTAAGTAACAACTAGTCCCATACAGTGCTGGGACAGACTACCCTATGACTACATTATAACCAGTGAACTATAACTAGTATCAACAAGGGTTCAGGAGATGGGTAATCCTTATCACAAATTCACTCCCTACAATTGCATCACACATGGAACCCTAAATTGAACCACTTGAGAAGAACAAGGGGAGGAACCTCACTCCCAAGGAACCCTATCTCTAGGTGAACTTGTGCTCCCTTTCAATCACGACATTCCTGCACACGGTGGACCTCTCGATCATCACTTGCATCTCATAAAAACTATTTGATTTCGCAACAATATAGTTCAAGACATTAAGGAACATATGATTGAATCCAGGAAAATATAATTTAATAATTGATGAAATATTTCAAAAGTCTACAACCACTGCCATAAAAATAATAACCCTAGGTTCATCTACCCAAAAAACAACAACAAGTTTAGCTCTCCATTAATAAAAACAAGCGTATAATCCCAATAAGAAAGAAAACATAATGAAAAGCATTATAACTCCCTCAATATTCTCCAATGTGGGAATTGATGATGGTTGCCGCAAGTCTTGAATTATGCTGCCAAAGGAGCCCTCATCAGCTTCCAATCCACCCTAAGATCTTTGGCAAAGATCCAATAAGGCATTCTAAATTGGAGGAGGGCTGCTGTAATCCTTCTCAGCTTTTCCCCTTTGCTCGGGCGTCAAAAGATACTCGACAAACCTTGGTAAAGTCCTTTATACACTACCCCTTATAGGCTGCTTACAGGGCTAAAGATGAGGTTGTAACCATCTGGAGACGAGAATCCGTGTGCCTTACAATCACTTTATGGGCGTAAGTCCCTCCTGTAAGGTTTTTAGTCCTAGTATTGCGGTCTAACTTATACCTGTAAGCGCTGGATCATAAGCTTTCTTGCATGGTGCCTGCAACCTTCCTTAAATGTATGTGTCCTTACATGCACTTATCAATCGCTTTTGTTTCTTATTTCTTACTACCCGAAGTACTCAATTTGTATTCTTGCAATTCTAGTAAGATACCTATTTGATTGAGAGCGAGAAAAAGATTCCAGTGTCATTATTTCATTATGAAGCGGAAAAAATTATTGAGTTGATCAAAGAGAAGTAAAGATTGATATTGAATTGATTGTGGGAATAGTAAATTTGTATAATGAATCTGAGGCTTTATTTTAATATTAAAGAAAACTTGTAAATAATAAGAATTGGTCATAACTGAAAGATTTATAGTCATCAGGATGATATTATAATTTATTATGGGTATATGCATTTGGTTATAGGTGAAAAAGATAAGGGTGAAGTAGAGAGAGAACATACTTCTGCCTAACATTGGGCAAGAAGTAGCCACTTTACGTGTATATAAATGCATGTTTGACTATATATATATATATATATATATATATATATATATATATATACTTTGTCAAAGTATTACGAATGATGATGTTGTTATTTAGTTGATGTCAGCCTAAACTTTGTGTTGTTATATAATAAATATACATTAATTTTAATTCAAGTGTGGATGTTATCGAAAGGAGATAATGAATACAAGTCTTACAACGAATTTAGTTTGATATTGATATGTGAGATATGAAATATTGGTAGGAATAAATAATTAGTGCTTGCCTAGATTAGGTGTGTCCTTTGGCCTAGAGATTATATAATGAGATTATATAATAGATATTGTGGTCACATTAGCACCTATATCGGTAAAGATAGAGTGTCAAGATATTCTGTCCATATAGATGACAATAGCAGTATTTGAGATTGTTGAGATTGTAATGCGTACCCATATGAGCGACAATGGCGTATATCCTCAAGAAGTTTTGGTCTTAGACCACAGAACATACATAATTAGGTTAAATATAGCCAAATAAATAAAATGGAATAACAAATGGTAGTAGACAATAAGCTAAATAATTTGAAATCAAATTACCATAATTGATTTTCATGATATTAGTTGCTTAATTATATTTCTTTATATGAGAATTAAATTGGTATTATTGGTATGATAGATTTTCGTAATATCAATTGCTTGATTATATCTATCTTTATGAGAATTAACTTGACATAATTAATTTCATGTTATTAATCACTAGATTATATTGCATTATAGGACTACATACATATCTACATAGTATTGCTAACTAAACAGCTTACTCCTTATGACCCATTTTTTAGTTGTAGGCTGCAAACGAGGCGTCACGTATCCGGCCGAAAAGGGATGCACACATAATGGTATTCCCAGGAACAGCATTAGTAGGAACTTCTTTAGAATCCTTGATGTTCCTCTTCACTTTTCTTCAAACAAAACCGAGCATACAGAATCTTGCTCACTTTTCTTGCCTCATCATTGTGCATACGAAATATTGTGTCAAGTAAATGATTGACTGCCAATTATGTTTGAACCACTCAATCTAAAATTTGAACTTTTCCTAATTATTTTTAAGTACTATCACATGATACATTTGGATGTTTACCAATGATCCATAAATTACTACATATCAACTGACCAAACTAAATTTGACCTATTCTAGTTTTAAAGACATCTTATTTTTACTCTAAATTTGAGCTATCAAATAAAGTATTCAAAGGGTACAAACAAACCGTAAAAGATTGGCTACATATACAATTCTTTTCGAATAACAATAAATAGATTAGAAACAATTGTTTTCAAACTTAATAAACATCTTCCATATATTAAAATTACAATGTAAGTTGGAGCATAGTTCTAATGACATAAGTACAACACCAGTGAATCTTTAAACATAATTACAAACCAACTCACCACAACAACCAAATTTATATCAATCTCAACCACACCAAATTAGACTTCTTCGTTTACGCCAACCAAAATTCCCTTAAACAGGATCAGAAATGTGAGCTCAAATTTAATTACATCACAAGAATTTAGTCCAGAACTAGCAACAGCATCAAGCAACAAAACTAGTTCTAAATCCCACTACATATAGAGCTGATAGTTTCACAAATTACAGCAGTCAAGTTTTCATTAGTAGCAGAAATAACTGTTTGCTTTGAGTCTATCTCAATCATAGCTTCATCAGGTGCACTGATGCGAATGGAGTGGACATCATGAAATGGTGCAGTTTCATCAGAAGAAATAAAGCCATCGATACCTTTATCTTTTAAAGCTTTGAGAAGGAGATCAGGATCTAAAGGGCCCCAGTACAATTGTTGTTTGCTAGAGACGTGGGTGGGCTTTATTGCTGGGACTAATAGATAATTGCCATTATGTAAACAAAGCTGGCCTTCTAATCTAGCAATGGCCAAATTTTCCTGTGGTAATATTCTAGGCTGAAGCTTAAAATCCAAGTATCTCATCAACCGAACTTCAAAGTCCTCCCTCAAGCTTGGTACTCTGAGTGTCGAATTCTCAGAATAGTACAAGTGTGTGTAATTCTTTGAAAAGTTAAGCTGGGACTTCAGTCGATCAGGAAACTGCAAACAAAAAATCAGGCAAGATACATACTCACGAAACTTCAGATTTTCCTTTTTTTTAACAGAAAAAGGAGTGAAAATTGAATACCAAGACTAGCTTTGGTTGGAGCAATTCAAGCAATGGCTGAATTTTCTTCGATCTGCAAACAAGAAAAAAATAAGACTCCCTAGTAAACTAGCAAAACAGCAGTACCAATTGTAATATGGAAAAAGTTGACTTTTTAAACATCTGAGGATGTACATTTCCATTCAGAAGTTCATGTAGTAGTTTCATAAAATCAGCAAATGATGTTAGAAAGTTGCAACTACATATCTAAATTGTATCTTAAGATAGCGGATAGCAATCTAATTAAGCTTAAGTTTACAAGCATGCTCCTTTTGAATTTTTTTTTATAATTGGATTCTGACATAACTAGACTAAACCGGATCGCTTTTAACAAAGGAAATGCTCATTTCGGTGTAAATGGGGGAAAGTGGACTAATTGTCTCTACTCCCTACTTCTGATGGTCTTTTTCTTTGACGACTTCAAACTAAAGTGGGTTTTAGTTAAAATGCACTTCAGTATTTTCTACACTAAAGTGAGGGGAGTGAACCCCATATAAACTCACTTTCCTCTACTTCCAAAGACCCCTTTGAAGTCCTTGAAATGGCAAAAAGAACACTGGAAGTGTGAAAATGAACACTTCATGGAAGTGACACTTCTTGCAAAATAAACATAAGTGTGAAAGTCATATCACTTCCACCACTTCGGAGAAGTGGCACTTCTCCCATTTTCTGACTTCCCCCAACCTACACCGAAATGAACGGCCTTTTAAGTGGGTTTGTAACGACCTGACTACTAAGAGAAGCATCCAATTAATATAACATATATATATATATGTTTTTTTTTTGTCAAGAAGAACGAAACCCCTAATGGGCCCGCTAAACTAAGACGGGGCGTGCACACGCCTCGACTGCGGCCTGTGGGGCCCGCGCACACATGGGCGCTGGGACCACCCACAGTTCGTGCTCACAGCTCTCAGACATGCATCCTCACCCCAAGGATTCGAACTCTCGCCACTTGCGAGGCGTCCTCATGGGGGACCCAAAACATATATATATATATGTTAGGCCAATAAATATATCCACTACACCTGCAGCCTATCATTCAGTCCTGGTCATCCAAAGGGTTTCACACTCACATAAGACAAAACATAAATACTTGTTGCCTATTTGATGTAGAACATTGAAGCCTTGCCCTCTTTTGTATAACACTGAGAGTGCGATTAAATATGATGTAGATTCTTTAGAAACAAATAATAATCCATATTTCCATATACTAATATAGGTACAACAAACTATGGCCTTACTAATGTCAACTTGAATGAAAATCTATAACAATAACAAAAAAGATCAAATTATATTGTCATCATTGATGAACAATACATAAAAAAGAATTGCATAGCTATGATGAAAACTGAATAGCACGAATTACTTGATTTTCAAACTGGCTATAGTTGATGACTTAAATCCATTGCATTCAAAATGAGTGGAGCTAAATCCGGTAAACTATAGTTAGATGACAATGATCTCCAGACATCACTTTGGGCTGAACATTATTTAAGAAGCACCAACCACAAACAACCAATGTGAACCTAAAAATAAGATGGAGAGCACTCTAATCAAGCCAGTGCAGGCAAAGGGAAAAAATTGAGGCCAAGTTTTAAATTGGATGGGGGCGGTACATCACATAGAATTATAGGATGCTGAACTTTCAACTTCATTTATTGTGGGGACCCACTAATACACCACATTTCCAGAAATATACACAGATAAGATGCTGTGCTTTCAATGGATATAATCAACTTATTTTCTCGAGTCATCAGGAACCATTTTAATATCAAAGTTTACCTGATACAGAATATTTGTAACTGCAAAACAAAAATGTGAAATGAAGACATTTCAACTTACTTCATTCCACCAAGAAAAGAACATTGGAGAACCTTCATTGACAATATTTTGAATGGTAAAAGAGCCATTTCAGCATCAACACCTTCCTGAAACAAAGAAATGAATTAAAACTTCACTAACACAAATTATCCTGATTGAACAGAGAGCTGTTCTTTGAAATACAGATTCTGAAAATAAAAAGCTTGCCAGCAATGTTCAAGCAAACCAGCCAAGCACAGAAATATCTTTTTCTCAATTATCATCCAGAGTTTGGCACTAATTTCCTGCTATTTCCATAAAACAACAATCATCCAGAGTTGGCACTAATTTCGTTCTATTTCCATAAAAGAATGTACATCTTGGCTCATTAAATTAAGAAAATGGAGTTAATCCAGTTTTGAGGGCTTTTTCTGTTACATGGAATAGTTTTTCTCAGTGGACAAACAGATAGTATATTTTCAAACTAAAAATTCATTTTATAAGTGGTTATACCAGAAAACGTAAAATAGAAATCATGTCAAAAAGATGAAAGGTTAAACGTCTAGAAATTTACATATAAATGATGTAAAAGATATGTCACCTTTTTTGTCCATTGTCAAAGGACAATAGGTAGTTAATTGAATTCAAGGTCATGTATGCAGAAATCTCAATTTTCCAAGGACATCTATGAAGGAGAAACTTTATGTGGGTGCGTGTGTAATTTAGATTTTAGAACAATGGGGAATATGGAATATGACATTTGTAAAAAATTTTGGCATCTTCATTTCACAAAACCATACCATAGAAAATTCACAACCATGTGAGATGGAGTGGGATAATTATGTACCTCCAGAATGAGTAAAGATTTATGATCTTTATGCCAGCGACGAAGTAAATGAACAGCAGGACCAAGACGAAGATTCCAATGAGGGCAAAACACTAAACACGGCTCCTGCCATATAATCCTGCAGGAAGCAAAAAGAGATTAAGCAAACTATCAAATGACAAGGACAAGAGAAGTTTTATCATCTAAATATAGGTTGTGATTACTTTTTTCACTTCTTTGACGGTCATTTAAAATAAATACTGCCAGTGGAAACAGAAAAATAACATCAGTCTATAAAAACATCTTTACCACATTAAACTTGTGCTTGAATACAGCTTAGCAGTATAATAATCTTAATCAATTATGATAAATAGAAAATCAAGCTTCATAGCCTTAATATGTGCAAGATGAACGCAATGCCTTTTCAGATAAAAGAACGAACTACTTCCACTGATTCAGTGAAAATTCAAAATCAACTTAACAAGTGAAAAGTACTAATCCAATCATGAAAACAAATTAGTACATACAAACTAATGCTTACTGCTCCAACCTTACCAAGTCAAGTTGCTTAATCATGAACCAAGATTTCCATGATTTCTATAAGGGCTGCTTAGCAATTCAACCAGAGTATCTGCAGCTTCTTCACTAGAACCGCTGATAATAAAGTTACAGCTTGATTTTTTATTAGCAAAAGGGAGAAAACTCTGTTATTTGTTTAATAGTTGTATAGTAAATGAAACCGATGTTAAGAGATCAAAACAAATTACACAAAGAAAAGGATAACTCATCAACAGAAAAACTCTCATAGAGAAACTAATTCTCCTAGGTACACTAGTTCTCAAGAAGTCAACCATCACAAGTTCTCGATGTGCAAAGCAGGTGAAGTTCACGTAATAAAATTTCAGGATCGTTGAAGCTATTTCAACTGACCAATATAAAATTACAGCAAAATTCACTTCATCAACACATATTCACCGGCTTATCATTGATAAATCTTCCAAAATCACCCCACACCAAGCTATGATTCTCAAATAATGACAGCCACCATGCAGATGATTTCCATCATTAAGCCCTAGTACATGCTGTCTCTGCAGGAAATAAACAATATTATCTTTGAGCAGTTCCATCCTGATATATCACACTTCTATTGACATTGTTAAGATGCATAAGCATTTCTTACTAATAACCTTCGGCACTCTAAAATAGCAAATTAGAAAGTTTTGATATCCTTCAACATTCCTCTAGTGATTAGTTCATCAACTATTACAACCTTTATCGTTCAGCACAGGAACAAGGTAGAAAATTTTCCTCCTTGCTTCAGCAATGAAGGAATCAACATAACAGATAAACGAATAAAGAAATAACTATCCTATGAACTGCTAGCCAATCTACAAGAAAGTAGGGAGAAAATTAGCTATGGTTGAGAAAAGAAAATGTGCAGATATGAAGTGAGCCATGGTGCAGTATAATGTAAATCAAGGCAAGCATAAGGAATTGCCACAAAGAGGAAGTGGAGTCTTATATCATGAATGAAAATGACTGTTGAAGCTTAACACAATAGAGAACACACACACATTAGTACCAGAGAGTCTGATCAGAGAGGGATGACTTTCTATACAAATCATTATGAATCAGAATGAAAGAAAAAGTAACTTGATCATTAGTAACGTAAGAACAGGAAACAAGATCAGTATGCATCTACTGATGGAAAGTGACATAAGCAATCTAACTTATAACAGTATAGATGAGTAAGGTCTGCAATGGCGCTGACTTATAAGGATGGCAAAATAGCAATACCCTGATGACCATGGTCGCCAAAATCGTGATTTGGCACATAAAATCATACAATTTTAGTTGCCAAGATTGTGTAACAGTGTTGAATCAAGAGTGTGTCCAAAATCTGATCATAAAATCATAAAAAGGAAAGACGACCCTGTCACCAAAATGACAACCAATTTTGTGACCACAAAACATACAAGGACTCATATATGCTGACAATCATGTCACCTAAATAATTAGAAAACACCATGGATACAATTTAAGGGGGCACAACTTTGACCTTATCAGCTTTGAATTAAAAAAAAAAGAAGAAGAATTAATCACTCAAAAAGATAGGGCTGCAAATCCTCTGATAGAGCAGCAAACACTCCAGGTGGGACACAAGGCATAGAGAATTGTGATAGATAGCATACCTGGTACAAAAAGGCTTGATTTCTATATTTGGCACAACCATGAAGTAAAATACCAACACAAATGAAAGCTTCCCATCTCAGTAATTGAAAAGTCATGTCAAAATCAATGCTAAATTATTGCTTTAAAGCATAAGCAGCTGGAGTACCAACTATAATTTATTAAGCTCTCAGGATGTAATCTCCTACACAAGCTTCACAGTTCAAACCAAAAGCCTCTTCCAGTTATTTTTAAATCCTTTGTGAAAACTTGGCCTAAATTAAAGAGAGGATTACAAAGATCTCCAAGATCTTTTAGCATCAAAGATTCAAAGCATACTCAAATAGAGTCAAAAACTTGCGAGGAACATGCTTAAATATAATAGCTTATTATTCCCCAATTCAACTAAAGCATATTTTGCATTTTATCAAGTCTCCTTCTCTCACATGGTCATCAATCTTCCTGGGTGCAGTAAATTTTCAAGCAAGAGGAATATAAATCTCTCGTGTAAATTTCCTACAACTAGTGAAAGCAGAAGTTTCAAGAATTTGGTTTATTTGCTTGGGCATAGTCATCGCAACCAGTATAATATAATTCAACAAAACCAAAAAAATTAATTTAGCAAGGTCATGTCTCTTACGATAGGTTAGAGGAGTCAAGGACTGGAAAAAGATAGAGCTTCTTTTCTTTGATTAGCTCTATATGACCAAACAATGGCTCGCCCGAGAATAACTGCAAAACAAGCAAAGAAACTGTCCTTAATGTCCATTGATTCCACATAGAACTCATCCAACACAAGGAAGAAAGACAAAGTTGAGAGAGGACCTTTTGCTGGCGTTCTTCACAAAGCCATTCAGGCATTGCATTCATAGATGCTAATATCTCCTCTGAAATAGTAGAAATAATGAATATTGGTACCTTTAAGAATTAGGTTGGTTAGTATTAGAAATGCAGAAAAAATAAAAGAAGCAAAAGCAACCATCAGGATATAAGCATACAATGCTATGCAAAACAAATCAAAGACTACTTATGGTAGATATATGTCCATGAGAAGTCGATTGGAAATATGATGTGAAAACAGAATACAAATGAGAAGTAAAAACAAAAAAAGTTCAACAATGATGGTAAGAATCTCAGATCAAAATATCAAGAAAGAAAATGCTCTCTACCACCAATGACAGTTGAAGACATGAAGAAATATATTAACTGCTTGAGCATTACAATTGTGTCTACCATGAAGGAATCATTAAATGATAAAACGCTTCAGAAACTCCAAATTGAATGAGAAAGATCTTCAAAGAGCCAAAGGCATACTGACATTTTCTATCTGTGCTCTAATGCTCTCCAATAATAATTTTTTATCCCAAATCTGTATGTTGTACTTGTACAAATTCAATAATTTCAACAGAAAAAGCTATTGTTCTCCAAAGAATTCTAGACAAGGTTTACAATAAATTTTATCATCTTCCCTTCACATTAATTATATTATGGACAATCAGCCATCTGTTGTGCTTAGTCTATATTAATAAATGAGTTCATAGTCAGAAATCTGAGAGGCACCCTGCACAGGTAAACTGTATATGGAAAACTAGCTTAAAATCCCTCAAAAGTAAGAATGTAATTTGAACAATAATTCTTGCTTCAAGCTGGTAAATTTAGTATGACCACAATTTGGATAAATTCATGTTACACATAAACCAATATGCACACAAATATGCTAAGTGATATAATTACAACTTGCAAAGTCATAGTCATACACAAGTCATATGCAAATGCATGACCAGCAGATCTCAGAATTTTACATGTGCAATGTCCTTCACACTAACCATGTCTCACAACTGAGCATGCCCGAATCAATCAGGATAAGGTTTTCTCGATAATACATACAATCTTATTGAAGGCAAAACAAGGTGAATTATATTTCTCCGCACTCAGAAATATTTATATAAACGGAAAATAACAACCCCTACAAGTACTTCATTTCTTAGAGAAGAATGAAGAAAGTTTTTCCAAACTTAGCATCAAAATAGCATAAAACAGCTACATAAGCAAGCACCAGGGTCTCTATCCTTGGCACTTTTTTATTACCTTGGAAATTATACACATATCCATCTGTCTTTTCTATGATAAAGATAATGTATGTCTTTGTGATGAACTAGCAAATTGATCAGCTATGCATCTCAATTTTTTTTCCCAACATATCATTCAATGTTTAGTCATTTCTTAGTAGCCATTCAACCAAATGAAAGAACCAGTGTTTGTCACCACTGTTTTCAGAGATAAATTCAGAAGTACTCCATATCTCAAGAGCGTAAAACAAATACCCTTCCCCACCTTAGCACCAAAAAACATGATTGGCCATTTAAATCAGAATAAAAGGCATCTAGTTCTATCAACTTTTTCTTTCACTACCAATAATATATGTATTCCTCCCAATCCTTTTTATGCTGAAAAAATAGTTCTCTTATCAAATTTCACGAATAAATAATGTACACAGGTGCATCCAGACAAGATTTGATGATTGACATGATATATCATTCAAAGAACAAGAGATAGGGTCAAAATGCAAAAAGAATACGTAAATATTAAATGCAAGCAGATTGAGAGAGCAAGAACCAACCATCATATTTGATAATTCCAGATACTGCCATATTTTCTCCAAAAGGAAATGTACTATCCCAATTCGACCAATAGGGATTAGAACAGAGCCACCTTCATTTAAAGAATCCAAGACACAAGAACATATGAAAGCAATCTTGTCTGACTCCTCCAAAATTTCATCATTCTCAAGCAAGCATTTGACTAAATCTTCCTCATTAGCACAGTTGGCCCTGTAATAAATAGGTTAATATAAGTCCACAAAATAACATGTTTTTTAGGATTATTATAATCATTTTGAAATGAGCAAATAAAGGAAAATGCACATTTAGCAACAGAAGGATGTTATTTTTAAAGAAGAGCAACCATACCCGACAGCTGAAATATGATAATCAAGAGGATCTTCCACTACTGCCTCATTATAAATTTTACATCCATTAGCATCATAAGGCCCATCATGCATAACTTCTGCAGATAAATCTGAAAACAAGATCAAATCATTCCCTCGAAGGGAATAATAATCAAAACCCATTGCATATGCAGACTTGAATATGGAGCTTGACAAGTAAGTAAAATTTCTTCTTGGACCATTTATCATCCAATTGGAACTACCAATTTCCAAACCGGAACTGAATGATTTCAGGATTAAGGTGCTATTGTAGCAAGCTTCTTCACCATATCTTAGAGAGTGGACCTTTAGCATACATTCTTTTACATCTGTAGCACTGAATATAAAGATAAACACACACAGGGCCAAAAGAATGACTAAGCTATTAAGTAGCAAAACATAAACAAGCCAAGCTAAAAAGGCACATCCACAATAAGATTCCTGAAAAGTTTCACAACATACAAAGACTTGCCAATTTCTTAAGGAAAGAAAAAGCATTACATGTTGACAGCAGAGAGAAAAAATATATAAAATATTGATTTTATGTGCGCAACAAAATATAGCAGAGTCCTTTTAAATCTTGAAAAATGGCATAAAGATAAACTTGCAATCAGAAGCAAGCACAAGAACATCACCATCAATTAAGTTGACTTGTAAAGAAACATGTTGTGGAATTTGTTAAAATCCACAGTTGATGATTTTATCAAATAAATCAAATATTGGGTCAGCTACTGTTACAGGTAACCAATACTTATGTTGGAAACTTAATATGAGATTCTCCTCCAGAACTCAGTAAGAAATTAAAGTAAAAATACAAATATGATCAAATCCAGAAAATATACAGGGTATACATATTTTTCAGTAGCATCAAGCCAACAACTTAGTTTCTTACAACAGAAGTTACATTTTTTATCTTTCAATGGATAACCAGTAAGTTTTATCTGTAATAATGGGCCTAAAAGAAAAAAATAATAAAATAAAATAAAACAATTTAGCCACACGTTTTCAATTTAAATAGATTCAAGAGGATCATTGATTATTGGAGTCTAAAGAGAGGGCCTCCAGTGTGATTGCCATCAAGTATGGACATATTTGTCATGTCTGATATGAAGAAAATATTATGCTAATACTATATCTACAACTAGGGCTGTCAAACAATCAAGCAGCTCATAGCGCTTGAGCTCAGCTTAATCATTTAATAAACAAGCAGAACTTGCGCTGGAACTTTTAGCTGAAAATTGATTTCAAGCCAACCTCAAACTTAGCCTGGGACATTCAAATTCAGCATTATCATATTATATACAGATATATACATATCTATATATATCTATTGTATATTTAAATTCAGTTAGTAACGAACATAATAAACTAGTATGGCAGTGTGGATGTTGAGGTTTCACCCACGCAAGGATTTAAAAACCCTCCAACATACTAAGCACAAATTATCAGCTCTACATCTTTAGAAATGAGCTGGTTCAGCGGCTTGAGCTCGGGTGAGCTTTGCATGAGCAAACACAAATCAAGCTCAAGCACTTTTGCTTGGGCCCAACTTTAGCTCAACTTGGGCCAGAAGCATTTTCAAGCCAAGCTTGATGTGGGCTTGCCCCAAACAAGCATCACTAATATACAACCCCATATTCAACAACACAAAAAATGATAATTCATGAAAAACTGTCAGGAACACTTGGCTAAATAACCCCCAAAAACAGAATTGCGAATGCAATATATAAATTTCTCAAAGAAATAATCAAATAATTCCTCAAATAAAGATTTATTTGGAAAACCTTGTCAGATTATAGTACAAGGACAATCATCTCATCCCTTAACCAAAGTCACAAATGTTTGCATATCAAAATCGGTATCGCTTGTTGATAGGCCAATAGCCCCTACGTTTTTATATTGTACTCTAATTTCCCAAAGATTGTTTTTGTTAGACAGAGGGATTTGGTGTAAACCTCACAGCTTACATTACTCATAAAGAAAATGAGTACATATAGGCAAATATAGTACCATATACGGTACTCTATATATATACAAGTATACATGGATGTATATATATACATATAAGAGTAATATACATCTAACACCCCCCCCCCCTCAAACTCAAGTCAGATCATGCGTCTTGAGTTTGGATAATAGAAAATTATGCTGATCACGCGTCCGTGACTTGGTGAAGAAATCAGCAACCTCGGACCTCTCGTAGAAACATAATGAAGAGGCACGGCATCGAGTACGTACATGATATCGAGTAAAATGAGCATCGACACCGATGTGTTTGGTCCGCTCATGCTTGACCGGATCAATAGCAATCTGAAGGGCACCCAGATCTTGTCACAGTGAATAGGAGTGGGAGTAGAAATCATTACACCAAAATCTTGAAGAATGGTACGAAGCCGGAGGACCTCCCGAACAGTGGAAGCCGGGCGTGAACCTCGGTCTCAAAGACTTGGATTTAGCAACAATCCTGTTTCTTTGTCTTCCAAACAATAAGAGAAGACCCAAAAAAAACACGATGTCCGCAATGAGACTCAATCATCAGGGGAACTGGCCCAAGTAGCATCAGAGTATGCATGCAGCTGAAGTGTGGATAGACGAGAATAGAACAAACTACGAGATGCAGTGCCACGAAGATATCGTAATACCCGAAGAAAATGAGCATAATGAGTAGAAGTAGGAGCTGCAACAAACTGACTAAGGATATGAACTGCGTGGGCAATATCAGGACGAGTGACAGTTAAGTAAACCAAACTACCAACCAGATGTTGATAACGCGAGGGATCACATCAGGGAGAGCCATCAGAAGCTCGTAGCTGTAAATGTAACTCCATCGGTGTAGCGGCTGTACGAGTATCTGTCAAACCAGAACGGGCAAGGAGATCAAGAGTGTAACGCTGCTGAGAGAGGCGGTAACCATCCGAATGAGAAGTTATCTCAATACCCAGAAAGTAACGAAGCGGACCCAAATCAGTCATCAAGAAAGTGTCACGCAGTTTCTGTTTCACAAAGGTAATGTGAGCGGAGTCATCCCCAGTAAGAATCATGTCGTCCACATATAGAAGAAGGATAGTACGTCCCCGAGAGGAGGTATGAACAAATACGGGTGGATCATGAATGCTGGCAATGAAACCAGCAGCCTCAATTACTGTGCTAAATTTCTCAAACCAGGCCCGTGGAGCTTGTTTAAGGCAATAAAGAGCACGACGTAGACGACAAACAAATCCTGGAAGCACCTGAAGACCGGGAGGATGAGTCATGTAGACCTCTTCCTTGAAGTCCCCGTGAAGAAAAGCATTCTTCACATCAAGCTGATGAAGAGACCATCGATAAACTACGGCAACAACAATCAAAGTGCGAACTGTGTACATATGAGCCACTGAAGCAAAGGTCTCTTCATAATCACGAACGTGCTCCTGCTGGAAACCAGTAGCTACCAGACACGCTTTATAGCGCTCAAGAGACCCATCAGAACGGGTTTTCACCTGATAGATCCAGCGACAGGTGATGGGAACAGCATGAGAAGGGAGAAGAACTAGATCCCAAGGGTGAGTCCCAGATAAGGCATCAAGCTCCTCGGGCATGGCATGCTGCCACTCAGGTGACTGAACTGCCTCCCTGTAAGTTCCTGGCTCATGAACAGGTGAGACACTGGTGCTAGCAGAGGCATAACGGTCAGGAGGATGTAAAGAGGAACGATCACGTAAAGAATAAGAATGAGATGGTACCTCAGATGTGGGATCAGTAGTAGGAATGGTATTGGAGCAGGCCGGCCGAATGGGAGATGCAACAAGTTCCCGACGCTGATAAGAGAAACGAATAGGCGGATGAGCAAGAGGAATGGGGGAGAATCAAGAGAAGGAATTTCAAATGAGGAATCAATAGTAGGAAGAGGAGAAGGAGATAGAAGTTCAGGAGAAGGGGGAAGGGGGAAAGAAGAAGAAACTGAAGAAGTGGCCTCAGTAGAAGGAGGAGGAAAGAGAAAAGACAGAGAGACTGTAGGAGAGGAACACTGTTGAAATTGGAGAAGCATAGAAAGGTGTGGACTCATCAAAAGTAACATCACGAGATATGCGAATACGACGAGTGACAGGATCACAACAACGATAGTCTTTATGCTCAAGACTATATCCTAAGAAAACACAAGGAATAGACTGGGCAATTTGCTTTGTCCGCTCTCTAGGAGAAAGCCGGACAAAACACCAACAACCAAAAACACGGAGGTGGTCATAACGGGGTGGAGTGCCATATAGAAATTCACCGGGGCTACGATCCTAAAGGTAAGAGGAGAGTTGGACGTTAATAAGATAAACAGCAGTATTAACTGCGTCGGCCCAGAAGTGAGGAGGAAAGAAAGCACCAAGTAGTAGAGCATGAGTAGTCTCTAAGATGTGGCGATGCATACACTTAGCTACCCCATTCTGTGGATGAGCACCAGGACAAGAGTTTTGAGACAAAGTGCCCTCAGAAGCCAAAAAGGCACGAAGGCATGAAAAGCGTATTCACCGCCAGAATCAGACCGAAAAGTTTTGATAGAGGCTGAAAACTGGGTGTGTACCATAGTGGTGAAAGAAAGATAGATAGACAATAACTGACTACGATGATGCGTAAAGTAAAGCCAGGTAAATCGAGTGCAGTCATCAATAAAAATAACATAATAACGATTTCCGCCTTTAAACACAAAAGGTGTTGGACCCCAAACATCATAATGAATAAATTCAAAAGGAGCATTAGTTTGAGACTTACTCAATGGATAAGGACGCTGTAGCTGTTTACCGAGCTTACAGCCAACACAAACATCAGAAAAGGGAGAGATAGCTCCTAAAACACTATGACGGAGAAGAGAGGACATACGAGACAGACACAAATGACGAAGACGATGATGCCACATATGATAAGGGTGAATATCAGTATTACAATAAGATACCCGATCGACTGGAGTAGGAAGGCGTAGAGAATCCAACACATACACTCCTTTATGACGACGGCCAGCTTCAATCATCGTTCCACTGTGATCCTGCATACTACACGAGGTACGGTCAAAAATAACTTGACAATCATAATCAGTGAGCTGACTAACAGACATAAGATTGATGGAAAAATGGGAACATGCGAGACAGAAGGTACGGAAAAAGTACTAGAGGAAAGATGACCAGTAGAAAAAACAGGAAGGAGTATACCATCAGCAATACGAACATGCTGGACAAGAGATTGGGATCGAGGATTATGAAGATTGGAAGCATCATGAGTCATATGAAAAGAAACACTAAAATCAAGAAGCCAAAGAGGACAGGAACTACCTGGAGCAGGTGGAGTAACATGACCAGTGTGTGCATGACCAGAGGAAGCATTTGCTAAATTGGACTGTTGAAATTGCCGAAACATCGCCAAAATCTACTGATCGGTAGGCATGAGAGGGGTAGGAGAGGTCTGAACAGAATGCACCTGAGGAGATGTAGGCGTGGGAAGAAAAGGTGGAGTCTAGGAAGAAGTGCCAGTACGCGGAAGTCTACGCTGCTTCTTCCTACAGTCAAGCTCGTGATGGCCCGCAATGCCACAGTAGTGACAAGTTATTATCCGCTTTGACCGTGGGTGAGATCGAGAAAAACTGAAGAGAGTCCTGTGATGGTGCTAGGGAGACATAGACAGGACGAGGAGCAGCAAGTGCATTGCCCCCTGCGGGGATGGAAGTCCGAAGACGAGTTTGCTCGACACGTACAAAAGCAAAAGCTTCATCCAAAGAGTAGGCAGATGGAGCATGAAGCTGGGCCAGTGATGAACTCATACACTCGAACTCAGGTCGTAGACGCATGATGAACTCATACATTCGACGAGTATCATCATGACGACGACGACGTGCGCAGGACTCAAAACAGGCCAGAATTTGAGCAGAATGAGTAGTGCAGTAAGAAAGTGTAAGAGCGTCGATCTGACGCCAGAGACCACAATACCGACTGTAAAAGCGATCAACAGTATCCTCCCCCTGCTGGAGATTACCAAGAGCCTGGTATAAAGTATACAGCTGGGCCTGACTAGAGCCACAATAGCGATGTTCCAGATGCTCCCACATGTCTCGAGCAGTGGGAAGATCTGCGATCTAGGTACATATCTCAAGAGTCACTGTCTGGCATATGATCATCTTAGCAGTGGAATCGTCTACGGCCCACTTCTCCAACTTCTGTTCGAAAACTGAGAGAAGTTCGGATGCCTCCAAAGATGAGCCTGGAGTGTCGGAGACTGGAGGAGCAACGGGAGCAGTAGAAGTACCCTCAACATGTGGAAGAACACGTATGCCGTCAAGGATCCGTTTGACTGTGGGTCGCCAAGGAATATAATTAGTGCCATCAAAAATGACATCAGAGTGTTGGAAAATTCTATGACGAGTCTCCGAATGAAGGTCACTGAAACCATAAAGATCCATGTTTTTTTTCTTAATAAATAATAATAATAATAAAATTAACCAAATGCTATGCAGCTGGCATGCATAGCATTCAGATAAAATAAATAATAAGAAAATAAAAAATAATTAAGGGAAAAGGAAGCTTCACGGGTGAATGTTGGTTGATTGTCGGGTGAGTGTCGGGTGTTAGATGGGGAGAAGAACAGCCAGACAAGATTGCCGGAAATGGGGGAGTGCAGCTCGGCCAAAAGAGCAGCAGCAACGCGACCAACAAGAGCTGCGGCGGACAACGGCAGCGGCGTCGACACGCGGTGCAGAATGGCCGAGAAGAAGAAGAAGAGGCTGCAACTGTGGGCAGTTTAGGATGACACTCGGGGCGAGATAGAAGGAGGACGACTGGCGGAGGAGGTTAAAGGAGAGGGAAGGGAATGGAAGCGGTGGTGGAGTGGAGGTCGGAAGAGAATAGAGAGCTGCCGAAAAAGCTGCAGGCTGGAGGAGGAGGTGGGAGATGGTCGGTTAGAAGAGGATCCGGCAGTCACAGCACGAAAGGAAAAAAGTGGGGAAGGGCTGGAGAGATGGCCGGAGTTGGCCGGAGTGGGGAAGGATCAGTCGTCTGATACCATGTTAGATAGAGGGATTTGGTGCAAACCTCACAGCTTACATAACTCATGAAGAAAATGAGTACATATAGGCAAATATAGTACCATATACGGTACTATATATATACAAGTATACATGGATGTATATATATACATATAAGAGTAATATACATCTAACAGTTTTGAGAAGAAAAAATGACTCATATGAGTTGTATTTATTTGTGCCTGTTCAGATGGCACGGTTCAATTTTTTTTAAAAGATTTTACCTACATCTCTTATCTTCAACATGTAATTGAGAATTATTTTTGGATACTAATAGAAAATTCATCTGGCCAGGCACTCCATCTGATGCAAGAATTATATGCACACATACAGATGGTACACCGCAAGAGTACCGCATCCCCCACACTATTCTCCCTATCCCATGGTATTATAATTTAGAGCCATTAAACAAGCACAACTATTACCTTGAACAATAAAAAAAAATGTCATCCTAAATTATTAAATAAACAATCCAACCACTAAACAAGTGAAAAAGGTCAATTGTATTTGCAAGTTACATCAGGAAATCTTTTCACAAAATAGCATTAATGTCCCAACAACTCCTCATGGATGCTACTGAAGGATCATGAAACTACCAATCAACCGGTAAATTCACTCATCTAAGATCAACATATTTGGTGATACAGCAAAATTCATTTTTGGCTTGTCAAGAATCACATATGTAGGCCTATCTCCACTTCTAGTGCCCATGTCTCAATGAAGAAACTTATACACCATAAAGAGACTCACAATGTTTGGAAATAATCTCAAACCCCATTGTGAGGTAATATAACAGCTCTAATAATTTGTCTCTCCCGCAAGAATTTGCACTTAAACTCACATTCAACTAGCCATTAAAGTGCAATGTAACACCTCCTAATTCCTAAATACATCTTGTAAATGGACAAATCCCGAATAAAGAGAATTTCTATGTACCAAGGACGGAGCTAGAAAATTTTTTCTCTTAGGGTGAGGGGAGAGCGCAAATAAAAAAGTTAGCAAGTTGTTTAGCTTTTAGTTGAAGTTACAGTGTCAAAGGGGGCTAAATAAATTATTACAAGCATCTTCAAATATATAATTTCTAATTTCTATACTATGCATACCAATTTGTAAAACAAAAGGAGCTAAATAATAGATTTTGATGGCCATTTTTACAACAATATAATTTTTATACAATACATACCAATTTGTAAAAAGCCAAGAGGGGCAAACAATAAATTTTTACAAATAATTTTCAAAAGATATAATTGTTTTATCATACATACCAATTTGTATAAAGCCATTGGCCAAAATAGATTTTTACAAATATTTTCCTACACTTATAATTTTTCATATTATATATACTAATTTATAAAAAATTCAAAGGGCCAAAGAACAGCTTTTTACAAATATTTTTTAGAAAAATATAATTTTTATATAATGCATATTAATTTATAAAAACTTAAAGACCAATTTATAAAAAAATTATGGGGGCCATGGCCTCCCTTCGTTAACCCCTAGCTCCATCCCTAGGCTCTATTATGAAAGCTGAACCTACTGTATGTGCTGAACTTTAATAAAAACTGACTTAATGAAAAACATACAGATGACTTCATCAATCTCCTCTAATTCTGAATTTCTGAATTCTTAAATTTCATTATTGTGCACCAAACATGCCCCTCATGTGCATCAAGATGGCTCTAATTTACCTATAACCTCTTCTAAAACCTTGGTAAAAACAACATTATCCTCCTCACAAGGCTGCTAAGCAACTAATCCCATTGCAAGGGAACGTAATGACCAACCAAAGTTGTCTCAGTTCGCTACTTCCTAAATTCAAACCATAAGAAGAACAGAAAAAAATTTACTACAACAAATTAAATGTAAGAGTTGTTTCACTTCATGTCCATCCGTCAAATGCCAATAGCTAAAGCGCAATAGCCAACAACTGAAACATCCACAGGCAAATCAAGCGTGTCAACATCAAGTATTACACAGCTTTGCATCACCATCTCGCTCAAAACATTATGCCAAACAACACCTCATAACACAATCAAATGCATGGTGCATTAACTCAGTGTCGGTAGGTTCATCGATATCAATCTCCATGATTCCGCAAAAAAAGTCCGGGCAATAATTTCTATACCAACCCCCCAATGGATAGCACCTCCTCCATCTGTCTAAAACTCCTAACATTTTATTTATAAAACAGTGGCAGAAATTAAGCTTCACTAATAGCATAAAACCGATCCTTCCTTGTGTGTAATAGTGCATCATACAACTGTATGCAAGTTGTTTGTGTGTCAAAAGTCAGATTGTAGTAGCCACCAATGGTTTTAAACACAGAGACTGATAATGACAGAAGATACAGTTAGATCAAAATTGTCGCAACCTCCAAACACTAATGGCAATTTTTATGAACACCCATACTAATTAAGAAGACAAACCTGTATAATGGCATCCACGACCCCAGCTCCTCTCCATCTTTCCCCGTAACAATATCTCTCAATTCCAACGGAAGCTTCTCGAGCTCTTCCCACTCCATCCATCCTGGACAACCAGGCCTCCCATCTGGACCATAAATCTGATTATACTCTGCATGCATAGATACTAGGTCTTCCATCATAAGGCACCCTATCCTCACCACAGCTTCTGTAGCATAAATCTAAACAAAAACCAACACAAATCAGACCACAAAAAACCTAAATTTCCAATCTTTCCAACAGTTCAATGCCTCCAGAACAAATATTGATCAAATATAATGCAATAGATACCTTGCCAGAGAAGTCACGCAGGCGGGTGAGGAACGGAAGGCCAAGCATAGCATAGGGAGTGGATATGAGAACAAGGTCAATGAGAGAGGGGTCCCAAAGGTGAAGGCCTTTGACGGTCTTATACCAGGGAACAGCTCGAATGAGGTGGATTGCAGAGTTGGCGATGATCGGGGAGAAGACAGTGAGGGCGGAGAGATCGAGAGGGCACTCGAGGAGTACGCGGAACCCACAAAGCTCGAGCATGTGGCAAGGAGGGCAGTAAAGCCCGCGGCCCATGCTAAGGCACGTCTGCAAAGCAAGAGAAGGTGCCAATGAGAGAGAGAGAGAGAGAGTGAGAGAGAGACTATAAGGGGTCCGAAGAATTGGGGGAAAAGAAAGATGGCATACAAGCTTCATAGTGAGGAGGAACAAACCCCCCGCCCCTCTTCAAGAGAAGCCTCTGGAGTTTGCACAATTAAGACCTATTCATAGTGTGGAGCGCGGAAGAAAGGGATGGAGGCGCCTGGTGGAGCGCGGCGAGCAGCGACGGCTGCGAGAAGGAAGGAGCAGACGGCGGAGCGTGGCTTTGTGATCACAGTGATGAGTTGTGGGATGGGAATTCCTAAACTTACATTAATACCCCCACGCATTACAAACAATCACCAAATCAAAATCCCTTCTCACGTGCCTCGTGGCACGTGTCATTATCAACGGCCCAGATCCAATTTGAAAAAACATGGGGCTTTCTCCCGGAGGACCTGTAAATTTAAATTTAATCCTCTAAGGGGCCGTCTGGGTCCCAGATTGGGAATGGAAAGGAGTGAGGGAGTAATGGAAATAAAAAGAGTGGAGGAGGATTGAGAATAAAAGATATGTTTGGTTGGTAAGGTATGAGAAGGTAGTTCCTTGGGAATGGGAAAATTTAAAAAAAAAAAATTAAGTAACTTGACTTTTATACCCTTGAAATAAGTAAATAATATTTTATATAAAATAAAATGTTAAGTTAAATAACGACTATTTTTAATTATAAAATATTTTGAATATCATTATTTTTAATTTTATAATTAAATATTTGAATTAAATATTTTCACTTTTAATTATTATTTATTATTAAAAATATCTATTTAATTATTATTTGATTTATATTATTATTTTAATTATTATTTATTATTATTTGAATAAAATTATTATTTTAATTGTCAGTTGTTATTATTTTACTTTAATTATTATTTATTATTAAAATTATCGATTTAATTATTATTTGATTTATATTATTATTTTAATTATTAATTATTATTATTTGAATAAAATTATTATTTTAATTGTTAGTTATTATTATTTTATTTTAATTATTATTTATTATTAAAATTATCTATTTAATTATTATTTGAATAAAATTATTATTTTAATTGTTAGTTGTTATTATTTTAATTTAATTATTATTTATTATTAAAATTATCGATTTAATTATTATTTTAATTATTAATTATTATTATTTGAATAAAAATTATTATTTTAATTGTTAGTTGTTATTATTTTATTTTAATTATTATTTATTATTAAAATTATTTGATTTATATTATTATTTTAATTATTAATTATTAATATTTGAATAAAATTGTTATTTTAATTGTTAGTTATTATTATCTATTTAATTATTATTTAGTATTAAAATTATATATTTAATTATTATGTTAATTAATTATAGTTACTTATTAAATAAGGGGCAAATTTGTAATTCACCCTCAAGGAGTGGAGGATGAATGAGCAATCCTCCCAAAATTGGGAGGATTGCCACTCCCCACTCAATCCCCTCTCATCCCCCTCCCAAACCTCTCTCACTCCCATTGATGACTATCCAAACAAAGGAGTGGAATGGGTGAGTAATGACTCCCATTCCACTCCTTACAAACAAACACCCCCTAAATGGCCTTAACCTTATTTTACTCGTCAAAACAACCCTAGATCATCAAATCAACCATTCTGCTTTTAGATGTTGATTGGGTATTTTAAAATATATAAAAAAATGTGACGTTTTGTTATGTTGACCCATTTTCCTTTTGAACATTGATTAAACTCGCCTTGGTTTTTGTTTTTTAAAATTTAATTGTTAAAAAAATTATTATTGCTTTATTTAAAAAATAGTATATCTTAAAAAACCAATTTTTTAAAAAAATATATTATTTTTAAAATAAAGACTACTTTAACATTTTTTTTAAGTTGTTAAGACCTTGTTTAAATTGACTTTAAAAAAAGTTTTTTTCCTGTTTGATAGAATGATTTTTAGAATAAGTTAAGTGTTTCTCTATATTTTATGTTTAAATAAGTTATTACAAAAATATTTTTATATATATGACGTTGGTTGGATGTGCATTCTTAGAAGGACTTTTCCAATGGCAAATTATTAAAATGGGCTTTCATTGAATTATTATAATATTCAGCTATTATACATTCAAAACATAGTAATTGCTATTGATAATGATAGTAACAATAACACTAATGATGATCATAATAATATTAATAATAGTAATTACTATTGAGTTATTATTATTGTTGTTGTTGTTGTTGTTGTTTAACAAGAACCAAAAACATAAGACTAAATTTTAAACACTAAGGGTCCGTTTGTTTGGCTTCATTCTGGGTTGAAGTGGCTGAAGTGGCCACTTCCAGCCCAGTTCATCTTGTTTGTTTACCGGGTTTTTGGGCCGAAGTGGGTGATGGGACACTTCCAACCCACTCCCACTTCCCCATCCCACTTCAGCCAAAAAAAAGCCGAAGTGGGGACTTCCCCATTTCTTTTCCCCTTTTGGCTGAACTCGTATGGTCACCCACTTCATTTGAAGCGTGGATCTCGAAGCTAGCCTCGGTCGTCTTCCCATCGTCGCTGACCTAGTGCTACCGCCTCTCCTCTGGTCATCATCGTCTCTGCAAGCTAAGATCGTTCCTTCCTCACTGGTTTCCATGGCCGATCTGTTCTTTTTGACTGGCTGATGTGTTTCTTTCTCTTTCGTTTCATTTTTTTTCTTTTTTTTAAGACTGAAAGTTCTTCTCTGTTACGACTCAGCCATATCCCATGCGACGGAAGGGCACTCGACAGTCCGCCGGGTTTATCGTCGCCGACGTCTGCTACCTACTCATCTCTGGGTTTTATCGTCTCCAAGCAGCGCGAGGACGTCCTTCTTTCACAGGTATCCCTAACCATCGATCTGGTTGTTTTTCGTTTTTCCCTTGTTTTCATTTTTTTCTCAAAGCCCTCACTAGGTTTTGCATTATTTTTTTCTCAAGATTTGGACTTCAGTTGTGGTTTTCATTCTGTACACTGTGCCCTTTGCACAAACATCGGCGTCGATCTGGTTTGTATGTGTTGTGTTAGCTATTTCTCCCCCTTTATCTCTAATTGTGGCCCTGATCTTGCCTAAACTGTTCCCGGTTCTGCATCATTGTGGCCGCCGACCTGTTTTCTTCGATGTGGTTTTTTCCCTTTTTTCGCGTTATCTTGTGATGATTTGTTATGAATCATTTTGGCTCGGTATTAATTTCTCACCAAGTTTTTGTCAGTGTTTAACCTTTTTCTCTCCCAATTTCATGTGTGCTTTTGAAGGTCCACATCTGGTTTGTTGGATATGGCTTCTTCTCCTTTTTTTTGCATAATCATGAGATGATCTTTTTGCCTGTTTGGTTTTTTTTTTATTTTTTGGTTATAAATTCTTACTTGCTACTTGCCATGATCTACTTTTGTGATACTGATAGCTTCTTATACCACTGCAATCGCCTCGTTTGGTTTTCACTTTAAAGATGCATGCTTGTGAACTTATGTGCAGTTGCCTAGTTTTTTTTCTTGTTCTATGTTAATGAATTCTTGTGAACTTATGTTCTATTTATTCTGTTTTAATTATTGATGTTGGTGTTATCTTGGTCTCTGGAAGTTAAATGCTCCATAGCTTTTTCTTTGCCATTATATGTGTTCAATCATGGGTTGGTATTAGATTCCAACCCCATTTGTTATTTTTTTTTGTCCTAAACAGTGACTGCCATTTGCCATGCTCTACTTTTGTTATATTAATTTTGTTACATTGACTTTTTACACCAAAAACACTACTCTACTCTCGTTTGGTATTCAATCAAAAGATGCATGCCTGCATCTGCCCTGGTTTTCCGTTTTA
Source organism: Dioscorea dumetorum (assembly GCA_902712375.1). Taxonomy (NCBI): domain Eukaryota; kingdom Viridiplantae; phylum Streptophyta; class Magnoliopsida; order Dioscoreales; family Dioscoreaceae; genus Dioscorea; species Dioscorea dumetorum. The sequence continues at coordinate 2,719,641 of CACTHL010000222.1, forward strand.
TGTGCAGTTGGCCAGTTTTTTTTCTTGTTCTATGTTAATGAATTCTTGTGAACTTATGTTCTATTTATTCTGTTTTAATTATTGATGTTGGTGTTGTCTTGGTCTCTGGAAGTTAAATGCTCCATAGCTTTTTCTTGCCATTATATGTGTTCAATCATGGGTTGGTATTAGATTCCAACCCCATTTGTTATTTTTTTTTTTTGTTCTAAACTGTGAACCCCATTTGCCATGCTCTACTTTTGTTATATTAATTTTGTTACACTGACAGCATGAATTACACCAAAAACACTACTCTACTCTCGTTTGGTTTTCAATTTAACGAGTAATTCCTGCATCTGCCCTGGTTTTCCATTTTATGTTCAGTTGGTCATTTTTTTTTCTTGTTCTAATTTAATGAATTCTTGTGAACTTATGTTCTATTTATTCTGTTTTAATTATTGATGTTGCTGTTGTCTTGGTCTCTGGAAGTTAAATGCTCCATAGCTTTTTCCTCACTCCATTAGCTTACAATTGTCTGGATCATCCACTTTTTACTTGACTTTGTCTTTGCTTTGCTGAATTTATCCCTTTGTTTAATTTTATTCCAGTAATATTTTTTCCAAGCAACACCAGCATGCTATTCAACCAGGTTTCATTGATGCATATTTTTTTCTTTTGGGGTTTGTTGTGTTTTTGTTCTGTTGCTTGTTAAAAATGCCCCAAGTTATGTCTTTACAGCAATGAGTTTTAAAATTTATTCTCCCTGCATGAGCTTCCAATTAGCTGGTTCATCCTCTTTCTACGTGACTGTTGCCTATGTTGTGCTGAATATATCAATTTGTTTAAATGCAGTCCACTATTTCTTTTTCATGCAGCACTATCTTGCTACTCATCCTGTGCGCATTGCTGTTTTTCTGTTTAATAATGCCTAGGTTTTGGTTTCATATCGAAGTTTTTTTTCCCTTTTGTGGGCTGGTTATGCTTCAGATCAAGTACTAGTTATGTTTTCTTGAAATGTTGCTCTGTTGCTGAGTTTTGACCTTTGTTGACCAGTCCCCCACTATTTGTTCAATTGTTCATACGCACTAGTAATTATGTACTGCTCGTAGTATGTCATGTTTTTCTCTTGTGCATGCTAGTCAGTTATAATTTTTGCATGCCCTCGTGTTGTCCTTGGTCGACGCCGTTTAACCATGACTTACGCATAGGATGCCATGTACCACACCAGTGTTATGTTAGCATCGTCGATGCTCATAGCTTACTCGTTAACATGTAGATGGACAACTTCGAACTAAACGGTCGTGCGAGGACTTATGCAGTAGCTTTTACAACTATCGTCGTCATCATTGCATATTTGATTGAAGAAACGGACCTAGGTAGGCACACAAGACGTAGAGAACCATCAATGTTTCGGGACCTAACTAGGAAGAAACACATGGAGCGTATCTTAAGGAGTGGTCGAGACTATTGTGTCAGTTACCTTAGGATGGATGTATGACCATTTCTCCATCTCGCCTCCATCATGCGTGATAAGCTTCTACTTGTAGATAGCAAATATATGTCCGTAGAGGAACAACTGGCAATATTCTTGCACATAGTTGGGCACAACACAAAGAACCGAACCATGCGCGTTGAGTTTCTCCGGTCCGGGGAAACAATTAGCCGTTACTTTAACAATGTCCTGCGCGCCATATGTGCAGTTCATGATGACTTCGTGCATGCTCCCACGAACATCTGCCATCCGGAAATTGAGAGCAACCCAAGTATGTACCCTTTTTTCAAAGTAATCTCCCACCTAATTCACATGTAAGTTGTATTATATTTCATGGAATTATCAATGTTGCCTTACATTTCCTTCCGCCACATAGGATTGCATAGGGCTTCTTGATGGGACACACATCTATGCCTCCGTCCCTTGGCATGAATTGCCCCGGTTCCGTGGACGAAAAGGTCCAACCCAAAATGTGCTCGCGGTTGTCAACCCTGATTTAAAGTTCACATACTTTCTCGCGGGTTGGGAAGGATTGGCGAATGATTTTACGGTCCTAAGAGATGCAATCTCACGACCACAACCCGAAGGTCTAAAAGTAATAGAAGGTGGGCACGTAAATCAAACCATACGTTCATTGTTGTAATAGCCCTGGTTAATAATTTTGTTTTATAGGAAAATATTACTTGGTAGACGCCGGATTTACAACTATGAATGGATTCATAGCACCATACCGTGGAGTTAGATATCACCTAAAGGAGCATAGTGGAAGGCCTCTGACGAACCCAAAAGAGCTTTTCAACCTTAGGCACTCCATGTTGAGGTCGAGGATTGAGCGGGCATTTGCTGTACTGAAGAATAGGTTCAAGGTCCTAACATCGCATCCTTTTTTCCCATTCAAAACTCAGGTAAAGTTAGTGCTTGCTTGTTGCATTCTCCATAACTACATAGCCGGTGTCGACCCGGTCGATGCCATATTAAAAGAAGGAAGCACGCTACAAGAACAATTGATCTCTACACAAAGTCGATCACAACGGGAACAACGCGAGGAAAATAGGCAATGGGCGAAGTTAAGGGACACAATAGCGAACGATATGTGGGTTTCATATAATAGGTTTCCGTGATTAAAATAACCTAATGGTATTGTTTGTGCAGTATGCAATTACTGCATTAGGTATTTTATCTTTGTACTGTTTCTTAAATTGCACAACAGTCACTATGATTTATTTATTTTGCATACTTTAATTCAAAATGTGTGACTTACGCGTTCATTGGAATTTTTAAGCAAGATGGAAGGCCAAGATCGCGTGAATGACACTGGTTCTTCGAGGCTTGTTGGCAACAAGCATGGCACTCCAAACAAACGTTGGAAGCCGGAACATGATAACTTTCTCATTCTTCTTCTTGTAGACCAAGCAAAGAAAGGCTTGAAATGTGACAAGTCGTTCAAACGAGCTGCATTTTCCCTCGCAGCAGCGGCTGTGAATAGTAGGTTTGAAACGAATTTTACAACCGAAAATATGGAAAATCACTACAGAACCTTCAAAGCACATTGAGGTAAGCAGAACACTGTCTCATTACTAATTTATGATTAAATGGTATGTGACATGTCATAAGTTATTTTGAGTTTCAGGCACATCCAGGTGCAAAGCTTTACATTAATAAGCCAATAGAAAACTATGAGGGTCTAAGGATAATATGCGGGGAAGATAGTGCGACGGGTTCTTATGCGACGTCTGTGTTCTTAGATCTGGGTGGGGGATTTGAGAATGACTATGTGACCGAGGAGACCGTACACTCAGCGCAAGCCCTGAATCTTAGTGACGACGATGGCGACAATACCAATACACCGCCAAATTTCAGCAGCCCGGCGACGTCGTCAACACAACGGAACCAGCGATCAAACAAAGTGTCCAAAAACACCACCTCCATTGGTGAACTCATAACGGCTGTAGGTCAAATGGCGGCTGCAATGAAAAACCCAACCCATTGGTCTGAGATCTTGTATCCCAAGGTGATGGAAATCGAGGGATTCCATAAGATTGAGCTTGCCGAGGCTTTCGATTATCTGCAGCTGCATGAGAATGAAGCTCGGGGCTTTATCATGAAGGATTTGGAACTTAGGCGTCTTTGGGTCGAGAGGTTCCTATCCAGGATGGCGTGAACATCTGATTGCGAACAATTTCCTGCCTTCATTTACCTGCTTTGCAATTCTCTTTTTTCATGTTGTGCATCATGCATTGCTGCATAAAGACTTCTGAGACATTGTCTGGATTTTTGTTTGTATTTTCATTTGCCTGCATAAAGTGTTGTGATTGCATGGGCATCATTTTGGTGTTGTTTCATTTGCCTGCATAAGGTGTTATGATTACGTGGACAACATCTTGCATTTTCATTTGACTGCATGACTCATCTCTAAAGTAGCCTCCATGACAATGACTGTGGTGTTAGATAATTTCTATTTCATAAACATTTATGTGTGTGTGCATCCCTTTATTACTTAAGCTATGAATATCTTTCTGTTTTTTTCCAGGTATGGTGAATTGGCGATGATGAGTTCAAGAACTTAGTGAATTGAAATGCACTGAGGCATGGCCCAATGCGTCCGAAGTAGGGCAAATGGGAGAATTGGCGGGGTAATAAGAGGGTGGAAGGCTTCCCTGTTATTGCAACCATAGTACCCCATTTGTGTGTTTGCTTAACTTACATTATTTGGTTTTGATGGATGTTCACCAGTGGGCATGTTTGTTTGGCTTCTGTTTTAACAGATTGTGTTTTTGAATTTTTTTTATGTGTGTCTCGTTCGTTCACATTTAAAAAAATCTGCAAGTGTGGCGAGGCAATTGGATGGTACTTGTTGTAACCATTGCAGCCTACTTGTGTTTTGATTAAGGTTTTCATATTTGTACGCGACGTGCGTTGCTATACTTTGTTGATGTTGGGTTATGTACACGGCGTGGGCCTCATATATGCCAATGATGGTGCACAAAATTCTGTTAGTCTTGTTTTACCTGAGCCAAACAACGTGGTCCTCATATATGGCCAATACCGCACCCAATGAGTCAGTCTTGGGTACTACCAATTGGTAAGCATTTTTATGGTTTTCCTTACTTGAATGAATCTTACTTTATTTACATGGTTTGTCTCCTTTTGCAGCAACAAGTGGGGAATGTAAGTGACTTCATTATGCAAGCTGATGAAAAACCCATGTTGAGGTTTGAATGTTGTTTTAATGTTGGTGTTGTTGTATTCATGATTTGCAATGGCACATATCATCTTTGTAAACCGCACATTTAAATTGTTCCAAAGTTCTTCATTGAAATATACACCTTATGTTTGATGATTTTGTGTATTCCTTTGTTGCAGACAAGAAATTGGTGGTGTTCTTCCTGGGGCTGGGAGTAATGTGCACAGGTTCATGTGAGAAGATTGAATGCCCCCATTTTTATAAGTTATCAGGCTGGGAGTAATGTGCACCTGGGTAACCCTCAATATGATGTGTATTAGAGAAGCCAAAATCAGAATTTCATCATTAGTTTATTATCATTCTCTTGTAAAAATTAGACCTTCTTGTGGTTCTTAAGTGGAAGGATGCTTATAAATTTCAGAATTTTATCGCTTTGGCCCAAAAAAATAAATAAACACTTGTTATTGTATAATTTCACCATAATAACCAAATTCAAAATTGCAAAAACAAATTTGAACGAAATTTACATCACACTTAAAAAACAACATCAAACTTCATAATGAAATTAAAAACTTAATAAACAAAGGTTAACAAAATAAATGTAATCACACAATTACAAATTTAAACATAATTGTATGAAATGTTGACCATGTTAAAAGAGTACAGAAATAAACAATTATGTGATAATTAGATTGCAATTACAAAATTTCAAATTTAATAAACAAAATTGATCAAAATTTATATCTCGGTTTTTTGTAAATAAATAAATAACTATTTATCGAATAATTACAAATTATTCACAAAATTACAAATTCAATAAACAAAATAGGATGAAATTTACATCATATTAATATAATAAATAAATATACACTAATTGAATAATTAAAAATTTTAATCACAAATATTACAAGGGAGGTAACCATACCCCTCTCCCGAAGTGGTGATCATACACCCACTTCACCTTTTACCAAACACCATGAAGTGGCTGAAGTAGCCACTTCCAGATTTCACTTCAACCAACCAAACAGCCGAAGTGGTTACTGACATGACACTTCCAGTAACAACCAAACACACAGAAGTCCACACTTCCAACTGAATTATACACTTCCACTGAAGTGGCCACTTCCAGGAACTCACCACTTCAGAAAATCACTTCCGTACCAAACATCCCCTAAGCATGAGTACAAGAACAAAAACAACATTGTCATTTAGTAATTTAGTAACTTCATAAGGTTAATTTAGTAATTTCATGAGGAGAGAAAATTATTAGGCTGTAAAAAGATTAGGGAAAAAAGTACTTTTTCCATAAGCACCACATGACCAACTTCCTAAAAAAACATATTTCAGATTTTTTATCAGCTTCTGCTTCTGCAGAAAAACTAATACAAACAAGTTTTTCTAAATGCAGAAATACTTAACTTATAAAAAAATATTTCTGGGCTTTCTAGAAGCTAATCCAAATAACCCCTAAAAGTAGCATGTTTTTGGTTTTTTTTTAATCCAATTTTTAAAATTTTTTTTTTTCAAAAATTATCTTTTAACATCTTTTTTAGTTTTAAAGTACATTCTTATCAAAATAGAAAGTATGTTTTTACATAGTTTTTAAATCAAGCAGGCATTCCATCCATGGGCTTAACAGAAACACGATGATGTGCGCTTACGAGAATTAGCCATATATGTGTGTATGTTTGTTGGTCACTCAAGGATGCATCGTCATAAAAGTGAAATCATCTTTTGTTCAATCACAAAATGCTAAAATTATGACGTCAGTACTACATAAAGTAGGGATTGCAATGGGGCGGGGCAGAGGCGGGGCTCCCCCGCTCCACTAATCACATGATCAGCCGCGCGCCCTACCCTGCCCCACTTCTTTTTAACATTCTCAATACCAAAACAGTCCCGTGATTTTTTTCACTCGTTCCACCCCGCCCCGCTTTTACTAAAATTGCTTTAAAAAAAATTACATTGTTCAACATTAATTGATGGATTTTTAATTAAACTCCTTATAATATATACTGTTTATTAATATGTTAAAATTAAAGTAAATGATACTTGTGAAGTACTATATTTTGTAATTAAATCATTAATACATAAGCTTAATCAAGATACACAACTATCATAATTAAGTGAATATAATCTTATTTATTTTGAGTTATAAATTGAAAAAAATTAAAATTATATGTATATATTAATATATACGGGTATATATGCAAATTTTTAACGGGGAGGGGAGGGACAAGGTAAAACCGAAACCGTCACTCCCCACCCCTCACCAAAAATCCCCACCTCTTTCCCCGATTTCCAACAAAAACACCGCCCCATTCGGGCGGATCAGGTTGGAAACCACGGGCAGGTCGGGTTTTGCCATCCCTAGCATAAAGATTAGAAGCAAAAAAGAAAAAAAAACAACCAAGTTTCGAATTTTTAGAAAACCGTTTTAAAACTGAAAACACAACTTAGATTTTAAAAACATGTAAAAAAAATAGTTCTATAATGATAACAATATACTTTTTAACATAAATGGGTTTTAAAAGATTAAAATCTTTAAAAAACTTCTATTTAATAATAATTTATTTTTAAAAAATATATGTGTGTTTAAGATATAATACATTTTAAATAAAACAATAATAGTTTAAAAGAAATAAATTACAAAATATAACAACAAGCTAGTTTAATAATTTTTAAAAGAAAAGGGGTTAAAATGCAAAAAGACCTCATTTTTATAGATTTGAAAATGGCAATCTGCATTTAGGTGATGCTTTGATAAGTAAGCCATTTAAATAATTAAATTTAAAAACAGGACCGACTGTTGTACCAAACCCGCTTTCTTTCCTACTTCCAAAATTAAAGAAAAAAATTTGAATAAACCTTACAGTGGTCTAGATTCGTTCTTATAAAATTTACATGCATCTAAATCGGCAACCACACCACTCACCATAATGGACTCAAAGGGACAAGTTGATGGTAGAGGAGAAAATGCTCTCTAGAGTCTTAAACAACCGAGCAAGCTGTCGGAAGAGCAAAGGTGTCTCTTGCGCCAAATTTGATGACTTTATGTTGGATTAACAGCATTGAAGATGAGATTGAGCATTAACATTTGGTTAATTAGATGATTAGTGTTAGAATGGTATAATTAGGGAGTTAAGTTTGTTAAGCAATTGGTCAGAAGAATTAGGTTGTATGATTGCACATGAATTATTTGTTACAATGTTATTGTGGCAATCATTCACAATGATTATAATCTTCAATATATGATGGTGAAATAGAACTGAAAAAGCCAAGGAATATTTGCCAAATCTTCTCTCCTTCTTCCTTTCTCCTCTCCATTTCCCCTGTGTTTTCTCGCCTCTGTTCTCTCGCCCTGGCTCTCTTCTAGAATTTTGTTTCTCCTACATTAGTAATCCTTTTTAATGAATGATGAAACTAAAAATTTGAAAGTATGTTTTACAAAATAAAAAAGTTATTTTTCCCAATTTTCTTCCCAACCTATATATAGATATGTATATACCACTTTTCATTCCATTATATATTTTGCATTAGGCATCATTTAATTTATTTTAATTTTTATTAGCAAACATCATAAAAAAGTGTTCATCATTCATCAGTACAATCCATTGTTTTCATATTTATTAGTCACCTACATTATTGATATTATTTAAAATGAATAAAATTTACACCAAATTATTTGTATAGGAAGATATTATTATATAAAGCCACATAATTTCATAAGTGTGCAATATTATAAACATGTTGTTAATTTAAAACCATAATCTTTCCAACAACATTTTTATGCATCTCTTTTTTAAGGTGAATCTCTAAAATCTTGTGTATTTCAAAATGTTATAAATGATTCTTTACTTTTCATCTCACTAACTATATCTTCTCATTTATCCAAACTTCTTAAAAATCCTAAAGCTATTATCTTCCCATGTATTTTCATCTCTGCCATTTATGAAAAGTTTAATAAAGATGACATTACATATGCTATGTTAGGCATATAAATGAAAGCTATCTAATAAAGTTCCATATAGGAAAATTGAATAAAAATTAACTATGTTCTTTTGTCTCTACATTGGATATTATATTTGTTCTTAGTTTTTTTATTTTATAACACAAGACATGCTATTGACTTAACTTTCCGTTTAGGTTGCAGATAATCCCATGGAATGAGAATAGAGATATATTTCAACACTACCACATGTTTGGATAAGCACAAGAATGGGAATAGAATCCCCAGTAGGGGAATTGAGGGCTGGCTTCCATTACCCCCCAAAATTCACGGTAATGGAGAGGAATTAAAAGCTATTGACTAATTTACCCCTTCCCAAAATTGCGCTCGCGATCAAGAGCTTTTGAGGAAGGAACCGCAACCATCGAACATTCTCACCGCCGATTTGAGAAAGATTGGAGGGTTGAACTAGGGTCACCGTTGGAGATTCAGAGAAACGAATTCAAGCTTGAGAGTGGAGTTAATTCTCATCTCCTTCTTCATCTTGATGTAAGGTCATTTGTTAATTCAACTTGTTTTATCTCTTTCTCCTTCTGTTCATCCTTTTTCTTGTCTATCTTATTGTGATTTATTATTGTATTTTTTTTCTATTTTTGTTGCTTTTCATGTTTGAGAATATTGCAAATCTTTAAGCCTTAGAGAGTGTTTGGTTCACTAAACTCAGCCCTGGAGTATGAAGTGGTGAGTTCAGTCCCACTTCTGTGTATTTGATTCACCGAAGTAGACCCCGAAGTAGTGATGTGACAATTTCTCACTTCCCCCACTTCCCTATTTGACTTCCGCCCAAAAACTCCAAATCCACCACTTCCCTATTTGAGTTCAGTGCATGTGAGATGCACGTGCCTCTTCCATTGTGCGTAAAGTCACCCACTTCTGTAAGGGTTGATGATCTTACACTGTCATTTACATTTCATACTTGGTCATGTGCATTTCATAAGCCCAAGAAGGGCGCCGCGTGGATTGGGTAGCGCGCGGTTAACGCGAGGCGTGTATTGTGTATTGACCAAGAGCGGGTGGAATATCCCGCACGATCATGTGTTGAGACCGTGAGGCACGCGCGCGCTGGACCCTGGGCGTGCGTGTAACAGATGAGAGCATGGGGCATGCGCGCTCATACCAAGAGTCAAGTGTTGCAAGACTTAATTATGTAGAGTGTTGGATCTCTAGCAAGTTTAGGCGGGGCGGGACACTTGATTAGGCCGGGAGACCGAGAGCTGATTCCGGATTTGACAAGGTTTTACTCAGGCGTATGCAAGTGGGCACGTGGTTGGGAGCGTGGCTGAGCCAGGGGCGAGGATGGCATGTAGTATTATCACGCGTGACCGGTATTGCTGCGCACTGTGACCAAGGGTGGCTAGTTGAAGCTATAGTCGCGTCGGTGGACACTGCAAGCTAAGTGAAGTTAGGGACTTCACTCCAAACCTATATTAGGCATGGGGCTCAATTAACCTTGGATTTGGGGTAGCTCTTGTAATAGGGTCTAATGTGTCTTTGAGAGTAGACAAGGCCACTTGGTGATGGTTTTTGGCCATGGTTGTAAACATTTCTCAATCTAAGAGAGTTTATCTTTTTCTCTCTCAAAATGGGTTTAATGTGTTGTGTTTTTCGTACCGAGAATGTTTTCCTGTTTTGCTCGCTTTCTTTTATTTCGATGTTCTTGTGATGCAAACAGAAATTCACTAACTATTCTTGTAAGGAAGGCTGACCTGTCGCTATGGTGCATGTCAGGCGTAGAATATTTGGATTTGCATCCATTCCACTATTCCATGCTGCGGGCACTTCCTCAACAATTCCTTTTACCGCTCCCAGGTATCATACAGTGTTTCAGATTCGGCTTGCAGGAATGAGGAGATATCACTTCTAAGCTTGGTGATCTTGGCTGGTGGAAAATATCTGGTCAGAAACTTTTCGACCAACTGTTCCCAGCTTGTAATCGAACCCGCTGGCAAGGAACTTAGCCATTGTTTGGCCCTCCCTTGCACAGAAAATGGGAACAACCTAAAACGAACAGCATCCTCAGACACACTGTTTGCCTTAAAAGTGTCACAAATTTCCAGGAAGGTTGCAAGATGGGCATATGGGTCCTCATCTTGGAAGCCATCAATTTGGCACATCTGTTGCACTATTTGAATAAAATTGGGCTTCAGCTTGAAGTTGTTGGCCGCAACTGGGGGCCGCACGATACTAGACCCAGATCCTTCCAAATTAGGCCGGGCATAATCTGAAATGCTCCTCTGATTTCCAGCCATGTTTTCCTCTTGGTCCACTTCAACACTTACTTCCACTGACCCGGTTTCACTTAAGTGAAACTGTCGCTGTCTCCGATGAAATGTTCGCTCAATATCTGGATCTGGAGACGCAAGATGGGATGAATTCCCCCGGGTCATGCACTGCACCTGCACAAAAACCAAAAGAAAGAGATGAGATATGAACTTTCAGGCTTAATGCAAAAAAAAAAAAATAATAAACAGCTTAAGTAATACAAAGAAAAACAAAAGAACAAATAAAAGAATACAAGTAACAACCAAACAAAGAAATGAAACTAAAAGCAAAATAAAACGGTTAGAGTACTAAGACTGTCTGAATTCTCAGAAGTTGCCAGTCCCCGGCAATGGCGCCAAAAACTTGGTACGCCCCTTGCATATCCGCAAGTGCACGGGTCGCACAAGTAGTAAAGTGTACCCTTTAGGTCGGGTAGTCGAATCCACAGGGACTGGTATAGCTTCTAATACTAACGTCCTACTTAATATCTAACCAGAAAGAAGATGATGGAATTGACTTTGGATTAACATCAAGGAGGTTGAGGGAATGGGAAGTTCACCAAGGGAAGATTCGAGGCTTGGCTCGATGGAGGAGATGGGGCCCCGGGGTAGGATTTCCGACGTTCACTAACTCGGTCTTTCTCAGTATTTATCAGAGATGTCTTCAGTTCTAAACCTAGTTATGCTATAAGCATGTGGTTTCTAGCGCTGCCGAGCCCTAAGTTGAACTCCCACTGCTTGCAACAATCAATAACGATTCACAAGCCTAGATAAGAGAACCTAACTACCAAGCATCAAGCACTAAACAACATACAAGATAGCCAATAACCTTGATTTATTGAAAGGAACAAGACATTCATAAACACTGCAAGTAAAGAAATGAGTTCAAGCTACAACGTCATCCAAACAACCCCGGGGCTCCCTTAAGAGTTTAGCCCCTCATGACAACAACCAACAAATACAATGCCAAAGAAATTGAAAGACAAGAAGTTGAAAACTCCATAATTTCTTGCATCCTTGTGGTTGTCGAAGGATCTACAATGTCGTAAGATCTCCTCCCGATCGGCCTACCATAAGCTTTCCATTCCCTTGATGAAGTGGAGGATGAACCCCCAAAGCTCTTCTCTTCCTTCTCCTGGAGTTCGCCCACCAAAAAGTCCCTTTAGAAACTGAGTTTCTAGGGTTTTAATGTCTTCTCGATGTGAGCACGGGCGTGTTGAAGCCGTGCAGATTACGGCAAAATAAATCTCCAGAAAACTCACATTCCTGTAATCTGCACGGGGAACAGCACGGGCGTGCTTAGGCCGTGCTGAGGTTTTCACGACCGTGCTCAGCGAACTCAGGCTGTGCTGATAAATTGCTGAATTCTCCTGCAATTTGCACGGGGTACAGCACGGCATGCTCAAGCCGTGCTGAGGTTTTAACGACCGTGCTCAGCGAACTCAGGCTGTGCTGATTTGTGGCTGAATTCTCCTGCAATTTGCACGGGGAACAGCACGGGCGTGCTCAAGCCGTGCTGAGCTTGATGAGGTTTCTTCTAAGTCCTTTAGCTTCTAAAATTGTTCCAAAACACTTCTTCTTACTTCAAGACTTTGATATCTACATGACAAACAACGAATACCTCAAATAGCACCGTACTTGGAGAATTACAGCCAAAGTATTCAATAATGATGAGGGCAATACATATATATGAAATGCGCTCATCAGACACCTCCTCAATAGATCTTTATATCTCTCCCAAGCCTCGTACAAGGTCTCATCGTCCTGTTGCGTGAACGAAGCAATATCATGACGGAGTTTTATAGTCCTCCCCAGTAGAAAATCTCAAGTGTGCATTAGGATCTTCATCTAGCAGTCCATGGAAGGAGCATGACTGTTGCACCATTTGAATAAATACTGTCTTAAACTCAAATGTGTTTGCCGCAATAGGCGCTCGAACTATACTAGATTGAGTGCCGTACAAGATGGGTCTCGCATAATCTGCTAAAGTTCTTGGCTTGCCCTCGTGTTATGCCATATTAGCAGAATATGAACTTTCTAATTCTTGTACAAGCTGCCTAACTTTTCTTCTAAATGCCCTCTCAAGCTTGAGATCAAGATCTCTCACTTCTGGTAATGATGTATGGCTCATACAACAGGTCCCTGCTGATAAGATGAAACAAAAGTTAGCAAACTAAAATCAAAGGCAAATAGAAAAACAAAAACAAAAAAGAATAACTGAAAATTGAAAACAAAAATAGAAGAAACAATAAAAACAAAAAAAAAATAGTTAGTCTAGAAATCAAGAGTTTTCCTAATAAGTAAGTCCTCGGCAACGGTGCCAAAAACTTTATTGGTCATCTCGTAACACGGGCAACGCACATGTAAGTGTACATTCGATCGTCGTAGTACTCGCACAAGGTTAGGTCGAATCCATAGAAACTTAGTATATAAGTACTTACTCTCTTTATACTATCTAGCTAAGAACAAAACTTGATTTTGGTTTAGAAAAGAAGAACAAAATCAAGGCTGAAAATAGGAAGAAAGGGGCGGAGATTAATAAGAATAAGTAGGGCCTTGATTAACTTTGTTGGGGTATTAGAAATGAAGCACGATTACAATTTAAGATAGATTAACTAAGGGTATACGGAACGGAGGGAAGCAAAGATACAAGAGGTGCTTTCTCAAGATTCCCTAATGCTATGCAATAGAAACTAAGACTCCATGTCAAGAAACGATAATGAAAAACCAAATACTCGCAGAAAGGTGTATAAGTCCTCTACTATCTCTAACGGTGTTCATCAACACTTATTCATTCATGAGTGTTCTAATCATATGGATCTCTCGACACTCAAGTGATAATAAGAAAGTGAGATATCTCTCAATACATCAAACCAACAAATAAAACATGAATGAATCCGAAAGCAATGGATAATCTATATTAAAAAGACAATCAAAACATATAAGGTATTCTTAACGACATTTAATCCTGGCACCCAAGGAAGTTAGCCTTCTATGAGGCTTATGTTCATTGATACAAGATTTATCTCTATCCTAGAAAGTATAAACATCGATTGGAAAAACCCTCTTCAATGGTCGTGGTGATTTTGAAGCAGATGCGAGCAGCTATCATCTCCGATGAATAATTCCCCCATGGTTCCTTCGAGCTCTCCTCTCAATCTTTCTCTAGCCTCCCTTCAATCACCTCCAGAAATATCTTCTTTTCTCCAGCCGCCTTTTCCCCCAAAAAGAATTGACCTCTTTTTCTTCATGAAACATGCTATTTATACATTGAGAGAACCAAACAGTACACGGGCAACATGAGTGTACTTGCTTGTGTATCTCTCGAAAAAACCTTAAAAATAAAGTCTGTGAAATACATAGTCAAGTACACAACCATATATCTTTTCTTTTGCTCGTGTATCTCTTAGGTTTTTTCTTTTGCTTCTGCTTATGGTTTACATGGCCGTGTAACTCTTCCTTCGCCCACGTAGCTATCTGGGACACGCTCCACTATTTTTCAAATGCACACGAGCGTGTACTTCAACTAGTCGGTCATGTTTCTTCAGGTTAGGAGGAGAGGAATCAGAAACTGCGCTGATGACACATGACGTGCCCTTTTTCCTCTGAAGTTCGTCCGAAAAGTACACGGGCAAGTACATGTACTTTGTCAGTGCAACTCACCATTTTGCATTTTCAGAGCCGAATTGCTCCCGATTTCCTTCCTTTGGCCATTATTGCGCTTCTCTTCATTTGTGGAGTACAATGGAGCAATTAAGTACCACACAATTTAAAGTGCTATAATTGATTGGTAAAATATAGATGAAATAGCATTTATCAGCTATGGTTCCCCTTTTAGGAGGTATGGAGAATTTCCCCGATTATGTGGTAATGCAAGGGTATGAAGACCTTGATTGCTCCGAACTTAGTCGCGGTACAACTAGGGTTTGAAGAAGTTTTCTTGGCCACTTCACTCGAAAATGATATCACATTTCTACTTGTTTGAACAAACCCACGTCTTCATGCAACGCAGTTTCTAAAAAAAAATGTTGAGAAACACTTTTACATCTTCAATAATTCCTTGGAAGCATAATTTACTACTAACTTGTTAGGGAATTCTGATTGTGGTACCATTTGATAACCATATTACATTAAAAGTTTTCATGTTTTAAAATCTGTATATTCTTCAATGTATTTTGTATTATGGATTATATTTGAAAAGCTTATCTACTTGGAAACGACGAAGTGTTTTCTTGTCCTTATAGAATTATGCTAATCCACTTAGTGGGTGACTTTGATTACTCACCTGTCATCATTTTTGATATGCTTTAACATTTACCATAGCGCGACTAGACGGGGGGCTTAGCAAACCTTGTTTATATTCTTTTCACTTCTAGGCTTGATGTATGTATAATCTTTGGTCATGTAAGTATTCTTGCAAGGAAGGAATCCACTAGCATCCTTGTTCACAACTTTGGTATTCCACCTTGTCATTTTGAAAACCTTTGGAATGATTTGTGGCTTGCACCTTATATGAAAGTATTTTCATCGTATTCTACTAATCTTTGCATTTCTTGTAATCTAACTTGTTCTATATATGGATTGTTGTGTAAAAATAGGTTCTTTGAAATGCCTTGCGGCGACTCGAGGGCTTGGAGAGTATACATCCTCTATCTTGTGTTGTCGCCACTGTGGTCAAGTGCTAGTCTTGTAGGACGGGAAGTGACATTTGAGAATAAGGACTAGGCATTTTAGGGGTTGGGCATGGATGCTGATCTATGAAACTAGTTTAGGATCCGCTTTTTTTTTACTACTTTTTATTCATTTTCAAGATTTTTTATGTAATAATTCAAAATAAAAATACCAGATAAGCAAAAAGTACAAACACACCCTATTTGAGGAGGGTTAGGATTTCAAATTACAAAAATAACCGAACTTAAAAATCCTAAAAAATGGGATTAAAAGCATAAAAACTGTGTTTGTTTAGGGACTAAAAAGATAATTTTACCTCACATATACTTATAAATGAATAAAATACATATATTTTGATGCTTTTATTTTAATTTTGAAAACATTTTTATTCAAAAATTATTAATTGTATTAACAAATGAAATACATATATATTAATTATAATAATTATATTAATTGTTGAACAGATATATTTATCATTATATTTTTAAAATATTGAATTAGTATATTTTTAATTAATTTTAATATACTCAATTTTAACTAGTATTAATGGAGTAAGGAAATATCAATTTAGATAAAAGTTTTTTTCAAAACCAATAGTTAGAAAATGTTATTTTAAATACACATGAAGGTGAAATTGTAGATACTATAAAAAATAAAAAAATAAATATATTATTATTATTATTAATGACCATTTGGTTTATTGGCATCAAATCTTCTGTATATTTAGCTCTTGCACAACGATAGAGCACTTGTAAAATTCGGCTAAGCTCTCTTTATCCTTTTGTAAAAAACAAAGAAATATACATATATAAATTTATATATAAATTTCCTATTATATTTACTATATTGGTATTAATCTGAGTTAAAAAAAGCAAGCCTTTCTTTTTTTTTTTTTTTTTTGAAGAACCGAAACTCTTAATGCGTGCCAAACCAGGAGTGCAGGCCTCGCGTGACATTCGAACTCTCGCCACTTGCGGGTCCTCCCCACAGCGCCCTCGTCCCTTGTTACTTAGCAGGCCGTTGACAAACAAGCTTTTCTTTTGGAATCCAGTAAATAGAGCCAAACCAGAAGGCAGGCCCGCGTGACAGCGAGCACAGCGACACGCATCCGTTCCCTTGTTACTTAGCACGCAAGTACTACAGCGTTCCCTACATCCTTTTCGTATCCCAATTCCCATCTCTCTCTCTCTCTCTCTCTCTCTCTCTTTTCTACCCTCTTTCTCTTCAGTCTGGTAAATCCTAGAACCCCAGCCTTCGAAGGAGCGGCGGCTGGTCTCGATGGATGCGAAGATCAGCAAGTTCTTCGAATCGGTTGGTTCCTTCTTTGGCGGCGGCGACAGCATTCCCTGGTGCGACCGTGACATAATCGCTGTATGCTTCTCGTCTTTTATCTTCTTCTATGAGGTTTAATTTTGCTTGGATCGGATGATTTTGGTGGATGGATTGCGAATAGTTGTTTCAATCTATCGATTTCTTGGTGAATTGAATGATTATTTTTGTTCTGAAGGGCATATCCATTTCTTTGCTGTGTTTGAGGCATAGGGTGTGAGTATAGTGATGTGGTTTGTGGATCTGGTTTGCATAAGTGTCAAAGCTAGATTAAAAGATTAAATTTAACTGTATGAGAGTTGCTGATTGTGGTGAGGTCCTTTTTTTAGTGGGAATGCTATAGTTCATTGCTCAGTTAATATGGCTATTGAAGAAAGGCCATTTAGGGTTATCCACAATTTTGAAGAATGAAGATAATATTCTTGGTTGGTTAAAGTAATGCATATGGTAGAATGTAGTTAATGGCTTGTCAAAGTGTAGACTAAATTGGAAGATGGATAAGTTATTATTTTGAATTTTTGGGTATACTTATTTCTATTGCTGCTGAAATTAGTTTTATTAGGTCAGAAGAGAGATTTTTAGTTGTTAGGTATGAAGGATTTTGAAGGGAAACAATTTATAATTGAAGAGCAATTGCTTTAATGCTGTACGACGAGATTGTGACATGCTTGACATTTTAAAGTTTTCTGGGAAGCCCGTTCTGTGTAATTAAATGTTTAGGAAAATAAAGTGGCTTATGGTACCCTAGCCTAGAATAGGCTAGAATGAAATGCCCATTCTGGATTCTAATTCACATTCTCACTCTCATGTTTAGTTTTTCTTATTGTGTTAAACTGGGCAATTCCAAAGTTATTCCATGGAACGCCCTTCCCTTTAAGAAAAAAATGATAGTGCACATTCCTATTCAGCAGTAAGAATGATCATTCTCACCTCAGCAGGAGTGCACACGCTCATTTGCAGATATAAAGACATGATTGGTTCTGGATATTTACATCTGTGATCTTGGCGTAGTAGAAGAGTTTATGGGGCAATCAGTCTACAAAACTTAGGCTAAAACGAAGAGGATTGTGGTTGGAAACAAGATAGATAAGAGAGTTTTTAAGAAAACTTCTTTAATATTATGGGAATAGAAAGATACAAATTGCTTATTTGTCTAACAAGAAGGCTATTTATAGTAGCCATTAGTTTTTTGCGTTAATGCTAGACTTTATTACCAAGTAACCTAAAGAAACTTAAAAGACAAGTATCATTTATTAGGCTAATAACTTATGAAACTTAAAGTAGAATGAAGGCAAAGAGAAATTGTAACGGATGTAACTGATGCTTCTGCATCATTCTCCCTGGGTCGGAAAAAAACTTGTCTCCGGCGAGTAAATTTTGACATACTCCTCATATATGTTAGGATCAACGCGTTTTAGATCCTCTTTAGTTATCCAAGTGCTCTCAGTTGCTGGTTTACCAAGCCACTGCACTAAAAATTTTCTGTAAGAATTACCTTGCCTAGATTTGGCCTCTTTCACATCTAACACATCTTCAATGACATCCGCTTTTGCAATTGGTAATTGCTGAACTTGAGCATCGATAGCAGATGCAATGCCATCACATCAATCAAATAGATATAAGTTAGAAACATTGAATACGGGACTAATTTGCAATTCTGGCGGTAATTCAATTAAGCGTTAGAACTGATTTTCTTCAACACTTTACATGGCCCAAACTTCTTGGACTTGAGCTTATGGTAAGTACCCTTTGGAAATCTTTCTCGCCTCAAATGCACTAGTAATTGAACTTCCTCCTTAAATTCTTCCACACGACGATGTTGATTTGCTGCAAAAGAGTATGTTGCATTGCTAGCTTTCAAAGCAATTTTTATCTTTTCATGAATCCTCCGAATGTGATTAGCAAAAGTTTCTCCTTCATTGCTTACTCTGGCTTCCTGTGGTAATGGCACCAAATCAAGTACATGTTGAGGTTTCAATCCATAAGCAGCCTCAAAAAGTGTCTTCTTAATGCTTCGGTTGACAGAATTATTGCATCTTGATTCAGCTTGTGTTGAGTACATCCTAAGTCTTCGCATTGTTGCTAACAAGACATCTCAACAAATTACCCAAACTCCGATTCACAACTTCTGTTTGACCATTTGTTTGTGGATAACAAGTAATAGAATACTTCAATTCTGTTCCAAATTTCCTCCACAAGGTTCTCCAAAAATGTACCATAAATTTCATATCTTTATCAGAAACAATAGATGATGGAACACCATGCAATTGCACAATCTCCCGAAAGAATAATTCAGCAATGTGCGTAGCATCAGAAGTTCTAAAACATGGAATAAAGTGGCCATTTTGGAAAACCGATCCACCACCACAAAAATAGAATCAAAGCCTCTGGCCGTCTTAGGTAAGGCAGTATACAGACCTGTATTTTGGATATTCTCTTTACCAAACAAACAAGCTGCACATCTTTTTACTAATCTCTCGACATCTCGATGCATTTTAGGCTAATAATAGCGATCAATCACCATAGCCAATGTCTTGTCTCTGCCAAAATGTCCTCCTAAGCCATTTCCATGAAGTTCTCTGATGATTTGTTCATGTAAGGAACCTTCTGGAATGCATAAGCAATTACCTTTAAACAAGTAACCATCATGCAATTTGTATGGCAGATGAGTAGCTTGTGAGGAATCTTGCAACACAGCGATTATTTTGCTGAAATGGAGATCAATGCTATATTGATTCTTCAATTCCTCAAAGCCTGTAACTTGAGTGCTCATAACTGTCAAAAGTAATGATCGTCTACTCAAGGCATCAGCTACAACATTAGATTGTCCTGACTTGTATTTCAATGAAAAATTAAATTCATCAAGAAAAGAACTCCATTTGGCATGTCAACCATTAAGTTTTTTCTGAGAATGTAAATACCTTAAAGCTTGATGATCAGAGTAAACAACAAACTCATGATAAGCCAAATAGTCTTGCCAATGACGAATAGCTCTTACCAAAGCATAGAATTCCAAATCATAAGTGGAATATCGTTGTCTTGAATCAGACAACTTTTCACTGAAAAACTCCACAGGCCTCCCATCCTGGCTAAGAACTGCTCCAATTCCCACATGCGAAGCATCGCATTCAACAACAAAAAACTTCTCAAAATTTGGTAGTGTAAGAACTGGTGTTTCTGTCATCAAAGCCTTCACTCGTTCAAAGGCTCGTGCAGATGGTGACCACTCAAATTCGCCCTTCTTCAAAATCATAGTTAGAGGATTCATTATGGAGCTGAAATTCCTAATGAATCTCCTATAAAAAGACGCCAGCCCATGAAAACTTCTCACTTCTTTGATTGATTGCGGTGCTGGCCACGCCGGCACGAACCTTTCCTAGATCTGGTTTCAAACCTGCTTCTGACACAATGAAACCAAGAAATGCCACTTCTGACTGCATAAAGCTGCATTTCTTCACATTTACATAGAGCTGCTCCCTTTGGAGCACTTCAAGAACTTGATGTAAATGTTTCAAATGCTCTTCTTTCGTGCGGCTATAGATCAAAATGTCATCAAAATAAACGACAGCAAAAGAATTCAAGAAAGGCTTAAATACCTCTGTCATCACTTGCATGAATGTACTTGGAGCATTGGAAAGACCAAATGGCATTACTAACCATTCAAATAATCCATTTGGAGTTTTAAAGGTAGTCTTCCATTCATCTCCCCTCCTCATTCTGATATGGTGAACCATTCAAATAATCCATTTGGAGTTTTAAAGGTAGTCTTCCATTCATCTCCACTCCTCATTCTGATATGGTGATATCCGCTCTTCAAATCAAGTTTAGAAAATACAATAGACCTTGCTAGTTGATCAAGCATCTCCTCCAAATGAGGAATAGGGAAACGATACTTGACTGTGATTTTGTTTATTGTACGGCTGTCCACACACATTCTCCATGAACCATCTTTCTTTGGAGCTGATAAAGCTGGGCAAGCACAAGGACTTCTACTTTCACGTACCAAATCTTTCTCTAACAGCTCGTCAATTTGTCTTTGTATCTAGGCTCGTTGCATCGGTGGCATTCTATATGCGGGTAAATTTGGTAAAAGTGCTCCAGGTACCAAATCAATGGCATGTTGAATTTTTCTTGAAGGCGGTAAACTTTTGGGTGCATCATAAGTAACTAAATATCTAAATTCTTCCAATAATTGCCGAATCTCCGCTGAATATTGAGAATTTTCCTGGCCATTTTCAGATAGTTTGTTCACCAAAACATACACAATTCCCATATCTCCACTTTCAGCTTCAAATCTTTTAGTAGATAAATACCCACTGATTTTCTTCACTTTGTCATTAGGACTCCCACTAGTCAACTTCTTCTCTTCTTCCTTAAGAGGATACAAAGTGTACCTTTTGTTGCTTTTGGAGAAGGAATAAGTATTAGGCTTAGTTTTATGAACCATATCATGGTCAAATAACCAAGGCCTACCAATAAGAATATGCCCAACATCCATAGGTACAACATCACATAAGATTTCATCTTCCAAATTAGCTCCCATGGTGAATTTCACCAAGCACTGAGAAGTCACTGGTAACTCGTGTCCCCTCTGTAGTCATCCTATTTTGTATGGATGAGGATGTTTATTTGTTGGAAGCTTTAATTTCTCAACAACTGCCTTTGAAATTATATTCTCCATACTACCTCTATCAATAACAAGATCACATAATTTACCTCCACACACAACACGAGTTCGAAAAATACTACGCCGCTTCCAGTCTTCCTCTTCATTACTGACAATAGTTGTCATCACTCTACGCACCACTAATGACTCACCTTGAGCTGGATGAACATCAACTTCTTCTAGTTCTTCATCATATTCATCATAAACCGGTTCTGACTCTTCCTCAACTTCTGCAAAGTTCACCCTTTGTTGTGGACAAGTAAAAGAAGCGTGTCCGATTTCACCACAAGTGAAACATCGAACTTGAGAATTGTTACCTCTTTTAGAATTATAATTGTTTTGTCCATTATAAGGCATTTTACTCTTGCCTTTATCACTCTTGTCAACATTGCTTGTGCCTTCACCAGTTTTGGTATTTGTAGCAGCCTCTCGAAAGTTACGTCAAGTTGGAGGATAGCCACGTCCCCCTCCATGTTTGCTTTGCCAATTACTGCTGAATTAAGGCTTTCGAGAACCATAACGAGAGACTCACTTTTCAGCCGCCAAAGCAAATTGCCTAGTATCTTCAATATTGTACAAACGAACGACTCCCATTTCATCTCTGATTGATTGATTCAAACCAACAAGATAACGAGAAGCAATTTGTGTGTATTCCCTGACAGATTTGTTTTCTTCAAACAATGAAATTTCTCATATAATTCCATTGTATAATCAGTCTACAAGACTTAGGCTAAAAAGAAGAGGATTGTGGTTGGAAACAAGATAGATAAGAGAGGTTTTAAGAAAACTTCTTTAATCTTATGGGAATAGAAAGATACAAATTGCTTATTTGTCTAACAAGAAGGTTATTTATAGTAACCATTAGCTTTTTGCGTTAATGCTAGACTTTATTACCAAGTAACCTAAAGAAAATTAAAAGACAAGTATCATTTATTAGGCTAATAACTTAGGAAACTTAAAGTAGAATGAAGGCAAAGAGAAATTGTAACGGATGTAACTGATGCTCTTGCATCAGATCTTCTATTGGAACTAAGATCATCTTGGCATTTTTCAAATAGAAATTCTGTTCAAATTTTAAAAAAGAAATATGTAAACATTTTCATTTTAATGACATAATAACCTTTTTTTAATAAAAAATCGTGTGGTGTAATCCAAACATGTGAATGACATTTAGTTCTTCGGCTATCTTTTTATCCAGAGAAAAGAATGGGAAATCACCATTATTTGCTATTGTTCATTCTGCTGTAGCTTTACCGTTCAAAGTGTATAAAACCTCGTAAAGCCTGTCAATGTGATATGCAAAGTTTTCTAATTTTGTCACGTAGAACTTAAAAGTGGCGAGAATCATCATAGGATTTTTTTTAATAATCATCTAAAAGTCTTTTTGGTTAGTTCAGTTGTTTCACTTGAATACTGGAGAAGGTAGATCTAATGGTTGGGCATCACTCAATGAATGCCCCATACTGTGGTTACCATCAATGTTATTGCTGGTAGTTGTCATATGTAAAAGCAAGTGAAATTTAAATGTGATGACATGCTATTTCATCAGCTCCCATGTTCATGTGGATGCTATAGATGTGGTGTGTTACTTACATGGTGGAAATACTGGGCTGGAGGATAGCTAATACAAGTAGACCACTCTGACTTAGAAAAATGGCATTGAGAGTTACTTCCGATGGCACTTCTAGTGCTAGTCTTTTTCCATCCCTTAAATTATTATATGCCTTTTTTACGCATGACTTAAGGTAAGTTGTGCAATTTGGATGATCATGAGTTTATGTCAAATCTTTAACAGACTGACCTTTTAGTAGGATGCCGTCATATGTCTCAGGTCAAGGAAATTGCAGGTAACATGAAAATGGTCCATTGCAGTGGCAGGGCCCAACTTAACTTTGTGTTCTGAGTTTGTCTATCTGATCACTCTTTTTGTAATGTTGATGGACAACATATTGTTGAAGTCATTTTTCCTGTTGCATATCTGCCCTGTTCTGCAATTTTTTTGTTGATATAATGCTATGCTGTCCATTTTTCTATTATTGATTATGTAGATACTAAAAAAAAAATATATTTCACTTTCTATGTTGGTAGGGTTGTGAGAGAGAGGTTGCTGAGGCTGGAAGTGTAGAACACAGAAGTGAAAGTCTTACAAGGTTGTCATGGGCTCTTGTTCATTCCAGGCAACCGGAGGATGTGAACAGAGGAATTGGCATGCTTGAAGGTTGACCTTTCTCTGCATGCTTATATATCTGTTATAATTGTGTATAAATCTTGCTCCTTGGGATTGTATTTGGGTTGATTGATAAGATAGGTAGGCTGGTAAAAGCTATATAATCGATGTCATTAACTGACACTTGAACTTGACAGCTTCTTTGGATGGCTCAAACAGCTCGTCGCAAATCAGAGAGAAGCTTTATCTTCTTGCTGTTGGGTATTACAGAAACGGAGATTATTCAAAGAGCCGGCAGCTCTTGGATCGATGCCTGGAGGTATAGTATCTAATCATTTTTGTTTGTACTAAATAACTCGTGTATTATTGAAATTGATTGTACTATTTTACTGTATGATTTAGATGGGAGTTTTGGATGAATTTTTTATACCCTTGATTTGGCATGTTCCTAGTAATTTATTTATTTTTTGCTGCTCCAGCAATTCCAAGGGCCATGAGTTACATGATAGAAGTGACTAGACTTAAAACCTGTTTGGAATATTTCAATCACATAATATGTCTGGAATTATTACCTGATGCTTGGCTTCACGTGTCTTAGTCATCATGTTTAGAAACTATGCACATTGAAATTTTGTAAATTTTATCAAAGTTCCTGGATATTTCTGTCTGAAAGGATTCAATTATTCAGAAAATTTGGAGTGATTGTCCTGAAATTGGAGGAAATTGGAGCTTTTATTTGTAAACTGACAGAATGATTTGCTGTGGTACAGTGTTCGGGTTATTGAGCAGATCATGAAAGACAATTTTTAAATGATGGGCATTGTTAGACTATGGATTTATTATATTAACAGGCTAGTATGGGAAGTAAGTTATATAGTGAGTGATCTTCCATTGAACTTTTTCCAGTGTACATAAGCCTATTAGCGCACTTGCCCAGTTAAAGAGTTAGTGCATTCCTCACCTCCTCGGAAGCATGGACACGGCAAAATCGCTGACGTACCGGTGTTGTACCTGTGTCCAACACAGATACGCCGTGGACACGGTCGGACACTGTATCTGACACTCTCTAATACGATTGAATATCTCTCGACACACTTGGACACGGCTGAATTAGGTTTTTGGTGGCGAAGCTTCTTTTATTTTTGGGTTGCCGAGATTCGGGCCAAGATTTTCGCCGGCATGAGTATTTTACATTAAAAAAAAACATACATAATACTTTTTATTGCTGTGTCCCACCATACCCGTGTTCGTAATTTTCAGAAATCGCTGTGTCGCCGTGTCCGTGTCATGTCGTGTTGTGTCCCTGTATCTGTGTTCATACTTCATAGCTCGCCTCCAAGTTAACAAAATTAAATTTTAGTAATCCTGCTGTTTATCCTGTCTGTTAATTAAAAAGGGTTCTCATAGTTACTGGTATTTTGTTGTGGTTGTACTAGCCTGATTTGCAGCTTATTTGGCTCCAAAATAAAAAATAAAAATAAAAAAGGGGAAGTTCCAAGTCTTCGACAGTTAATTCATAGGGTTTATTCCATGTTCTTATCAGGTTTTCATTCCACTGGGGGCATACGAATTTTCTTTTAGTAGTTATATAACAATGTCCAATGAACTTGAGATGTTACAAACTAGAGCCAATATTCAGAATGTGTTCCTATTGGATGTCGGAATGTACTGGAGAAATACTAAATGGTTTACGAGTGCCTCAACTAGAAAGTATTCAATTTTTTTTTTTTTGAGGAGAAGGAACCCGTAGGCTATATTTGAATGAAACAAGTTCAAAAACACAAAGGACCAAAAACAAAAAAACTAAAGCACAGCAACAAACTTAAAGAAAAACCAAAATTGAGAAATGATTTCATCAACCAGCGGGGCAAATCCCGATCGGAGTGAAAGAGACTAATGTCATGGCAATTCAGGCCATGCACAGCTAAGTCTACAGCTGGTTTACACCGAGGTCTGGGGATGATATGCAACTTAGGGTTCCCAGCTGAGGAGATGAGTTGTATCGCAGGTGCAATTCGAAGTTGAAGACGCCAATCAATTATGGGATGGTTTCTTGTGAGAATCTTGTGGAGTTCAACATTATCCAGGAAAATATAAGCAATCTGAATCCTTGTGGAAACCACCACTTGAAGAGTGCATATAATGGCTAAAAGCACGGCAACCATGTCCGTATCAGCAATACTGGAACGAGCTCCTGCCAAGGAAATCAAACCATTAGAGTTAGATATAAAAAAACCAATGCCACTCACCTCAGTGCTGGGATTCCAGTGCTGATTAACAAAGAGGAAAGACACGCTAGCAGGGAAGTTGTTTAAAAGAAGGCGTTTTCCATGCTGGTCCGTTTGAGCCCGAATGAAGTCCAACGCATGGTTATAAGCACGAGTTGAGAGAATTTGCCAGTTTGGACTTGTGGACCTAAAAATGATATCACATCTGGCCTTCCAGATGTACCAAATGGCAGTTGCAATCACTGCTTTATCAGTAGAACTATAATATGAATTTGTAATCCAGTCACTAGAACACAAACCGTTTTGAAACATTATATTTTTCCCAATTTTAAAACTCAGCAACCTCCAAACCATTTGGGCTTTGCAGCAATTAGCAAAGAGATGTTCAGGGTTTTCATTAACCAGCCCACATAAAGGGCAGAGGCTCTGAGCACCTAAAGTGATGTAATGAAGATAGTCCGTGGTAGCCACTTTGGCCTTAAGTAAAAGCCAAATGAAGTGTTTCACTCTAGGAACAGCTTGCATGGACCAAAGTATTTTCCAACCAAACCAAGAATCAGAATTGTCTCTACTTCTATTTAAGGTAGAGTAAATTGTGGAGGAAATACTATTTCTATTAGACTTGGGGGTTAAGATCCAGTGATTGGGAGCACTGTCATCAATGTTACCCAGTTTTATTACAAAAAGATTAAGATGCTCACCGAAAATCTCAGACAAAAGAACAATGTCCCAGCTACCCTCCCTACTGATAGCAGACATGTTTATAGAGTCTAAATCCAGACTAGTATTAATATAAGTGGGATAAAAAGCAAGAGGAACGTCTGAACACCAGGAGTCATATAAGAAAGAAGTACATCTGGTATTCACAGAGTTGATACACAAGTAATTTTTGATCTTGGTAGCAGTTAAGTACAGGCCTTTAAAGAAATCAGAACAATGATGAGGAACAACATCTTTCCAAAAATTTAGGTTGCCATATTTATGATGAACCATCCCAACCCAGAATTTGGACTCAGAATTAATATAACTGAGAACATTTTTAGCCATTAGAGAATGCTTTGTATAGATAAGGTTCTTGATGTTTAGACCCCCCTCAGATTTAAAGGAAGTAAGGCTATCCCATCCAACATAATGGATGCCCTTTCCATTGCCTCCCTTTTTCCAAAAAAATTCCCTAATAATCCTGGAAATATCATGCAAAATTTGGTTTGGGATAGGATACACAGATAAATAGAACACCAACTGAGACAACAAAGAGGTGTTAATAAGAATTGTCTTAGCAGCTTGAGACAGATTTGAATTAGCCCAAGACAGACACATACTCCTGATTTATCAGTAATTGGATTAAAGACTATTTTCGCAAGCTTCCTAGGGGTAATCAGAACACCCAGATAGGTGAACGGAAAGGAAGCAATTTTGCAATTAAGGATAGAAGCAATGCTATTTGACACTCTTTTATTGAACCAAGACGGGAAGTAAATAGCAGATTTGGACTTATTAGGTCTCTGCCTAGTTAGGGACCCATAAAAAACTAGACAAGAATTTATATTTCTAGCCGCACGATGCGAAGCTGAGGAAATAAGGATAAGATCGTCTGCATACATTAAGTGATTGAAATTATTGTGCAAACGAAAGTCGTAACCAGGGATCATATTATAACGTAACCCCCGATTAAGCAAAGTAGAAAGAATTTGAGAAACTAAGATGAAAATGTAAGAGGAAAGAGGGTCACCTTACCTAACACCCCTAGAAGGAAACCAGGAAGTAGGTTGGCCATTGACGATTATAGAAAAAGTACTAGATGTGATGCAAAGTCTGATCCAATGAACCTAGGTATTAGGGAAATTCATTTTGTTAAGGGTTGCAAGAATTGCACTCCAATTTAGAGAATCATAAGCCTTCTCTATGTCTATTTTGACAATCATCCTAGAGGGGTCATTAATAGCATTCTCAATAGTATGGGCAGCTTCCTGGATTGCAATGATATTATCAAAAGGGCTACGACCAGAAACAAACCCAGCTTGCTCTTTACCAATAATATGAGGGAGAATGGTCTTAAGTCGATTCGCAAGAATTTTAGAAATAATTTTGTAACAAATGTTACATAATGAAATGGGTCTAAAATCAGAGACAAACTTAGGATTCTCACATTTAGGGATGAGCACAATATATGTTCTAGTCCAGACCTTCATAAGAACAAAATTATCAAAGAAGTATCGGATGGCAGCAACAAGAGAATCCCCAATTACAGGCCAAAAAAACCGAAAAAACTCCACATTAAAACCATCCGGACCGGGGCTTTTGCCTAGAGGGAGCTCAAATAAAGTAAGATAAATTTCTTCCTTGGAAGCATTGCGGATAAGGGAAACACCATCCGAATCGGAAATGCGAGGTAAATCATCAGGAAGAGCATTAAAGATGAAATCAGTATTTCTATCATTTTGCTCATTCCACAAATTAGAGAAATAATTTATAAAAGCTCTGTTAATGCCATCAGGATCACAAAAAAAATTGCCATTTAAATCCGAAACTTGAGTAATTGTATTAAAGTGGCTGCGAATCCGAGCAGCATTATGAAAAAACTTGGTATTTTGATCTCCATCCGAAAGCCAAGTCATCGAACCATGCAAATATAGTTTTATTCTATTCTGAACAAGAAATACAAAATGGTTTATGAGTGCCTCAACTAGAAAGTATTCAATTTGAACCATGTGAATATAGTTTTCTTCTATTCTGAACAAGAATGCGCTACCTGATATATCGCTCATCAGCTTTGCTTCTGATTGATTTAGATTGCACCTGACTGGAGGCAGGCACTGACTCTGAAGAAGGTTGTTGAAGATCGGATAACCAAAGGTGAGATAACCAACTGAACTTGAATATTTCATCGTTTTTATTTTAGTTTTGATGTGACCAACCATGTTGGCCCTAAAAATCAATGGTTTCCCAGATGGTGTGATTGGTGTTGGAATCGCTGCCACTGCTGTTGGACTACTGGTTGGGGGGGTTGCTGCTGCGTTGGCTCGGAAGAAGTGATGATCCTGTTAATAGTTCAGTTTGCTTGTTTAATAATACTAAAAGTATAACTTTGTTCACAACTCTGTTGATTTGGTTGCCTTTTGGATGCGAGTAGTTTATGGACGAGCTGTTTTTTTTCCTTGTTTTCGCCTGTACTAAGTCATACGTGTGTATAATAAATTTTGAAATATTCTGGCTAACATATATGAATATAGATTTTTAAAATGACTTGCATGCAAGCAGATGTGGGGGTGAGTAAGATTTGTCGCAGGTTTGGAGTATTATATCAATACTTTTCTAACATTATTTAATTACTTATATTCTTCTAGAACTTCTATCCCTCACTCCCCATTTTATTTTTCAACTCTTGGTTAACTGAATCTTTCTTCCCCGCACCAGGCTTTCATTAAAATCCAAACTAAGGCCAGAGCCAAAATTATTATTTTATAGGGATTAGTTGTTCACTTTCTCGTTTTAGTTTGAAGATGAATTAATTAAGGACATGTTTGGTTATTTGTAAGTAATTATAAATAGTTATAATGTAAATAATTTTATATGATAATTTAGTTGTAAGATAATTTGTATGTTTTTGTTTTGGTTTAAATATATAAATGGTCCCTCTATTATTCGAAATCCGCCCTTTGAGTCCCTCAATTATCATTTCAGCCTTTTCAATCCCTCTATTTTAAAAATCTGGCAATCCTAGTCCATTTTGTAACGCCCGTCTCTTTTGCCGTGAGAAGTTGCTGACGTGGATTTTTAATATATTAAAAAATGATTAAAAAAAAAAAAGGTTTAAATATCTAAATGGTCCCTCTATTATTCGAAACCCGCCTTTTGAGTCCCTCAATTATCATTTCAGCCTTTTTCAATCCCTCTATTTTAAAAATCTGGCAATCTGAATCCAAGAGTGAATCATACTAACATATTAATCTAACAATTTGTAAAGCAAGACCATACGATTGACAAAGCCATCTTAATCCTGCTCACATTGGCATAATATCTAATATTCTAAGCCATCATTATCATACATACAAAAAAAAAAAAAACATATTGCAAACACACACACAAAAAAAAGAAAAAGCAAAAAGACCAAAAAGTAAGCCCTATGCTTCCTTCTTTCAGAATCAATCATTTCCTGCAGTTGTCTGATTTGTCATACTCTGTTGAGTTGAGAAGTCGGGTGATTCATTTGTGATTGAGGTTTGCTGACTTGATTCAATTCCTGTTTTCTTTACAGCAAGTCTTGTGTTCCTTTGAGCCTGAGAGTAATAAGCATCACAAATTATATGTTACTATATAAAAGCTTAACAATAAGCCAAGTTCAAAGACAATACAATTAATTCACTAGCAGTAATAATTGATGAAGCATGTGGCACCTTCCTCCCAATGATAAGTCCTCCAGTGTGCCTACCCTATGCCATTCATAAAAATATCTCATTACTCTAAACTCTTACAAACAAAATTAATCCTTTGATCAAGTCATCAACTCTTGAGAAATAAAAATTCAATAGATTTCTTACTCTGAATATAGTGATTGGAGCTTTCCTACTAGCAACAACTCTCTGTTTTGTCTGCTCTGTTACATCAATTGTTGCTTCTCTTTCATTTACCTTTCTCCCTTCATGTTCTCCCTACCACACAGACACACAGTTGACCAAAATCATCAAGTATATATAATTAATTAATTCATTACAATAGCATAGTATTCTGATGAACATTGCTTACTACAAATAAAATATTTGAATCTTGAGTAGCAGCAGTTTTCTTTTTTTTCCCTTTGATATAGCAAATACCTTTTTTTTTCCTATGACTTCCAGCCTCCTTCAGTTTGTTGGCCATTTGAACCAATATCACTACTAGTTTCCTGCATATATGGTGAAGTTCTCATTAGATACACTCAATTAACTTGTAAGTAAGAAATAAATAAAACAGGTCAATACTAATGAAGACTTGAAAACCTAATGTGAGCAGGATTAAGATGGCTTTGTCAATCGTATGGTCTTGCTTTACAAATTGTTAGATTAATATGTTAGTATGATTCACTCTTGGATTCGGATTGCCAGATTTTTAAAATAGAGGGATTGAAAAAGCTGAAATGATAATTGAGGGACTCAAAGGGCGGGTTTCGAATAATAGAGGGACCATTTAGATATTTAAACCTATTTTTTTTGTTTTTTATTTTTTAATCATTTTTTAATATATAAAAAATCCACGTCAGCAACTTCTCACGGCAAAAGAGACGACCGTTACAAAGTGGACTAGGATTGCCAGATTTTTAAAATAGAGGGATTGAAAAGGCTGAAATAATAATTGAGGGACTCAAAGGGCGGGTTTTGAATAATAGAGGGACTATTTAGATATTTAAACCTTTTGTTTTCCAAAAATTATTATGCGGTATGAAATTTATTGGATGATATGAAATTTGTCTTTCAGTCTCATGCAATTATGTACATCTTCATCCAATCAGATAAACTATCTATTATTTTCTAAACAAATAAACTATTATTATTATTATTATTATTATTATTATTATTATTGAATAAAATATCTCTAATGTCTTTATACTTTTTATGGGTTCATATATAGACGTTTAGCATTTAGCATAATTATTATACATGCTATTCATTTATTTTTTACATGATATTATACATTGTAAATTAGAAACAAAATAAAATCAATTTATTTATTTTAATAATATATTTATCTCTATTATAATTATGTGGAGTCAAATTGTGGTTTTTTTTAATATTATAAAATTTTATTTAATTATGGATTTACGGCTTCATGCGTTATTTATCAAAATCCGCAAAAATATTAAAAGAGATAAAAAACTCATTGGTTTAAATTTAAAACCATGAAAATGGTAAAGTGTACCTACTCAGTATCGTACAAGGGTTTCCGCTCTAAGTAATCCTATACATTACTAATAGCCTCCCGAATTGCTTACTCGAATGACATGGTGGCTGATGTGGCACCATGTCACCAACACCCTCTCTACTAATCAGCATGAGTGAGAAATAAAAAAAATATCTGAAAATTTAATGAAACCCTAAATAAAAACCCAAAAATTTCTCCACCCTTGCGAGGTCCCCCTCTTGCCCTCACCCTCGCCGTCGTCGATGCATCGTCGTGGACGTCCGGTCCCCTCTCTCGCCATCGCTACATCTCACCTCGCCGCCGCCGTGCCGGCCCGATAAGGCGCAGTGAAACTTGATCAAAATAATCAAATGGCTTACAAGGAGAGATCAGAGAGAGCGGGGACGGCGACGGCGAGGTGCGAAGTTGGGCCGGGCCCAGCGATTGCGAGGTGAGATGTGGCGATGGCTAGAGAGGGGACCGAACGGTGACGGCGACCGTGAGGGTGAGAGGGGGATCTCACGAGGGTGGAGAAATTTTTGGGTTTTTATTTAGGGTTTCATTAAATTTTAAGGTTTTTTTTTTATTTCTCACTCATGCTGATTAGGAGAGAGGGTGTTGGTGACGTGGCCCACATCAGCTGCCACATCATTTGGGTGAGCAATTCTGGTAAGCTATTAGTAATGTATAGCATTACTCTTCTGCTCCATGAACGGTATGCTATAACCTAGTTTTTGCATCATAGGCAATAGATTTCCATATTGGAGTCATTTTCATGGGATCTTACATCACACGGTTCGTCTGTGAGATGGGCTTTTTAAAAGGGTCCACGGGACGACAGTGGTTAGTTTGAGTTCACCGATTATTATGGATATACTATGGACGATGGGGATATTGCGCTTGCTTAGGATTTTTTTTAGCACTTTCTATTCAGGTGGCCTATGCAACAAGAGCTGTAGAGGAACCCACCCCTGCCACAATCCTAGCTTCTCCAACTCCTGCCCCCATTTGTATTGTCTCCTCTACATCCAGCGTCACTAGCCCATGCTTCTACTGCCGGCTGCAATCAATACATAACTAGTTAGAGCTGTGATGCGTTCTCACAGCACGGTGTGATGTGTTGACCCCTTGCGTTACCGCAAGTGCACGGATCGTCAAGTAATAAAGTGGACCCAAAAGGTCAGATTGTCGAACCACAGGAAACAGAAGTACTAATAGTTGCTCCTTTTTTGTTATCTAGGCTAATGAGTGTAGTGTGCAATGATCTAATGGCCAAATCTAAGAGTGTCACTGCAAGTGCACAAGAAATAAAAAGAGAAAGAGTTACCAATCAATGAAGGTGGGGTATCCGAACAATGCTCCCCCTAGGATTCGGGTGTTAAGGGTAGATTACAAGTGTTTCTAGACAGAAATATTGAGTCATGGGTATCTTAAGGTATATCGGTCCCTGCATCCAGGTCGCCAATAAGTAGTCCCCTACGAGGTCCCAGTGGAGAATTCTCTCAACGTCTCACACCACATATGACTGCTTAGCACTCTAGGGATCCCAAAGATATGACCAATTCCTAAAAGTAGATCCAACCCTGTCTCCAGGTGAAGGATCCTTAACCTCCTACGTGGTCACGGTAGAGAATTCTCTTGACACCTCACACCACATATGGTTGCTTAAAACTTAGGGAATATGGAGATAAGAAATATCCGTCGGAAGGAAAAGGGGACACTCCGCTATCTCACGGCTCACCCTCTCAACCCTCTTCAATCTTGGTGATTCTAAACCTAATGGTGATCTCTCTCTTCACTAAGTTGAATAAAACATGCAAGGTAGTTAATAATGAAATCAAAAGCAATTACAAGTATTAAGAACTCAAGAGCAAAACTCATTGTATTAAACTCGAATAGAAACACAATGTAAATGTAATAAAAATATGAATCCTAGGGTTTCATGTCCAAATACCCACTAGGGGTTTAGCTCTCCATAGAGCAAGTCACAAAACAAATAAAGCAATGATAAACAAGTTCACAAGCCATAGAAAATAAACCCTCTAACTCCGTGATGATGGTCCTGATGGGTAGCTTCCACGTCTGGATTGAATTCACTCCGAAGCTAGGTCGCCGATGGCTTCTTTGATGTTATGACAAAGGAGGAATTAATCCAAGTTGGTGAGGAAGTCTTCCCAAAGATGCAAAGAACTCCCTCCAAGCCCTAGCCGCCTTGCCACTTGAAAGTAGCCGAAAAGATCCACAAAAATTAGAATAAGACGGCTTTTATAAACTGAAATTGGGGCTTCACACACCGTGTACTGTAGCCACACGCCCGTGTGAAAATTCCACACTGGCATAAATAGTAATTTTACTACAGTAAATGCTACAGTGATTTCCCCCGAAACCCTTCTTCGAATCCACACGATTGGGCACACGCCGGTGTGGTAGGGTGTGTGGCTTTTTGTCATCTGAAATCTTCGAAACCTTCTCCTATTTGCGCGCGGAAGCTGGGACATGGACGTTCTACTGCCATCGTGCCCTTCTGGTTCATGTGATGACTTGAACTCCTCCAAAAGTTGGCAACACCTCCATGTATGCGAGCACAGCTTCTATTTTTGGTCTTGAAATGTGCCATCACTCCCTATCTTTGCTTCATTTCTTGTATTTCACACATCCAAAGCCCTGTTTGCATAAAAGAACATAAAATACACCTTATTAGTGATACGACCTGATAAAAGTGATGTTCAATGCATACAAAATGATGTTATAAAATATATGTATACAAGCACTTATCAAAACTCCCCTACACTTAAGCTTTTGCTTGTCCTCAAGCAAATTAAACATTCATTACAAGGAAAGAAAGAATAAGTGCTTGGCCTCAGGTTCACTATAGCGCACAAGAATACGATTCTATAACTAAGGAGAAATCTATTTAACACCAAATGGTTCAGTCAATGCTACAGAAAACAATCCAATGCCAAGAAAGAAAGAGAAATCCGGAAGCGTGTGTGTGTGAGGAAAAACTCAACTCATGTCGACACGATGTCCACTACTCGAGGTTTTTATTGTGCGAGACTTATGTAGTAATAAAAAAAAAAAGAAATTGTAGTAGCTGCACACAATCTCCAAGGTAGCCCTTTCTCAAGCGGCCTCCCGAGTGGTTTTCACACTTTAGAGATGGTAGCTCTTTCTACCGAGGGTGCTAGCTTTCACATATCTCTTGTAATAGCTCTTTCTCTCATTAGGGCATAACTAGTATTCGACTTATGAAAGTAGCTGCATATAATCAAAGGTAGTAGCTCTTTTCACCCTATATACAAGCAAGAATTCAAAATTGCTAAGGTTGTTTTTTTTTTTAACCCAAAACAACTACTAACAAGTCTCAAAACGTTAAACTCGAGTTTCTATAGGTCTAATGAGTGAGTAGAGTGCATATATGGCAATTGGACAAATTTCTCAAAAAATTGGATGACAACTAGAGCACGATGAGATCTAATGTTCGAAATTCTCCTATAGTCTATAATCAAACTCTTAACCCTAAAGTGAACCTCCATAGGTTGCAAGAGCATATATGATAAGAACACAAATAAAGTGGTATATAAAATAATCCCTCCCCCACACTTAAGATGTACATTGTCCCCAATGTACACATACAAGCACAACAAGAATATAAATTCTGAACATAAAACATGTGAGGGTGTGCAAAATAAAAACAACACTCCCCTGAATTCCATGTGAAGAAGTTGGTGGAATCTCATACAAGTGTGTGTTTGGCTCAGCGGGCATTTGAAGGTAAGACGGCCGTGGGACTAGGTCATACGGCAATGTACATGATTTTACTCAGTTCACATGACTCTCAAGACTATCTGCACGGATTAAGGGAGGTTCAATAAAGCTCAAAGACAACGAAATAAGAAACAACGAAAGACAATTAGTGCAACGAAATTAAAAGACAGAACCAAAGTAACATAGTCTTAACAAAGCAAACAGAAATAAAAAGTACAGAAAAGTAGAATATCATGACTAATGACACCTCATGCGTAGGGAAACTCTGCTGGTGGTGCTGATGTCGACGCCTCGGAGACTGTGTCGCTCTCCATGAGCTGTCGAATGATAGACAACTGTGATAACATAATAGACTGGTTATCGAGCACAGTCGCCATGTCTCCCTGAAGAGCTCCAACTGCCAACTTGAGCCTCGCCAACCGGTCACGGGCTCGAGTGGAAAACTACTCCGGTTCCTGCTCAGATGCAGGGGCGTCGGTCTCCATCGGTACGACTGTCGATTCTGGTGACTGTCTCCTCCTGATAAGTGTCTAAATGTACGTATTTATATGTTTTATTCCAGTACTATTTTGCATGTATTCTGATGAGTTGATGCCCGTTTTGCGTTTAAATTGGTTTTATTTATGTTACAGGCCTTGAAGAAGCCAAAATGAGCTCAACAACGTATTTGGGAAGAAATCCATATCAAATACGAAGTTTTCGAGCTTCTATCACTGTAGCAGTACTGTAGAAGGATTACTCTAGCATAATTACTGTAGCAGGCACTGTAGCACCGAAACGGGATTTCTGGAAAAAGGCTGGGAGCCTTGCGGGCAAGCATGCGCCCGCAAGGCCGCCCGTATGGATGTCCGAAAAGGGGTTTTAAAAGCCAAAATTAGGGCATTTCAAAGGGGCTTCTACATCTTCTTCTCTTTTTCTTGGGCTGCCGCCGCACCTTCGCCGGCGGTGTTTTCCGGCGATCCACGGCGCCATTCTTCACCAAGAGGGAGGCAATCATTGGAGGAGGAAATAGGGGGAAGATCCAAGGCTTCAAAAAGTCGTTTGAGGCTCGATCTCGGCGACATCGACGATCTTCTTCCATCCAAGGCAATCCAATGCTAGAGGGAGTTTTCTTTGCTTTTCTTTATGCTTGTTTGTTAATTGGATTTGTATGAGTGTTCCCCTTTCATGAGAAACTAACTTGTATGTGATTTGGGCATGATGAACCCTAGGGTAGTTTTGTTGTAATTATGGATGAGAATCATTTGTGATTTAGTGTGGGATGTTGAATTTCTTGTATAAGAATTTCTATGGTTTGTGATTCTCTCTATGTGTGCTTTACTGTCTTGGACCGCATGAGAACTCTGCTGTTCAATTTCTAGGTTGTACTTGGAGCGTGACCATCGCCCTTGTACTAGACTCACATAGACTGAAAGGGATTCATGTACCAATACGCCGAGGGATTCGGGTATTAGGTACCCCTCTGAATGTTAGGCTTAGACCCAGAAGAGTGTCTACTCTTGATAAGGGATTCCCTGAGTGCATTGCAATCGTAGGAGGAATTGACCGGAAGGGATTCCGGTCAGTACTTGTATGGGATTAGGGCTAATCACCGAGGGATTCGGGATTAGTTAATTTAGGAATCTCTCAGTCCAAACCACCATCACAACACATCATCCTTAATTCGAGCCTTAATGACAACCCTAGGGGGATTCTCTGCCCAAATCACGCCTTCTCCTGTTCGTCCTTCCCTTGTATGCTTATTTGGCGTGTAGTGGTAGCTTTATTCCTTTTATTTATAGATTTCAGTAGATGTACTTTTCACTCGTATTGTTGGGCTAGGAAATAGATGAATGGGAAGTAATAGTAGCTTCTTGGCCCCGTGGAATACGACCCATGTGTCACACACAGGGTATTACTTGACGACCCCGTGCACTTGCGGGATGCTCATCAAGTTTTTCTAAAGCATCTACTGCGAGCATAGATCGGCTGCGACTCATCTTCTTTACCATGCGCATGGCTCGGAGGGTGCAAGCCCCAAAGGTGCAGGCACGCTGATCTTCTCCATCCCTCTAAGTGCCTCCGTCAAACCCATGCCATGAATGAGTCGTGTGATGTACACTCCCGAGACGATCACACCGACACGCATGTAGTGGCTTTGATAGTGAAGGTAGTCTGCTACAACAAAGCCTAGATGCATGGGAATGATCTGGACCATGGTGTACAAGTAGAGCAAATCGAGGCGGTTCAACACTCCGGTGCTGCCGCCTCGTCCTGTCACCGTCCTGCTAAAAATAGAATGTATATACCTGCAGGACGGACGGCTGAGCATGGTAGCCTTGGAGGATCCCAGCTCATACTGGAAACCTTCGTATATGGTCGAGTATGCACGGCTCGGGGCGGGTCCAATAGGATAATCAACAATGAGTTGCTCGTGCTCTCCTGTATGTACAAAGTCTATGTCATATAAGACAATGAAAACCTAGAACTGAGTGAGGCTCATGGTGTGATACTGACCGAATACTCTAAAGCGGATCATGTCCTCCTTCTCAAAATCAGGGAGAGCGGGTGATGAGTGCATTTCATATATATATATATATATTTTATATCTTACTCTCATAATTGTTGAATTTATCGCCTTTAATTCTCCAAGTGCAGTGCTATTTGAGGTATTCTTAGTTTACCATGCAGATATCAAAGTCCTGAAGCAAGAAGAAGTGTTTTGGAATGATTTTAGAAGTTAAAGAACTTAGAAGAAATCTCATCAAACTCAACACGGCCTAAGCACGCCCGTGTTGTACTGATAAACGTCTAAATATACGTATTTTATACGTACTTGTGTATAGTTTATTCTCTCTTTATGTTAAGTTGTTTTCTATTTTCTTGTTTAATGTGGTTTTACTTGTGTTACAGGCCCGAAATAAGCTCAAGAACGTATTCATGAAGAAATCGACACCAAATACGGTGTTTTTGGGCTTCATCACTGTAGCAGTACTGTAGTGGAATCACTGTAGCACAATCACTGTAGCAGGTACTGTAGCACTGAATGGAAAAATTCCTGAGAAACTCTCTGGATGCCTTGCGGGCAACCTTGCGCCCGCAAAGCCACCCGCAAGGCATCGCGATGTCTTGATTTAAAAGGCTTTTCTAGGGCATTTGGGGTGAGAAAAAGTCTTCTTCCTTGGAGCTCCACACAACCATCTAAAAATCCGGCTTAGAGGAGGGCTTTGAGGGCGTTTTCACGGCGAGATCTTGGAGGAGAGTGCGTTTGGGAGCAAGATCCTACTCTAGGGCATCATTGAAGGAGGGTTGAAGACAAGAGAAGCCACCTCTTTAGTGGCGTCTTCGGAACTCCATTTTCGTATTTGAGGGAGTGATTATGCTTTCTTTAGTTGTTTTCATGCTTTTGAGTATGTATTTTGATATTATGAACAACTAAACCCCAAGGTCACCGGATGTAGGTGAACCTTGGGGGTGAACTTGTGTATTTTGGATGCTTGGTTTCAATTAATGTTTGTAGACTTGTTTGTGATCCTTGTTTGGTGCTTTTGAATGTTAGGGTATGCATGAGAACTCTGTGTATCCATACTTAGCCAATACTAGGTTGCATGACCATTGCCCTAGTGTTAGACTCACCAAGCTTGGAAGGGAAATACGTATAAATACGCCGTGACCATCGGGTATTTGTACCCCTCCAATTCTAGGGTTAATTGCTTATTTGTGATTCAACCTTAGTTTGAGAAAACCACCTCACCCTTTGCAATCGTATGAGGATTTATACGGGTAGAGCCCGTATTCAATACTCGTACCAGATTAGGGGTCAACTGCCGTGACCATCTGGTTGACCTAATCTAGGGTTTTCTCGGTCCAACAAGCCATTTACATGTTACTCCAGCATCCTGTACACTTCAGTAGCCCCTGAGGGGATCCTTATCCGGGACCGCTTTCTCACCCTGATTTCACACTTTCTATTGCCCTGGTTAATTAGCATTCTGAATTGCATTTATTTCTTGTTTTTGCATTTTCTTCCTTTACTCTCGAAATTGATCGGCTAGACAACATTGCGAGAAGGAAGTAAGGATAGATTCTCGGGCCCTTGGGAATACGACCCACTCGTGCGTGCGCGAGTGGTTTATTACTTGACGACCCCGTGCGCTTGCGGGACAACCACCATGTACCCTGTGCAGATTGCAGGAGAATTCAGCCAAAATCAGCACAGTCCGAGTTCGCTGAGCACGGTTGTGCAACCCATCAGCACGGCCTAAGCACGCCCGTGTTGGACCCCGTGCAGATTACTGGAATTTGAGTTTCAGAAGTTTTATTTGGCCGTAATCTGCACGGCTTGAAGCACGGCTTCAACACGCCCGTGCTCACATCGGGAAAACATTAAAACCCTAGAAATTTAGGTTTTTGGGGGACTTTTTGGAGGGCGAACTAAAGGAGGAAGAAAGGGAGAGCTTTGGGGCACCGTCCTCATCTTTACCGAGGGAATGTGGTGCGTATGGTAGGCCGATCGAGAGGAGATTCCACGACATCATTGAGCCTTCGACAGCCGCAAGGATGCAAGAAATTAGGGAGTTTTCAACTTCTTGTATTTTAATTTCTTTGGCAATTACCTTGTTGTTTAATGTCATGAGGGGCTAAATTCTTAAGGGAGCCCTGGGGTGGTCTTGTCTGACGTTTTATCTTGAACTTGAGTACTTTTCTTGCAGCATTTATGAATGTCTTGTTCTTTACAATAAATCTCTGTTATTGGCTATCTTGAATGTTGTTTAGTGGTTGAATGCTTGGAAGTTTGGTTTTCTTATCTTAACTTGTGAATCATTGTTTGATAGTTGCAAGAAGTAAGATCACAAGTTAGGGTTCAACAGAACTGTAAGCCTCATTTATATAACATAACTGGATTTAGAACTGAAGACATCTTTGATAAATTCTGAGAGAGTCTAAGTGAACGCCAGGAATCCAACCCCAGGGCCCCATCTCCTCCATCGAGCGAATCCTTACATTTACCTTCGTGCATTTCCTTTCCTCAATCTCCTTTAATCATCCTTGAGCTAAATCCATCTTCTTTACTTGATTTGATATTAAGCATAACGATAGCATTAGAAGCTACACCAGTCCCAGTGGATACGACTACCCGACCCTAAGGGTACATTTTACTACTTATACGACCCGTGCACTTGCGGTTACGCAAGGGGCGTATCAGCGCGGTCGAAATCAAATGAGGGCATGACCTCCAGCATGAGCTCGCGAAAGGTG
The DNA here is from genome assembly GCA_902712375.1 of Dioscorea dumetorum. NCBI lineage: Eukaryota > Viridiplantae > Streptophyta > Magnoliopsida > Dioscoreales > Dioscoreaceae > Dioscorea > Dioscorea dumetorum. Next base: position 2,760,510 of record CACTHL010000222.1, read on the forward strand.
GGATCACGGATAGTGAGGAGACTGTCCCAACCTTCCACAATTGTGAGCTCTCGAGCCTCATCAGTCAAATCGATTTCCTCAAGTGCCTTCCAGTCAATTACGCGAGCCTATCCAAATTTGAGGCGCTGTAGTTGCTCATATCTCTACTGGTGTTCAGGCATGGAAAATTCTAGTTCCTCGGGGGGAGAGAGCTCCCGAGCAGCACGAGAACGCTTATGCGCGACCTTCTTAGTCGTGGGTGCCATATCTGTGGAAATGAAGTCGAATTAATATCAAAACTTGTTGTCCAGGAATCCACATAGGCGTGCGGATGGTCCACACGCCATGTAGACCATCTTCACCAACCATATAGGTGTGTGGATAGGCCACACGCATTTGTGGATGCCCGACCATGGTCAAATGGCCATGGTCGGGTGGTTTCCACACTTAAAAACACCCTTAAATTGCTAAACATGCATGCTATGATAGTTTCCATGAAAAATCCATGCATAAAACATTAACAAACCACCAGATCTAAAGTTGAAATTCATGACAATAACTAGGAGAAGTTGGGAGCTTACCGGAGAAATTCGATGAAGATAATGAAGATAATGGCCGGAAAAACACCCTAACTTCCTTAAGTAAGCGAGGGAACGACGTTAGGAGCCTAAGAGCCGCATCTCTTTGTGTGGAGGTGTTGGAAGGAGAAAGGGTGCGAAAGTTTGAATGGAGTTCACAATCCCCTCTTAGTCTCCTTATACTCCACATAGGCGTGCGAGAGTCTCACACGCCCTTGTGGACACTCACATTGGTGTGTGGACACGCCCTTGAGAGGCCTAAAACCAACGCCAGAAAGCCACAAGGGCACTCACACGGGCGTGTGAGTGCTGGTGTGGATGAAAATACCTTGACAGAAGGCCACAGGGGCACTCGCACGGGCATGGGAGTGCCCGTGTGGACCTGGAAAATTCAAAGGGTAGCCACAAGAGCGTGTGGCTGCCCTCGTGCCCCTCTAGAGACCTCGAAATTTTTTTTCCAGTTTTCACACGCCCGTGTGGATGAGCCACGCCCGCCACACGGGCGTGTGGCTCCTCAGGAAGGCCATAGGGGCACTCACACTAGCATGTGAGTGCCCTTGTACGCTTCTGTTTCCTGTTTTTCTCAATTTTCAGCAATGTATAGGGGCACTCACACCCCCTTGTGCCTGCCCATGTAGATTTTCAGCAAAACGGGAAACCATGAAGTCCAAAGCCGAATCCTCAACTAAAAACCTCTAAAACCTCCTAGATCATGCCACACGCATACAATTATCAATAAACACCGAGAATGTACAATAAAAATACAACAACGACAGAATTAACACAAAGTCGGCTACTCATGCTAGTTATTACTGCAGAATTGAGCACTAACTACAAAATTAATGCAATGACTTGGGTTGCCTCCGAAGAAGCGCTTGTTTTACGTCTTCAGCTCGACGTACCTAATTCTCATGGGGGTTCATGAAGATGGAATACCTCTTTTCATGCAACCACTTCTTCTCTTGAAAATATCGTTTCAACCTGTGCCCATTCACATTGAACGTTCCTTTTTTTGGGTGAGTGATTTCAACGGCCCCATGCGGTGATACCTGAGTTACTGTGTATGGTCCTGACCACCTCGATTTCAGTTTCTCTGGGAATAGTCTCAAGCGATAATTGTAGAGCAATACTAAGGCGCCTTCCTTGAACTCTTTCTGCAGTTTGATGTGCTTATCATGCCACCAACGCATTCTGTCTTTATAGATCTTCGTAGTTTCATATGCATGCAACCTCCACTCATCTAATTCATTCAATTGCAGCTTTCTCTGACTACCAACTTGCACATGATCAAAATTCATTGCCTTAATTGCACAATAAGCTTTATGCTCAAGCTCCACCGATAAGTGACAGGATTTCCCATAAACTAGATTGTATGGTGTTGTTCCCACTGGTGTTTGTAGGCTGTGCGATATGCCTAGAGTGTGTCATCTAAACGCTCAGAGCAATCCTTTCGATTGTGCTCTACCGATTTTGCTAGCATTCTCTTCAACTCCCTGTTGGTAACCTCGACTTGGCCACTTGTTTGTGGGTGGTATGGAGTGGCTAGACGATGGTTGACTCCATATCGTTTCAGGATATTATCGAGCTGCACATTGCAAAAGTGAGTTCCTCTATCGCTAATAATGATCATGGGAGTGCCGAATCGCACGAGCAATCGCTTGAGAAATCTGATTACAGTTCTAGCATCGTTTGGGGGTAGAGTTTGTGCCTCAACCCACTTGGACACATAATCCACGGCGACTAGAATGTATCGGTTTCCATTTAAACTAAGGAATGGCCCCATGAAGTCAATGCCCCAAACATCAAATACTTAACAGAACTGAATTGGATTGTGAGGCATCTCGTCTCATCTAGACAGATTTCCTGCCCTCTAATATTTGTCACAACCTTGAATGAATTGGTGGGCGTCTTTGAATAGAGTTGGCCAGTAAAAACTTGCAGCCAGAACTTTCTCTGCAGTCCGACCTGCTTCATAATTACCCTCAGTAGGTCCCGAATGACAATGAGTCAGAATGCTCCATCCTTCTTCTCGTGACACACATCTCCGCACCACATGGTCTGCACATATTCGAAACAGGTACGGGTCTTCCCAGAGGAAATTTTTCAGGTTAGCGAAAAACTTATTCTTTTGTTGAAATGTGAGTCCCTTGGGAAGAAACTTGCCCGAGAGATAATTTGCAAAGTCGGCAAACCATGGGGTATCAGATATCCTTAGGTCTTGCATTCCATACAGATGCTCTTCAAGAAATGAGTCATTAATTTCATGTTGTGTTATCTTGTCATCTTCTAACCCATACAGACGGGATAAATGATCTGCTACTAGATTCTCTGCACCTCTCTTGTCCTTGATTTCCACATCGAATTCCTACAACAGCAAAACCCAATGAATTAGTCTTGGTTTAGCATCGGCTTTGTCCATCAAAAAATGGAGGGCCGAGTGATCTGTGAAGACAATCACTCGGAACAAGATTATGTAGGGTCTGAATTTATCAAAAGCAAAAACTACAGCTAGCAATTCTTTCTCGATGGTTGTATAATTCTCCTGGGTACATGTCAATGTCTTGCTCGCATAATAAATTGGCTAAAAGTGTTTGTCCTTTCTTTGTCCCAGTACAACCCCTACTGCATGATCACTGGCATCGCACATGAGCTCAAAGGGCAGTTTCCAATCAAGCGTGATAAGGATGCGTGCTCGAGTGAGTTTTTCTTTTACTAAACTGAAAGCGAATAAATATTCATCATTAAACTCAAAACGGATGTTCTTTTTTTAATTGTTTGGTCAGCGGTCGAGTGATCTTAGAGATGTCACGCCTTGACCCTCGGGTCCCGGCCCATGACACTACCGTCATGACAACCCAGGGGAGGTCAGACACCTGCCTCAACACTAGATCGCCGTAAGGCTAACCTTTTACCTGTACAATATCAACATCACAGTAATAATACTCTAAATATAAAGGTATTCAACCACAACCTTGTACAAAATCAACATACTCACACCAGGTATATATCCCTGGAAATCACAACAGCAATGATCATGAACACAACATAGTCTCCCCCAAACACTGGGTGTAAAGCTCATACAACCTAAGGTTCTAACGGAACCAATCAAGATTATACAAGACCAAAATGGAAATACGAAAATATAGGTCCTAGTAGATCTATCTTATGCATGACAGCAATGTATGAATCATACACTACTCAAAGGTAAATGCAGGAATAGTTTTGCCAAGCACTATCACGTCTCACGCCCTGCTGCCGTGCTAACACCTGTAAAGAAGAGAAGAAGAATGGGTGAGTAACTAAGTTACTCAGTGAGGGGTTGAATGATGAGTGCATTTCATATATATATTTTATACTTTACCCTCATCATTATTGAGTCTTTTGGCTTTAATTGTCCAAGTGCGGTGCTAGTTGAGGTATTCTTAGTTTTTCATGCATTTATCAAAGTCCTGAAGCAAGAAGAAGTGTTTTGGATTGATTTTAGAAGCTAAAGGACTTAGAAGAAATCTCATCAAGCTCAACATGGCTTGAGCACGCCCGTGCTGTACCCCGTGCAGATTACATGAATGTAAGTTTCTGGAGTTTTATTTGGCCGTAATCTGCACGGCTTGAAGCACGGCTTCAACACGCCCGTGCTCACATGGGGAAAACATTAAAACCCTAGAAACTTAGTTTCAAAGGGGACTTTTTGGTGGGCGAACGAGGGGAGGAAAGAGGAGAGAGCTTTTGGGGGTTCATCCTCCTCTTCATCAAGGGAATGTCACGCCTATGGTAGGCCGATCGGGAGGAGATTTTATAACATTGTAGATCCTCGGACGACCACAAGGATGCAAGAAATTAGGGAGTTTTCAACTTCTTGTATTTCAATTTCTTTGGCATTGTACTTGTTGTTTATTTTCATGAGGGGCTAAACTCTTAAAGGAGCCCAGGGGTTGTTTGTATGACGTTGTAGCTTGAACTCTTTATCTTTACTTGCAGCATTTATGAGTGTCTTGTTCCTTACAATAAATCTGAGTTATTGGTTATCTTGTGTGTTGTTTAGTGCTTGAATGCTTGGAAGTTAGGTTTTCTTACCTAGGTTTGTGAATAATGATTGATAGTTACAAACAGTAAGATTTCAACTTAGAGCTCGGTAGCGCTGGAAGCAACACCCCTATTACATAACTAGGTTTAGAACTGAAGACATCTCTGATAAATACTGAGAAATACCGAGTTAGTGAACGTCAGAAGTCCAACCCCGGGGCCCCATCTCTTCCATCGAGTCAATCCTTACATTCCCCTTTGTGCAATTCTCTCCCTCAATCTCCTTAATTTCAACCTAGAGTCACAATCCATCCTTCTTTGTTTGGTTAGATATTAAGCACCCCGTTAGTATTAGAAGCTACACTAGTCCCTTTGGATTCGACTTGTACGACCCGTGCACTTGCGGATACGCAAGGGGCGTATCATTGAACATGGAGCTATAACTCATACAAGTGCAACAAATGATATGCTGAAAATATATGTATATCTTTAATAACCAACAACTTACAAAATGCTTTAAGTACACATTTCAATATAAGAAGCCTTCCAACTTTCTCAAAGAAAGACATCAATAAAACTCTGAAAATCATTTATAAAGAGATTCAAGACTGAAAAGTTCAAGTTAAGAATAATTGTTAAAAGGTCAAACCCATCGAATCAAGGATTTATAGTGCAACACATGCGGAAGTCCTCTGTCGATAGCATTATTAACAGCCTATGAAAACTCTCTATCACTAACCATGTCCGTGGCTAGGTTAGGAGCCACCAAGATTCGCGTATCTTGGCGTTAGCTGTTGGGAATCCCGTGTGGTGACTCCGGAAATCCAACACAGCACCTTCAGGTTCTCTACGCGCCTCCTGTAAGGGCTAGTCAGCCGAGAACTCCACGCCACCCCAACTAGGTCGGTCCGTGGAGACTCGCTTTTGCAGAAGACGGGGATCCCTCCAATGTCACCATCGATACATTTGGGATATCCATCCAGCCCGTAGGCTCATCATCAACTCATCAAGATAATAATATGAACACATCAATATAATATCATAAATCTTGCCAAGAGATCACAAATTCTCATAGATACAACTCTCAATTCGAAGGTGAATTCTTGAGTAAAAATTGACAGTGATGTTATTTTCATCAAGAATATCATCATAAAAGTATTTTTTGAAAACACATTTCAAATACGACATCATCACAAAGAATAACATTTCAAATACAGCTTCATCACCAAGAAATTCATTTTGATTCACTTAGGCCCTTTCTTGGGTCCTTATGTCAAGAACATTAACCCTTTGACAATACTTTGAAAATATGCATTTCAAGATATAGGGATTCCATCCCTTAAGAATAATAAAAGATCATTGATCATAATAAAAAAGTACATCAAATCATAAACCACGAAGTATAAATGATCAATAACCTTAATAAAAAAGTACATCGGATCATAAATCAAGAAGTATAAATGATTAATGTTTTGAATCAAGAAATAAACTGAAACATAAATCATCATTATTCAAAGTTTCATGAAAACATCTCAAGAAACCTTTGAAACATGTAATTCACCATTCAAAAATGCATATAATTAGGTATCCAAACAAGCATGATCATAGCTCATGAATTAAACAATTTCTCACTCAGAAACTTGGCGAGATTGAACTTCTTGGATCACTCGCCTACTTGCTCTTTACCCTTGCCTTTATATCCATCTCCTTGAAGCCATTAACAATCCAAGAAAAACAAGAATCAATAACATAACCCAAACAATAAACAAAGGAGGAAAGAATGATCAAAATTAGATCTCATAGCTTCTAGGGTTCACTAGATATTTTAGATTCAAAAATTAACAATAATGGTATCCTTAAATCCTCACGATCATAATAAAATTAAGAATATCCTAATTGGGTTCGGATCTACAAGAATCATCGGTTTAGAGATGAAGGATCTCCTTCATTCTTCGCCAAAACATGAGATCAAGACTCCTAAACCATCCAAACATTAGATCTATGCCCTAAATCAGTTCAAACATTGGATCGATACTAGATCCACACTTTTCTTTCATGGATCTATAGAGAATTGAATAAAAGAACAAGAAATTGAAGAAGAGAAGAAAACTCATCTTAAACCTTGCTAGATCTAGAGGAGAATCATCACCAATGGAGGAGAGGGCGAGATCAACACCTTTCTTCTTTCTTAGAGCTCAAGAATGAAGATCTAATAGAGGGGAGAATGAGGATTCAAGATGGGGAGAAAAAGAGAGGGAAATGGGGTCTTATGAAGACCCTTTGCGTTTTAAATCGGGTATTTATAGACCCAAAGCGCGGGAGGACTCGCAGGCTCCCTTGAGGGCGCATTTGAGGCCGCGAGGCCTCTTTCCAGAGGCCCTTGCCGGCTGCCTTGCGCCTGCAAGGCAGGCCGCAAGGCTTAAATCTAGGGGGCCATGCAGGCAGCCATGTGCCCGCATGGGGGGTCGCATGGCCCCTTGCGGCCTCCCATGTGGCCCGCATGGGAGGCCGCAAGGCCCTCTGTTTTTGGGGGTTTCTTGCGGCGTCTTAAAGCCTTACACCCTTCACTTAAAAGCTGTTTCCCCAAAGATTTTTCCTCCTCTTTTCCACTCTAAAAAGAACCTTAACTAAGATCCTAAACACGAAAAACACCCGACGAAAATTTAAACACACAACTTCTACACAAGGAACAAATCACAACAGAAGCGAAAAGGGTCAAATTTCAGCAAGAGAAATCTTTGATGAAGCGACGATAGAACCCAGCATGACCCAAGAAACTGCAAATTGCCTTGGCAATGGTTATTAGTGGTAGCTTCTCTATTGTTTCAATCTTTGTTTTGTCTACTTTGATTCCCTGGTTGAAAATTTTGTAACCAAGAACTATCCCCTCTTGAACCTTAAAGTGGCATTTTTCCCAATTCACGACAAAATTTGTTTCCTCTCACAGGACGAGCACCTTTTCCATGTTCTTAAGGCACGCGTCAAAAGAGTCGCAGAACACCGAAAAATCATCCATGAAAACTTCCATGACATTCTCAAGAAACTCATCAAAAATGGCCGTCATGCACCTTTGGAATGTCGTTGGTACATTGCATAATCCGAACGACATCCTTCTGTATGCGAACGTACCATAGGGGCATGTGAAGGTTGTTTTCTCTTAATATTCAGGGGCAATTGGGATATGAAAATATCCAGACATACCATCCAGAAAATAATAGAACTTGTGACCAGTGAGACTCTCTAGCATTTGATCAATAAAGGGTAATGGAAAATGATCCTTTCTTGTGGCGTTATTTAATCTTCGGTAGTCAATGCACACACACCATCCAGTTACTGTCCTTGTGGGAATCAGCTCGTTCTTTAGTATAGTCATACCCCCTTTCTTCAGTACCACTTGAGTGGCGCTCACCCAAGCACTATCTGATATGGGGTAGATGATGCCTACATCGAGGAGTTTCACCACCTCTGCTTTCACTATCTTCTTCATATTTGGATTAAGCCTTCGCTGAGGTTGGATTACTGTCTTATAATTTTCCTCCATCAGGATCTTATGAGTACAAAATGACGCGCTTATCCCTCTAGTATCTGAAATTTTTCATGCTTTTATGTGCTTTCAACATGGTCACCAGTTTCTCTTTTTGCACTGTAGAAAGGTTGGATGCAATAATGACCGGCAACTTCAACCCCTCTGCTAGGAAAGCATACTCTAGATGGTTAAGTAATGTCTTCAATTCTAGCTCAGGAGGCTCTTCCACCGAAGGCCGTAATCGATCCCCTTGTTTTTGTTCGATTTTCTCGAAACTCTTGGGTTCATTCTCAAGTTTCTCTTCGAATTCCTCCTATTCTTGTTGGGCTAATAACAAGATCTCCCAATTCTCGGGGCACTCTTCTTGAAAACTTATACTGCAGATTTCTGCTGCTAAGATTTGATCTACATCTTCTAGAGAGTCATCATCTCCGTCTGAATTACTTCCTTCCTTAACACCTTCATCTACTATTGTCATATGAAACTGTGCCAGAGTTTCCTTCGAATTGAATTCAGGTTCCTCATTGAAAGATATAATTGCGGACTTATCAAATTGATTTAGTAAGCTTGCCAGATTTGCACCTTGATATGAGCTTCCGAACCCATTGACTATATATTCTCATTCAATCAACCCAGGATCCCACTGATCTATGCGCTCACCTAACTTGTAAGTTGCAACTAATTGTTCTATCTTCTCTTCATTCGTCACCATTAATGCTGTCACGGTTTCCAATATTTCCTTTGTATTAAACATGGTGCTGAGACACAAGAAAATAAAATGAATAAGAACAAGAATAATGGAAGTGAGGGAGATGGAATACTCACTAAAAGATCAAACGCATCGAATCAAGGATTTATAGTGCAACGCATGCGGAAATCCTCTATCGATAGTATCATCAGCAGCCTACAAAAACCCTCCATCACTAACCATGGCTGTGGCTAGGTCAAGAGCTACCAAGATGCACGTATCTTGGCGTTGGCTATTGGGAATCCCTTGTGGTGACTCCGCGAACCCAATACAGCACTTTCAGGTTCTCTACGTGCCTCCTGTAAGGGCTAGTCAGCCAAGAATTCAACGCCACCCTAACTAGGTCGGTCCGCGGAGACTCGCTTCTGCAAAAGATACTGGGGATCCCCCCAAGTCACCATCAAAACATTTGGGATATCCATCCCGCCCGTAGCCTTATCATGAATACATCAATATGATTTCATAAATCTCGTCAAAAGATCACAAGTCCACATAAATACAACTCTTGATCCAAGAGTGTTTGCTCGAATAAAAACATCACCAATGACATTATTTTCATCAATAATATTATCATAAAAGTATTCCTTGAAAACACATTTCAAATACGATATCATTGTAAAGAATCTCAATTTGGTTCACATAGACCCTTCTTGGGTCAAAATAATAAGAACATCGAACTCTTAAATTGACAAATCTTGGAAACATAAGCTCAAGCCATAGGGTTTTCAACCATCACAAGAAATACCAAAAATCTTTAGAATAAAATCAAGAATTATACAAGATCATAAACCATCATGGTTTCTAGATCTCAAGGAAATTATCTGAAGAATCCATTGAAATCGAGAAAATCACATTTCAAAAGCATGCATTATTGGGCAATCAAACAAGCATGATCATAGCTCATTAATTAATTGATTCCCACTCACAAACGTGGCGAGATCGAATCCTCTGGGTTACTCGTCCACTTGCTCTTTACCCTTGCCTTTAGATCCACCTCCTAGATGCCATTAATCATCCATGAAAATCAAGAATTAAACACATAACCCAAACAGGTAACAAGAAAGGGAAGAATGATTAAAATAGGATCTCATGGCTTATAGGGTTTACTAGACATTCTTAATTCAAGAATTAACAATAATAAGATCCTCAAACCCTCAAGATCACAATAAAATCAAGAAGATCCTAATTGGGTTCAGATCTACAAGAATCATGGGTTTAGAGATGAGAGATCTTTCTCTCATTCTTCACCAAAACATGAGATCAAAGCTCCTAATCCATCTAAACATTAGATCTATACTCTAATTCCATCCAAACATTAGATCTATACTAGATCCACACTTTTCCTTCATAGATCTATAGAGAATTGGATAAGAGAACAAGAAATTAGAGAAGAGGAGAAACCTCACCTTAAACTTTGCTAGATCTAGAGGAGAATCATCACCAATGGAGGAGAGGGAGAGATCAACACCTTTCTTCTATCTTAGAGCTCAAGAATGAAGATTTAAGAGAGGGGAGAATATGGATTCAAGATGGGGATAAAAAGCGAAGAAAAAGAGGTCTTATGAAGCCCCTTTGAGGTTCAAATGAGGTATTGAAAGACTCAAAGTGTGGGAGGGCTCGCGGGTACCCTTGCAGGTGCAAGGGAGGTGATTTCTAGAGATCCTTGCCCGCGGCTGTGGAACTTCGACCTTTTTCGCTTCTTTTGTGTTTTGGTTTCTTGTATAGAAGTAGTGTGTTTAAATTTTTCGTCGGGTGTTTTTCGTGTTTATGATCTTAGTTAATGTTCTTTTTAGAGTGGAAAAGAGGAGGAAAAATCTTTGGGGAAAGAGCTTTTAAGTGGGGGATGTAAGGCTTCAAGACGCAGCAAGAAAACTCCAAAAACAGGGGGCCTTGCGGCCTCCCATGCGGGTGGCATGGGAGGCCTCAAGGGGCCATGCGGGCGCATGACCGCCCGCATGGTCCCCTGAAAATGGGCCTTGTCAGCGCAAGGCAGCCCGCAAGGGCTTCTGGAAAAAGGCCTCGCAGCCTCCCATGCGCCCGCAAGGGAGCCCGCGAGCCCTCCCGCGCTTATTGTCTTTAAATACTCGATTTAAAACTCAAAGGGCTTTCATAAGACCCCATTTCCCTCTCTTTTTCTCCCCATCTTGAATCCTCATTCTCCCCTCTATTAGACCTTCATTCTTGAGCTCCAAGAAAGAAGAAAGGAGTTGATCTCCCTCTCTCCTCCATTGGTGATGATTCTCTTCTAGTTCTAGCAAGATTTAAGGTGGGTTTTCTTCTTTTCTTCAATTTCTTGTTCTTTTATTCAATTCTCTATAGATCCATGAAGAATTAGAATAGATCTAGTATGGGTGTAATGTTTAATTGGATTTAAGCCATAGATCTAATGTTTGGATGGTTTAGGAGTCTTGATCTCATGTTTTGGTGAATTATGAAGGAGATCCTTCATCTCTAAAGCCTTGATTCTTGTAGATCCGAACCCAATTAGGATCTTCTTGATTTTATTGTGATTGAGGATCCTTTTATTGTTATCTCTTGAATCTAGAATGTTTAGTGAACCCTAGGAGCCATGAGATCTAAATTTGGATCATTCTTTCCTCTTTTGTTTATTGTTTGGGTTATGTGATTGATTCTTGTTTTTCTTGGATGGTTAATGGCTTCAAGGAGGTGGATCTAAAGGCAAGGGTAAAGATCAAGTAGGCGAGTGAACCAAGAAACTCGATCTCGCCAAGTTTGTGAGTGGGAAATGGTTTAATTCATGAACTATGGTCATGCTTGTTTGAATACCTAATGATATATATTTTTGAATGGTGACTTTCATGTTTCAAAGGTTTCTTGAGATGTTTTCATGAAACTTTGAATATTGATGATTTATGTTTCGGTTTATTTCTTGATTGAAGACATTGATCATCTATACTTCTTGATTTATGATCCGATGTACTTTTGATTAAGGTTGTTGATCATTTATACTTATGGTTCATGATTTGATTTACTTTTTCGATTATGCTCAATGATCTTTTATTATTCTTAATGGATGAAATCCCTATGTCTTGAAATGCATATTTTCAAAGTAATGTTAAAGGGGTTAATGTTCTTGACATAAGGACCCAAGAAAGGGCCTAAGAGAATCAAAATGGATTTCTTGGTGATGAAACTTTATTTGAAAGGTTATTCTTTGTGATGATGTAGTATTTGAAATGTGTTTTCAAAGAATACTTTTATGATGATTTTCTTGATGAATCCAATATCATTGCCGATGTTTACTCAAGAATTCACTTTCTAATTGAGAGTTGTATCTATGAGAATTTGTGAGCTCTTGACGAGATTTATGATATTATATTGATGTGTTCATATTATTATCGTGATGTGTTCATGATGAGCCTACGGGCGGGATGGATATCCCAAATGTTTCGATGGTGACATTGGGGGGATCCCTGTCTTCTGCAGAAGCGAGTCTCCACGGACCGACCTAGTTGGGGTGGCGTGGAGTTCTCGGCTGACTAGCCCTTACAGGAGGCGCGTAGAGAACCCGAAGGAGCTGTGTTGGGTTCCCGGAGTTACCACATGGGATTCCCAACGGCCAACACCAAGATATGCGCATCTTGGCAGCTCCTGACCTAGCCACGGCCATGGTTAGTGATGGAGAGTTTTCATAGGCTATTGATGATGCTATCGATAGAGGATTTTCGCATGTGTTGCACTATAAATCCTTACTTCGATGGGTTTGATCTTTTAACTAGTATTCTTAACTTGAATTTTCAGTATTGAATCTCTTTATAAATGAATTTCATAGTTTTATTGATCCCTTTCTTTGAGAAAGTTGGAAAGCTTCTTAAATTGAAATGTGTACTTAGAGCATTTTGTAAGTTGTTGGTTGTTAAAGATTTACATATGTTTTCGGCATTTCATTGGTTACACTTGTATGAGTTATAGCTCCGTGTTCAACCCCTCACTGAGTAACTTAGTTACTCACCCATTCTTCTTCTCTTCATTACAGGTGTTAGCACGGCAGCAGGGCGTGAAACGTTATAGTGCTTGGCAAAGCTATTCCTGCATTTACCTTTGAGTAGCGTATGATTCATAAACATTGTTATCATGCATAAGATGGATCCACTAGGACCTATGTTTTCATATTTCCTTTTTGGTCTTGATTAATCTTGATTAGTTCAGTCAGAATCTTAGGTTGTATGAACTTTACACCTAGTGTTTGGGGAAGACTATGATTGTGTTCATGATCATGGATGTAGTGATTTCCAGGGACATATAACTGGTATGAGTGTGTTGATCTTGTACAGGGTTGTGGTTGAATACCTTCAGATTCAGAATATTATTGTTGTGATATTGGTATTGTACAGATAACAGGTTAGCCTTACGACGATCTAGTGTTGAGGCAGGTGTCTGACCTCTCTTGGGTTGTCGTGGCGGTAGTGTCATGGACCGGGACTTGCAGGTCGGGGCGTGACAGCGGCTATGCGCCATCAAGAGGGGCTGCATGGCCCCTTGCGGCCCTCATGGTAAGGCTGTGCTGAATTGTGGTTGAATTCTCATGCACTTTGCACGGGAAACAGCACGGGCGTGCTCAAGCCGTGCTGAGCTTGATGAGGTTTCTTCTAAGTCTTTTAGCTTCAAAAATTGTTCCAAAAACACTTCTTCTTACTTCAGGACTTTGATATCTGCATGACGAACAACGAATACCTCAAATAGCACCGTACTTGGAGAATTACAGCCAAAATATTCAATAATGATGAGGGTAAAGCATGCAATACATATATATGAAATGCGCTCATCAGAAACAAAGTATAACAATTCCTAAAACGCCTAACTCCCCGGCAACGGCGCCAAAAACTTGACACACCCTTGCGTGTGTGCTACGCAAGTGCACGGGTGTCGAATTAATAAAGTACCCAAACGGGTGGGTAGTCGAATCCACAGGGAGTAGACGTAAGAACAATAACACTTTGCTAAGTAGCCAAAGATAAATCAATTGTTGTTGCGAAAGAAAATGAAACAAGAAAGAAACAGAAATAAAGTTCTGAAAGTGAAAGCTAGAGTGTAGAATAAGATCAATATGAAGATGGGGTACTCGGACAATGCTCCCCCTAGAATCCTAGTTTCTAGTGCAAAACTTAAGCTGCTCTTCTTACAATGAAAATCGATGAGTCGTGGAAATCCAAGAATACAGGGTCCCAAACCTAAGGTCAACCCTGACTACGAGGTCCCGGCGGAGAGAAAGACTCTCGACGCCTCACACCACGTATGACTGCGAAAAGCTCGTGGGAATCCCGATGATAAACCCTATTCCGAAATATGGACCAACCCCTTTGGTCCAGGCGGAAGATCCCTAATCACAAATAAGTCCCGGCGGAAAGACTTCTCTCTCAACACCTAACTCTCTACAGTTATCTAGGTCCCAAAGAAATAACAAGTACTTCTGAGCGATTTAGGTTGAAAAAGGACCTAGAAGAAAGTTTGACAAGTCAAGTACGGCCTAAGCATGGCTGTGCTCCCAAGGCGTGCAATTTATAGGAGAATTCAGTAAGAGTTTGCACGCTCTCAGGTCTCTGAGCACGGCCGTGCAACTGTCAACACAGCCGCGATACGCTCATGTTCAACCCCGTGCAGATTACAGCTTAGTGAGTTAAAAGAATTTATATTTGGCCGCAAACTGAACGGCTTAAAGCACGTCCTAAGCACGGTCGTGCTCACATCGAGAGAGGGTTAAAAAGCATTGAAAGTTAGGGTTTCAACACTCTAGGCTGGGGCAAAAGATAGGAGAGTCAAGAGGCGGATTTTGTACAGTCGTCTTCATCATCAGGAGAAGAGAGAGGGCTAATTATAGGCCCAATGGGTTTTCTTATTTTTGCTTCTCTTGTTATCTTCTTGTTGATGGAACCAATGAGGAGCTAAACCTCTTAGGGTGCCCCAGGTTGGTGTATTAGTTGTATTAAACTTAGTTTCATTTAATGCAGCATTTATGGATGTTTCAGTATTTACTTGTTAGATCTTTGGTTGTTTACTTGAATGATGGTTGTTGAGTGAATTGATTGTTGAGTTACTTGATTTTACCTTAGCTTGTATATCTCTTTGATTGATACAAGAAGTTGGAAATTGGATCACACTTCTAATTCCACCATTTGCATCATCCATATTAGGGCAACAAGATTCTAGAATATAGATTGATTGAGACACGCAAGATAAATGCTGTAGACTGTAAGTTTCGAATTACACCAAGGCACTAACCCAATATCCCATTCCTTCCATTGAGCAAACCCTAAGTTTCTCCTCCTGTGATTCTTCTTCCCCAAATTCTCCCATTCCTAAGTTAGAGTCATCCATCCCAATGTCAATTGATTAGATATTAAGTAGTAAGAGAGTATTAGGAGATACACTAGTCACTGTGGATTCGACTACCGGACCTTTAGGTACACTTTACTACTTGTGCGACACGTGCACTTGCGGTTACGCAAGGGGCGTATCAAGTTTTTGGCGCCATTGCCGGGGACTTTCAACTTCTAAGAAGTCTTATAGTCTTAGTAATCTAGTCGTTTATTTTCCTTGTTTTATATTTTCTTCTTTTCATCTTTCGATGTTTTGCTTGTTTGTTTTTTTTTAGTGATTATTGTGGCTTTGATCTGTATACTTTCACCTTGATTTAATTTCTCAATTCTCATCCCTTTCTCTTTAATGTACGCAGGTGCAGTGTATGACCCGAAGCAGTTCGTCACCACGGGCCAGCCTCGACCACGATATCGATCGTACGTTTTATCGGAGGTTGAGACAAGTCAGCCTAAGGGAATCCGGGGCAGTTGAGGTTAGCATTGAGGTTGACCAAGAACTAGACATGGCCGGAAATCAGTGCAATATTTCGGATTATGCATAGCTGAATTTAGAGGTATCATGGTCTAGCATTGTTAGCCCGTCGGTCGCAGATAACAATTTTTAGCTGAAACCGATTTTTATTCAGATGGTGCAGCAAATGTGCCAGTCTGAAGAGTTCCAAATTGAGGATCCGTATGCCCATTTGGCAAATTTCTTGGAGATTTGTGATACCTTCAAGGCCAACAATGTGTCCGAGGATGCGGTGCGCCTTAGGTTATTTCCCTTTTCTGTTGGGCTCAGTTAGCTGAGAAATTTATGACCCGTTATTTTCCTATAGCAAAAATCACCAAACTCAGGAGTGGCATCTCCTCATTTCATCAGTTGGAGTTGGAAACTTTGTATGACACATGGGAAAGATACAAGGACCTGTTGAGGAAATGCCCGCAACACGAAATAGTAGAGTGGATCCAAATCCAAATCATTTATAATGGTCTAAACGTGGCAACCAAACAAATGTTAGATGCAGCAGCTGGAGGTTCTTTGAGTAGCAAAAGACCCGAGGAGGCACAAAATTTGATTGAAGACATGGCCTCTAATGGGTACCAATGGAGCTCAGAAAGGAACAAGCCAGTAAAGGCTGCAGGTATTTATGAGGTGGATACACTCACTACTCTCGCAGCACAAGTAGAAGCTCTATCTAAAAGACTGGATACAATGCAAGTACAATCATCTTCTCCTGTTTTGAGTAGTGACAGTTGGGGAGGCCAAGCCAGGCCTAGTTGTTCTCCTGAAGGGGGTCAGAATACCAAACATGTGGACTTTATTGGACAGAACCAGAGGTATTAGAACAATCCCTACAGCAGCACCTACAATCCTGGGTGGAGAAATCACTCAAATTTTTCACATTGTCAGCAGACTCAAGGGCAGCAGTGGCCTCCACTACAGCAGCAGCAGCAACAGTCACAGTTACAGTCTCACTTCCCGAGGGCCCCAACTCTAGAAGCCCTCATGGTGAAATATATTCAGTCCAATGACGCCCGACTCACAGGGCATGAGGAAATTATGAGGAATCAACAGGCTTCATCACAGAACCTTGAGCATCAGGTAGCACAGATTGCCAAGACTCTTGCTGAACGGCCCCCGGGGTCTTTACCAAGCAACACGGAAGTCAATCCCCGGGAATCTCTTAAGGCCGTGACTTTAAGAAGTGGGAGAGAACTCAAGCCACTACCCACTCAAGTGCAGCCCGTTATTCAGGATGAACCTGAGGTAGAGGTTGTGGAGAAAACTTCTAATTCAGTGTCAAGGGAGAAATTGGAGGGCAAGGAAAAAGAGCCAGTAGCAGAGTATCAGCCCACCTTGCCCTATCCTGCCAAGTTGAGAAAAGATCAACAAGATGCTCAGTTTAAGAAATTTCTGGAAATGTTCAAGACGCTGCACATCAATGTCCCTTTTGTGGAAGCTCTCTCCCAAATGCCTAAGTATGCCAAGTTCCTCAAGAAGTTGTTGATGAATAAGAGGAAGTTTTCTATAGTAACTTTGAGTGAGGAGTGCTCAGCCATCATTTCTAACATGATCCCTAAGAAGAAGGACCCAGGAGGTTTTATGATTCCTTGCAATATTGGGGGAATGATGGATGAGAAAGCATTAGCAGATTTGGGGACCAGCATAAATTTAATGCCCTACAAAATCTTTCAGAAATTGGGCCTCGAGGAGCTAAAACCCACTCAAATGACTCTTCAACTTGCTGATCGTTCTACTCGCCAACCATTAGGAATTGTGGAAGATATACTGGTGAAAGTGGACAAATTTATCTTCCCAATGGATTTTGTGATCTTAGATTTGGACGATCGAGTAGAAGTGCCCTTAATCTTGGGCAGGCCATTCCTTGCAACCTCACAAGCACTTATTGATGTTAAGGATGGTCGGATGGTATTGAGAGTATGGGATGAAGAGGTGGTGTTTCGGCTGAAGGACACCATGAGACACCCAATGAGCTGTGATGTTACATGCTATGCCTTGGACGTTATTGATAATGTTGTTGATGATTTTGTGAATGAAACTTTGTGGAAAGATGAAATGATTGAGATACTGGGGAAGGAACTTCCTGATGATTCTGACGTTTCAAGTAGTGAGCAAGCTGTTGCTGCAGCGCCTACGGAGAAGGAGTTAATACCATCACCAATAGAGGGAAAGTTGTCTCCAGCACGGAGTTGGTGGAATAAGGTGGCTGAAAGAAAGAAAAAACAATCCACCACGGCTGCTTATGTCCTCATGGCTTGTTTGGTATGGGTGAGGGATACTTCATTAATTCAATAACCCCATACACTACATTTTCTGCTGCAGGACATCAAGAGAGGAAGTATGTTTTTGAGCCATCTTGAGGTAAGTACAGGTACGTCAAGCTAATGATGTTAAACAAGCGCTTCTCTAGAGGCAACCTGAATAGTTTCTTCCCTCTTGCTTTTGTGTCGTTTTTAGTTGCGTTCGTATTTTACTTGTTTTTAGAGTTTGTAATTCTGCGTTCTCGGATGGCTAGAAGTTTTTTCTTTTCACTAACATTTTTGGCGAGTTTGTTTTCCAGTGTTTGCGTTAGGGAATTTGAGAACTGGAGAATTTTTCAAGCAAAACATGGGCCCTGCACGGCCGTGTTCTCGGCCATGCAGTTTATAGGATAGTAAGTGCTTCAGTTTCTCCAGGGAACACAGCTGAAGCGCAACCGTGTTTCGGCCGTGTTAATCTTAAGCACGCTGATAGTGCCTCTAGCACGGTCGTGTTGTGTTTTTTAGAGTGTAGACACTTATGAACAACAAGGTTGCAAGCCTGGCGAAAGCACGGCCGTGTTGCCCAATTTTTCTCTAAAACTTGTTAAACGCGGGCAGAACACAGCAGTGTTGAAGCCATGTTCAGCTCGGTTTTTCATATTCCGACCGAGTTTTTCTATTTAATCAGTCGTTTCACGTTCTTTCCTCATTTTTCCTCGCGCACTCCTCCCTTTTTGCTCATGCTTCTTCACATTGCTCGCCGTTTGCTGTGGTTTTTGGACCGCTTTCAGAGTTTCCCTTGGTTGCACCTCTTCCCGACAATTCGATCATGCCGAGGAAGGCTACAGTAGCAAGCCCTTCTTCGAAGAGTGTGCCTCGCTGCACAGCTGGATGTCACCCTTTCTCTACCACCTCCTTCTATAGCTGCTACTTCTACCTCCATGTTTTTTTAGTTTAGTGTTTGTGTTTGTGTTTTGAGTCAGTTAGAAAGGGGAGTCCCCTCCTAAACTAATATTTTTTACTTTTTCAATTTTCTTTTGTTTTTATTTTGTTATTCCTCTAATGTTTGTGTGCTTCAATTCAGGATGTATGGATGCCTCTTTTGCTACCTTTATCAAATGGCTTCACCTGATGATATACCTTACACAACCCATGTATGTCATGCACCTCCACTGTGTCTCCGTCGTGTGTTACCGTGAGTTTCGCTTCCGTGTTTTGGTGAAGTCCCATAATTCTTCTTCAATTGCACTTGAATCATTTACATCTTTGACATGTCTTAATCTTTGAACATTGAGGACAATGTTTTATTCAAGTATGGGGGAGAGTTCTCTGTGTATTTTTCTTTATAATGTTAGTGCATGACTTAGGACGATCTATGAAATTTCGAGTTAAGAATTTCTAAGCTAAGGAGACATTGAGTTGTTAGTGCACTTTTATTGAACCTAAAAGTTATTTTTGCTTTTACTTTGGAAACCCTAAATTCTAGCACCTCGCCTAATTTTGTGCAACCACCTTGTTAGAAGAGAGTCTAGTCTAAGGCTTGTAAAAACAAAATGATTGACTCTAAACTCAAAAATAAAAGCTAGAAAGTGAAAAGAAAAATCAAAGAGTGTAAAAGAAAACAATTTTGATGAGTGCATTTTATATATATAAATTTCCTATGTTTATAACTGCTATTTCCTTTTCCTCATACCATTATTTTCTCAATTCAGTACTACATGAGGTATTTTCAGTTGATTGTGCAGTTATCTAGGTCCCGGAGCAATAACAAGTACTTCTGAGCTATTTTGGTAGAAAAAGAACCTAGAAGAAAGTTTGACAAGTCAAGCACGGCCTAAGCACGGCCGTGCTCCCAAGGCGTGCTATTTACAGGAGAGTTCAGTAAGAGTTTGCACGCTCTTCGGTCTTTGAGCACGGTCGTGCAATTGTCAACACGGTCGCAACATGCCCGTATTCAACCCCGTGCAGAATACAGCCTGGCGAGCTGAAAGAATTTCTATTTGGCTGCAAAACTGTACGGCTTGAAGCACGGCCGTGCTCACATCGAGAGAGTGTTAAAAAGCACTGAAAGTTAGGGTTTCAACACTCTGGGCTGGGGCAAAAGACAGGAGAGTCGAGGGACGGATTTTGTACAGTCGTCTTCATCATCAGGAGAGGAGAGAGGGCTAATTATAGGCCCAATTGGAGGCGGAATCCGACCGACATCAATACCTCAGATCTCAAGAAGGATGCAAGCAAAGAGGGAGTTCTTGGGTTTTCTTATTTTTGCTTCTCTTGTTATCTTCTTGTTGACGGAACCAATGAGGGGCTAAACCTCTTAGGGTACCCCGGGTTGGTGAATTGGTTGTATTAAACTTAGTTTCATTTAATGTAGCATTTATGGATGTTTCAATATCTACTTGTTAGATCCTTGGTTGTTTACTTGAATGATGGTTGTTGAGTGAATTGATTGTTGAGTTACTTGATTTTCGCTTAGCTTGTATATCTCTTTGATTGATACAAGAAGTTGGAAATAGGCTCACACTTCTAATTCCACCATTTCATCATCCATATTAGGGCAATAAGATTCTAGAATATAGATTGATTGAGACATGCTAGATAAATGCTGTACACTCTAAGTTTCGAATTACACCAACGCACTACCCCGAATCCCCATTCCTTCCTCTGAGCAAATCCTAAGTTTCTCCTCCTGTGATTCTTCTTCCCCAAATTCTCCCGTTCCTAAGTTAGAGTCATTTATCACAATTTTAATTGATTAGATATTAAGTAGTAAGAGAGTATTAGGAGATACACCAGTCCCTGTGGATTCGACTACCCGACCGTTGGGTACACTTTACTACTTGTGCGACCGGTGCACTTGCGATTACGCAAGGAGCGTACCAAGGGTCCCGGCCTAAGAGCCTTGAGGCCTTCCTTGTGCCCGCAAGGGAGCCTACCAGGGCTCCATCAGAGGCCTCACAGGCTCCCTTGCGGCCGCAAGGAAGCCCGCAGAAGAGCCCGTGAGCTTAGGGCTATTTAAGGCCCTCATGAAGCTTCTAGAGCTTTCATGTGGCCTCCTTCCTCTCCCTCTTTCTCCTCCTCTTGAGCCATCATTCTTCCTCTCTAGAATCCCCACCTTTGGCCTCCAAGAAAAGAAAAGAAATGATAATCTTCCCATCATCCATCGACGAGGGATCCTTTTAGGGCTAGGTAAAGCTTGGAGGTGAGTTCTTTTTTCTTCTTCTATTCCTTGCTCTTGTTTTCAAATCCTTTTGGATTTATTAGGGAAAATCATGGTTTTTGTCTGGATTTGAAGTTTAGATGAAATTAGAGTTATAAAATCTTGATTTAGTGAAGAAATGAGGAAGATCCTTCATCTCTAAAATTAGGGTTACTGTAGCACCGAATCAAATTGAGTCTTCTTGGTTTTTCTTGTTAATTTTGAGGGTTGTGAGGGTTTCATAATTGTTAGTTCTTCTTGTTAGAGTGTTTAGCAAACCCTAGAAGCAATTAATCCTCATTTTGAGCATTTTTTCCCTCTTTTTTACTTGGTTGGGTTAATGTTAATGATTCTTGCTTTTATTGGATATTTCATTGCTTCTAGGAGGTAAAACTTCAAGCAAAAAAAAAAGCGAGTAGACAATTAACCCAGAGGGTTTTAGCTAGCCAAGTTTGTGAGTGGGATTTACTAAATAATGAACTATATAAACCACACTTGTTTTAATACCCAATAATGCCTGTTTTTAAATGATTATTTTCCTATTGACAAAAGACTATTTAATTGATTCCCATGGACTTAGAAATCATGATGATTTATGATTTGGTTTATTTCATGACAATTAGTAAAGATTGTATGTATTACTTGTGGTTTGGAAACCCTATGCTCTGAAATACATGTTTTCAAAATTTGTGTCTTCAAAGACTTGATATCCTTTTTATAATGACCCAGACAGGGCATATGTTAACCAAATTGAATTTCATCGTGATGATGATATATTTGAAATATATTTTCAAAGAATACTCTTGTATGATGTTCTTGTTGAAAATAGTTGCATTGATGATGTTTTAATCCAACTATTCACTCTTGGATTGAAAGTTGCATATATGAGAACTTGCGATCTCTTGATGAGATTTACGCTATCATATTGATGTTCATATATTCAGCCTGCCTGGTGGATGGTTATTTATATGTTTGATGGTGACATGGGGTGATCCCCAATATCTACAGCAGTAAGGATTAGAATTTCCACCGGCTAACCTAGTTGGGGCGGCGTGGAGTACTAAGATGATGTTCACCCTTTCATGGGGTCCGTAGAGAGCCTGAAATGTGTGCAAAGTTGGGTGCCAAGAGTTACCACATAGGTTTCCCAATAGCCAATGCCAAGATACGTGCATCTTGGCGGCTCTTGGCCTAACAACGGCCACGATTAGCGATGAAGGGGTTTTGAGGCTATTTGTGAAACTATCGACATTTAATTTATTAATTTGTTTACGTTATGAATTCTTGATTTGTTGAGTTATTGAAAGGGTTATTAAACTTAGATTTCGGACTTATACCATTTTACAGATGATTTTACAAAGTTTTATTGTTGCATTTCATTGAGAAAGATAGAAAGCTTCTTATATTAAACTGGATATATAAAGTATCTTATTTGTTGATGAGCATTAGAAATATACTTTTGGCATAGCATTTGTTTTATTTATGTATGAGATTTAATTTTATGTTTAACCCCTCACTGAGTAACTTAGTTACTCATCCCCTCTTCATTCTCATCTCAGGTGATAGTGCAGCATTGGGGTGAAGCGTAAAGTGTTTGGCAAAGTTATTTTATTTTTCTCTTGAGTTGTGTATGATCCTTAAACATTATAGGCATGTATTAGATGGATCCACTAGAACGATATATTTTCATATTTTGCTTTATTTTATTTAATACTCCTATTTGTGTCAGTCAGGAACTTGTGTTGTATGAGATTTATACCCCGTGTTTGGAAATGTTATCTTTGTTGATATAATTTTCTGAGTCGTAATTATCTAGGTATTGACTTTGTCCATATTGTTAGATTGATTCTTGTTGTTATAGCAATATTGTACAGAAAATAGGTTAGTCTTGCAGTGATTTGGGGTTGAGGAAGGTGTTTGACCTTCCCTAGGTTGTCATGACGGTATGTCATGTGTGGGACCCGCTAGATGGGGCATGAAAGTTTCTCCGTTCGTACACATAAGCACCATTTTTCACAACTAATGAGTACATTTTCCATTCTAAATGGTTTTCCATACACTTCTTTGCTGAAGTTTTTTCAATTCTGTCATTTACTTGGTTCTTCGTGAATGGCGTAAGTGTGCTCTGTTCATTTCGGTGAGTGGTGTGTCTGGATTGCTAAAATTGTTACACTTTTGTATTTTTAATAGCTTATAACTATCGTGCATGTTTCCTTTATTTTTCCTTCTTTTTTTTGGTGGACCTATCCCTCTTAAGACTCCGATCTTCTTATCTGTTCGTAGCTTTGGTTTTCCTGCGAGTTTGTAGAATGCTTGTTGGATCCATGTTGTTCTGCGGAGCAGATTTATGGTATGAAGTATATCATGCAATTTCCTTACTCATTTTTGGTCGAGTAGCGTACGTAGTTTGGGCGATGACGATTGCGTGTTGCATTTTGATACGCCCCTTACGTATTCGCAAGTGCACGGGTCGTACAAGTAGTAAAGTGTACCTGTAAGGTCGAGTAGTCGAATCCACAAGGACTGGTGTAGCTTTTGATACTCGTTGGATTTCTAATATTTAGCTAGCTCAATAGTTGTTTGACATTTAATTATAAATAAAAATAAGAAAGTGAGCATAAACAGAAGAGAGACAAGGTTAAGTTGACAAGAGATCCAAACAAAAGAGTAGCGTCCCAGAGTAGTCCTTTGGTGTCACTTATACTCAAATTCTCGCAAGATTTATCAGGTGTATCTCAAGATCCCTATGTTCTAGAGTCTTGTTGCACTAATGTGGATAATGTAAATAGTGGGATTGAGAGTAAGAGACAAATTCCACTTCTTTTATCAATCAATGAGATATACAAGCTAAGAGGAAATCAAGGAATTAAGCAATCAATGCCACTCAACAACCAACATTCAAATAAATAACCAAAGATCTAACAGAGAGAATTAGAGACTCCATAAACATTGCAATAAAAGCATTCAAATACAATAACTACCAAGTTCTTAAACCGAGGCACCTAAGAACGATTAGCCCCTCATGGTTCTACAAGAAACACAAGGTAAATAACAAGAGAATGAGATAAAATTCATCAACTCCCTTCTTGCTTCACAATCTTGCCAACGTTCCTCCATTCACACGACGATCTCTTTGTCCGGATCTAGCCCTTGAAAGTGCCTCTTTACTACTCCGCCGCCTCCACCAAAGGGGAGAAGAAAATCCCCCTCGGAAAAGGCTCCCAGAGAAACCCTAAATTCGGCCTTAAAAAGTCATTCCCGATGCAAGCATGGTCGTGCTTAATTCAGCAAGCCTGTGTTGAGGCCGTGCTTCAGCCCATGTAGATTGCGGGTTTCTGAGTTCTCTGTGCTACAGTACTTTTGCTACAATACTCTGCTCCAGAACTCGTGTTACAGTAATTCCCCCTTGAAAATTCGCCAGACTGTAATTTGCAAGGGCTGGAAGACGCCCGTGTTGAGGCCATGTTAGCATTGCATTACCTTGCTTAGGGCATTCTGACCATGCTTCTTTGTGCTTTCCATTTTCTGTGAACTGCACGGCCAAGAGCACGCCCATGTTGAGGCCGTGCTTTGCTTGATGAACTTCCTTTTAGGTCCTTTTGATGTGAATTCTCCTCTAAATCCCTTCTACTTGATCCAGGACCTAAATATCTGCATAATAAACTCAAAATATGTTAAATTGCACCGAACTAAACAAGTAATAGCAAAAGGACAAGTAAATATCGGGTGTAATGCATATGAAATATATATATATAATGCACTCATCAAATACCCCCACACTTGAATCATTGCTTGTCCTCAAGCAATAACTTAACTTACAATAAAAGAATGAGTGCATGACCTCTGATCTCAGTAAGATAAGGAGTTTCTAAGATTAAGGAAGATTCTAAGTCGGAAGTGTATATATCACTTGAAGGCTTATGTAAAGTTTTACTCTTACTCTGTACTTCCCATGTGTGTGTGTGACCTAAAAGAGTGCGCCCCATGTGGTTTTGAAGAGCTTTAGTTAGAAAGACTCATAATTTTTAGCAACTGACTCCTAAACTGGGTAGTAGCTTCATACACCCTAAAGGTAGCAATTTCACCTGATAGGTCATCAAATATGACATTTATGGTGCCTAGAATCCGACTACTCAGATGCGGCTTTCACTTCATTGAAGGTGATAGCTCTTTCTACCATCTTGCATATTATTATTCAAAATTCGATAGGGCATCCCAAAAGGGATCCGACTTTTCGATTTGTTTTCTTTTTTTTATTTTTTTTTATTTTTCAGTTTGGAGTCAAACATTTTTTTACAAGCCTTGAAACTAGACCCTCTTCTAAAGAAAGTGGCTCCACAAAATTAGGTGAAGTGATAAAGCCTTAGGTTTCCAAAGTAAGAGTGAGTTTATCCTTAAGTTCAAAGAATGTACACTAACATACTCATTGTCTCCCTAGCTTAGGAATTCCTATCCAAAAATTCTCTGATCGTCCTAAGTCATGCATCATTACAATAAGCACAAAGATAACCCTCCCCCACACTTGAACATTACATTGTCCTCAATGTAATCAATGCATGCAAAAATAAATGCCAATGAGGATAAGTTGAATAAAATAGAGGAGGATTAATAAGGACTTTCCTGAACGCAGAGAGTGATGATGCCATTCTCAATGTGAATAGTTCACTCATTCTCCATTCAGCATACATCCTGTAAAGTAAGAAGGGTACATAAGTGAAACTCAAGAAACATAAAATAAAATAAAAGAAACTAAGCACAAGAAAATAACAGCAAACAAGGAAAGTAGAACAATTTGGCAAGGGAATCCCCATTGCTAACTAGTACACAAAGAACACATTAACAATGGTGCTCAATTGAACTCAGATTCAGTAGCATCAGGGTCATCAGAAACGGCGACATCAGTACCACTCTGCAGGCTTCCCTCATTTCTAAATGGTCTTCATCTTATAAGTCAGAGGCCTCACACTCTTCTAACTCCGGATCAGCAGCATAGAGACCATCCCTAAAAATAAAACGATGGGCTTGAAAGGAAAAGGAGCACGAGCGTGCTTTGTCCCGTGCTTACACCCATGCATCATATAGGAAATTACAATGAACGAGAAAAGAAGAGCACGGGTGTGTTCTGGGGAATACGGTCACGAGCACGGGCGTGATCATGGCCATGTTTCTTGCCAGACCTATATTTTATCAATTCCTGCGAAGTGCATGCCCATGAGCACGCGCGTGCTTTGCCTGTGTTCAGCCCAGGAAAGCTTTTCTGGAATCGGAATCCCGATGCTTTTCAAACTTTAACGCATTGGGCTCAATCTTAGCTAATAACCAGAAGAAACTACAATGTAAAGCCTTTGAATACAAAGAATCCCAAAAATAAAATTACCAACAGCCAACAACGAGCTCAAAGAAAAATAAAGAGCTAACTAAAAGAAAACAAAGAAACGCAACAACCAGAATTACTTGGGTTGCCCCCCAAGAAGTACTTGTTTAACGTCACGAGCCTGACGTAACTATTTTGTACCTTATGGAGGCTTGAAAAGGGTGTGCTCTTCCCGGCTGTAGCTTGCATAGCTACTGCCGTAAACACCATTTTAACTGGCCGGAGGTGTACTTTTATTGGAGGCTTCACCATTTTTAATTTAGGCCTCCGCAGAAACAAGTTGAACCAGGAATTGTTCAAACTCATCTCAGGTGGGGTTTGGGATGGTTTAAGCCTCCTACACACATCTTCTTCAATTCCCATAACCTCTTTCTTTTGACTTGTTGGGTGATTTATTCGAAAGAAAGCCGCTTGTTTTGTTGCATTGGGTTTTGCTTCTTTTACCTTTTTAACTTGGAAGAGACATAGCTTTAGTAAACCCTCTTCCATAGCTTCCTTCTCATAACCATGTTGTCCATTTAAGCATTCATCATCTTCATATTGAGGCACTACCGAGAGGTGGGATGCTGTAATCACCAAGAGCTTAGAATCTCCATCTAGGAAGGCATACTCAGAATGCAGGAGTGCTTCTTTCAGCTCAAATTTTGATGGATCTTTAATGGAAAGATTTAATTTGTCCTCCTTGCTATGATCTAT
Organism: Dioscorea dumetorum; assembly: GCA_902712375.1. Classification (NCBI taxonomy): domain Eukaryota; kingdom Viridiplantae; phylum Streptophyta; class Magnoliopsida; order Dioscoreales; family Dioscoreaceae; genus Dioscorea; species Dioscorea dumetorum. The sequence goes on from CACTHL010000222.1 coordinate 2,787,716, forward strand.
AAGATACGCCCCTTGCATAACCGCAAGTGCACGGGTCGTATAAGTAGTAAAATGTACCCTTAGTGTCGGGTAGTTGTATCCACTGGGACTAGTGTAGCTTGTAATACTATCGTTCTGCTTAATATCTAATCAAGTAAAGAAGATGGATTTGACTCTAGGTTGGATTAAAGGAGATTGAGGAAAGGAAATGCACGAAGGTAAATGTAAGGATTCGCTCGATGGAGGAGATGGGGCCCCGGGGGTGGATTCCTGATGTTCACTAACTTAGACTCTCTCAGAATTTATCAGATATATCTTCAGTTCTAAATCAAGTTATGCTATATGAATGAGGCTTACAGTGCTGTTGAACCCTAAGTTCTGATCTTACTTCTTGCAACTATCAAACAATGATTCACAAGCTAAGATAACAAAACCAAACTTCCAAGCATTCAACCACTAAACAACAACCAAGATAGCCAATAACAGAGATTTATTGCAAAGAACAAGACATTCATAAATGCTGCAAGAAAAGTACTCAAGTTCAAGCTAAAACGTCAGACAAGACCACCCCGGGGCTCCCTTAAGAATTTAGCCCCTCATGACATTAAACAACAAGGTAATTGCCAAAGAAATTAAAATACAAGAAGTTGAAAACTCCCTAATTTCTTGCCTCCTTGCGGCTGTCAGAGACTCAATGATGTCGTGGAATCTCCTCCCAATTGACCTACCATACGCGCCACATTCCCTCGGTGAAGATGATTACAGTGCCCCAAAGCTCTCCCTTTCTTCCTCCTTTAGTTCGCCCTCCAAAAGTCCCCAAAAAACCTAAGTTTCTAGGGTTTTAATGTTTTCCCGATGTGAGCACAGGCGTGTTGAAGCCGTGCTTCAAGCCGTGCAGATTACGGCCAAATAAAACTCCTGAAACTCAAATTGCAGTAATCTGCACGGGGTATAACACGGGCGTGCTTAGGCCGTGCTGATGGGTTGCACGACCGTGCTCAGCAAACTCAGACTATGCTAACTTTGGCTGAATTCTCCTGCAATCTGCACGGGGTACAACATGGGCGTGCTTAGGCCGTGTTGAGTTTGATGAGGTTTCTTCTAAGTCCTTTAGCTTCTAAAATGATTCCAAAACACTTCTTCTTGCTTCAGGACTTTGATATCTGCATGGGAAACTAAGAATACCTCAAATAGCACTGCACTTCGAGAATGAAAGCCGATAAATTCAACAATTATGAGAGTAAGATATAAAATATATATATATGAAATGCACTCATCACTATATCCCCAAACTTGAATTGTTGCTTGTCCTCAAGCAACCTTAATTCCCTAATAAAATGATGAGTGCATGACCTCTGATCTCAACAAATTTAGAGAGTTACTGAAGCTTAAGGAGCCTGTAAAAACTAGTGTCTTAGTCAATTGAAAGCTTATGAAAAATTTTACTCTCACGCCGTACTGCCGTGTGGGTGTGTCGCCTCATGAAGTATGTCAAAAACTGTCCTTGAGGGGGTCTAGTGCAAGCAATCACTTTTCATTTTTCCAACGTTGACTCCTAAACTTGGCAGTAGCTCCATACACCCTACAGGCAGCCATTTTACTTGATAGGTCATCAAAAATGACATTTCTGATGCCTAACATCCGACTACTCAAGTGTGGCTTTCACTTTTTCTAAAGCGATAGCTCTTTCTACCATCTTTCTCACAAAATTTGACAGGGCATCCAAAAATGAATCCAGCTTGTCACAAATCTTTTCTTTTTCTCATCTTTTTAAATTTCTTCTAGTATTCTAGTTTTTATTATTTGAGTTTGGAGTCAACAACTAATTGTATCCCAAGCTTTACAACTAGTTCTTCCTCTAACAGAGTGACGATACAACAAAGGCTAAGTGTTCGGATTAGGGTATCCAAAGTAAGAGCAAAATGAAAGTTTAAGTTCAACACAAGTGCACTAGCATGCTTAAAAACTCCTAGCTTAGCAATTCTCAATCAAAAATTTCATAGATCGTCCTACGTCATGCACTGCATCTGATATAATATTCAAATAGACAACCCTCCCCCACACTTGAATGAAACATTATCCTTAATGTTTAAAAATATAACATACAAGGCAAAGAAAAATATTTCAAGTAAAAGTGAAGTGAGAGTTGGGGAATTTTCACCAAGTTAAAGGAGAGGTGCCCGAGAATAATTCCATGTCACACAAGGGTGTGCATTGATTACCATCTAGAGAGAAGCCTTTTGAAACAACCAGCAAGATGGACATTCATACATCCTGAGGTAAACATGCAAGCATTAGAGACAGAAAATAAGCAGAATAACATATTCTCACTGAAAAGAGATCAGTTTAGTAGGGGACTCCCCTTTGCTAACTGACTCGAAGACAACAAAATACAACCAGCAAATAGAAACGAAGTACAAGAAAATAAAATAAGATAAGCATAAAAAAAAGGGAAGTCAGAAGCCAGGGCTCTCGGTATCGGTGTCGGACTCAGAGGGGAGATCAGTAGTATCCACGCCCACACTCCGAGAGGTGGAGGGCTCGGCAGCAGAAGAAGGGCAATGGTCAATGAGTTTCTGGAAACTCCGCAGCATCCATTGGCAGAACGCACTGTCAGAGGAAATGTCGGAGGAATCAGAGTCCGATGTGGGCAGGCGAGATAACTCTGGGGGGTGTCGGCTGAGCTGGTGCATGCGGAGGTGGGAACAACCCCATAACCCGCAAGGTGCGCATATTTATTGGGTGTACCCGCCCACTGACAGTGAACGAGCAATTAAATGGAAGCAAATACATGCGACGTGCCAAGTGAGTGATGTAGGGTTCGACAAAAATGGCTTTCGTGCGGCGATCCTTGGATTGATGCTGAAATGCAGTAGCAAGCACATAACCCATGTGAAATGGGATGCCATCCCACATACTGACAAAATAGGTGAATTCAGAGTTGGTGATCACACTCGTGCTCTCGCCTCAACCCCTGATAGTCCCACTCAGAAGAGTGTGAATGCCTCGTAATGCAGAAGATCTGAGCATTGAGGCTCTAAACTGGGCCGATTGATACAAAAGGTAATCGGAACTCAAGCATCGCCAACAATCCTGTTGGGACTCACTAAGGGGAAGATAAAATGTCAAAGATTGATATTCCCGTGATAAGGTCAATGGTTTCTCATACAACCCCATCTGGATGGCGAATTCAGTAAAGCTCATGGTAAACTCCCTCCCCAACAACTGAAATTTCATAGCGCTTGGATCCTCCCAACTGATTTGTCCCCGTTTCAGCTCGAAGGTGGCTAGAAACTCGGCGGTCAACTCGCGATATGCATTTTCAGTAATAGAAAACACTTTGTACCAAGATCCCACATGAAGCAACCGGTAAATCTCCTCGGCCAAATTCGCTTCTCGGAGTGCTTGCCAATCAAGCATGCGGAAAACCCCAAACGGCTATTGGGAAAGCCTCTGAAATCGCTGCCGTTGAGTTATGGTGGAAAACGGAGGGAGGCCATCGGTGGACATGGGTTGAGGACGGTGGGATGCCGGTGGCGATGCTATCCATTTTGTGGGCATGACGGAGGGGCGCTGAAGATGACAGGAGGAACTGCGAAGGAGAACGGCGGGATAAAGGCCAAATGAAATTAGGGTTTGCTCAGCATTACTCGGATGAAAAGAAAAGCCAGAGTCCTGCAAAAAGAAAGGAGCACGGCCGTGCTTCGAGCGAAGCACGCCCGTCCTGATGATCTGCCCAAAATGCAAATTGACGCCAGTGAAATGTACATGGGCGTGTTCTCCCCGTGCTTAGAAGAGCTGAAATAAAAAGAAACACGAAAACTAAAGAGATAACACGAAAAATCAAAAACACAAACAAAAATTCACCGAAAGGGGACATATGGGTTGTCTCCCACCAGCGCTTGTTTACCGTCCCGAGCCTGACGGACCTGAAATTCAAGTAGGTTGAATAAGGAGGAGGCTTTCCACATCCTCATCACCTGATAAAGCAGTAGGACTGATGTAGTGCTTCAACCGGTGTCCATTCACCTTGAAAGTTCCGTGATCAGGATGATATATTTCAATAGTTCCATATGGATAAACACACGTGACCTGGTACGGACCTATCCAGCGCGATTTCAGTTTCCTAGGGAACAACTTCAAACGGGAGTTGAACAACAAAACTTGATCTCCAACCTCAAATTGCTTGTCAATAAGTAACCGCTGGTCATGCAATTTCCGAGCCCGCTCTTTGTAATTAACAGAATTCTCATATGATGCCTGTCGGAACTCGTCTAACTCATTTAATTGGAATTTTCTCTTTTCTCTTACCTTCTTCAGATCGAAGTTTAGCTTCTTAATGGCCCAATAGGCTCAGCGCTCTAGTTCGATCGCAGATAGCATGCTTTACCATAGACTAAACGGTATGGTGTATGCCCCGTGGGGGTCTTATATGTGGTCCTGTATGCCCACAAAGCTTCTTCTAACTTTTCAGACCACTCCTTCCTGCTGAACTGAACTGTCTTTTCTAAAATTCGCTTTATTTCCCGGTTGGTGACTTCCACTTGTCCGCTCGTTTGAGGGTGATAGGCTGTAGCGAGACAATGGGTCACGCCTAATCGTGATAAGGTTTTCTCGAACTGAGCATTGTAGTAGTGAGAGCCGCGATCGCTAATAATAGCCCTTGGACAACCAAAACGAGCAAACAATTTCCTTAGTAATTTCACAACGACCCTTGCATCATTAGTAGGAAGTGCTTGGGCCTCCACCCATTTAGACAGATAGTCAACTGCAATCAGTATGTGCCGACACCCATTTGAGGACGGGAATGGGCCCATAAAATCAATGCCCCACACATCGAAAACCTCACACTGTTGAATAGGTGTTTGTTTCATCTCATATCATTTAGATAAGTTACCTCTCCGCTGACAATCATCACAAGATTCTATCATAGCTTTGGCGTCTCGGAAGAGCGAGGGCCAAAAAAAACCGGTTGCTAACACTTTCTCAACGGTTCGGTTCTGCCCAAAATGCCTTCCAAGCACCCCTGCATGGCAATGTGATAAAATACGCCATCCTTCTTCTCTTGAAACACATCGTCTTACCATTTCGTCCGTACATAGCTTATATAAACACGGGTCATCCCAAACGTAGTGCTTGACATCTGACATGAATTTTTTTCTTTGTTGATAAGAGAAAGTTTCGGGGATCACTCCCCCTGCCAAGTAATTTGTAATGTCAGCGAACCATGGGACAGACGCATCTGGAGGCTCTCTTGTTTCTGCGAGATACAAATGTTCTTCAGGGAAGGAGTCATTTATAACTTCAGAGCTGCCCCCACTATTACTAGGATGCTCTAAGCGGGATAAATGATCTGCCACCACGTTCGCAATGCCTCTCTTATCCCGTATTTTCCACATCAAATTCCTGCAGAAGTAAAATCCACCGTATCAACCTTGGTTTAGCATCTGTTTTAGTCATCAAGTACCGCAATGCTGCATAATCGGTGAATACTATCACTTTAGAGAGAACTAAATACTGGCGGAACTTATCAAAGGCGTAGACAATAGCTAGCAGTTCCTTCTCTATCGTCGTATAGTTTTCTTGGGCTGAAGTCAACATTTTGCTCGCGTAAGATATTAGGTGGAATTGCTTATCATACCGCTGTCCGAGCACAGCTCCTACAGCTCAATCACTAGCATTACACATCAGTTCAAAAGGTCGATCCCAGAGGGGTGCCTTTAAAATCGAGGCTTCCACTAGCCTTTGCCTCAGCAACTCAAAAGCGGTTTGGCAATTTGAATCAAAGTTGAAAGGAGCATCCTTCTCCAAAAGTTTTGTCATGGGTGCTGAAATTCTTGAGAAATCCTGAATGAAACACCTATAAAACCCTACATGTCCCAAGAAACTTCGGATGTCCTTCGTGGTTGTAGGGATCGCTAACCCTTCAATTGTGGAAATCTTCGCTTTGTCCACTTCTATTCCCGATTTTGAGATCTTGTGACCCAACACTATTCCCCCCTAGACAATGAAATGGCATTTTTCCCAATTGAGTACAAGGTTTGTTTCTTCACATCGAGCCAAGACCTTCTTCAAGTTAGCCAGACAATTATCAAATGAATTACCGAAAACCGAAAAGTCATCCATGAATACTTCCATAATATCTTCGATGAAATCGTCAAAGATGGACATCATATAGCGTTGGAATGTGGCAGGAGCGTTGCATAAACCAAACGGCATGCGACGGTAAGCAAAAGTGCCGTAGGGACATGTAAAAGTGGTCTTCTCTTGATCTTCAGGTGAAATTGGAATCTGTAAGTACCCTGACATCCCTTCTAGGAAATAGAAATACATGTGTCCCGCGAGACTCTCCAGCATTTGATCGATAAATGGGAGTGGGAAATGATCTTTCCTAGTGGCATCATTCAACTTACGGTAATCAATGCAGACCCGCCATCCAGTAACTGTGCGAGCAGGTATCACTTCATTCTTGTCATTCTGGACCACCGTCATGCCTCCCTTCTTTGGCACCACTTGTACAGAACTTACCCAGGGACTATCCGAGATAGGGTAAATCACTCCAGCATCTAAAAGTTTCTTTACTTCTGTCTTGACCAACTCCTGCATATTAGAGTTCAATCGCCGCTGTGGTTTTACTCTTGGTTTAATTTAATCCTCCATAACGATTTTATGTGTGCAAAATGCTAGACTGATTCCCTTGATGTCTGAAATTGACCAAGCTATAGCCCTCTTGTGTCTGGTAACTACTTGTAATAATTTCGCCTTTTGTTCATCTTCTAGAGTTGCTGAAATTATTACTGGGTGTTGTTTATCCCCCCCCCCCCCCGGAAAGCATATTCCAAATGATCGGGTAACTTTTTTAGCTCAGTTTTTTCAATTCTGATTCCTGGGGTTGGAAGGCTTGTTTCCTTGTCAAGTTCTGAATCTACTGTGCATGTCGATGGATCCTCCCAATTCCGTCTGTCCAAACTATCCTGGAAGGTCTTTCCTGGTGTAAATTCATTTTCCAACAAATGTAAACCACCACATCCTTCCACTGATTCGCTGTACAAATTCACTGACATGACCTCCTCACTATGTTTCAACTATATCTGGCTGTCAGCCGATGCTACCTCATCAATAAATTGCCCCCTTGACCACTCACTAGATTTCTCACTGTAAGCTCTTACTGCTTCTTCCAGGGAGATATTGTAATGATTTTCGTTCGGCACTCTTGAGAGTAACTCTACCAGTTGCCTGTCAGTATCACGATCTCCTACTTCTGTTCTGAAAGAAAAATTTTCCTGTCCCCTCAAAGCATTCAAAAGGTCTTCCATCTCACTCATAGTATTTCTTTTCTCAAAAATTGTCAATTCTTCCAGTTTTGCAGATTGACAGGGTCATGCACTAAACCTGAGTGTCAACAGAAAGAGAAAATTAGGTAAGTACTTGAAAATCTGAAGAGAAGAAAATGTTGAATAGTTTTAAACAAATCTTTTACACTAACAAAAAATGAAAGAGAACAAATAAAAAGCGAAAGATAAAAGAAGAATAGAAATCAAAGCAAAGATAAGCGATTAGATTACTAAAACTGACCGAATTCCTAGAAGTTGCCAGTTCCCGGCAACGACGCCAAAACCTTTATACGCCCCTTGCGTAACCGCAAGTGCACGGGTCGTATAAGTAGTAAAATGTACCCTTAGGGTAGGGTAGTCGTATCCACTGGGACTGGTGTAATTTCTAATACTATCGTTCTGCTTAATATCTAATCAAGTAAAGAAGATGGATTTGATTCTAGGTTGGATTAAAGGAGATTGAGGAAAGGAAATGCACGAAGGTAAATATAAGGATTCGCTCGATGGAGGAGATGGGGCCCCGGGGTTGGATTCCTGACGTTCACTAACTTAGACTCTCTCAGAATTTATCAGAGATGTCTTCAGTTCTAAATCCAGTAATGCTATATGAATGAGGCTTACAGTGCTGTTGAACCCTAAGTTGTGATCTTACTTCTTGCAACTATCAAACAATGATTCACAAGCTAAGATAAGAAAACGAAACTTCCAAGCATTCAACCACTAAACAACATTCAAGATAGCCAATAGCAGAGATTTATTGCAAAAAACAAGACATTTATAAATGTTGCAAGAAAAGTACTCAAGTTCAAGCTAAAACGCCAAACAAGACCACCGCGTGGCTCCCTTACGAATTTAGCCCCTCGTGACATTAAACAACAAGGTAATTGCCAAAAAAATTAAAATACAAGAAGTTGAAAACTCCCTAATTTCTTGCATCCTTACGGCTGTCAGAGGCTCAATGATGTCGTGGAATCTCCTCCCAATCGACCTACCATACGCGCCACATTCCCTCGGTGAAAATGAGGATGGTGCCCCAAAGCTCTCCCTTTCTTCCTCCTTCAGTTCGCCCTCCAAAAGTCCCCAAAAAACCTAAGTTTCTAAGGTTTTAATGTTTTCCCGATGTGAGCACAGGCGTGTTGAAGCCGTGCAGATTACGGCCAAATAAAACTCCTGAAACTCAAATTCCAGTAATCTGCACGGGGTACAACACGGGCGTGCTTAGGCCGTGCTGATGGGTTGTACGACCGCGCTCAGCGAACTCAGACTGTGCTGACTTTGGTTGAATTCTCCTGCAATTTGCACGGGGTACAACACGGGCGTGCTTAGGCCGTGTTGAGTTTGATGAGATTTCTTCTAAGTCCTTTAGCTTCTAAAATGATTCCAAAACACTTCTTCTTGCTTCAGGACTTTGATATCTGCATGGGAAACTAAGAATACCTCAAATAACACTACACTTGGAGAATTAAAGCCGATAAATTCAACAATTAAGAGAGTAACATATAAAATATATATATATGAAATGCACTCATCACAGTTGTGTATGTTTGTATGCGAAAGCCCATATACAGTTAACACTGTCCCAATGTCTTCGAGTGGTATCTTTTTTTTGCATGGAAAATTAACACGTCATTGGAATTGTTGGATTAATGTGGTATTTAGAATTATATTTTTGTTGAAGTAATTAATATGTTCAGTAAAAATTAATTGCTTAATTCAATATATTAACAGGTTCAATTGGGAAAGCAATTATTAGTAAAGCAAATATTATTAAAGGTGGAAGTTAGTAAAGCAATTATTATTGGGTCTAATTTGGGTTTTTTACCAAAGTAATTAACATGGACGTAAAGAAATTAATTCACTAATTTAATATATTAACAGGCTTAATTTAATATATTAACACATTAATAAATTAATTAATGTCGAACTTATATATTTTTAAGAAATTAATTAATATGGTCGCAAATGAACAAATCAACTAATTTAATATAATAATGGGGTCAATTTACTTGCAGGAGAAAATATTATTAAGTAAAATTAGATGTTTAACTAATTTGCCATTAGCGAAGTATTTATGCTTAAGAACTTGTTAACTTATTCATTAACGATGTAGATATCTTATTTTGTAATATTTTTTTATGGTCGTATTACATGTTTTTAAGTGCAACCTTTAATTACGTAGCCAAGGTACTAACCAAATTTTTAATGAACTAATTAACTCACTCGTTAATATCTTAATCGTCTTCTTAAATGAAGATATGTACAAGTTTCAAAGCATGAAGGGATAACTTTACCCCATTACTTGAAGTGGTGATTATATCCCCACTTCAGTGTTACCAAATACCAAAAAGTGATAAAATGCGATTTTTCAGACACCTACTTCTACCATCCAAACATAGGAAGTGCTCTCGGAAGTCTGGTTTTCAGCATAACCAAACACACTGACCGAAGTGCCACTTCCAGACTTCTACTTCGGCAGTTCACTTCCGAACCAAACGGGCCCTTGGCTTCACAGATGAATTGAAGGCTATTAAATCGCATGATAAGCCGATGTTATCCTACACAATGTTCAACACCTTGCCTTGAATAAAAACGTAACATCAAAAAGCCTCAACCAAAAATAAAAGCTTCTGAGTCTCTTGAAAAAACTGAAACAATTTGTAAACCAGATGGAATTCAGAAGAATCCAGCAATGTTCTCGCCAAGCTTGTTTATCAAACAATCCTTACAATATTTCAACAATACTCCAATGCAACTTAATTCCACCAATATTGTTTCTTAAGCTTAGAATGATCTTCCAACTATACAAGGCCCGGATGGTAGTCAAGGTTCAGCACTTCCAAGAAGGGTGAGCAAGAAATTCTTGTAATCTCCGGATGTGTCACCAATAATATCAGAATTAACAGTGGTTTTGTACCTGAGATTGTATTCCGCTTTGATGTTCTTCATATCAATTTCAGCACGAGTTACAATAGCTCTTGTTAACGAATCCTCATCTGTTCCCAAGCCGACCACTGAAGTCCTAATCACCTGATATCAACAGTTTCATCAAGAAAAGATTAATAACGTTTAATCTGTTCTAATCACAAAGAATGGACTATTACCTCCGCAAAGTGCTTTTCTGGAGACTCGATGCAGCAAGCAACAGATTTCAGAATGGATTTGAGCTCATTGTCATAGCTCTTGTTGCTGTCAACATCCTGCCAATTCAGAGCATCAGTAGAGGCAATAGCGGTGGTCCTTATTGTGTACTATCTTCATTTTCTGTTATATAAAATGTCTGACCTGATCAAGTTGATTCACTAGAAAGAACAAAGGAATTTCATGGAAGCAAATTTCACTTGGGTTACAGCTATTGATTAAAAAAATCAAATACACACAACATAAATATAAAAAACAACAATAAAAACCATGGATTTTATTTTTTGATTTTGAACGAATAAATTAAAAGTGAAGCCATATCTGCCTTTTTATAACATAGATTTTTTTGTCATCAATTATAATGTCGCTTAAGAATACCTCGTAAAAGGATTTTCCATTTGTTTTCTGGTAACGGTAGAAACTTTCTTTTAGATGGTGAAAGCTCCTTGTGGAAAGAATGTTTATGAGGCCTGCAGAGGGCACTTGGTGGAAACTTTCTTTCAGATGGTGAAAGCTCCTTGTGGAAAGAATGTTTATGACACCTGCAGGGGGCACTTGTTGCCGCATTTTGATGGCATTATAGAGCTCCTCTACATCAGTATCAACCAAGTTCTCATTTACATACATTCCATCATACCTATAGGTGCTCACAAGACGGACCAGTAACTGCACAAAAATATTGCTTGGGTTAAACTACAAAGGATGTGAGATAAAAGAAATAAACAGCATTTTCTGAGGCAATTTCAACTACATTCACATTTCTTCCCAATCATAATTATACCAGAGTCAGAAGAGGGTGCTGAGAATAATAGTCAATAATGTCTTCTTCAAGTGAAGAGTTGTAGAGGAAGCAGTAGGCTTGTCGTACGGCAACCAGATGGTCTGGAGAGGAGGCACATGCAATCTCAACAATGATAGATGCATGTCTATACCCTTTCTTTTTAAGAGCCTCATGAGCCAAAGTAGCATCCCTTTCAGCCGGATCTTGTGCCCATAGTATCACTGCCCTCTGTTTCACAAGAAATGCAGAGCAGCCAATTGTTTTTGGTTGTGGCTTGAAAATAGCTCAAATATAATGAAATTTCCATATCATCATTTGCTTACTAGATTGACATAGTTCTCTAATTCACAAATGAGTCAAAGGGGGAAAAACAGAATACTCAGTGAAGGAATTGTTTGGCATAATTGCAAATTGTTACCAATCACCGTGTGGCATACTTCAAGGACTTTATCGATACAATGAAACCCTCAGTCATCCAATTAATTTTCATATTTTTATTAACTTATTGATCCATTTATTTATTTCTTTTGAACTAGAGGCAATCAGTCCAAATGAATCACAATATAGCCATATAATCTTGGAAGCATTGAACCAATAAAGGGATAGTTTTGGAGGGAACTAGTTGGGAAAGACATAATCCACAGCAAAAGCACAAGCTACCAAGATTGATTAATAACTTTCAGAAATTGTGTTATCCATGGAAAATAGTTTTGCAAGAGACCTAGAATTTTAAGTATTTCAACAGCAGAAGGACCATTTCAATTTGAGAAATGAATTCATGAACTCAACAGGAGATTGCTAACAATGTTAAGTTCTCAAAATTAAGAGATAATACCTCCATCAAATTTTGATATAGCAAGTCAAACAAAACAGGAGTAATTGCAGTGTACAAATACACCTTTCGCAAATACAAAACTCAATGGTCTTATGCACAGACATTTATAGAATTCTACCAAACCAATGAAAAAAACATCTTACATCCTTGAAGATTAAAATATCAAGAACAAATTTATGTAATTAAAAATCCCATTTTTCCTGGCAAGAATGATAAGAACTTCTGCGATGAGTTTACACTTAAAACAAAAGAAAAAAAGAAAGAAAGAAAGAAAGAAACTTCCTACAAAACTCAAGATTTCAACTTCTACAGTGAATAATTAAAAGAAAAAACTTTTCATTCAAATATCTGGAGAAAAGCAAATGGAATCAATCAAACAGAAACAAGCTCAAAAACAGAAAACGTCTGACAAGAGATAAAATTCGAAATAGGATCAACAAAGGAATTATAGTAAATATAAAAAAAAGCCTAAAATCACAAATTTGACCCATACCCCGAAATCACCGGAAAGTTCGGAGAGGAGGCTATCAACGAGGGATTGACGAAAGAGGCACGCATAAGCCTCGCTGATCTCCTGGCGCTGCACGGCAGTCCTGCGACCCAGAATCTCAATGATGGCCTTCTCGTCCGTGCCCCAGCCTGTGGGAAAGAAGACCAAATCGAAACAGCATTCAATAGAGAAGATCATTCATTTCTTTTCTATATCTTTCTCAAATTTGTGAAATATTACGAATCAAATGAGAAAAATTGGAGAGGAAGCAGAATGAAATCAGTGATTTGATTGCCTTTGAAGGCCTTGTAAAGTTTGTGGCAGTCTTCTTCTGGGGTTGGGAGGGAGTGTGGGACTCTGATTGTGCTCATTCTTTCTCCAAATCGGCCTCTGTTTCTCTGGGCTCTGTGTATTTGTTTGATGCTTTATGGTGGTGCCTTGCATTTAAGGGCCGGGATGAATCTATTTGGATTTTAAAATGTAAAGTATCTCTTTTCAATCACTTTCTTTTTGCCACAAAAAGTGATTAACAAAGGGAGGCCTCAAAGTAATTACAATTGTGAAGTTGGATAAATATAAAATTACTCTACTATCTTTTTATTATAGAAAACCTCTTGATCGTTTTTTCTGTTCACAAAAACCCTAACGCATTCTACATCGTATTTTCTTTCCAATCTGAGTGATTCTGATAATTATTTTTCCCAAATTTGATTATTGTTTGATTATCATCTTATTGAATGTTTTTTATGTTTTTATTATGTAATTTTTGTTTTAATTGGATTAAATTAGGTACTTTTATTTGGAAGAATATCTATTTTGTATCAAACTTGATATAATTATCTCATAGATAAGATAATCATGAGAAAGACAAAATTTAGACATATATATTTCTGTACAATTGTTTTTTGAATTCGAACAAAAAAATGCATATAAATTGTGGAGCCCTTTTGTCTCAACCGGCCTTTAATATGATTAACCGTCCAAAATAAAGGTTCACAAATCGAATTTTGATTATTTTTTTTTTTTTTGACTTCAAGGGATTGTGGGTTTCCGACTTCCACTAGAGGCAAGCCCCTAATGTTAATTACCCTGGATAATGTCACAGGAACCTCCGATTAAGAAACAAATGTGAACGAGAAATAACGTAGCAAACGAGTGAAATCAATTCCTTTTATTAACTTCAACAACATTACATGAACACATGACTTATATTTTTTTTAATTTTCCTAATCTTTATCCAACTTAGCATAATCTAAGTTTACGCTTTGACTTTAACTTGACAGATTTTTTTGCCAAAAATTATGCCTAGATATTTCTTTTGACTTTGTTGACTTCGGTCTCCTTTAAATTTCTTTGACTTACATCATAAGCATCACCTAAACGTCAAGTTACGACTTTACAAAACTTGAGAACGATGAGCTTGATCTGTTTCCATTTTGATCGTTGAAAACTTCGGCATGTCATGCTTGTGAAGTCTTTAGTTTCTTTTTTTCTTTGACTTGTGAGACTTTTCAATCCATTAACTTTTAATGTCTTCGTGTTGTTGAGCTCATTTGTTCATTCATTTGAAACATGTATCTTGGACACTTGCGTTTGTATCTTGAAATTGTTTTGGATTTGAAGTCGCGGATTCTCTGGGTTGACGAACCACTAACTTGATTTTACATATCTTGACTCTTCAGAAGCTCGGCTTTCGTGCTTATGAAACTTTTTTCAAGTCTTGACTTGTGAAACTCTTTGAGTCTCTGACTTTTGATGTCTTGAGACTATTGAGTTCATTTGTCGTTTGTATAAATTTTCAAGCCTTCACTCTTTCATATCTCGAATCTTGACTTGGCTGCTTTGACTTTGATTTTTGAAATGGATTTAACTTTGGACTTTGCATCTTGGATTTGACTATGCATTTCAAGTTGTTGATTCTCTATGTTGATGAATCACAAACTTGATTTTACATGATTTTAACTTTTAAAAAGTTTCGACTTTCGTGCTTATGAAACTTTCTTCAAGTCTTGACTTGTGAAACTCTTCGAGTCTTTGACTTCTGATGTCTTGAGACTATTGAGTTCATTTGCCGATTTGTATAGATTTCCAAGTCTTGACTCTTTCATATCTCGAATCTTGACTGGGCTGCTTTGACTTTGATTTTTTTTTAAATCACTTTAACTTCGGAGCTTGCATCTTGGATTTGACTCCGCATCTTTGGATTTGATTTGAATCTCAAGTTGTGGATTCTCTACGTTGATGAATCACAAACTTGATTTTACATGATTTTGATTTTTCAAAAGCTTCGGCTCTCGTGCTTGTGAAACTTCCTTAGAGTCTTGACTTGTGAAACTCTTCGAGTCTTTGACTTCTGATGTCTTGAGACTGTTGAGTTCATTTGTCATTCATTTGAGTTTTTTTTTATCTTGACTTTATGTGCTTTGAGCATTGGCTTGCACATCATCGAGTTATAATTTTTTTTACATGATCGTTTTGACTTGCTTGGTTTCGAAGTGGATCTCAAGTTGTAATCACTAACTTGATTTCTTTTGATCTGGGTGTTAGAAAACTTTGGCATTTTATGCTTATGAAGCCTCTCAAATTATGGGCTTGTGAAGCTCTTCGACTCTTTGACTTTAATATTTCGAGCCCCTGAGCTCATTTGCCTATAAATTAAGCTTTTTCAAGTGGTTTTTTTTATGCCTTCGAGCTTTGGCTTATGCATTGTCACGTCGTGATCTCTCACATAATTAAATTCACAAAAAAGTTTCGTGGTCTTCAACTTTTTCTACTCACTCATGTGAATCTCAAGCGGCAGTGGAGATGCCTTCATAAGGAAAGCTGTCTTCCACTATATTGGATTCACAAAGAATTTCGTGGTCTTCAAAATCTTCCACTCACTCATGTGAATCTCAAGCGACAGTGGAGAGGCCTTCACAAGGAAAGCTGTCTTCCACTACATTGGATTCAGAAAGAGTTTCGTGGTCTTCAACATCTTCCACTCACTCATGTGAATCTCAAGCTGTAGTAGAGAGGCCTTCACAAGGAAAGCTGTCGTCCACTACATTGAATTCACAAAAAGTTTCGCAGGCTTCAACTTTTTTCACTCACTCATGTGAATTTCAAGCGGCAGTGGAGAGGCCTTCACAAGGAAAGCTGTCTTCCACTACATTGGATTCACAAAGAGTTTCGTGGTCTTCAACATCTTCCACTCACTCATGTGAATCTCAAGCGGTAGTAGAGAGGCCTTCACAAGGAAAGCTGTCGTCCACTACATTGAATTCACAAAAAGTTTCGCAGGATTCAACTTTTTTCACTCACTCATGTGAATTTCAAGCGGCAGTGGAGATGCCTTCACAAGGAAAGCTGTCTTCCACTACATTGAATTCACAAAGAGTTTCGTGGTCTTCAACTTTTTCCACTCACTCATGTGAATTTCAAGCGGCAGTGGAGAGGCCTTCACAAGGAAAGCTGTCTTCCACTACATTGAATTCACAAAGAGTTTCATGGTCTTCAACTTTTTTCACTCACTCACGTGAATTTGAAGCGGCACTGGGGAGGCCTTTACAGGGAAAGCTGTCTTCCACTACATTGAATTCACAAAAAGTTTCGTGGTCTTCAACTTTTTCCACTCACTCATGTGAATTTCAAGCGGCAATGGAGAGGCCTTCACAAGGAAAGCTGTCTTCCACTACATTGAATTCACAAAGAGTTTCATGGTCTTCAAATGGTGGATTAGTGAATTTTGTGAATACAACCCTAATCTCAACGAAAATTTCTAGTTCAATGTTCTTTTGCATATTAGTCCCCTTTACATCAGATTTGCATATTAGACCTTGGGTTATACTTTATTTATTTTTTTTTTATGATTTATGCAACTACATCCCCTGAAGTTCTTAGTTTTCTTTATTTTTATCAAAATTTTCAAATGTGGCTTACTTTTTTCAAATTTTGTGTTTTTACATATAAAATTTCTACTGAACCCTACATTTGTCCTAAAAAATTTATTTTTTTTGCAAGGGTGTATATGCATATATATTGAAGGAAAGAATCACAATAATAAAAGTTAAAAAAAAAAGAAAAAAGAATCATGAACTTGATGTATTTTAACAATATATAAATAATAATTATTATTAAAATAATATATCAATAAAACCTCGCAACATACGTTTTTGTTTTAAATAAAAATATATTTATAACAATAACTAAAATAAACATTCCACGGATATATATAAAAAAACTATAAATGATAATATTTATAAAATAATGTTAAACTAAATCTTGGATAAGTATGGATATATATATATATGGTTTCAAAACAAAATTATAAACATAATTAAAATAATATAAAAAAAATCACTGAGAGATATTTATATTTAAATAAAACAAAATAATAAATAAAAAAAATCCACGGACACACATAATATATTATTTTTAAAAGAAAATAAAATATAATAATAAGATAAAAGAAATTCCGTAGGATAATATATATTCATGTTTTAAAATAATAATAATACTAATAATAAAACAAAAGCCTATATATATATATATAAACTAATAATAAAAAAAAACTTACGGAGCATAGAACTGACATTCAAGTTCAATAATTAAAATAAATAAATTATAAATAAGTGTAATGCATAGCATGGATAAATTAGCATAGGATTTAATTAATTAGCATAAAAAAAATCTAATTTAATAGTGATTACCTGGTTTTGTTCTTTTGATGTATTCTCCCGGGTTCCTACTCCTTGAATGAATCAAATTGTCATTGTTTTCGTCTCCGCTCGCCGACAGACACGGTACTTCGTCGTCACGATCATCCCTTGTTTTCTTTTTATGATTTTTCTTGACCCTCTTTTTTCTTGGCTCTCTCCTTTCTTTTTTCTTTCTCCCTTCTCTCTTCTTTTTTTTTTTTTGTCGTGTAGTTTTTTCCTCCTTGCTCCCTTTTTTTTTCTGTGTATTTTTTTCTCCTCCTCGCTCTCCTCTTTCCTTGTGATTTTTTTCGTTTTTTTTCTCTCTAAAAATCCCCCGAACCATTTCTCCGAAAATCCTCAACCACCTTAGGATAAGATAGATTTTGTTTTTAATTTTTTTTAATAACAAAAATCCGAAAAATTCAAAATTTGAATTTCAGATTTAGTTTTACTATTATCCGAATTTTTTTAATTTTTTTTATAGATTTATTTATAATTTATTTTTTTTACAGGATAAAGAAATTAGATTTTTTTTTTAAAAAAAATCTATATAAACAAAATATATGATTATCTTATATATTTTATATTTAACTAATTATAAGCATATTATCTTTTGAATTTTCCATTTGATAAATACAGTAAAGGCGTTTCTTAAACCTAGATTATATATATATATAATTAACTAAATATAAAATTGATAAGATAATATGGTTTGATTTAGATTGGAAAGTTAGATTGGCTCAAGCAACTCCTCAAAGATGAAATGCTCATGCTTCACATGGTCACTAGCATCACTACAAACATTGATAAGCCACTTCATATTGACGCACACTTCTCATATTTGGTTAATTAGATATTTGGTTGATAAAATTATATATTTCATCCATTTTAAGAAAAGCGGTTTTTTTTGTCAATCAAATATTCTATTATATACTTTCATGTTTTTGGTGCTGTTTGGTTGGGAGGATTGGAATGGGATTGATTGCTTAAATTGGGTAAGCCTTTGTTTGGCTGTGGAGTAATGGGATTGGGGAAGTAATGAAGAAGGATTGATGGATGTTTGGAGAAGGAGTGGGATTGATCCAAAAAATGAGGGGATTGTGGGGGGAGTGTGAATTCTGATAAGTGAAAAGTCTATTTTGCCCCTCATTTGAAAAATATTTCCTCATCCTATAGCTAGGTCACTCAGGAAGGGAAAGGTTGGCAGTCCCTCCACGAAGAGTTGCGGCTCTCGCCCGATACCCCTCCGACGGCCTCTCCCTCTTCATCATCTTCTTCTTCTTCCAAGCACCTCCTCACCGCCATCGGCGTGGTCATCTTCCTCCCCAACTCTTCTCTATCTAATTCTTTGATTTTTTTTTTGGTTGAATTTTTTTGGTCCTGATTGTCTCTTTATTTAATTTCTTCTAGAGATCGGAACGATAGCATTAAGGAATTCGCAAAGATTGTTGCGCAGGCAAGAAGGGTGCTGGATATCATAGGTTTGTGGTTTGCCTATGAATTGCTTGGTGAGTTTCCAATCAAGAAGGCTTCACTCCCTCGCTTGATCCCAAACAGTTTTCCCCTTCATCCCATCGTGCACACTGCTATCGATTTGTGATTCGTTTTTCTATCGGGATTTTTAGCGATCAATTGCAGGTATGAATCAGTGAGCATCATTGTTGTTTGAGTTTGTGAAATTTCTTTCGCTTGATTCCGTGATTTGATCTGTGTTTTGTATGTTTTATTTTGTGAAATTAGTGAAATGGAAGGATTTTCCTGTCTGGAAACTTGAAATTTAGTTTCTGAGATCTTGGTTTTCTGTTTGGTTTAGTTTTCAATTGGTTAAGCTAGATGAAGCATAGACTAGATTAAAAAAGGTGTTGAAATATGTGGAAATTTTATTGCTGAATGCAAAGACTTTTTGCTAATTTTTATTTGGCTGAAATTTTATTGCTGAAATATGTGGAAATTTTAAAACATATTCTTCCTTCTAAACCAATTTGTTGTCTTCTTGAATGCTTTTTTGTGCAAAGTCTCAAAATCTTTCTGGTATGTAATTACTGCATGCTATGCTTATATTTGTTTCCTTGATGTTGGCATACAGCTCTTGCATGGAATGTAAAAGATTTGATGCCACCAACTGAAAAAATTGTTTTTGATTTCAATTCAAAGGGATCATTGAAAAGGTGGCATTTATATTCTGATTATGAATATGGAGGCAAAGTGGATATCTATATCCTTTTTCATTATTTTTTTGATTTGCTTGATAGAGTTTCTATCATTGCAATAGTAGTTTCCATTTCGTATATTTTTATAGTCTACCTTTCCAATAAGTAACATTGTTAATGTTTTTTGTTCTTTTGAAGAGATTCATAATGACAGCTCACTGAAAATTTGAGAAACAAAGACCCACACTAGTTTGATGTGAGATTTATTATGTCTTGATAAGATTGAATGCAGGTAGTGAAGCCATTTCTTGAGTCTAAGACATACAAGAAGTGAAATTTGTGTATTCTGATGATACCGAGAGCCAGAAGATAATTTCAGAGGTGTTCGGCATGAATGTGCTTGACACTGCATTTGGAGGGAGGAATTCGGTCTGTTTCAGTTTACCTGAGTTTAGTGAAAGGATGAAAGAGGATGATATGAAGATGCAAGCATTGCTGAAATTAGAAGAAGGACAATTGGGGTATGTTCTGCAGGAATCACAGTATGCAAATTTCTGAAGCTCAGTATGAGATTTCTTCATAGGATGATTTTGGTGATAGTTCATCACTAAAGACTGCATAAAATAAGGAATTGGTTTCAGAATATGAGATCAAAGAGAGCAAGAATGGAGTTGGTTTTTCTGCTGTTGTGAAATCATAGAAGTTAAAAAAAAAGTCTCAAGTTGTTTGCAGATTATGAGTTAACCTGGAAAATTTGCAGGATCATTAAATGCAACATGATGGTTATAAACTGTTTGTTAATGTTTTTTATAATGAGAATGAAATTCAGATAGGAAATGAAGAATATTTATCAATGATGAGAACATAGTTTTATGATCAATTGAAGAAACTTACGTTTGAGCATCCAATTTTTCACAAACCAGCAAATTAAAAAAAAAATCTCCAACCTTGAGCATCGAAGATTTTATTCATGATCTGAACGGTGAGAATGTTTATAGTTTTTCAACTAGTGTTGTTGATAGTTTTTCAAACTATTTTGTTGTTAATGTTTAATTGTTATTGTAATAAAATGTTGAATTCTTAGTTTTTTATAAGTAAATATCTGGATATTTTACAAAATCAATTAATATAGTAAGTAATTTATTTTTGTAAATATATAATATTGAAAATATAATTAGTTCCTTAAACTAATTTTTAATTACGACAAAAAAGTTGAATATTAAGCCGCCATTAATTAATTATTGGTAATATTTATGCCAATAAAAATTTTGATATTTTGTGATCTATTAAAGTTAAATATTTACATATAGCAATTAATATATGCCAATAATTAATACTTAATCAGTTAATATATGTCTCAATAATAATTTTCACAACTCATTATTATATATACAAATATATAACAACATTTATTTGGATAAAGGGCATAATAGTAATTTTATCATATTATCATCTTTTTACTTTTCCAATTCCCAATAAACTACATTTCCAATCCTTCTAACCAAACATAGTTTTCATTCCCATTACTTTTCCAATCCCCCTCATTTTCATTACCCGCCCACTCCTCTCCTTTCCATTCCTTGCAACCAAACAGCACCTTTATGTATTCAAAGAACTTTCATCAATTTTTTTAGGCTTTGATTTTATCATATATTTTTATAAGTCAATTTTGCTTATAGTTGTAGAAATGGATGAAGTTTTAGAAGAAGATTATGCAATGCTCTTGGTTGCATACACTGTTACTCTACATCTGAACAACTTGCTTTCTATAATTAGTTTAGTTTTGGAGTTATATGTCTTAAAGTTGAAAAATAGAAAGCGTAAAAAAAATGAGTTGTAGTTATGAGAGGCATCTCATTAGGCAAGTCAATTTTAGGATGATGGTGTTTGATTCAGATTTGACTTGTATGGAGAACATTAGAATGAACAGAGCAGCTTTTTATAAATTATGTGATATGCTTCAAAGTATTGGTAGGCTTGTCCCAACAAAAACCATGAACATTGAGGAAATGGTTGCCTTGTTTCTCTATATTCTTTCTCATCATGCTAAGAATAGGATTGTAAAAAGAGAATTTTAAGAAGTGGAGAGACAATAAGTAAGCAATTTGGTATTGTCTTACTCTCTGTATTGAGGTTGCATACAGAATTATTTAAAAAACCAGATCCCGTGCCTCAAGACTCCACAGACCTTCGATGGAAATGGTTTAAGATGAGAATAGATTTTATTCAAACAAACATTTGTTAATTAATATTTTAAATTTGAACTATTTAATAAACTAATTAGTGTGTTTCATTTAATATTTCAGAATTGTTTCGAAGCCTTAGATGGGACTTATATAAAGGTCAATGTTCCTGAAGTTGATAAGCCTAGATACAGGACAAGAAAAAGAAGAAATTGCCAATAATATTCTAGGCGTGTGTTCACAAGATTTGCAATTCATATACATATTGCATCGGCGGGAAGGTTCTACAACAGATTCCAGGGTACTGCGAAATGCACTTTCTAGGTCAAATGGTTCAAGAGTTCCTCAAGGTAATAATCACTTATGTTCTCAAATTAGCAAAACAATAGTGTAACCTTTACCATTTAAATTTACAAACTAAAATAAGTTTTTGTCTTCGGGCTCTTACTACCTTTGTGATGTAGGTTATACAAATGGG
This sequence comes from Dioscorea dumetorum, assembly GCA_902712375.1. Lineage (NCBI taxonomy): Eukaryota > Viridiplantae > Streptophyta > Magnoliopsida > Dioscoreales > Dioscoreaceae > Dioscorea > Dioscorea dumetorum. Next base: position 2,809,763 of record CACTHL010000222.1, read on the forward strand.
GAGGGATTCCTAGTTATAGAGGCCAACGTTATCATTTGAATGAGTGAAGACAAAACAATCATCCACAATCAAAAGAAGAATTGTTGAACTACAAACACTCAAGTGCACGGAATATCATTCAAAGGTGTTTTAGACTGTTGAAAATGAGATGGGCAATACATAGAGATAGGTTTGGGTACCCAGTTAAAACACATTGTCAGATTATAAGTGCTTGTGTACTGTTACATAATTATATTAGAAGGGAGATGACTCTTGATCCACTAGAGGTTGTATTGGATGAGTCGTATGCGGATTTCGAACCTTTCTCTAACACACCAAGCATCCAGTACATTGAGACTTCCAATGCATGGACAACTTTTAGAGACAACTTGGCTCAAGAAATGTGGAATGAGTGGCAAGCTTCTAGGATTCAACTTTGATATTAAAATATTTTATTTGTTTATTATCTTTAAGGGCAATGTTTAATGACTTCTGGGTGGTCTATGTAATTTTGGAAAATGCTTTATATAATTGAAAGTGTTTATCCATTATTCATGAAAGCTTTTATTATGTTATTTATAAAATGCAATTTTTCTTAAATTATTATCTTTGGTGGTGACAATGTTGGATCTTGTGCAGATAGAGAATTTAACAAGTCAAGCAAATATAAAGACTAACAAAAGGAACAACCATCAGTGGACTCCAGCGGAAGACAAAATTTTGATTGAATGTTGCTTAGAGCTTGTGAACCAAGGTTGGAGAGCAAACAATGGCTTCAAAATAGGGTACTTGAGTCAACTACAAAAAAGGATGTCTGAAAAGATCCCCAACTGCAAAATCATGGGTGATCCTCATATTAAATCTAGGACGATGACACTCAAAGCACAGTTTAGAGAACTAAAGGAGATGAGGAGCCAATCTGGGTTTAGATGGGATAAAGCTCACAGATGTGTCACTTGCGAGGATGATATATGGTATTATTTGTTAAAGGTAATATGAAATGAATCTCTACTATACATTTTTTAAATTACCCTCTTATGCACAATGTTACTAATAACTACTTATAATGCAGAGTCACAAAGAGGATGCTGGACTTAGAAACAAGCAATTCCTTTATTTTGATGAGCTAGCAATCATTATTGGTAAGCATCAAGTAGCTGGAGATGGAGCTGAATTTGCAAGTGAATTTGTGGAAGCTTTAGAAAGGGAGAACACAACACTTGCAGCAACCAACGCAACTTCTGAAGCTCATGAAGTAATGAAGAACATGGCCGAAGATGACTACTTTGGTGTGGATATTGAGCTAGAAAATGAGTGTGTCTTCATCTCTGAAAATGCATGCGATGACTCCTCGAATGCTTCATGTAAGAAGTTCCAAATGGGCCCTAAATGAACCATGGAATACAAGTGCATGGGTATGCTTTGAACCATGGAATACAAGTAGAGGAGGTCTAGTCGGGTCAAGACATCGGTGCTATCACCCAGCCCATTCACTAACCTGTTAAGAATAGCGTGAATGTACCTGTGAGCTGGGTGAATGAGTAAAGAGGCCTTGGAAGACCCGGGCTCGTACTGAATATCTGCACATAGCATCCTGCACACCTTGCTAGGAGTCACACCTAAGAAGTAATCGGCAGCCAACTAGGCGTACTCCTCAGTGTGGATGAAGTCTCTATCGTATAGGCTGCGTGCAATGGAAAAATCAGTCACGCTCATGCTGTGGTACTGCCCAAATGCGAGGAAGCAAACCATGTCCTCCCAGTAATAATCGATGTGAGATTGGTCAAAGTCAAATGAAGTTAAGGCCTCCAAAGTGATGTCGAGTGATACACCCTTTGCGTATCCGCAAGTGCACTGGTCGTACAAGTAGTATAATGTACCCAAAAAGATTGGGTAGTCGAATCCACAGGGATTGGTATAGCTTTTGATACTCATCAGATTTCTAATATCTAGCCGGCTCAATAATTTGGTTTAAAAGCTAATTACAAATAAAAATAAAGAAAGTGAGGATAACGGGAGAGAGAAAGCGTTTAGATAATGAGAGATCAATGCTAGGGAGTAGCATCCCGGATCAATCCCTTGGTGTCAATCGTACTCGAACTCTTCCAGGGTTTACATGGAGATGTCTTAATCGACCTATATTCTAGAATCTTGTTGTGCTATGTGCAATATACATGAAGTGTCATTGGAACCCGAAGTTGATTTCTAATTTCTCGCATCAATCAAAGAGATATGCTTGCTAAGCAAGAATCAAGAACTCAAAGCATTCAAAACGCTCAACCACCATCAATGAAGCCAACAACCAAGGATCTAATAAAGGGGAATAAATACGACCATAAATGCTGCAAAAATGAATCCAAGTACATTCAACCAACAAGCTCTTAATCGGGGGCATCGGAGAACGGTTAGCACCTCATGGTTCTACAAGAAACATAAGGTAATTAATGAGAGAATAAGAAGAAAATCATAAACTCCCTTCTTGCTTCACAATCTTCAGCGGAGAGCATCCGATGATGATCTTGCCAATGTTCCTCCACTCCTTCAACGATCTCTTGGTCCAAATCCGGCCCCCGAAGGAGTGCCTTTTTCCCCTCGCATCGCCTCCCCCAAGGGGGAAGAAAGATAGAAGAAGAAGCCCTTGAAACCCTAACTTTTGGGCTTAAAAAGTGATTCCTCGATGTCAACACGGCCGTGCTTAATTCTGCACGGCCGTGCTCCAGCCGTGCTTCAGCCCGTGCAGATTTCGGGTTTCTGAGTTTTCAGTGCTACAGTGCTTTTGCTACAGTTTTAGCTACAGTATTTTCCCGAAAATTCGCCAGGCCTTGATTGATCGATTGATCTCCGGCAAGCGCACGGAGTCGTCAAGTAAAAAACCACTCGTGCAAGCACGAGTGGGTCGTATTCCTAAGGGCCCGAGAATCTATTCTTACTTTCTTTTTGCAATGTTGTCTATCCGATCAGACTTGAGATTAAGTATGAAAAGCAACGAAGTAAAACAAAAGCAATTAAATTACTAAATACCAAGGGTAATAAACGGGAGGAAAATCAGGGTGAGAAGATGGTCACGGATGAGGATCCCCTCGGGGTTACAAAAGTGTGAAGGATGTTGGATTAACATGCAAGTGGTTTGTTGGACCGAGAAAACCTTAGATTAGGTCAACCCGATGGTCACGTAATTGACACCTAATCCGATACGAGTATTGAATACGGGCTCTACCCGTACAAATCCTCCTACAATTGCAAAGGGCAAGATGGTTTTCTCAAACTAAGGTTGAATCACAAATGAGTAATTAACCCTAGAATTGGAGGGGTACAAATACCCGATGGTCACGATGTATTTGTACATATTTCCCTTCCAAGCTTGGTGAGTCTAACACTAGGGCAATGGTCATGCAACCTAGTATTGGCTAAGTATGGATACACAGAGTTCGCATGCATACCCAAGCATTCAAAAACAACTGTCAGCACGCCCATGCATTTACTGGTTCTAATTTTTAAATCTTTTATCTCGCAGATTATGGCGAGGAAGGCTACTACATTAGGTCCTTCTTCGAAGAGGGCTCGAGGGGAGTCGTCGACCCTATCCGCCCCCTCTGAGCCCGCTTTTGGCGTCCCCATCCACCAGGAGCGTTACTCTCGTCTGAGCGCCAAGAGATTTGGTGAGATGAGAGCGATCGACTGGGAGGTGTTGCGAGACATCGGCATGGAGGCCGACATTCGTGGATATCTGGGAGCGGGCCCCTGGGCGCAGCTGCTCGGCATCGCCGACCCAGCTTACCGCGAGTTATCTTTGGAGGTTCTCGCGACCTTCGAGATGCCCCGAGGGCCCATCAGCTACCACCGCTCCGGCACCATCCAGTTCCAGGCATTCGGCGAGATGCATCACATGAGTATGACGGAGTTCTCCATCAGACTGGGCCTGTACGATGAGGAGTTCACTCAGACTCCCACGTACGACGCGCTGCTGGTTGCCCGCCCCCAGGGGAGTCGCAAGAGGAGTGTTGGCCACGGTTGAGCACCGACCGATCTTATGACCCCCGTCGCTCCAAGGCCTCCTCCCTCCGTCTCCCCGCTCTCAGGTACATTCACTTCATTCTCAGCCACTCCATTATAGGTAGGGGAGACAGCACCGGGGTCGTTAGTCGCAGCGACTTCGACTTCCTGCTGAGCATGATGGATGGTTTCTAGCTTCACCTCGGCTATGAGGTCTCTTTCAGCCTCCAGCATCAGGGGCAGGACTCTCGAGTTGGCGCGCTCTTCGGTGGACCTTACGTCACGCGACTGATTAGAGGTATGGGCCTCCAGTACGGGCTCAGAGCGATGAGGATGGTGGGAGGTATGCTACCTGTCTCCGTGGACACTCGCCGCGCGATGGGGATGCTTCGATCCACCTTCACCGCCCACGGTCCTCAGTACCAGGCCACACTTGCTGCCAGCGTCCCCGACTCCCCCCTACTGCCGCCGGTCCGTCGTCGCCTCGCACCCCATGCGCGCGCACCTACACGCACACCCCCGACTCTCCCCCAGCTGTCTCCTCCTCCTTCCGACGATGGATGATCCGGACCATGCAGCGGCTAGCCACCCGCCTCGACGTAACACTTTCCCCGCCGCCGCATCGTGCTGCCGGGCCCTCTACCTCCAGCAGTGTGGGAATCGACACCACTGACCTTCCATCGGAGTCTGACTCCGATTCTGAGAGCGCCGGGTTTTGATTTTCCGTGTCTTTGTTCTTTTTTTTCTTTTCTGTCGTTGTACTTTGCTTTTATTTTTGTTATCTTTTGTTCTCCTTGAGTCAGTTAGCAAGGGGAGTCCCCTACTAAACTGATCTCCTTTTAGTGAGTTTCTTTTATTTTTATTTTTCTCTCTAATGCTTGCATACTTACCTCAGGACGTATGAATGTCTCTCTTGCTGGTTTTATCAAAAGGCTTCTCCCTAGAATAATTCCATGTCACACACGGGCGTGTATTGATCATTCCCCAACTCTGGTGATAATTCCCCAACTCTCACCTCTACTTTACTTGAAACAATTTTTATGTGCATTGCATGTTTTATTCCTTTTCAACATTGAGGACAATGTTTAATTCAAGTGTGGGGGAGGGTTGTCTATTTGAATATTATATCAGATGCAGTGCATGACTTAGGACTATCTATGAAATTTTTGGTTGAGAATTGCTAAGCTAGGAGTCTTTGAGCATGCTAGTGCACTATTGTTGAACTTAAAGTTTCATTTTGCTCTTACTTTGGAAACCCTAATCCGAACACTTAGTCTTTGTTGTATCGTCACTCTGTTAGAGGAAGGGCTAGTTGTAAAGCTTGTGATACAATTAGTTGTTGACTCCAAACTCAAATAATAAAAGCTAGAATACCCAAAGAAATGTAAAAAAATGAGAAAAAGAAAAGATTTGTGACAAGTCGGATTCCATTTTGTATGCCCGTGTTGTACCCCGTGCAGATTGCAAGAGAATTCAGCCAAAGTCAGCATAGTCTGAGTTCGTTGAGCACGGTCGTGCAACCCATCAGCACGGCCTAAGCACGCCCGTGTTGTACCCCGTGCAGATTACTGAAATTTGAGTTTCAGGAGTTTTATTTGGCCGTAATCTGCACGGCTTCAACATGCCTGTGCTCACATCGGGAAAACATTAAAACCCTAGAAACTTAGGTTTTTTTTTGGGGGACTTTTGGAGGGCTGGTCGTGTGCGTAACACACAGACTCCGCAAGCGCACGGGGTCATCAAGTAATAAACCACTCGCGCACGCACGAGTGGGTCGTATTCCCAAGGGCCCAAGGAGCTACTATTACTCCCCTTTCGTCTATTTCCTAGCCTAACACTTCAAAAGATAAACAGTGATTGCAAAAAGATAAAAAAAACTATTAAAATGAAATCCGGGCTACTACTACACACATTTAGCGAACAAGGGAGAATCAAACACACGAAGAGGTGATTTGGACAATGAATTCTCCTAGAGTTGTCATTAGGTCCTGAATTTAGGATGAAATATTGAGATGGTAGCTGGGCCAAGAGACTCCTAAAATAGGTCAACCCCGATGGTCACGGCGATCAACCCCTAATCCGGTAGAAGTATTGGATCGGAATCACATCCGCCCAAATCCTCCTATGATTGCATTAAACTTAGGGAAATCTCTAATTAGGGTCAAACACAATATCTATGTTCATCCCTAATGGTTGGAGGGATACGAAATACCCGATGGTCACGGTGTATTCATACATGAATCCCTTTCAAGCTTGGTGAGTCTAATACGAGGGCAATGGTCATGCAACCTAGCATTTCCTAGAATTGGCGCACCGAGTTCTCATGCATACCAAAGCATTAAAATACACCAAACATGAACCACAAACTATAAGATTCCATAAAAGAAATACAACATCCAACAATACATCACAAGGATGATCATCCAAATTACAAACAAACAACCCTAGAATTCATCATGTCCAAACCACAAATAAGTTAGTTCCTCATGAAAGAGGAACACTCAAACAAGTTCAAGGAGCAAATATACAAGAAACGAAGGAAGAAACACTCCCTCTAGCTTTGGAAACCCTTGAATGGATGAAGACCTTCAAAATACTCCTTGATGTCTTGGATCTTCCCTCCAAATCTTCTCCTTCGATGTGTGCCTCCCTCTTGGTGAAGCTTGCGCCGTAGATCGCCGGAAATGGCCGGCAAAGAAGGTGGGGCGCCGGCCCTAAAAGAGTAGATGATGTTTCCCAAAGAATGCCCTAACTTTCCTTTAAAAACCTCTTTTTCGGGCATCCATACGGGTTGCCTTGCGGGCGCATGCTTGCCCGCAAGGCTCCCAGCCTTTTTCCAGAAAATCCCGTTTCGATGCTACAGTGCCGCTACAGTAACTGCTACAGTATCATGCTATAGTAATCTTCTATAGTACTGCTACAGTGATAGAAACTCGAAAACGTCGTATTTGATACGGATTTCTTCCCAAATACGTTCTTGAGCTCATTTTGGTTTATTTAGGGTCTGCAACACAAAATAAAGAGATTTAGACCATAAGAAGGGCATCGGCTCATAAAAAGATAATAAAATAATACAAATTAATATGTATAAAATACGTATACTTAGGCGTTTATCAAGGGCGAACCAAAGGAGGAAGAATGGGAGAGTTTTGGGGCACTGTCCTCATCTTCACCGAGGGAATGTGGCGCGTATGGTAGGCCGATCGGGAGAAGATTCCATGACATCATTGAGCCTCTGACAGCCGCAAGGATGCAAGAAATTAGGGAGTTTTCAACTTCTTGTATTTTAATTTCTTTGGCAATTACCTTGTTGTTTAATGTCATGAGGGGCTAAACTCTTAAGGGAGCCCCAGGGTGGTCTTGTCTGACGTTTTAGCTTGAACTTGAGTACTTTTCTTGCAGCATTTATGAATGTCTTGTTCCTTGCAATAAATCTTTGTTATTGGCTTTCTTGAATGTTGTTTAGTGGTTGAATGCTTGGAAGTTTGGTTTTCTTATCTTAGCTTGTGAATCATTATTGATAGTTGCAAGAAGTAAGATCACAACTTAGGTTTCAACAGCACTGTAAGCATCATTCATATAGCATAACTGGATTTAGAACTGAAGACATCTCTGATAAATTCTGAGCGAGTCTAAGTTAGTGAACCTCAGGAATCCAACCCCAGGGCCCCATCTCCTCCATCGAGCAAATCCTTACATATTACCTTCGTGCATTTCCTTTGCTCAATCTCCTTTAATCCAACCTAGAGTCAAATTCATCTTCTTTACTTGATTAGATATTAAGCAGAAGATAATATTAGAAGCTACACCAGTCCCAGTGGATACGACTACCCTACCCTAGGGTACATTTTACTACTTATACGACCCGTGCACTTGCGGTTACACAAGGGGCGTATCAGGAAACACTCAAAATATGATTTTCATGGCATCTAATCTACAAATAACTGAAGGAAATACATTATCATGCAAAAAGATTTGAAAAAAAAAACGATGAACAAAGCCACCACAACATGAAAAACAACTTGAGCACTAACACACAGAGAATATGGAAAAAGAACACACTAAGCATTCAAACAACAAGAAAGTAGTAATGCAACAAATTTAAGAGCTTGGGTTACCTCCCAAGAAGCGCTTGTTTAAAGTCATTAGCTCGACTCTTCTTACCTCAATTCAGGGTGGGACAAAGGGTGGAGAATTACCTCCATTTCTTGTTTCTTGGAGAAACGTTGTGACCTGGAGAGTAATGCTTAAGACGGTGACCATTTACCTTGAATGTTCCATTCTGAGGATGAGTTATGTCGATGGCACCATGAGGAAAAACTTGTGTGACAGTGTATGGCCCATGCCATCTTGATTTCAATTTCCCTAGGAATAATCTCAGTCTAGCATTGAATAATAAAACTTGATCTCCTTCTTGAAAATATTTAGCTCGTTTAATGTGGCGATCATGATACTCCTTTGTTTTCTCCTTGTATTGCACCGAGGTTTGATATGCCAAAGTTCGCCATTCGTCTAATTCATTTAATTGAAACTTCCTCTTGTGGCCACTAAGGTAAGGGTCGAAGTTGAGTTGCTTAATGGCCCAGTAAGCTCTGTGCTCCAATTCAACTGGTAAGTGACAAGCTTTTCCATAAACTAATCGGTAGGGTGTTGACCCGACAGATGTCTTGTATGCCATCCTATATGCCAGAGTGCATCGTCCAGCTGTTCTGCCCAATCTCTTCGGTGATGGTTGACAGTTTTCTCTAAGATCCGCTTTAACTCCCTATTTGACACCTCAGCCTGCCCACTGGTTTGAGGATGATACGCAGTCGACATGTTATGAGATACCCCGTACCGTTTTAGAACTTTCTCAAGTTGAGAGTTGCAGAAATAGGTGCCTCGATCACTTACAACCTGGATGTGCCAAACCTGGAGAACAACTTCTTTAGAAATTTCACCACCACCCTAGCATCACAGGACGGAAAGGCTTGTGCTTCCACCCATTTTGAGACATAATCTAACACCACTAAAATGTACTTGTTACCTTGGGAGCTAGGGAATGGGCCCATGAAATCGATTCCTCAGACATCAAACACCTCGCAAGCTTGATTCCACTATTGCGGCATTTCTTCTCTTTTTGAGATATTACCGGTTCTTTGACACCTGTCACACTGTTGTGCCAGTGTTTGTGTATCCTGGAACATAGTGGGCCAGTAGAATCCCGAGTCAAGAACCTTCTTAGCTGTTCTGTTCCCGCTGTAGTGGGCTCCTGTCGGACCTGAGTGGCAATACATCAAGATATCATGCCCTTCTTCTGTTGAAATACATCTCCTGACGATCTGATCAGCACACATCCTGAATAGGTACGGGTCATCCCATATGTAGTGCTTTAGATTGGCAAAAGAATTTTCCTTTGCTGATATGTGAGCTGCTTTGGGAATATTTTTGCTGCCAAATAATTTCCGATATCTGCAAACCATGGAGTCTCATCTTCCTTGATCACCTGAATACTGCACAACTGTTCACCAGGGAATGAATCATTAATCTCACCCTTCTGCGAAGTATTTTCTATAGGTTCCTCAAGGCGTGAGAGATGATCGGCAGCTAAGTTCTCTACCCCCTTTTTATCCTTTATTTCTAGATCAAACTCTTGTAGCAGTAAGACCCATCGGATTAGTCGAGGCTTTGCGTCTAACTTGTTAAGTAGATATTTTAGGGCAGAATGGTCTGTGTACACAATCACCTTCGATAGCACCAAATATGATAGGAATTTGTCAAATGCAAAGACAACAGCGAGCATTTCTTTTTTGGTGGTGGTGTAGTTTTCTTGAGCGTTGTTTAGGGTTTTGCTTGCATAGCAGATGGGGTGGAAATGATTGCTTCGCCGCTGGCCAAGCACGGCTCCCACAGTATAGTCACTCGCATCACACATTAGTTCAAATGTTAGATTCCAGTCTGGAGAGACTATAATTGGTGCTTCTATAAGCTTTTTCTTCAAGGTGAGGAAGGCTTTCATATAGTCTTCGTTGAACTCAAAAGGGGCATCCTTCTCGAGTAGCTTCGTCAAAGGTCGGGCAATCAAAGAAAAATCTTTCCCAAACCTCCTGTAGAACCCCGCATGGCCCAAGAAACTTCTGATTGCTTTTACTGAAGTTGGAGGAGGAATTTTCACAATGGTGGCGACTTTTTCTTGATCCACTTCTATTCCTTTTTGAGAGATTTTATGTCCAAGTACTATACCCTCCTTGGCCATAAAATGACACTTCTCCCAACTAAGTACCAAATTCATTTCTTCACAACTTTTTAAGACTCGTTCCAGATTTTTGAGACAAAAAATCAAATGAGTCACCAAAGACTGAAAAATCATCCATAAACACTTCCATGATGTCCTCCACCATACCTTCAAAAATGGCCAGCATGCATCTCTGAAATATAGCAGGTGCATTGCAAAGCCCAAAGGGCATACGGCGATAGGCAAACGTTCCGTACGGACAAGTAAAAGTGGTCTTCTCCAGGTCTTCTGGAGCAATCGGTATCTGAAAATATCCAGAGAGACCATCTAAGAAGCAATAATAAGCGTGTCCCGCCAATCGTTCAAGCATCTTATCTATGAAGGGCAAAGGGAAGTGATCCTTCCTTGTGGCAACGTTAAGCTTCCTGTAATCAATACAGACCCTCCAACCTGTGATTGTTCTCGTAGGGATAAGCTCGTTCCTCTCATTGGTAATAACTGTCATTCCTCCCTTTTTGGGTACTACTTGCACGGGACTCACCCAGGCACTGTCAGATATGGGGCATATAATGCCAGCATCGAGGAGCTTGATGACCTCATTCTTTACTACTTCCTTTATGTTAGGATTCAACCTTCGTTGGGGTATTGCCATAGGTTTGTGATTGTCTTCATAAGAATTTTGTGAGTGTAAAATGATGGACTGATCCCTTTGATATCAGCTATTTTTCAAGCAATTGCCTTTTTATACTTTTTGAGTACCTCAAGGAGTTTGCCCTTCTGTTCCTCTGTCAAATGTGACGTGATAATGACTGGAAGTTTGGAGCCTTCCCCCAAAAATACATATTCCAAGTGCACCGGTCATGGTTTTAGTTCCAGTTCAGGTGGTTCCTCCAGTGATGACTTCAATTTCCCGAAACTGGCCATATCGCATTTTTCAGTCATCAACTCTTCTGCCTTTGATCCACTGTCACTATGATAACTTTCTTCCATTGCTTGTGCCTCTGTTTCGACATGAATTAGGTTTTCCTCCAGTCTATATTCCCCTTCTTCTAAACTGTCTGCCACTACGTGCTCTGTGCCCTGTTCCATTGGAGAATGCTCTACGAGGTTCACTTTTTCTGTTTGCATGTATTTATTGAGGAATGACTGAGTATTGAAATCTCCCTGGGTACGGTTAATCGAACCCCCACAATACTGCTTCTTCAATTGATCATCATACAAATTTGGAGTGTTTGACTCAATCCCAGTGCTAGAGTAGTAAGAGCCCGGCACCTGGGAGTGATGATAGTTAACCCAATCATTGGTTGCATACATGATTAAATAATAGAAGAAAGATATTTAAAAACTTAGAATAAAAATTTGAAGCAAAACAAGATAAAGAAAGATAATTGAAGCAATAATGGAATATAAACTGGAGTGGTAAATAAGAAACGAAACAATGGCCAAATGAACACGCTCAAAGTTTTCCGAATATTTCTCGTGGGTCCTCGGCAACGGCGCCAAAAACTTGATTGATCGATTGATCTCCCGCAAGTGCACGGGGTCGTCAAGTAAAAAACCACTCGTACAAGCACGAGTGGGTCGTATTCCCAAGGGCCCGAGAATCTATTCTTACTTCCTTATTGCAATGTTGTCTAGCCGATCCGACATGAGATTAAGTATCAAAAGCAACGAAGTAAAACAAAAGCAATTAAATTACTAAATACCAAGGGTAATAAATGGGAAGAAAATCAGGGTTACAAAAGTGTGAAGGATGTTGGATTAACATGCAATTGGTTTGTTGGAAGGAGAAAACCTTAGATTAGGTCAACCCGATAGTCACGGCAATTGACCCCTAATCCGGTACGAGTATTGAATACAGGCTCTACCAATAATAATCCTCCTACGATTGCAAAGGGCAAGATAGTTTTCTCAAACTAAGGTTGAATCACAAATGAGTAATTAACCCTAGAATTGGAGGGGTACAAATACCCGATGGTCACGGCGTATTTATATGTATTTCCCTTCCAAGCTTGGTGAGTCTAACACTAGGGCAATGGTCATGCAACCTAGTATTGGCTAAGTATGGATACACAGAGTTCTCATGCATACCCAAGGATTCAAAAACACCAAACAAGGATCACAAACAAACCTACATCGGGTGACCTTGGGATTTAGTTGCTCATAATCTCAAAATACATGAATAAAAGCATGAAAACAACTAAACCAAACATAAAAGCACTCCCTCCAACGATGAAAGTCGAAGAAGCATCCAAAGACGCCACTCGAAGGGGTGGCTTCCCGTCGTCTTCAACCTCCCAATTGCAAACCCTAGGAGTAGATCTCGCTCAAGATCGCACTCTCCTCGCCGATTCCTCCGTGGAAATGCCCTCCAAGCTCTCCTTCTTGGTTGGATCTAAAAATGGGGGTGTGGAGCTCCAAGAAGAGGCAAAAAGTTGACAAAAGAATGCCCTAGAAGTCTTTAAAAAGTGAAAGTTCGGGTGTCCTTACGGGCTTCCTCACGGGCGTGAGGTTGCCCGTGAGGCATCTAGAGACTTTCCCAGAAATTTTATCTCGGGGTGTTACAGTACCACTGCTACAATAACACTGCTACAGTACTGTCACTCTCTGGATCGCTTGCGGCCGACTTCACAGCCGTGAGGTTACCCGTGAGAACTTCCAGACTTAGCTATTTCTTCAAAATCTTCGCATTTCAGACTGCTACAGTGTCGCTACAGTGCCCGGTGCTCTAAAATCTCGATTTCCTTGTCAATTTCTCCGCCATTTACGACGTTGAGCTCACCAAGGCCTCATTTGTACCTGAAATATGAAATAAAATAATTTAGATGATAAGTGCTTGATTATATATTTTATAATATCAGGTTATATGCATTGAGCATCACTTTTATCAGGTTTTAGCATTAACAAGGTGTGTTTTGTGTTCTTTTGTGCAAACAGGGCTTTGGAGACATGACGTACAGGAAGAAGCAAAGATAGGGTGTGATGACACGTTTCAAGGCCACAATCAGAAGCTGTGTTCATATGCATGGTGGTGTTGCCAACTTTCGGAGGAGTACAAGTCACTACATAAACCGAAAGGGCACAAAGGCAGTAGTACGCCCATGTCCCAGCTTCCGTACAAAGAGAAGAAGGTTCTTGAGGATTTCAAAGTATAGAAAGCCACACACCCTACCACACGAGCGTGTGCCCGACCGTGTCGACTCCACGGAAGACTTCGGGGGAAAAAATCATGTTATGCTGAAAATCCACAAGGGCAGGCACAAGGGGGTGTGAGTGCCCCTGTGCCTTGCTGGAAAATTGAAAAACCATGAAACAGAAGGGCACAAGGGCACCCACACGGGCGTGTGGGTGCCCCTGTGGCCCTCCTGAGGAGCCACACGCCCATGTGGCTCATCCACATGGGCGTGTGAGACCTGAAAATTCAATTTTCAGGTCTCCAGAGAGGCACAAGGGCAGCCACACGCCCGTGTGGCTGCCCCTGTGGGCGTGTGGCTGCCCCTGTGGATTTTCCCGGTCCACAAGGGCACTCACACGCTCATGTGAGTGCCCCTGTGGCCTTCTGTCTCGACGTTTTTTTCCACACCGGCACTCACACGCCCGTGTGAGTGCCATTGTGGCGTTCTGGCGTCGAATTTCGAAAGCACAAGGGCGTGTGGCTCATCCACACGCCCATGTGGCCATCCACAAGGGCGTGTGAGACCCTCACACGCCCATGTGGTTTATAAAGGAGATGAGAAGGCCTTGAACTTTCATTCAAACCTTCGCGCCTTTTCTCCTTCGGACGCCTCCACGCGAAGAGACGCACCTCTTGGGTTTCTAACGCCTCTCCTTAGCTTATTTAAGGATTCTTGGGTGTTTTTCCGGCGATTTCCATCTCTTTCTTCATCAAAAAGCTCCGGTAAGCTCCAAGTTTTCCTAGTTCTTGCCATGAATTTTAAATTTCAGATCTGGTGATTTGTTGATGTTTTATGCATAAATCTTCCATGAGAACTATCATAATATGCATGCTTGTCGATTTAGGGGTAGTTTTTGATGTGGAAACCACCCAACCATGGCTTTTTGGCCATGGTCGGGCATCCACACGGGCGTGTGGCCCATCCACACGCCCGTGTGGATGAGGAGGATGATCCACAAGGGCGTGTGGAGGCCACACGCCCATGTGGATTTCTGCAGAGTGAAATTTTGTACTAACTTGCCCTGATTTTCACAGATATGGCCCCTAGGACCAAGAAGGTCGCCCACAAGCGCTCTCGCGCCGCTCGGGAGCCTTCTCCCACCGAGGAATTGGAGTTCGCCGTCCCTGAGCATCAGCAGCGATATGAGCGCTTACAGCGTCTCAAATTCGGACAGGCGCGCGTGATCGATTGGAAGGCACTCGAGGAGATTGACTTGGCCGATGAGGTGCGCGAGCTTACCGCTGTGGGAGGCTGGGACCGGCTACTTACTATTTGTGATCCCACTTATCGTGAGCTCACACTGGAGGTCTTGTCCTCGTTCGACTTCGACTGCGCTCGCCATGATTTTGAGAAGGAGGACACGATCCGCTTCAGGCTATTCGGTCAGTACCACTCCATGAGCCTCACGCAGTTCTCTGTTTTTCTCGGTCTATATGACAGAGACTATGTTCACACGGGGGAGTACGAGCAACTCATCGTCGATTACCCTATTGGACTCACCCCGAGTCGTGCGTACGGGACCATATGCGGAGGCTTCCAGTACGAGCCGGGATCTTCCAAGGCCACCATGCTCAGCCGTCCGGCCTACAGGTATATACATTCTATTTTCAGCAGGACCGTGACGGGACGAGGCGACAGCACTGGAGTTTTGAGCCGCCTCGACTTGCTTTACCTGTACACCATGGTCCAGAACATCCCCATGCATTTAGGCTTTGTTGTGGCGGATTACCTCCGCCATCAAAGCCATTACGTGCGGGTCGGTGTGATCTTTTCAGGAGTATACATTACCCGACTCGTTCGTGGCATGGGGTTGTCCGAGGCACTTCGAGGGATGGAGAGGGTCAGCATACCAGCACCCTTGGGGCTTGCATCTCTCCGAGCCATGCATATGGTGAAGAAGACGAGCACCGGCCGTTATATACTCGTAGTGGAGGCTGAGGAGGAGTCAGAAGAGGAGGCAGCCGACCCAGCAGACGCTCCTGATTCACCGGCACCCACAGCTGTGCCGATGGACACCGAGGCCCCTGCATCCGAGCCAGAGCAGCCCTCCACTCGAGCCCGTGACCGTTTGGCGAGGCTCGAGGTAGCAATCGGAGCTCTCCAGGGGGACATGGCGACTGTGCTCGCCAACCAGTCCATGATGATGTCGCAGTTGTCCATCATTCGACATCATCTGGAGAGCGACACCGCATCTGAGGCGACGACATCAGCACCACCACCAGCACCAGCAGCACCAGCAGAGTTTCCTGACGCATGAGGCGTCCTTGAGTCATTTTATTTTATCTTCTGTATTTTTATTTTCTGTAGTTTTATTTTCAGCATGCTAGTTGAGACTCTGTCTTTTATTTCTGTCATTTTTATTTTGTGGTTCTAGTTGTTTTTCGTTGTTTTTTTTTCTAATCTTGTTGAGCTTCATTGAACCCCCTGAATCCGCAGATAGTCTTGAGAGTATTGGGAAATGGAAATCAAGTTATGTACATGGCCATGTGACTACGTCACACGGCCATTTCACCTCCAAATGCCCGTTGAGCAAAACACACCCTTGTACAAGATTCCACCAACTATTTCACTTGGAATTCAGGGGAGTATTGTTTTTTGATTTTTACACAACCTCACATGCTTTGTTTTCAGAATTTATAATTTTATTGTGCTTGCATGTGTACATTGGGGACAATGTACATCTTAAGTGTTGGGGAGGGATCACTTTATACACCACTTTATTGTCTGTTTTCATTATATATGCTCATGCAACCTATGAGGGTTCACTTTAAGGTTAAGAGTTAGATTCTAGACTATAGGAGAGTTTCGAACACTAGATTTCATCATGCTCTAGTTGTCATCCAATTTTTTGAGAAATTTTTGTCCGATTGCCATTTATACACTCTACTCACTCATCAGACCTATAGAAGCTCTAGTTGAATGTTTTGAGACTTGTTAGTAGTTGTTTTATCTGAAAAAAAAAAAATAAATAAAAAAATAAATAAAAAAATATATATATATATATATATATATATATATATATATATATATATATATAGATATATATAGTTTAGCCATTGTGAATTCTTTCATGTATATAGTGGGTGAAAAGAGCTACTACCTTTGATTGTATGCAGCTACTCTCATAAGTCGGATACTAGTTATGCCCTAATGAGAGAAAGAGCTATCACAAGGGATATGTGAAAGCTAGCACCCTCGGTAGAAAGAGCTACCATCTCTAAAGTGTGAAAGCCACTCGGGAGGCCGCCTGAGAAAGGGCTACCTTAGAGATTGTGTGCAGCTACTACCATTCTTTTTGCTATTATATGAGTCTCGAGCAATAAAAACTGTAAGTAGTGGACATAGAGTCGAATTGAGATGAGTTTTTCCACACACACACGCTTTCGGATTTCTTTTTCTTTCTTGTCATTGGATTGTTTTCTAGAGCATTGACTGAACTGTTTGGTGTTAAATAGTTTTTCCCTTTGTTATAGAATCATACTCTCATACTTTTTAGTGAACCTGAGGCCAAGCACTTATTCTTTCTTTCCTTGTAATGAATCTTTAGTTTGCTTGAGGACAAGCAAAAGCTTAAGTGTGGGGGAGTTTGATAAGGGCTTGATTATATATTTTATAATATCAGGTTATATGCATTGAGCATCACTTTTATCAGGTTTTAGCATTAACAAGGTGTGTTTTGTGCTCTTTTGTGCAAACAGGGCTTTGGAGACATGACGTACAGGAAGAAGCAAAGATAGGGTGTGATGACACGTTTCAAGGCCACAATCAGAAGCTGTGTTCATATGCATGGGGGTGTTGCCAACTTTCGGAGGAGTACAAGTCACTACACAAACCGAAAGGGCACAAAGGCAGTAGTACGCCCATGTCCCAGCTTCCGTACAAAGAGAAGAAGGTTCTGTAGCATTTAATGTAGCACAAGGGCAGGCACAAGGGGGTGTGAGTGCCCCTGTGCCTTGCTGGAAAATTGAAAAAAACATGAAACAGAAGGGCACAAGGGCACCCACACGGGCGTGTGGGTGCCCCTGTGGCCCTCCTGAGGAGCCACACGCCCATGTGGCTCATCCACATGGGCGTGTGAGACCTGAAAATTTATTTTTCAGGTTTTCAGAGAGGCACAAGGGCAGCCACACGCCCGTGTGGCTGCCCCTGTGGATTTTCCAGGTCCACAAGGGCACTCACACGCCCGTGTGAGTGCCCTTGTGGGTTTCTGGCGTCGATTTTTGAAGGCACAAGGGCGTGTGGCTCATCCACACGCCCATGTGGCCATCCACAAGGGCGTGTGAGACCCTCACACGCCCATGTGGCTTATAAAGGAGATGAGAAGGCCTTGAACACTCATTCAAACCTTCGCGCCTTTTCTCCTTCCGACGCCTCCACGCGAAGAGACGCACCTCTTGGCTTCCTAACGCCTCTCCTTAGCTTATTTAAGGATTCTTGGGTGTTTTTCCGGCGATTTCCATCTTCTTCTTCATCAAAAATCTCCGGTAAGCTCCAAGTTTTTCTAGTTCTTGCCATGAATTTTGAATTTCAGATCTGGTGATTTGTTGATGTTTTATGCATAAATCTTCCATGAGAACTATCATAATATGCATGTTTGTCGATTTAGGGGTAGTTTTTGATGTGGAAACCACCCAACCATGACCTTTTGGCCATGGTCGGGCATCCACACGGGCGTGTGGCCCATCCACACGCCCGTGTGGATGAGGATGATGACCCACAAGGGCGTGTGGATCATCCACACGCCCATGTGGATTTCTGCACAGTGGAATTTTGCACTAACTTGCCCTGATTTTCACAGATATGGCCCCTAGAACCAAGAAGGTCGCCCACAAGCGCTCTCGCGCCGCTCGGGAGCCTTCTCCTCCCGAGGAACTGGAGTTCACCGTCCCTGAGCATCAGCAGCGATATGAGCGCTTACGGCGTCTCAAATTCGGACAGGCGCGCGTGATCGACCGGGAAGGCACTCGAGGAGATTGACTTGGCCGATGAGGTGCGCGAGCTTACCGCTGTGGGAGGCTGGGACCGGCTCCTTACTATTCGTGATCCCACTTATCGTGAGCTCACACTGGAGGTCTTTACCTCGTTCGACTTCGACCGCGCTCGCCATGATTTGGAGAGGGAGGACACGATCCGCTTCAGGCTATTCGGTCAGTACCACTCCATGAGCCTCACGCAGTTCTCTGTTTTTCTCGGTTTATATGACAGAGACTATGTTCACACGGGGGAGTACGAGCAACTCATCGTCGATTACCCTATTGGACTCACCCCGAGTCGTGCGTACGGGACCATATGCGGAGGCTTCCAGTACGAGCCGGGATCTTCCAAGGCCACCATGCTCAGCCGTCCGGCCTACAGGTATATACATTCTATTTTCAGCAGGACCGTGACGGGACGAGGCGACAGCACTGGAGTTTTGAGCCGCCTCGACTTGCTTTACCTATACACCATGGTCCAGAACATCCCCATGCATTTAGGCTTTGTTGTGGCGGATTACCTCCGCCATCAAAGGCATTACTTGCGGGTCGGTGTGATCTTTTCAGGAGTATACATTACCTGACTCGTTCGTGGCATGGGGTTGTCCGAGGCACTTCGAGGGATGGAGAGGATCAGCATACCAGCACCCTTGGGGCTTGCATCTCTCCGAGCCATGCGTTTGGTGAAGAAGACGAGCACTGGAAGTTATATACTCGCAGCGGAGGCTGAGGAGGAGGAGTCAGAAGAGGAGGGAGCCGACCCAGCAGACGCTCCTGATTCGCCGGCACCCACAGCTGTGCCGATGGACACCGAGGCCCCTGCATCCGAGCCAGAGCCAGAGCAGCCCTCCACTCGAGCCCGTGACCGTTTGGCGAGGCTCGAGGTGGCAGTTGGAGCTCTCCAGGGGGACATGGCGACTGTGCTCGCCAACCAGTCCATGATGATGTCGCAATTGTCCATCATTCGACATCTTCTGGAGAGCGACACAGCATTTGAGGCGACTGATAAGTTCTTGCATGTACATATTATTTGAGATGTTTTTCCTTGCATGAGCATCACATTTTTCAGGTTATATTTCTCATTTCGTGTGTTTTTGTGTTCTTTCGTGCAATTAGGGTTGTGAAGAAGGTTTATGCGAAGAAAAGCAGGATTAGGTCATAATGGTGCCAAGTGCAGCTCTTTTGTGCAAATACAAAGTTCAAGACACAAATCGGGTTCAAACGAGGGGGTATGTGCCAACTTCTAAAGGCTTTAAGACAATTCTTGTAGAAGGACACGAAGGGAGTCATGCTCGCTTGTTCGGATTTGTTAAAAGATTTCAAAAGCTCTCCAAGGGTTTTTCATCATCAAGAAATGCCACATGACCTTTCACATGGGCGTGTGTCCGTCCGTGTGACCTCAGGAGAAGAAACGGGCGAAATCGGGGACCAATAAGCAAGTTTCCACAGGGATGAAATTTCACATGGGCGTGTGGAATTTCCACACGGCCGTGTGGAATTTCCACACGGCCGTGTGGCTCATCCACACGCCCGTATGGATCCTCGAGATGGCCAATTATAAAGCCGTTCTGAAGCGTTATTTTGGGGGACTTTTTCCTAACTTTGGGGAGAGGTTCGGCTAGGGTTTGAGAGGGTTTTTGCTGCGTTTTGGGGGCGTTTCTTCACCGATTTCAACACCGATTCCTTCCAAGGAGAGCTATTGGGGGAGCCTTCGACAACTTCGATTCGGCAAGGTGTGCCCTAGGCTTAGAGGAAGGATCCGTGGAGAAGAAGAAACAGCCCTCATAGGCCATCAACACGAAGCTTAAGGGGGTTTTCTTTATGGATTTCTTGCACTTATCTTCATTTATTTTGATGAACTTGTATTTCTCCATGGAGGGCTAAACCCCTAGTGGGTACTTGGACTTGTAAACCCTAGGTTTTCTATGTTTCATTGACTTTAATGCTTTTATTCAATTTGAGTTTAAATTTGAGTTTCAATCTTGTGTGCTTAATTGTTTCTCCCTTAGAGTGACACTAGGGTTGAGGGCTAATCCAATCATCCTTTTGACGAGTGACCATCACCATTAGGATTAGATTAACCAAGATTGAAGAGGGTCGAGAGGGTGAGTTGAGAGGTAGCGACACGTCCCCTTTCCCCTCCGGTGTGGTTTTCCCTACCTTCTTATTCCAAGTATTACCTTCGATCTCAAAGAGAGTTAGGCGTTGAGAGAGGCCTTTCCGCCGGGACTTATTTGTGATTTGGGATCTTTCGCCTGGACCAAAGGGATTGATCTATAGTTGGGAATAGGGTTCACCGCTTGGAATCCCTATAGCGTAGCGCAGTCATACGTGGTGTGAGGTGTCGAGAGTCTTCTCTCCGCCGGGACCTCGTAGGGGACTAGTCAAGGTTGACCTTAGATTTGGGATCTTGTATCTTTGGTTTCCACGACTCTTGAAATCTCTATTGAGTAAAAGTATTTGAAGTCTTGCACTTGAAACAAGGAACCTAGGGGGAGCAGTGTCCGAGTACCCCATTCTTATCTCGATCTTTTCCTACACTCTAGCTTTAACTTTCAGTTCTTAATTTCTGTTTTAAATTACTTTTTAATCTCATCAAAAATTGGTTTTCTTTGGCTACCTAGCGAAGTGTTTTTGTTTCTATCGTCTACTCCCTGTGGATTCGACTACCCACCCGTTGGGTACTTTATTACTTCGACACCCGTGCACTTGCGGAACACACACGCAAGGGTATGTCAAGTTTTTGAGTATTTGAAGTCTTGCACTTGAAACAAGGAACCTAGGGGGAGCAGTGTCCGAGTACCCCATTCTTATCTCGATCTTTTCCTACACTCTAGCTTTAACTTTCAGTTCTTAATTTCTGTTTTAAATTACTTTTTAATCTCATCAAAAATTGGTTTTCTTTGGCTACCTAGCGAAGTGTTTTTGTTTCTATCGTCTACTCCCTGTGGATTCGACTACCCACCCGTTGGGTACTTTATTACTTCGACACCCGTGCACTTGCGGAACACACACGCAAGGGTGTGTCAAGTTTTTGGCGCCGTTGCCGGGGAGTAGGCGTTTAAGGAACTCTTATACTTTGCTATTTTAGTCATTCATTTATCTTTTATTGTTTGTCTATTTCATCTTTCTTACTTTCACCGTTCTCATTTATTTTATTTTCTTTGTACATATCTAACATGAAGGATGGTTGATTCAATTACATCTTTTTCCATACAAAATGAAGCTTACAATGCAGGGACTGATAAACGTTTTGGAACAATGCAGCGAAGTTATTCCTATTGTAACACTTATCGGTCTAGTCATAGGAACTCCCCCAACATCTCATGGAATGTGTGTGAACAACATTGGCAAACCCCACAATCCGGATTTGAAGAGCACATTCCATCACATGAGCAAGATCATATCCTAAAAAGTCTATTGGCAGGATTTATTCAGAGATCTGAGGCTCCCCTAGTTGAAGAATCTCAAGACGAAAATTTGAACTTGAATGATGTGTTGGCTAAGTTTATCCAGAACACTGAAGCCAGTATCAAAGCCTCTGAGATTTCACAGCAAACTCAACAAGATTTTAATCATGGCTTCGAGAACCAAACAGAGGGACTTGTTGAGGATGTTTCTTTAGAAAATGACAAGGAAGAATGCGAGAACAATGAGCAAGTGGGGGAGAAGGAACAAGATGTTGCCGAGAATCAAATGGAGGGAGAAGAGCCCCAATTTGAGAATAACGAGTGCTTGAATGGACAACATGCTTATAAGGAGGAAGCTTTGGGAGAGGGTTTGTTGAAACCATATTTCGTTCAAGTTGAAAACGTCAAAGAAGCAAACCCCAAGGCAATGGAACAAGTGCCTCTGCTTGGAATTGATCAACAATCAAAATTTTCAAAAAAGGTCTCAAGAATTGAAGATGATGTGGGTAGGAGGCTCAAACCATCCAAGGACTCACCGAAGTTGAGAATGAACAATTCCTACCCCAATTTGTTTCCGTGGAGACCTAAAGTAAAATTGTTCAAGCCTCCAATAAAAGTGAATCACCGACGAGATACAATTGTGCTCATGGGAAGTAGCTACGCAAGATATAGTCAGGAGGAGCACACCCTTTTCAAGCCACCATGAGTAAGGATAAAGGTACGTCAAGCTAGTGACGTAAAACAAGCGCTTCTTGGGAGGCAACCCAAGTTTTAAAAATTCATTGCACTTGTTTTAGCTAGTTTTAATTTCTGCAATGTAGTTTTTGTTTTGTTTTAGTTTTTGTTGTTTCATCTTCGGTGTAGTGCACCATAGTCGTTTCTAGATGCAAATCCATGTTTACATCGTTTCGGCAAGTTTGAGTGTTCATCCTGTGAATTCGTCGAGTTTTCGGCCATGTTTATGCTAGATTTCATTTTCTGCGGTGTTTGCATGTGTTTTCCATTAGTTTACGCAGATTTTGAACAAAATCGGGCTGAAAATGGATCCACATGGCCACGTGGATTTTCCACGTGGCCATGTGGATGGATTATGTTGGGTTTTCTGGGTATGCGAGAGAATCCACATGGCCATGTGGAATTTCCACATGGCCATGTGAAAAATTTGGAGCTCATTTGGCAAAGATTGAATTTTCACATGCCCATTTGGAAATTCCACATGAGCATATGAGTACTATTCATGAGCTGCAGATTTCCAATCCAGAGAAGACACACGGCCATGTGGAATTTCCACATGGCCATGTGGATTTGTTTAGAATTTTTCCAAGCGATCCAGAGAATCCACACGGGCATGTGGAATTTCCACATGGCCGTGTGGAAATTCAGGCATTGTGAAGGGGCTCATCCAGAGAAAACACATGGCCATGTGGAATTTCCACATGGCCATGTGGACTGCTTAAGTTTGAAAGAAGCCCTTCTTCTTTCATTTCATCTTTGCGCCTCTTCACATTCAAACGCCTCCATATCAAGGATCGCGACCATACATCTTCTTCTTCTTCCATTTGCTCGCTTATTTATAGGATTTGGGTGTTTTAATCGGAGTTTTATCATGCTATGGACCATCATCTGGTAAGCCCTCTTTTCTCTCTTCTTGCCATGAATTTTCTTTCTTGGATTTGGGTGATGATTCTTGTGTTTTAGCATGCTATTTTCATGGGAAATACTTGCTTTTATGCTATAAACACCAATGGTGGAAGTATGGCAACTTTGCACGCGTCAAAGTGGATCAACCATGGCTGTATAGCCATGGCCGAAGATCCACACGGCCATGTGGATATTCCACATGGCCGTGTGGATCATAAAGGGGAGGTTTTCTCATCCAGAGGGTCCACACGGCCGTGTGGAAATTCCACACGGCCATGTGGATCCCTGGCACTTAGTTTTTTTACCCTGAAATAACCCGTTTGCCTCTCTTTTGCGCAGAAAAGCCTCCAAGGACAAGAAAATGTGCACATAAGCGTCCTTGTGGGCCTCGTGAGCCCTCGCCTAAGCCGTTGAAGTTCCCCGTAACCAAACTTCAAATCGAACTTGAGCACTTCTCAAGGCTCAAGTTCGGCAAGATACGGACCCTTGACTCGCAAGCGTTGGCCGCGATTCACCATGAACAAGTGGAAGAGTTGGCGGACGTGATGATGGCGAGAGACACCGACTCCACCATGTCTCCCGCACCCCGAGCACCACGTGAATCACCCGCATCACCAGCAGCACCAGCAGATGATAACGCTTGAGGCGTCTTTCTTTTAGTTGTTTCTTTTTCTTGTACTAGTTTATTTGCATGTCGCTTTATCTCTGTTACTCAGAAAGGGTTTACCTTCTGAGCTCTATCTTACTGTTTTCAGTTGTAGTTTGTTTGTTTCGAGTTTAAGCGTGTACGTCATGCTTATAAACTCTCGTTGTTTATCTTTTGTGTTGAGCTTTACTGAACCCCTTTTGTGATGTGCAGATGGTCATGTCAGTCCTGTATTGAGGAATAGTCATAGGCACGGCCATGAGGATTTTCCACATGGCCGTGTGAGCTTCACAACCCGTCGCAGCTTCACTTCCCCCGTTTGCAGCTCCACTCAAATTCTACATTCGGAGCCAAGGGGAGTGTCGTTTTTAATCCCCACGCCCTCATGTTTTATTTATATTCTGTTTTTGTATGCTTGCATGAGTACAATGAGGGCATTGTACATCTTAAGTGTGGGGGGGAGTTCACGTTGCAAACGTTCTCTATGTATGTATGCTCATCACTCATATGCTCATCTAGCCAATGATAGTTCACCTTAAAAGACAAGGATTGCAGTCTTGAATTTAGGAGAATTTTAAACATCGTTTGTACTCATGCTCTAGTTTACTCGAAAAACATAGAAATTTTTTGTCTGATTGCATTGCTTACACCTTTCTTGCTCTCTTAACCCTGATAACTCTAGTTCAGTGCCGAAAGGACCTTAGTTTTCTTTTTTTTGAAAAAAAAAAAAAAAAAGGAAGAATGCCTTTATTTGTTTACTTGTTTTCGGAGTGGAAAGAGCTACCACCTATGTTGTATGCAGCTACTCTCATAAGTCGGATACTAGCTATGCCCTAATGAGAGAAAGAGCTATCTAATAGGCTGTGTGAAAGCTAACACTCAAAGGTGGAAAGAGCTACCACCTCAAAGCGTGAAAGCCGTCCAGGAGGCATCTTGGGAAATGGCTACCTTCGAGGTTGTGTGCAGCTACTACCTATTTTTTGTCCTTAAATAAGTCCTTTTCAATAAGAACTTTTAAGAGTGAACTTAGGGTTGGCATGAGTAAGCATACACACACACACGCAGTCAGATTCTAGTTTCTTTGTACTTTGTGTTTTTGCTAGAGCATTGGTTTTTATCTTTCTATGTTGCAAATTGTTCCTTTGTTTAAGAATGCTCTCCTTACATACTTTTTGGTGAACTTAAGGCTAAGCACTTCTATCACTCTACTTGTGGATTTTATTGTATAAATTTTGCTTGAGGACAAGCAAAAGCTTAAGTGTGGGGGAGTTTGATAAGTGCTTGCATGTACATATTATTTGAGATGTTTTTCCTTGCATGAGCATCACATTTTTCAGGTTATATTTCTCATTTCGTGTGTTTTTGTGTTCTTTCGTGCAATTAGGGTTGTGAAGAAGGTTTATGCGAAGAAAAGCAGGATTAGGTCATAATGGTGCCAAGTGGAGCTCTTTTGTGCAAATACAAAGTTCAAGACACAAATCGGGTTCAAACGAGGGGGTATGTGCCAACTTCTAAAGGCTTTAAGACAATTCTTGTAGAAGGACACGAAGGCAGTCATGCTCGCTTGTTCGGATTTGTTAAAAGATTTCAAAAGCTCTCCAAGGGTTTTTCATCATCAAGAAATGCCACATGACCTTTCACATGGGCGTGTGTCCGTCCGTGTGACCTCAGGAGAAGAAACGGGCGAAATCGGGGACCAATAAGCAAGTTTCCACAGGGCTGAAATTTCACATGGGCGTGTGGAATTTCCACACGGCCGTGTGGAATTTCCACAAGGCCGTGTGGCTCATCCACACGCCCGTGTGGATCCTCGAGATGGCCAATTATAAAGCCGTTCTGAAGCGTTATTTTGGGGGACTTTTTCCTAACTTTGGGGAGAGGTTCGGCTAGGGTTTGAGAGGGTTTTTGCTGCGTTTTGGGGGCGTTTCTTCACCGATTTCAACACCGATTCCTTCCAAGGAGAGCTATTGGGG
The DNA here is from genome assembly GCA_902712375.1 of Dioscorea dumetorum. Taxonomy (NCBI): domain Eukaryota; kingdom Viridiplantae; phylum Streptophyta; class Magnoliopsida; order Dioscoreales; family Dioscoreaceae; genus Dioscorea; species Dioscorea dumetorum. Next base: position 2,835,768 of record CACTHL010000222.1, read on the forward strand.
GAGCCTTCGACAACTTCGATTCGGCAAGGTGTGCCCTAGGCTTGGAGGAAGGATCCGTGGAGAAGAAGAAACAGCCCTCATAGGCCATCAACACGAAGCTTAAGGGGGTTTTCTTTATGGATTTCTTGCACTTATCTTCATTTATTTTGATGAACTTGTATTTCTCCATGGAGGGCTAAACCCCTAGTGGGTACTTGGACTTGTAAACCCTAGGTTTTCTATGTTTCATTGACTTTAATGCTTTTATTCAATTTGAGTTTAAATTTGAGTTTCAATCTTGTGTGTTTAATTGTTTCTCCCTTAGAGTGACACTAGGGTTGAGGGCTAATCCAATCATCCTTTTGACGAGTGACCATCACCATTAGGATTAGATTAACCAAGATTGAAGAGGGTCGAGAGGGTGAGTTGAGAGGTAGCGACACGTCCCCTTTCCCCTCCGGTGTGGTTTTCCCTACCTTCTTATTCCAAGTATTACCTTCGATCTCAAAGAGAGTTAGGCGTTGAGAGAGGCCTTTCCGCCGGGACTTATTTGTGATTAGGGATCTTTCGCCTGGACCAAAGGGATTGATCTATAGTTGGGAATAGGGTTCACCGCTTGGAATCCCTATAGCGTTGCGCAGTCATACGTGGTGTGAAGTGTCGAGAGTCTTCTCTCCGCCGGGACCTCGTAGGGGACTAGTCAAGGTTGACCTTAGATTTGGGATCTTGTATCTTTGGTTTCCACGACTCTTGAAATCTCTATTGAGTAAAAGTATTTGAAGTCTTGCACTTGAAAAAAGGAACCTAGGGGGAGCAGTGTCCGAGTACCCCATTCTTATCTCGATCTTTTCCTACACTCTAGCTTTAACTTTCAGTTCTTAATTTCTGTTTTAAATTACTTTTTAATCTCATCAAAAATTGGTTTTCTTTGGCTACCTAGCGAAGTGTTTTTGTTTCTATCGTCTACTCCCTGTGGATTCGACTACCCACCCGTTGGGTACTTTATTACTTCGACACCCGTGCACTTGCGGAACACACACGCAAGGGTGTGTCAAGTTTTTGAGTATTTGAAGTCTTGCACTTGAAACAAGGAACCTAGGGGGAGCAGTCTCCGAGTACCCCATTCTTATCTCGATCTTTTCCTACACTCTAGCTTTAACTTTCAGTTCTTAATTTCTGTTTTAAATTACTTTTTAATCTCATCAAAAATTGGTTTTCTTTGGCTACCTAGCGAAGTGTTTTTGTTTCTATCGTCTACTCCCTGTGGATTCGACTACCCACCCGTTGGGTACTTTATTACTTCGACACCCGTGCACTTGCGGAACACACACGCAAGGGTGTGTCAAGTTTTTGGCGCCGTTGCCGGGGAGTAGGCGTTTAAGGAACTCTTATACTTTGCTATTTTAGTCATTCATTTATCTTTTATTGTTTGTCTATTTCATCTTTCTTACTTTCACCGTTCTCATTTATTTTATTTTCTTTGTACATATCTAACATGAAGGATGGTTGATTCAATTACATCTTTTTCCATACAAAATGAAGCTTACAATGCGGGGGCGATAAACGTTTTGGAACAATGCAGCGAAGTTATTCCTATTGTAACACTTATCGGTCTAGTCATAGGAACTCCCCCAACATCTCATGGAATGTGTGTGAACAACATTGGCAAACCCCACAATCCGGATTTGAAGAGCACATTCCATCACATGAGCAAGATCATATCCTAAAAAGTCTATTGGCGGGATTTATTCGAGAGATCCGAGGCTCCCCTAGTTGAAGAATCTCAAGACGAAAATTTGAACTTGAATGATGTGTTGGCTAAGTTTATCCGTAACACCGAAGCCAGTATCAAAGCCTCTGAGATTTCACAGCAAACTCAACAAGATTTTAATCATGGCTTCGAGAACCAAACAGAGGGACTTGTTGAGGATGTTTCTTTAGAAAATGACAAGGAAGAATGCGAGAACAATGAGCAAGTGGGGGAGAAGGAACAAGATGTTGCCGAGAATCAAATGGAGGGAGAAGAGCCCCAATTTGAGAATAACGAGTGCTTGAATGGACAACATGCTTATAAGGAGGAAGCTTTGGGAGAGGGTTTGTTGAAACCATATTTCGTTCAAGTTGAAAACGTCAAAGAAGCAAACCCCAAGGCAATGGAACAAGTGCCTCTGCTTGGAATTGATCAACAATCAAAATTTTCAAAAAAGGTCTCAAGAATTGAAGATGATGTGGGTAGGAGGCTCAAACCATCCAAGGACTCACCGAAGTTGAGAATGAACAATTCCTACCCCAATTTGTTTCCGTGGAGACCTAAAGTAAAATTGTTCAAGCCTCCAATAAAAGTGAATCACCGACGAGATACAATTGTGCTCATGGGAAGTAGCTACGCAAGATATAGTCAGGAGGAGCACACCCTTTTCAAGCCACCATGAGTAAGGATAAAGGTACGTCAAGCTAGTGACGTAAAACAAGCGCTTCTTGGGAGGCAACCCAAGTTTTAAAAATTCATTGCACTTGTTTTAGCTAGTTTTAATTTCTGCAATGTAGTTTTTGTTTTGTTTTAGTTTTCTGTTGTTTCATCTTCGGTGTAGTGCACCATAGTCGTTTCTAGATGCAAATCCATGTTTACATCGTTTCTGGCAAGTTTGAGTGTTCATCCTGTGAATTCGTCGAGTTTTCGGCCATGTTTATGCTAGATTTCATTTTCTGCAGTGTTTGCATGTGTTTTCCATTAGTTCTGCAGATTTTGAACAAAATCTGGGCTGAAAATGGATCCACATGGCCACGTGGATTTTCCACGTGGCCATGTGGATGGATTATGTTGGGTTTTCTGGGTATGCAGAGAATCCACATGGCCATGTGGAATTTCCACATGGCCATGTGAAAAATTTGGAGCTCATTTGGCAAAGATTGAATTTTCACATGCCCATGTGGAAATTCCACATGAGCATATGAGTACTATTCATGAGCTGCAGATTTCCAATCCAGAGAAGACACACGGCCATGTGGAATTTCCACATGGCCATGTGGATTTGTTTAGAATTTTTCCAAGCGATCCAAAGAATCCACACGGGCATGTGGAATTTCCACATGGCCGTGTGGAAATTCAGGCATTGTGAAGGGGCTCATCCAGAGAAAACACATGGCCATGTGGAATTTCCACATGGCCATGTGGACTGCTTAAGTTTGAAAGAAGCCCTTCTTCTTTCATTTCATCTTTGCGCCTCTTCACATTCAAACGCCTCCATATCAAGGATCGCAACCATACATCTTCTTCTTCTTCCATTTGCTCGCTTATTTATAGGATTTGGGTGTTTTAATCGGAGTTTTATCATGCTATGGACCATCATCTGGTAAGCCCTCTTTTCTCTCTTCTTGCCATGAATTTTCTTTCTTGGATTTGGGTGATGATTCTTGTGTTTTAGCATGCTATTTTCATGGGAAATACTTGCTTTTATGCTATAAACACCAATGGTGGAAGTATGGCAACTTTGCACGCGTCAAAGTGGATCAACCATGGCTGTATAGCCATGGCCACTTTCAAATTATAAAAGCCGCCTTGTGATAATTTTTAGGGATCTTTTTGGCCACTTTCGAGAGACAAGGTGGCTAGGGCTTGGAAGGAGTTCTTTGCGGTTTTGGGAAGCTTTCCTCACCAACTTGGATCGATTCCTCCTCCGTCATAGCGTCAAGGAAGCCATCGGCGACCTAGCTTCGGAGTGGATTCAATCCAGACGTGGAAACTACCCATCAAGACTATCATCACGGATTTAAGGGGGTTATTCTTTATGTCTTTGGAACTTATTTCTGAATTTATTATTTGTTTTGTGACTCGCTCCATGGAGAGCTAAACCCCTAGAGGTTATTCGGACATGTAAACCCTAGGATTCTTATTTTCATTAGATTTAAATTGTGTTTCTTTTCGAATTTATCAGATTGAGTTTTACTCTTGAGTTCTTAATGCATGTTTGTGCTTTTGATTTCATTATTAATTGCCTTGCATGTTTTATTCAATCTAGTGAAGAGAGAGATCACCGCTAGGTTTAGAATTACCAAGAGTAAAGAGGGTTGAGAGGGTGAGCCGTGAGATAGCGGAGTATCCCCTTTCCCTTCCGACAGATATTTCCTATCTCCATATTCCCTAAGTGTCAAGCAACCATATGTGGTGTGAGGCGTCGAGAGAATTCTCCGCCGGGACCTCGTAGGGGGTTAGGGATCTTCCACCTGGAGGCAGGGTTAGATCTACTTTTAGGAATTGGTCATAACTTTGGGATCCCTAGAGTTTTAAGCAGTCATATGTGGTGTGAGGCGTCGAGAGAATTCTCCGCCGGGACCTCGCAGGGGACTAGTTATCGGTGACCTGGAGGCAGGGGCCGTTATACCTTTGGATACCCACGACTCATTGTCTTCGTTTAGAAACACTCGTAATCTACATCCAACACCCAAATCCTAGGGGGAGCATTGTCCGGATACCTCACTTTTATTGATTGAGAACTTTCTTCCTTTTATTTCCTGCGCACTTGTGGTGACACTCTTAGTGTTGGCCATTAGATCATCAAACACTACGTTCATTAGGCTAGATAACAAGAGAGGGGCTATTACTAGTACTTCTGTTCCCTGTGGTTCGACAACCCGACCCTTTGGGTCCACTTTTATTACTTGACGACCCGTGCACTTGCGGTAACGCAAGGGGTTGACACACATCACCCTGTTGTGTTGTTGCGGAGACGCATCAGAGATGGTAGCTCTTTCTACCGAGGGTGCTAGCTTTCACATATCCCCTGTGATAGCTCTTTCTCTCATTAGGGCATAACTAGTATCCGACTTATGAGAGTAGCTGCATACAATCAAAGGTAGTAGCTCTTTTCACCCCCTATATACACGAAAGAATTCACAATTGCTAAACTATATATATCTTTTTTTTTTTTTCCAAATAAAACAACTACTAACAAGTCTCAAAACATTAAACTAGAGCTTCTATAGGTCTAATGAGTGAGTAGAGTGCATAAATGGCAATCGGACAAAAATTTCTCAAAAAATTGGATGACAACTAGAGCATGATGAAATCTAGTGTTCGAAGCTCTCCTATAATCTAGAATCTAACTCTTAACCTTAAAGTGAACCTTCATAGGTTGCATGAGCATATATAATGAAAACAAAGAATAAAGTGGTGTATAAAGTGATCCCTCCCCCACACTTAAGATGTACATTGTCCCCAATGCACACATGCAAGCACAATAAAATTATAAATTCTGAAAACAAAGCATGTGAGGGTGTGCAAAAATCAAAATAATACTCCCCTGAATTCCAAGTGAAATAGTTGGTGGAATCTTGTACAAGGGTGTGTTTGGCTCAACGGGCATTTGGAGGTGAAATGGCCGTGTGACCTAGTCACACGGCCATGTACATAACTTGATTTCCATTTCCCAAGACTCTCAAGACTATCTGCGGATTCAGGGGGTTCATTGAAGCTTAACAAGATTAGAAAATAAAACAACGAAAAACAACTAGAACCAAAAAATAAAAATGACAGAAATAAAAGACAGAGTCTCGACTAGCATGCTGAAAATAAAACTACAGAAAATAAAAATACAGAAGATAAAATAAAATGACTCAAGGACGCCTCATGCGTCAGGAAACTCTGCTGGTGCTGCTGGTGGTGCTGGTGGTGGTGATGTCGTCGCCTCAGATACGGTGTCGCTCTCCAGAAGATGTCGAATGATGGACAACTGCGACATCATCATGGACTGGTTGGCGAGCACAGTCGCCATGTCCCCCTGGAGAGCTCCAACTGCCACCTCGAGCCTCGCCAAACGGTCACGGGCTCGAGTGGAGGGTTGCTCTGGCTCTGGCTCAGATGCAGGGGCCTCGGTGTCCATCGGCACGGCTATGGGTGCCGGTGAATCAGGAGCGTCTGCTCGGTCGGCTGCCTCCTCTTCTGACTCCTCCTCCTCAGCCTCCACTGCGAGTATATAACGGCCGGTGCTCGTCTTCTTCACCATACACATGGCTCCGAGGGATGTAAGCCCCAAGGGTGCTGGTATACTAATCCTCTCCATCCCTCGAAGTGCCTCGGACAACCCCATGCCACGAACGAGTCGGGTAATGTATACTACTGAAAAGATCACACCGACCCGCAAGTAATGGCTTTGATGGCGGAGGTAATCCGCCACAACAAAGCCTAAATGCATGGGGATGTTCTGGACCACGGTGTATAGGTAAAGCAAGTCGAGGCGGCTCAAAACTCCAGTGCTGTCGCCTCGTCCCGTCACGGTCCTGCTGAAGATAGAGTGTATATACCTGTAGGCCGGAGGGCTGAGCATGGTGGCCTTGGAAGATCCCGGCTCGTACTGGAAACTTCCGCATATGGTCCCGTACGCACGACTCTGGGTGAGTCCAATAGGGTAATCGACGATGAGTTGCTCGTACTCCCCCGTGTGAACATAGTCTCTGTCATATAAACCGAGAAAAAAAGAGAACTGCGTGAGGCTCTTGGAGTGGTACTGACTGAATAGCCTGAAGCGGATCGTGTCCTCCTTCTCAAAATCATGGCGAGCGCGGTCGAAGTCGAACGAGGACAAGACCTCCAGTGTGAGCTCACGATAAGTGGGATCACGAATAGTGAGGAGCCGGTCCCAGCCTCCCACGGCGGTAAGCTCGCGCACCTCATCGACCAAGTCAATCTCCTTGAGTGCCTTCCAATCGATCATGTGCGCCTGTCCGAATTTGAGACGCTGTAAGCGCTCATATCGATGCTGATGCTCAGGGACGGCGAACTCCAATTCCTCGGGAGGAGAAGGCTCCCGAGCGGCGTGAGAGCGCTTGTGGGCGACCTTCTTGGTTCTAGGGGCCATATCTGTGAAAATCAGGGCAAGTTAGTACAAAATCTTACTATGCAGATATCCACATGGGCTTGTGGATCATCCTCATCATCTACACGGGCGTGTGGACGGGCCACACGCCCGTGTGGATGCCGGACCATGGCCAAAAGGCCATGGTTGGGTGGTTTCCACACCTTAAAACAACCCTAAATCGACAAACATGCACACTATGATAGTTTCCATGAAGAATTTATGCATAAAACATCAACAAATCACCAAATCTGAAATTCAAAATTCATGGCAAGAACTAGGAAAACTTGGAGCTTACCGGAGATTTTTGATGAAGAAGAAGATGGAAATCGCCGGAAAAACAAGCAAGAATCCTTAAATAAGCTAAGGAGAGGCGTTAGGAACCCAAGAGGTGCGTCTCTTCGCGTGGAGGCGTCGGAAGGAGAAAAGGCGCGAAGGTTTGAATGAGTGTTCAAGGCCTTCTCATCTCCTTTATAAGCCACATGGGCGTGTGAGGGTCTCACACGCCCTTGTGGATGGCCACATGGGCGTGTGGATGAGCCACACGCCCTTTGTGCCTTCAAAATTCGACGCCAGAACGCCACAAGGGCACTCACACGGGCGTGTGAGTGCCGGTGTGGATTAAAAAAGTCGAGACAGAAGGCCACAGGGACACTCACATGGGCGTGTGAGTGCCCTTGTGGACCTGGAAAATCCACAGGGGCAGCCACACGGGCGTGTGGCTGCCCTTGTGCCTCTCTGGAGACCTGAAAATTGAATTTTCAGGTCTCACACGCCCATGTGGATGAGCCACATGGGCGTGTGGCTCCTCAGGAGGGCCACAGGGGCATCCACACGCCCGTGTGGGTGCCCTTGTGCCCTTCTGTTTCATGTTTTTTTCAGTTTTCCAGCAAGCCACAGGGGCACTCACACCCCCTTGTGCCTGCCCTTGTGGAATTTCAGCCTAACATGAAACAGTTAAGTACAAGGCCAATTCCTTAACTTTAAATCTCTAAATCATTCTAGATCAAGCCACACATGTATAATTATCATGAAACACCAAGAATAAACAATAAAAACACAGCAACGACAGAATTAACGCAAAGTCGCCTACTCAAGCTAATTATTACTACAGAATTGAAAAACTAACTATGAAAGCAATAAAATGACTTGGGTTACCTCCCAAGAAGTGCTTGTTTTACGTCATTAGCTCGACGTACCTGTTCCTCTATGGGGCTCATGCAAGTGAGATGTGTTCTTGGCAGCCTTTACCTGAAAATTCAGACAATATGGTTGCGTGGGAGGCGAGTGATGAGAAATCTTGTTACCACTTGAAAAGCCATCACCTTCTTCTTGTGTATGTGTATCTTTTACACTCTTTTGGTGCTTCTTGCGGTGACGCCTTGATCTAGTCAGTCTACTGAAAATCCTCTTCAGAATTCCTGGTTGTGGTTGATCCTCGATCACTCGAACCTCCTGCAGACTTGATTCACCCTTTTCAAACTCAGGCCACCCCTCATATGGGTCAGGGTGAAACATCTCCTGCATATACTCATCGACAAGCTCATCATTAGCATCAACAAAATAACATGTGTCATCAAATTCGTGAGGGTGCTTCATAGCATCTGTAAGGCGATAAGTGATCTTTTCGTCTCCAATGCGCAGCGTCAATTCGCCTCCCTCCATGTCTATCAGTGCCTTGGAGGTTCGAAGGAATGGCCTCCCCAAAATCAACGGCACTTCCACATCCTCATCGACATCAAGTACTACAAAATCTACAGGAAAAATATATTTGTCAATCTTAATCAAAACATCTTCAATGATACCTCTAGGATGTGGAATTGAGCGATCAGCTAGCTGCAACGTCATTTGAGTTGGCCGTGGCTCTCCTAGCCCCAATTTCTGGAAAAACTTGTACGGCATCACGTTGATGCTTGCTCCTGAATCAGCTAACGCTTTCTCTTGGCCTAAACCCCCGATGACACAAGGGATAATGAAACTCCCAGGATATTTCTTCTTGCTTGGGAGGTTCTTTTGGAGTATTGCTGAGCAACTTCCATCCAGTATCACAGCTGCACTTTCTTCAATTTTCCTTTTGTTAGTCAAAAGATCTTTCAAAAATTTTGCATACCTGGCCATTTGTGATAATGCCTCTACAAAAGGGATGTTGATGTGCAGTTGTTTGAACAACTCCAGAAATTTCCTGTTATGCTCCTCCGTTTGGTCCTTCTTCAGCCGTGAAGGGTATGGTACTCGAGGTACGTAAGCAGGAGGTGTTGCTGCAACTTCCTTCTCTTTCTCTTGGGCCTTAGGCCGCACTCGCTCTGGTTCTTGTGCAGTCTTCTTTTCTTGCACCTTATTCTCCACCTCTCGCCCGCTTCTCAACGTGATCGCTTTCACGTGCTCTCTTGGGTTTGTCTCTGTATTGCTCGGCAGGCTTCCTTGAGGTCTATCGGCCAAGGATTTTGCTATTTGGCCCACTTGCGTCTCCAAGTTGTGCAATGACGCAGTGTGGTTGCGCAGCGTCGCCTCCACGTTCTGAAACCTGGTGTTAGTAGATTGAATAAACTTAGAAAGTACCTTTTCAAGTTCAGAAACTCTCTCTGGAATAGAAGGCTGTTGTGGGAAACCCGGAGGAGCTGCTTGCTTCTGCTGGCCCTGATTGCTCCATGAGAAGTTCGGATGGTTCCTCCATCCCTGATTGTAGGTATTTGAATAAGGGTTCCCTTGTCGCCTCACTGGATTTCCAACAAAATCCACTTGCTCCATTGGTGCCGACACCCCCACTGAGATAGGACAATCTGTAGAGCTATGCCCACCTCCACAACTATCGCAAGTGCTGATGGCAGCTACTCTTGAAGTTGTAATGGTGTCTAGCTTCTTGCTTAGTGCTTCAACTTGGGCTGCTAGTGATGTAACGGCATCAACATCATGTATTCCTGCAACCTTCTTCTTCTCCCTAGAGCTCCATTGGCAACTGTTGAGAGCCATGTCTTCAATGAGCTGCCTTGCATCTTCTGGGGTCTTGTTACCCATAGTCCCACCTGCGGCCGCATCTAGGAGTTGCCTAGTGCTTGGATTCAGTCCATTATAGAACGTGTGTATAATCATCCAATCTAGGAATCCGTGTTGGGGACACCGCCGCAGAAGGTTCTTGAACCTTTCCCATGTCTCGCATAGAGACTCCAACTCATTCTGAAAGAAGGAAGAGATCTCATTGCGGAGCTTCGCTGATTTCCCGGGAGGGAAATATCGTGCAAGAAAGGCTTCCACCATCTTGTCCCAAGTGGTGATGGACGCTCTTGGCAATGATTGGAGCCATTGTTTGGCTCGTCCCTTCAATGAGAATGGGAAGGTCCTCAATCGAATCGCATCATCCGAGACCCCGTTGATCTTGAGCATATCACAAACCTCCAAGAAATTTTCAACATGGGCATTGGGGTCTTCATCAAGCAGCCCATTAAACTGCGCGGACTGCTGAATCATCTGGATGAATCCCGGCTTCAGCTCAAAATTGTTAGCCGCAATGGGCGGTCTAACAATGCTCGACTGTGTTCCTCGGGCTGAAGGTCTAGCAAAATCAGCAAGCGTCCTTGGTTCATCTTTGTGGTCTGCCATGGTCGCAGATCCTTCAGCTTCAACTTCAACTTACTGCTCTTGAACAACTTCAGGCTCCTTGCTTCTCTTGTGAAGTCTTCGCTCAATTTCAGGGTCTCCTTCAACTAATGTCGATGGATTCCCTCTGGTCATAAGCTGGAACTGCAATCAAATAAACAAAAGAAAATGAGAACAATGAAAGTAGAGAGGATGGAATAGAAAAACAGTAAAAATAAATGAATGGCTAAAGTAACCAAATACTCGTGTTCCTAATATCCTGTTCCCCGGCAACGGCGCCAAAAACTTGATGCGTCTCCGCAACAACACAACAGGGTGATGTGTGTCAACCCCTTGCGTTACCGCAAGTGCACGGGTCGTCAAGTAATAAAAGTGGACCCAAAGGGTCGGGTTGTCGAACCACAGGGAATAGAAGTACTAGTAATAGCCCCTCTTTTGTTATCTAGCCTAATGAATGTAGTGTTTGATGATCTAATGGCCAACACTAAGAGTGTCACCACAAGTGCGCAGGAAATAAAAGGAAAAGAGTTCTCAATCAATAAAAGTGAGGTATCCGGACAATGCTCCCCCTAGGATTCGGGTGTTGGATGTAGATTACAAGTGTTTCTAACGAAAACAATGAGTCGTGGGTATCCAAAGGTATAACGGCCCCTGCCTCCAGGTCACCGATAACTAGTCCCCTACGAGGTCCCGGCGGAGAATTCTCTCGACGCCTCACACCACATATGACTGCTTAAAACTCTAGGGATCCCAAAGATATAACCAATTCCTAAAAGTAGATCTAACCCTGCCTCCAGGTGAAAGATCCCTAACCCCCTACGAGGTCCCGGCGGAGAATTCTCTCGACGCCTCACACCACATATGGTTGCTTGACACTTAGGGAATATGGAGATAGAAATATCTGTCGGAAAGGAAAGAGGACACTCCGCTATCTCACGGCTCACCCTCTCAACCCTCTTTACTCTTGGTAATTCTAAAACTAGCGGTGATCTCTCTCTTCACTAGATTGAATAAAACATGCAAGGCGATTAATAATGAAATCAAAAGCACAAACAAGCATTAAGAACTCAAGAGTAAAACTCAAACTGATAAATTCGAATAGAAACACAATGTAAATCTAATGAAAATAAGAATCCTAGGGTTTACATGTCCGAATACCCTCTAGGGGTTTAGCTCTCCATGGAGCGAGTCACAAAACAAATAATAAATTGAGAATAAAGTTCCAAAGACATAAAGAATAACCCCCTTGAATCCGTGATAATGGTCTTGATGGGTAGTTTCCACGTCTGGATTGAATCCACTCCGAAGCTAGGTCGCCGATGGCTTCCTTGACGCTATGACGGAGGAGAAATCGATCCAAGTTGGTGAGGAAAGCTTCCCAAAGCCGCAAAGAACTCCTTCCAAGCCCTAGCCGCCTTGGCTCTCGAAAGTGGCTTTCTATGCTTTGAAATCCTCAAGAACTTTCTTCTGCTTTGTATGGAAGCTGGGACATGGGCGTACTACTGCCTTTGTGCCCTTTCGGTTTGTGTCATGACTTGTACTCCTCCGAAAGTTGGCAACACCCCCATGCATATGAACACAGCTTCTGATTGTGGTCTTCAAACGTGTCATCACACCCTATCTTTGCTTCTTCCTGTATGTCATGTCTCCAAAGCCCTGTTTGCACAAAAGAACACAAAACACACCTTGTTAATGCTAGAACCTGATAAAAGTGATGCTCAATGCATGTAAACTGATATTATAAAATATATATAATCAAGCACTTATCAAATATCATAAATCTCGTCGAGAGATCACAAATTCTCATAGATGCAACTTTCAATTCGAAAGTGAATTCTTGAGTAAACATCGGCAATGATATTGGATTCATCAAGAAAATCATCATGAAAGTATTCTTTGAAAACACAATTCAAATACTACATCATCGCAAAGAATAACCTTTCAAATAGAGTTTCATCACCAAGAAATCCATTTTGATTCTCTTAGGCCCTTTCTTGGGTCCTTATGTCAAGAACATTAACCCCTTTAACATTACTTTGAAAATATGCATTTCAAGACATAGGGAATTCATCCCTTAAGAATAATAAAAGATCATTGATCATAATCGAAAAAGTAAATCAAATCTTGAACTATAAATATAAATGATCAACAACCTTAATCAAAAGTACATCGGATCATAAATCAAGAATTATAAATGATCAATGTTTTCAATCAAGAAATAAACTGAAACATAAATCATCATTATTCAAAGTTTCATGAAAACATCTCAAGAAACCTTTGAAACATGAAATTCGCCATTCAAGAATGTATACAAGTAGGTATTCAAACAAGCATGATCATAGCTCATGAATTAATCAATTTCCCACTCACAAACTTGGCGAGATCGAACTTCTTAGATCATTCGAGTACTTGATCTTTACCCTTGCCTTTAGATTCACCTCCTTGAAGCCATTAACCATCCAAGAAAAACAAGAATCAATCACATAACCCAAACAATAAACAAAAGAGGGAACGATGATCTAAAATAGGTTTCATGGCTTCTAGGGTTTACTAGACATTCTAGATTCAAAAATTAATAATAATGGTATCCTCAAATCCTCAAGATCACAATAAAATAAAGAAAATCCTAATTTGGTTCGGATTTAAAAGAATCAAGGGTTTAGAGATGAAGGATCTCCTTCATTCTTCACCAAAACATGAGATCAAGACTCCTAAACCATCCAAACATTAGATCTATGGCTAAATTCCAATTAAACATTAAATCCATACTAGATCCACTCTAATTCTTTATGGATCTATGGAGAATTGAATAAAAGCACAAGAAATTGAAGAAAAGAAGAAAACCTACCTTAAATCTTGCGAGAACTAGAGGAGAATCATCACCAATGGAGGAGAGGGGGAGATCAACACCTTTCTTCTTTTTTGGAGCTCAAGAATGAAGATCTAATAGAGGGGAGAATGAGGATTCAAGATGGGGAGAAAAAGAGAGGGAAATGGGGTCTTATGAAGGCCCTTTGAGATTCAAATCGGTATATATAGGCCCCAAAGCGCGGGAGGGCTCGCGGGCTCCCTTGCGGGCGCAAGGGAGGCCGCGAGGCCTCAACCTGGAAGCCATGCGGCCTCCCATGCGCCCGCATGGGAGCCCGCATGGTCTTCTGGCCGGTGGTCCATGCGGGCTCCTATGCGAGCGCATGGGAGGCCACAAGGCCCCTTTTTAGGCTCCTTGCGGGCACTCTAAGTGACCGCAAGGTCCCTTCCTTGCTTACACCTTTTAAAACACTTTTCCTCCATCTTTTAACCTCTCAAAAAGGCCTTAACTAAGATCCCAACAAAAATAAAACTCGACGAAAACTTAAACACACAACTTCTACACAAGAAACAAAGCATAAGAGAAGTAAAGAGAGTTGAACTTCCACATATTCATTGCTACAGGAGGCTAACAATACTATATCCCGACCCCTTCAAGTTTGGTCTTGCATAATTAGAGATGCTCCTTTGGTTTCAGGCCATTATTACTTCTTGGTCAACTTCAATGTGAATTTCTACCAACTCAGATTCCTTATGGTTATACAAGTAGTTCAATACACATGGCCTGGTGTAGCTTTTGGTACTCATTTCTCTTTTAATATCTAGTCGAACAAAGATTGAGAAGTGTTTTTCACTAGCTATCGGGTATAGAAAAGGGATAAGTGAAAGATAAAAAAGTAGGAATAACTTTAGGAAATAACAATGATCAGAAGTAGCACCTTGGATCAATCCCTCGGAATAGTATGCAGTTACGTTCTCACAATGCTTATCTGATATATCCTACAAAACCTATGTGTGCTCTCAAAGGTTTGTCACATCCTTAACAATCCTGAGCATCGAGTATTATGACTGTAACTATGGGAATCATGCACTTCGAGATTTGTAATCACCCTATGGTGGTCACACCTAAGGCAATCAACACATGCCAAGTTTTATAATCATAACTACGTTAATTATACACATCCAGATATGCAAGAGAAGATTAAATATAGAAATTAAAAGGACTCCATAAACATTGCAAGAAATAATTCCGCTACAAACAAACATTCGAGTTCAAGAATCCGTGTCACTGTTTATAATGGAAACCAAATCCCAATTTAATTTAAATTCTAATATCTTTAGAATTAAAAATTAAATATCCTAATCTTAATCTTAATTGATTATTTGGTTATCTTGCACTAGAATGCAAATTCCAAGGCAAATAAAAAAAAAATACAAGTTACAAAATCGCCCTTGAGAACATATCTCGAAGACATTCCTTTTGAAAACATATCTTGAGGCACAAATGCAAAAGTTACAGGATTACCCTTGAGAACACATATTTCGAGACAATCTCAAATCTTAGGGTAACCAAACACAAATCCCGAGGCAATCTTAAATTTTACATAGCCTAGAACATATCTCGATGCAACATGAGAAAATACAAGTCTTGAAGCCTCTAAATACATATCCCAAGGCAAATTGATTTTTGTTTTTACTTATTTATTAAAATTCAAAATTTAATTAAAAAAAAAAAATTTAATTTTGAATTTTTAAAATTCAAAATTTAATTAAAAAGGAAAAAAAATTTTAAATTTTGAATTTTTTTGTTGTTCACTCCGTTGTGATTTGATCGGGGTGGAAAAGATAATTAAAAAAAAAAATATATTTTATTTTTGAATTTGACTTTTAGTTGTGATTTGACGGAGAGGGAGGGACAAAAAACAAAAAAGCCGATGTTCTTTTAAAAAGGAGAGGAGAAAAAGGAAAAGGGGAAGGGAATTTAAAAAAAAAAAGGGAAAGAGGGGGAAAGAAGACGAAGGAGAAGATATATTCTCCCTCTCCCCATATTGATATAGATATATATATAAAAAAAAAAAAAAAAAAAACTTCGTCGCTCGTTGCTGTTGCCTGTCGCGTCGCCGTTGCCGCCGCCGCAGCCTGTCGCCGTTGCTTGCTCACCGCCGCGGCATGCTTGAGTGGCTGAGATAATGCCGCCAAGCATGCCTCCGGCGCCGCCGCATATTATCGTCGCCGTTGCTCACCGTCGCGGCATGCTTGAGTGGCTGAGATAATGCCGTCAAGCATGCCACCGTCGCCGCCGCATATTATCGTCGCCGTTGCTCACCGTCGCGGCATGCTTGAGTGGCTGAGATAATGCCGCCAAGCACCGCCACCGCCGCAGCTGCCTCGAACTTACGCTGTTTTGGTGATGATCAAATCCCAGCCGTTCATGCTTCTCTATTGATGAAGATCAATAGCTGCCTCGAACTTACGCTGTTTTGGTGATGATTAAATCCCAGCCGTTCATGCTTCTCTATTGATGAAGATCAATAGCTGCCTCGAACTTAAGCTGTTTTGGTGATGATCAAATCCCTGCCGTTCATGCTTCTCAATTGATGAAGATCAATAGCTGCCTCGAACTTACGCTGTTTTGGTGATGATCAAATCCCAGCCGTTCATGCTTCTCTATTGATGAAGATCAATAGCTGCCTCGAACTTACGCTGTTTTGGTGATGATCAAATCCCAGCCGTTCATGCTTCTCTATTGATGAAGATCAATAGCTGCCTCGAACTTAAGCTGTTTTGGTGATGATCAAATCCCAGCCGTTCATGCTTCTCAATTGATGAAGATCAATAGCTGCCTCGAACTTACGCTGTTTTGGTGATGATCAAATCCCAGCCGTTCACCCTTCTCTATCGATGAAGATCAAATAGTTGCCTCGAACTTATGTTATTTTGTTGATGATCAAATCTCAGTTGTTCACATATCTCTATTGATGAAGATCAAATAGTTGCCTCGAACTTATGTTATTTTGTTGATGATCAAATCTCAGTCGTTCACATATCTCTCTTGATGAAGATCAAATAGTTGCCTCGAACTTATGTTATTTTGTTGATGATCAAATCCCAGTCGTTCACATATCTCTATTGATGAAGATCAATAGCTGCCTTGATATTATACTACTTTGGTGATGATCAAATCCCAGTCATTCATATGTCTCTATTAATAAAGATCAACAACTGCCTCAAATTTACATTCTTCCCTGATGATCAAATCCTGACCGTTTCTTATAAACTCAACTTTTCCCTCTTGAGCACGTACAAGCATAAATGCATGCGATTGATAATGATTGGAAGTGTAATCTCCAGTGTTGATTTAAATCTTCACATCAATGAGGACATAATACACGTAGTGGAATCTAAATCAGAGAAGTGGCATGTTGATTTCTTCTTGCGCCAAATTTTGAATTTTGAGGATATTGGTGTTATGAGTTCAAGAATGCCATTTTCTCTCCCATTATAAGCTTACCTGGTGTATTTCCTGTGAACAATGTCTAAATCATCACTACTTTCTTTCAAGACCAACCAAATCGCAGTATATGTGATTAATACCTGGATGCTAAGGCATGATAAAAAGACGGCAATGAGATATATATCTCAAAAATGGTAACGAAGCACGTGGCGCGGTGATGAGGCGCAAGCAACAGTATATATATATATATATAATAAAAAAATAATAATAATAATAAAATGATGAATAAAATTCAAAATTGAAAGTTTGTATATGAAATAAAATTTATAGTTTGTAATATCTTGTCTTTACTTGTACTCGAAGCCCTTAATCGGAGGTTCCCAAGATTTTAATCTGGGGTAATTAATAATAGGGGCTTGCCCCTATTAGGAATGAGAGAACCCATAAAAAAATATATGATATTTGTGCTTCGATGCTTTGTCTGGTGTCTTTTTCATGATGTCAGACGTGTATTTTCGATCCCACAGTCACCAGAGGACGATTAGCTCCTCATGGGTTCACATAATATCGAATTAAAAATAGAGACAATGAAGTAAGAATCCATAGACTCCCTATCCTTTTGAGATCGATGAATGTGCTCTGAGAACCTCACTGATGATGAAGCTCCACTCCTAATCCTGCCTTCAATTAGTTGCTCTAAATCCCATTTGGATGGTGGTGAAAGATCCTTCTCAGATCGCCTCCAAAAGCCTAGCCATCACCCAGCCGAAGTCCCCTTCAAAACCTAACTTTCAGAATTAAAATGATGTTTTAACCTAAGCACAAGCGTGCTTGACTGTGCTTCTAACTGTGGTCTTTGAGGCCAGATCTTGGGTTCAACAATCACAAAAATTCTCGCCAGATAGTGAAGTGCATGGTCTCCAACACACCCCTGCTTGAACTGTGCTTCCATAAGCATACCCGTGCTCTCATAAGCACACCCATGCTCTGGGGACCTTGACCATGCTTTATATTTCTTTAACCTTCCCTTGATTCTTGTAATCTGCGCGACTAAAGAGCACGCCCGTGCTTAGCTGTGCTTGTCCTGGCTCATCGCACTTAGCTCTTTTGATGCTGAATTTGCTCTAATGCTTCTTCTACTTGACCAAGACCTGTTGATGTGCACACTAATACCAAAATACCCAAAGCAACACCGACCTAGAGAAAATAATCTCTAAAAGACAAGCCAAAATGGGTACGAAGTAGATAAAATGTGTATATAAAATGCAGTCATAATTTATCTTGTTAGCCCTTCCTCTCTTTGTCCTAGAAGGCTATGCGAGGTTGGTACTGTAGCTCTTGCGTACCATTACTTTCGTGTTCATTGGTTGACTCATCTTCTTTGCATGATGGCTTGTCATTTACAAGAAGCTCATTCCTTTTTCCTTTGGCACCCTTCTCCTAGCTTGCTTACTCTTGAATTTAAAGTAACTCTTTGCCACCTCTAAGGGTGATTACCTCAAGTGTCTCTCGAGGATTTACTTTGGTGTTGCTCGGTACATGCCCTTTGCGTCACACAAGTGCACAGGTCGTCAAGTAATAAAGTGGATCCCAAAAAGAGATCGGGTTGTCGAACCATCGGGAGCAAATGTACTAGTACTACCTTCAGCTTATGAAATCTTGCCTGAAAGGGATGATTACTGACAAGTCTAACAAATAACTAAAACAATTATAAACATTAAAAGGGGGTAGAGATCGATTGTCTAAAAGGGAAAACTTAGATAATACTTCCTTGGGGATTAGACAATGAAGTACTAACTCATACAAATAATCCTTGCTCAATTAAAAGTAATTTTAGCAGGAATGTAATAGTAAGACGGGTTTTCACCACATGCTAATTCGTAGGTTATAATGGGTTTTCACCGCACGCCAGTTACCAAGAACCGATAGGTTTTCACCGCACACTAAATCAAACGAACAACGGGTTTTCACCGCTCGTCAACAATCACGCAACATGTAAAAGACATATATCAATTCACACATGCATTCCTAAGATTTAACATCACAAATATTTGAGATTTAAGGGATACAAGTAGAGTTCAACAATTTCCCCTAGGTTTCCAGTCCAAGCTTCCCTAAAAAGGGAATTAGCTCATAATGCAAAACATTGAAATCAAGGAATTACAAATGTTCATTGTTATAATGAGAAAGTCAAATGGAAAACTCCCTCAAAACCAAGGAGACAAGGATTGCCCTGAAATTCCCCTCGACGTTGGAGGAATACAATCCTTGACCGCGATGATGCCCTAACGGATGATGAAGGTGAGGTTGATGGAGGGACACGCGGATTCCTGGCCTTTTTGATGGAGAAATCACCTCTTGATCTCACAGTTAAGCTCTCATTTCCTCCAGCCACTCTCCCCAAAACCAAGAAGTAAAACCTAGAAAAGAAGCTCCCTTTTTCTTCCTTCAGTCAATTCTTATGTAGGCTAAAACTTACAGCCAGCTTACGGTTGTAAGCTAGGCCGTAAGCGTCAGGGTTTCAACTTGCCTCGTGCCTTACGCTCTCCATTACGGCCGTAAGTTCCTCGCGTAAAGTTCTCAGACTTCAGATTACGGTCCTGATTACGACCGTAAGCCCAGGCTCGTAAACCTCGTCTGATACCTTTCTCTTCTATCGTTATTGGCAATAAGAAAACAATAAGAGAAACAAATACAGAGGAATTCAAAAACTCCCTATATGTTTGCATCTTCGTTGAGCTTCGAGGGTCTAATGATTGACGAGACTCCACCCCTGATATTGCCTATGATTGGTGCTCTAATCCTCCTTTGAAGATGGTGAAATATGTGCAGTAATCTCCTTCCTTCGCCCCAGCCGTCGCCAGACAAAAAGCTCCCTTCAAGCTAACTTTCAACCTAAGTTTCGACCCAAGCACAAGCTCCCTTAAATTCTAGCATTCTTCGAATACACGCCATACCGTAAAGTGCACAGGTCTAAACACGCTCATGCTTAGGCCGTGCTTCCATTTGCATGCCCGTGCTCTGGGAACTAAAACCCTGCTTCTGAGTTCTTCATTTCTCTTGAGATTCCTATGAAATGCACGATTAAGAAGCACGCCCTTGCTTGGGTCGTGCTTGCCTTGATGAACTGCCCTTTAGGTCCTTTTGCTATGAGATCTTCTCCAAACCACTTATAATTGTTCCAGGACCTAAATATTTGCACCATTAACACATAATACCTCAAATAGCACTGAACTAGGAAAATATTGGCCAAAAGACAAGAAAATAATAGGTATAAAATGGATAAAATATATGTATAAAATACACTCATCAAATAACCCCACATGTGAATCATTGCTTGTCATCAAGCAAAAACTTAACTTTTAATGAAAAGATGATTGCATGACCTCTGATCTCAGCAAGGTAAGGAATTTCTAAAATCTTAGGGACTTTAAGTAGCAAGTATATATGTCAATTGAAGATGATGAGAGCGATGTGGAAGGTCGGTGCCATGAATCCTTCTTCCCTTGAATGTCTTCTTTAAGCCCTAGCCTCGCAGTCATCTTATTTCCTCTGAGCTCTAACCCCCAAGCCTTCTAAAAAGAAAAAATCAAAACTTCCTCATCTGAAAACCCTCAAATCCCTTTATACCCTAACCCTTACGGGAGGTTTACGGGCGTAAGCCCAAGCCATAATATTCTGGCTTTTATTGGTTACTTGCCTTACAGTCGGACTTATGGTCATAAACTCTGCTTGTAAGGTCTTCTGTCTTTGTGTTACGGCCCCGCATATGATCGTAAGGGAGGGACTATAATCTTCTCGCTCCAGCTCTTGCAACCACTCCTTTCAGCAGTGTGCTCCTCTTGTAAGCTCATCTGGACAGGCCATGCGGCCTGGCTTATGCCTGTAAGCTATGCCCATAAGGTCTTCTGTCTTGCTTATCTTCCAAGTATTGATGTCGAAAGAACTCCATCTTCTTTACTTTAGCTCCTAATTGCTTCTTTTTGGCTCTTCCTCGTATTTAAGCTCTACCTAGTGCTAAAAACACAAGTAACACCCTATTTAGCATCGTCTTCCAAATTATCACTCAAATACAAGGCAAATAAGTGTATGAAATGATATAAAATATAATATAACTGTACACTTATCAAATTCCCCCAAAACATAATCTTTTTCTTGTCCTTAAGCAAAAAAAAAAACATTACAAATAAAGAAGAATAAGTAAATGGCCTTGGATAATTAGAAATTATGGAGTTCCATAAGTAATTGAGGGACAACAATACAAGAATATGAAAAATTTTAGGGTCTAAAAACTTGTTAAACTTTATTTCTAGCTTTTGAGTGTGTGTATATTCCAACTCTCTCTGATTTGCTCCTTTCAATTGACATGACTTTCATAGCAAAAATTAACAAACAACATTACTATTAAGAACCGAAGTGGTAGCTTCGCACACCTCCTAAAGTAGCCATTTCTGTTGGGCCCTATGGAGTAGCTTCCACGCTTAGGAGATGTAGCTCTTTCCACATTTGTTTTCAAGATGATGGTAGCATTCGTTAACTTAAAGAGGTAGCTCTTTCTCTGGTTAGTGCATACATAGTATGCGACTTATCGAGAGTAGTTTCATACATCTAACAGAGGTAGCTCTTTCCATCTCTTTTGTACACATATTTTTCAAGCTTTGAAACATTATTCATAGACATTGTACTTGAAGTTCAATGAAAGACAGCATTGCAAAAGTCATGAACAGTCTAAGTTGCTCCAAAAAAAGGAGTTATGTGCGCGAATCATGTTAAAAACCAAATAACATAGCAAAATTTAAAAAATAGAGCCCCGTAAATGAATATTGTAACATGTGTCCACCATATACTATGGAACTCTCACTAATCATTCAAGAACACCCTCATTGGTTAAAATTTCGCATGTGAAGAGTTTAACAATCATTTAACCCCTCCCCCACATTCAAAATCATACATTGTCATCAATGTATGTAAATAAGCAATAAAAAGACAATGAACATATCATAGGTGGTGAATGGACAACTAGTACTTTCCTGGTTTGATAGTTGAATGAATGACTACATAACCTAAACGTTGTAATTTGCTTTGTTGCTATGGGAACGAGCTCCACTTATGGTCAAGAAATGACTTAATAAGCATCCCCTTTGTAATCGAGGGTGTTGGCTGTTGCACAACTATTCTTGTGAAGCCAAAGATGTGTATTAAAGCTCCACAAAAGAAAGATACATTAAAAAAAAATATGAAAAACAATAAAGAACAAGTCCACTAATAATCAAAATGAGTATAGTTATGGTATGTCCAACCCTTGTGAAAAGTGAATACAAAAGATATTAATAAATGAAAGCTTAAATGCTTGGTGGTGCTATCGATCTACGAGGCAGAGGTCTCGGGAGAAGATGGGTCAGCAGCTGTTGGAGGGGCTGGAACTAGCTGGGATGGAAGAGTCAGGGCATGGCTGAGGTCGGCCTTGATTTATGCCACTCGCACCATCAGCTAAAGCTGGTTTTCCTGCAGGACCTGCTGCTTAGCTCTAAATGCCTCGAGCTGCTCACGAATTCCTGAGCGATGTAAGGGAGGTGTTGTTGGACTAGCGGTGACAAATGGTAGAGATGAGCTACTCTCGTCTTCAGACTCATCTCTAGAGCCATCCTCGTCCTAATCTATTGTCTAGGCGATGGTGCGGGGGGACGAGGGCGTACCTGGATCCTCTTCTTGTCGCCATTCCTATCAAGCACAGAGTATCCAACCCTAGGGAGTCATGCTACCTATGACATCTTGCCCCTCGAGGCAATCTACTAGTCCCATCCTTCTTAAGAGTCATGTGACGTAGGGACTGCAAAAATCATGCTCACGCGTACATGCTTGCCTTGGTGAGCAATGAAGTCCACCTGCATATACCCAAGGTAGAGGAACAAGAGCTCCTGCCACTCCAACTTGCCAATGCTATTTACTCGTCCTGCAAAAGAACGTGCCATGACCGCGTGAATATACCTGTGAGTGTGTCCAATCAAGTACGAGGCCTTGATGAGGCCTAGCTCATAGTTTCGCCCTCTACTAACATCCATTCGCATGTTGCCTGGTGTTGTCCCTGCCTGGAAATCAATCATCAGCTACTCGTATATGGGGAATAAGTGAAGATGGTGTCGTACAGTCTCGTCAACAGCGAGAGGTGGGTGAGCCTCTATGTACGTTACTCACTAAATAGCTAAAATCGGATGGTCACGGCCCTGTTACATCCCACCAAACCCCGATCTCGCTCGAAAAAGCTTAGAACCTCGATGGTGGTGTCTCAGTAGGTCTGTTCCTTTATTGAGAACTGATAAACGTCTAAATACACATATTTTTATACGTACTTGTGTGTATTTTATTTTCTCTTTTTGTTAAGTTGTTATCTATTTTCTTGTTTAAAGTTGATTTACTTATGTTACAGGCCCGGAATAAGCAAAATAAGCTCAAGAACGTATTTATGAAGAAATCAACACCAAATACGGCGTTTTTGGGCTTCATTACTGCGCAAGATACTATAGCAGTTACTGTAGCAGGGTACTGTAGCACCGAAAGAAAAAAACCTGAGAAAGTCTCTGGATGCCTTGCGGGCAACCTTGCGTCCGCAAGGCCACCCGCAAGGCATTGCAATGTCATGTTTTAAAAGAGCTTTTAGGGCATTTTGGAGGGGGACTTGGCCTTCTCCTTGGAGCTCCACACCACCATCATCAAATCCGGCTTGGAGGAGGGCTTTGAGGGCATTTTCGTGGCGAGATCTTGGAGGAGAGCGCGTTTGGGAGCAAGATCCTACTCTAGGGCATCATTGAAGGAAGGTTGAAGACAAGGGAAGCCACCTCTTGAGTGGCGTCTTCGGAACTCCATTTTCGTCTTTGAGGGAGTGATCATGCTTTATTTAGTTGTTTTTATGCTTTTGAATATGTATTTTAAGACTATGAACATCTAAACCCCAAGGTCACAGGATGTAGGTGAACCTTGGGGGTGAACTTCTGTATTTTGGATGGTTAGTTTTAATTAATGTTTGTAGACTTGTTTGTGATCCTTGTTTCGTACTCTTGAATGCTTGGGTATGCATGAGAACTCTGTGTATCCATACTTAGCCAATACTAGGTTGCATGACCATTGCCCTAGTGTTAGACTCACCAAGCTTGGAAGGGAAATACATATGAATACGCCGTGACCATCGGGTATTTGTACCCCTCCAATTCTAGGGTTATTTACTCATTTGTGATTCAACCTTAGTTTGAGAAAACCACCTCGCCCTTTGCAATCGTATGAGGATTTGTACAGTTAGAGCCCGTATTCAATACTCGTACCGGATTAGGGGTCAACTGCCGTGACCATTGGGTTGACCTAATCTAGGGTTTTCTCGGTCCAACAAGCCATTTACATGTTAATCCAGCATCCTGTGCACTTCAGTAGCCCCTGAGGGGATCCTCATTCGTGACCGCTTTCTCACCCTGATTTCGGCCTTTTATTGCCATGGTTATTTAGCATTCTGAATTGCATTTATTTCTTGTATTTGCATTTTCATCTTTTACTCTCGAGTTTGATCGGCTAGACAACATTGCGAGAAGGAAGTAAGGATAGATTCTCGGGCCCTTGGGAATACGACCCACTCGTGCGTGCGCGAGTGGTTTATTACTTGACGACCCATGCGCTTGCGGGATCACCACCAAGTTTTTGGCGCCGTTGCCGGGGAACCTCGAGAAATATTCGGAAAACTTTAAGCGTGTTGATTTGGCTTTTGTTTTGCCGTTTTTGCCATTCTTGTATATATTCCGTCATTTCATTTTCTTTGCATTTTCCTACTTGTTCGTCTGCAAGTTTTAATGCTTGTCTTGAATTTTCTTGCAAGGTACCCATCTTATGACCCGAGCAAGTCAAGAAAATTTTGTTGAACCCGACGACGAGATAGAAAGAACATTGCACCGACGTTTGCGAGAAGGTATTGAGGGTTCGAATCAACGAGAAGTTCTTGTCGAATCGAGTGAACCCTCAGTTATGGCCGAGCCAAGAAGAACTTTATCCGATTATGAAAGGCCACAATTCACCGGGGATGAATTTAGTGTGTTGGTTCCCACCGTGCCTGCGAATAATTTCAAAATAAAGGCAAGCACAATTGGGATGGTGCAAAACTCAGTACAGTTTGATGGTCTAGCTTATGAAGACCCGCATGCCCACTTGTTCAAGTTCCTTCAAATATGCTCAACCTTCAAGATCAATTCCGTTTCTGATGATGCAATCAGGTTGAGATTATTTCCTTTCAGTTTAAGGGGAGCAGCCTATAGATGGCTTACTTCTTTGGCTCCGGGATCAATCACTTCATGGAAGGAAATGGTGGAGAAGTTTCTTGCCCGATATTTTCCACCAAGCAAGGCAGCGAGGTTGAGGCAAGAAATATCAGCATTTCGACAAGGAGATTCTGAGACCCTATTTGAAGCTCATGAAAGATTTAAGGATCTTCTAAGAAGATGTCCTCATTATGGGTTCCCTGCTTGGATGTGGGTGCAGACATTCTGTAATGGACTGAATTATGCTACAAGGCAGCTCATCGATGCAATAGCGGGTGGATCCTTAAGTAACAAACTTCCTGAAGAAGCTGAAGCATTAATTGAGAACATGGCTAGTAACGAATGTCACTGGAGTACTAGATAGAAGCCAGTTCGAGCAGCAGGATTGTATGAAGTGAGTGAGACTACCGCCTTGGCGGCAAGAGTGGAAGCCCTGAACAAGAATGTTATTGACAACAATGCTAAGGTTGAAGCTTTAACACAGAAACTTGATCAATTCATGTTAGGTTCCAGTTCAAGCTCAAAAGCAGTGATGTCATGTGAAACATGTGGTGCTGGGCATGCAACAAACCAATGCCCCATTCTTGTTACTCCCCCTGCACAAATGGAGTCAGTAGACTATGTCAGTAGAGGTCAGAGGGGATCGGGTAATCAATATGGCAATACGTATAACCCAGGCTGGAAGAGCAATTCAAATTTCTCTTGGAACCAAGGCCAATCACAACAAAGGCCACCCCAACCTCAAGGTCCTCAGTACCAATCTCCTCAACAACAGGAGAGAAAATACACAAATGAAGATGTCCTGGCTAGATTCATGATTAACACTGAATCAAGATTTGTGGCCCAAGATAAGAAATTTGATGAATTCGGTGCTGTTCTGAGAAATGTGCAAGCTTTTATTCAGTCTTTACGAAATCAGGTCGGACAACTTGCCAAAGTGCAAGCAGAACGTCCCTCGGGTAGTTTACCAAGTAACACAGAAAGCAACCCGAGGGAACACTTAAAAGCCGTGACACTGAGAAGTGGGAGACAGTTGGAGGCAAGGGCCGAGGAGAGCCCAAGTGCTTCTAATGACGGGGTAGCCAATCGGGAAGACCCCCATACGAGTAAAAATGCAAGTGTAGAGACTGCGAAGAAACAGAGTGATGATGTTCCAAAATCACCAACTCCTAAGAGCCCTGAATACAAGCCTGTGGTGCCATATCCCTCAAGGCTCAAACAAGACAAGGAAGATGCCCAATTCAAAAAGTTCCTTAACATCTTCAAGCAACTTCACATTAATATCCCCTTGGTCGAAGCTTTATCGCAGATGCATAAGTATGCTAAATTCATGAAGGACCTCCTCACAAACAAAAGGAAGTTGGAGGATCTAAACACAGTGACACTTACGGGAACCTGTTCAGCTGTAATTCAAAAACTATTGCCAAAGAAATTGACAGACCCGGGAAACTTCATCATACAATGTGTACTAGGTGAGGGGATGCAAGAAAATGCACTGGCCGACTCAGGAGCCAGTATAAACGTGATGCCATACAATCTATTCTTGAAGTTGGGGCTAGAGGATTTGAGACCCACGCGAATGACCCTACAGCTTGCAGACCGCTCAGTGAGAAGACCAAGAGGAGTTGTCGAGGATGTTCTTATGAGGGTTGATAAACTCATCATTCCGGTAGACTTTGTGATATTAGACGTGGATGATGATGTAGAGGTCCCATTGATTCTTGGCCGCCCTTTCCTTAACACCTCCGGAGCCTTAATTGATGTTAAGGGAGGGAAGATGACATTGAGAGTGGGGGATGAACAAGTTGTCTTCACTCTTCCAGAGGCTATGAAGCACACACTAGACCATGATGATACTTTATATTTCACGAATGTAACTGACGTAATAATTTCTGATTGTGTGCAGGAAGTCCTTGCTGTGAACCCCCTAGATGAGTACTTAGAAGGAATCGAGGACGAAGAAACTGAAGGAAGGGACCCCTCGCCTCCGCCAACACAACAGCTAGCCCAAGTGGAAGTTGTATCTCCTACACGTAGCAAGAAAAAGAAAATTTTAAAGAAAGCGTGGAGGAAGGTAAATGAGAAAATAAAGAAAAACATGAGTATCTCCATTACCACCGAGTGAGGTAGACCATCTATATTTTGACAAACAAGGTAAATTCCGCATCTTCTTGTGTCTTTCCATGAATTTTCCAGGTAGCAACCCCTCGCCAAGAAATGGAGGTAATTCTCCACCCTTTGTCGCACCATGATTTGAGGTATGATAAGTCGAGCTAACGACTTTAAACAAGCGCTTCTTGGGAGGCAACCCAAGCTTTTAAAATTCCTTGCACTCTAGTTTTCGTATTCTTTTATTCTGTAGTAGTTTTTGTTCTTGGTTGTTGCCTTTGTTTTAGTAATTTTGTTCTTCTTCATTGTCATTTCTTTGTTGCATGATGTTGAGATTCTTTGAGTTGCTTGATGTGTTGATGCCATGAAGCTTGCTTCTTGTGTGTTTATGGGCTTATATCGGCTTTGTTTTAATTGTTTTTAGGGTTTAAAGGAGGTTATGTTGATGCTAAACAAGTTTGGAGCCTTTTATGACCGTTAGAGAGGAGTTTGGTCACACATGGCAAGCTCACGGGCAAGCTTGCGCCCGCAAGCTTGCCCGTGAGCCATCCAGTGGATTCTTGCGGGTGGGCTTGAGCCCGCAAGCCCAACCGCAAGGCATCCAGTGGATCCTTGCGGGAAACCTTGCGCCCGCAAGGCCACCCGCAAGGGTGCCCGACAATAGCCCTTAAAGGGCTTCTCCCCATTTTCTTTCTCTCATCTTTACACTCCCATCTTCTTTCTCTCATTTCTCACTGATTTCTCCACCAAATCACCTCATTGTTTTTGCTCTAAATCACTCTCCTCCTCCTCTAAACTCTTTTGTTGAAGGATTTTGGAAGGTTACACTCTTTTCAAGCTGTTTTAACTACTTTTTCAAGCAAAACTCTTGCCAAATTTTCTCGAATTTACTGTAGCAATAAACCATTCTCCTTAATTTTCATTCCATGAAGCTTTATTTTCTTTATAATTTGGTTTAATGGTGTCCCCTTGGTCTTGTAGGGATGAGGACCAAGAAAGTGGCTCACAAGAGGACACGAAGAGACCGTTCTCCAACCGCCGACGGACCAAGATTTCAAAAGGACGATCATAAGACCCGATTCGCCCTTTTGTCAAGGAAAACATTCGGCACCGTACGAAAGATTGATTGGAATGTTTTGAGAACCTTGGAGTTAGATGAAGTCATCTTGGAGCTTATTTCTCATGATGGGTGGAACAAATTGTTCTCCATTGAAGAACCCACCTACAAAGAGCTCACATTAGAAGTGTTAAGCTCCATCGAAGTTGCAAAGCAATGGTGTGCCGGCCGACCAAGTGTGATTACATTTCAAGCATTTGGGGAGAAACACCGAATCTCTCAAGATGAACTGGGCATATACATGGGGCTCTACACAGAAGCATATACAACCACTCCTGAGTTTAAAGCCCTTGGCCATGACTTACCGCACCCCGTTACAAATGAGTCCTATTGGAGTTCTATAGCAAATCGCTCGGGGACAAGGAAGGCATCCCAACTAGTGAACCCTGCCTATCGATACATCCATGCACTGCTGATTAGAGGCATTGGGGGTAGACTGGACTCGACAGGGGTTGTCTCGCGTACGGACCTACTGATGCTGTACAGCATTATCGAGCGTTATCCACTACACATGGGGCATCTTCTCGCGGAAGTCTTAGCACACCAGGGTCAGTTTGTTCGCCTTGGAGCAATTTTCGCCGGGCCATATATCACAAGAATGATCAAAGGCATGGGCCTTCTTGAGCACACCCAAGGCATGACAGTTGTTGGTTCTATGGCACCACTTAGCATGCAGACTCTGACTTGCATTGGTATAGTTGAGAAGCGGGGTACGATACACAGGCTTGCATAACACCAAGGAACACACGCTCAAGACCCTCATTCTTCGCACGAGACGGACTCCGGTTCAGAGTCTGAGTCCGAGCCAGAGTCTAGAGAGCAGAGACCATCACTTGAGGCACAGTTTGCAGAATTTCGCACTGAGGTCTACCAACAGCTGCAGAAACTTGAGAGAGGACATAGAGAGTTAACTGCATCAGTGAGCCATATTGAGAGTGCCACCACTGAGATCCCGACATTCCTACACAGCTTTTCATCTTCAGTGGGCACCACCTCCGCAGCTACCACCTGTGCTGCATCATCACGGCCATCTGACTCTTAGACTCCCAGCATCACGCCACTTGTTGTTGTTCTTGATGTTCTTTTTATCTATTTTGCTGCTTTTCTTGTTGTTTGCTTTAGTGTTTACTTTTTAAGTTAGTTAGGGTTTCGACCCTACTAAACTTTTTTTGTTTATTTTGAATTTTCTGTTTTTGCACTCTCCTCTATCATTTTCATTCTATAGTTGTGATCAGTGTTTTGTCTTTTTCCACGAAATTCTTTAGGAATGCTTCACACTCCATGCCCTCACCACATGGACCACCCCCAGTCCACATGCATTTCATCGACGGATTGGGGAAGTTTCTTACTCCATCTTTTAATTCTTGTTATATATATTTCCCACCCTGTACTGCTGATTTATGTACATTGGGGACAATGTACATCTTTAGGTATGGGGATGGAGTATTATACTGTATTGCATGCTTGACTCACCTATGATAGTTATGATCTTATTGTTAAGGATTTCCTAGCTTGGTAGAATGACAGTAGTGAGTTGTACTTTACATGTGCTTGAATGTAGTTCTGTTTCATCCTTAGTGCACAATTATACCTGCTCACTATAACTCCTACTTCTGACGCTCTAACCCATCTTATTGATTTTTGTGTTAGGATGTTAAATTCTTCTTTCAATAGCCCTTTAAAAGATTTTGAGTCTCCTGTTTTTGCTTTAACCATAAGTGAGGTTTTTAGCAGGCAATTGATCAAGCGTCTTAAAAAAAAAAAAAAAAAAAAAAATGAGTCCATGTCAGTATTCCTCTGCTTGTAAAAGCATGAATGCGTACATGTAGATCTCTAATTAAGTAAGTTGGGTGGCTCTTGTGCCTGGCCAACGTGTGCATCCTTCTGAAAGTTTTTTGTGCAGTCTACGTTAGACGGACTAGAAAAATAAAAATAAAAATAAAAATAAAAATTTGTGACCTTTTGGGCGCCTGAAATCTGTTTTACCTTCACTTGTTGTTAAAGTTTCTTTGTGAGACCAAAGGATTTTTAACTAACTATTGAGAGGGTCTTCAGCACTTCTAACACTAATTTCAATTTGAGTGAGGTGAATGGACATCATGGGGTAACCCAGGGTGGGAGTCAGCACACACTCACAAGAACACTTTGGATGAAACAGAGCTGATATTGCTTGTCCATACATTGAACAACTCACTTCGTGATTTCTAACCATCTGTGCTAGTGAAGTCCTGTACATTTGAGCTTGAGGTCGTATATTTAGCCATTTATCTTCTTGCCCCTGTTCTTCATGTTTGTTTGCTTGGGGACAAGCAAACGCTTAGGTGTGGGGATGTTTGATAAATGTCTAAATATACGTATTTGTATACGTACTTGTGTATATTTTATTTTCTCTTTTTATTAAGTTGTTATCTATTTTCTTGTTTAAAGTTGCTTTACTTGTGTTACAGGATCGGAATAAGCAAAATAAGCTCAAGAACGTATTTATGAAGAAATCGACACCAAATACGGCGTTTTTGGGCTTCATCACTGCGCAAGATACTGTAGCAGGGTGCTGTAGCACCGAAAGAAAAAAACTTGAGAAAGTCTCTGGATGCCTTGCGGGCAACCTTGCGCCCGCAAGGCCACCCGCAACGCATCGCGATGTCATGTTTTAAAAGAGCGTTTAGGGCATTTTGGAGGGGGACTTGGCCTTCTCCTTGGAGCTCCACACCACCATCATCAAATCCGGCTTGGCTGAGGGCTTTGAGGGCGTTTTCGCGGCGAGATCTTGGAGGAGAGCTCGTTTGGGAGCAAGATCCTACTCTAGGGCATCATTGAAGGAAGGTTGAAGACAAGGGAAGCCACCTCTTGAGTGGCGTCTTCGGAACTCCATTTTCGTCTTTGAGGGAGTGATCATGCTTTATTTAGTTGTTTTTATGCTTTTGAATATGTATTTTAAGATTATAAACAACTAAACCACAAGGTCACCGGATGTAGGTGAACCTTGGGGGTGAACTTGTGTATTTTGGATGCTTAGTTTTAATTAATGTTTGTAGACTTGTTTGTGATCCTTGTTTGGTGCTCTTGAATACTTGGGTATGCATGAGAACTCTGTGTATCCATACTTAGCCAATACTAGGTTGCATGACCATCGGGTATTTGTACCCCTCCAATTCTAGGGTTATTTACTCATTTGTGATTCAACCTTAGTTTGAGAAAACCACCTCGCCTTTGCAATCGTATGAGGATTTGTACGGGTAGAGCCCGTATTCAATACTTGTACCGGATTAGGGGTCAACTGCCGTGACCATCGGGTTGACCTAATCTAGGGTTATCTCGGTCCAACAAGCCATTTACATGTTAATCCAGCATCCTGTACACTTCAATAGCCCCTGAGGGGATCCTCATCCGTGACTGCTTTCTCACCCTGATTTCCCCCTTTTATTGCCCTGGTTATTTAGCATTCTGAATTGCATTTATTTCTTGTATTTGCATTTTCATCTTTTACTCTCGAGTTTGATTGGCTCGACAACATTGCGAGAATGAAGTAAGGATAGATTCTCGGGCCCTTGGGAATACGACCCACTCGTGCGTGCGCGAGTGGTTTATTACTTGACGACCCCGTGCGCTTGCGGGATCACCACCAAGAACAGACAGTTCCATTCTTCCGCTATAAGGGCTCTTGGACCTTCTCCTCTAACCCCAACTAGGTGAGGACCTACCAATCCACCGTGCATGACTAAGCAACTGCTTCATCCTTAAGTGGTCAAACCGCTCTCTGAAGCGAGAGGTAGAGACGGTAGATGCCAAGGGCACCACGCGGTGTAGAAGGGCCCTAGGTCCCAACCTTCACCCTCTTTGGCAAGCGTTGTCATCCTCTTTACTCAAGGCATCCTGCAATTGAAAGAATACAAAATTCAGCTCAAACATATAGAAGTTTTTGAAAACAGTAGGGCTTAAGGCCTGCTTACGAGTGGACTTATAACCGTAACGCTTCGGAGAACCCACCTTTACGGTGAGGCTTATGACCGTAAGCCTAAGGCTTAAGCCGTAAGAACCCTCCCAGTGCATTTTAGTGCAAACGTTCTGCAAAATCTATCCTAACTTGCAAATAAATGATTCCTAAGAATACAAACAAGCGTTTCAATGTATAAAATTAAACGTTCACCGTACAAAAATGTAAAAGAAGATATACCTTTGAGCTTGAGGAAAAATTTGAAAATGCATGTGGTGGAATGCTTCAAATCAAGCCAATCTCGCTCCTTAGTGCTTAAATGCGAAGCTAGAGTTCAGGGCAAGGGGAAAGTAGGAAGAAAGGTTTACCAATGGCGAGGATAAGTAAAGAAATTATTCAAAATGAACCCGAAAGGTTTCCAATGGTACCTTAACCTGAGGTGCTTACGACCAGCTGATGAACGTCCCGCAAGTATATGGGGTCGTCAAGTAATACCCTGTGTGTGACACAGGGGTCGTATTCCTCGGGGCCAAGGATCTACCCTTACTTCCTCTTCACTTATTGTCTAACCAAATAACACAAGGTTGGGTGCTAAAATCTACAGACTAATTTTTAGAAAATCTAACTGAATTACGAACTACAGGTGAAACAGGTGGAGAATCACAAAGGGGAGAAAACGGTCACGGACGCGGATCCCCCTTGGACTACTGAAGCTAGACAGATGCTAGGGTTAAAATTGCAATTGCGGTTTGGGCCAAGAGACTCCTAAAATAGGTTAACCCCAAATCCCTCGGTGATTAACCCCTAATCCCACACAGGTATTGGACAGATTCTCTTCTAACCAATTCCCCCTATGATTGCACTACGACTAGGGAAATATCTGATTAGGGTCAAACTCAGTATTTAGGTTCGAACCTAATGATTGGAAGGGTACCAAATACCCGAATCCCTCGGCGTATAGGTACATGTATCCCTTTCAAACTATGTGAGTCTAATACAAGGGCGTATCCCACGCTCCAAGTACAACCTAAGAATTGAACTACAGAGTTCTCATGTGATTCAAGGCAATCAAGCACACATAGCATGAACCACAAACCAAACAATTTGCATTGAATATAAATCAAAGCATCCATACAAGCTTGTTCGTCCCAAGGTTCACCAGCGTCCGGTCACCGTGGGACTTAGTTGTTCATACAAGCAAATAACATAAAACACATCATGAAAACAACTAATCTAGCCATAACAAACACTCCCTCAATTGTTGGTGATGAAAAGGTGAGCCGGATCGTTACCACGAGTCTCCACCTACGCCGCAATGAGGGCGGCTTCCTTCTTCTTCTTCAAGCCTTAAATGGTGAAGTAGAAGATGAATCTTGCAAAATCTCTACTCTCCTCTTGATCTCCACTCTCCAATTGATGAGAAAAGGTCTCTCTTTCCCCGGATTTGAGCCTCCTTCAAGCTTCAAGAGACCTCTCCCCAAAAGCCTCACCAAAAAACTCCTTTCTCTTTAGCCCTAACGCCCTTTAAAGCCTGAAATTCGGGGGGTTATGCGGGCAGCCTTGCGGGCGCATGCTTGCCCGCAAGGCTCGCAGGAATTTTCCAGAAAATCGTCTCTGGGGGTGCTACAGAAACCTGCTTCAGTACCCCTGCTACAGTAATGGAGCTCCAAAAACGCCGTATTTGGTGTCGATTTCTTCATAAATACGTTCTTGAGCTCGTTTTGGTTTCTTCAGGGCCTGTAACACAAATAAAACTAATTTAACCACAAAAGCGGGCGTCAGTTTACCAAAAGCATGTAATTTAATACAAAAATACTATAAATAAATATACACATTTAAGCACTGATCACCAGCTTACGGGCGTAAGTGGGGCCATAAGGCTCTCCGTCTTTTCTTTAAGGGGATACTTATGGTCATAAGCTTTCCTCCTTAAGTGTTTCATTTTCCTTACAACCTAGGTTGCGAGCAGTAAAGTGCTATGAATTAGCCTGTAATATCCTTAATCTGCGCCTTATGGTCACCCTTACATGCTTAAATAAACCTGTAACGTACCCGGTGAAATCCAGACAGGTGGTTAATGGCCATAAGGATCTGTTGATCTACTAATATAGCCCTTTATTTGACTTTTTTAGCTCACCTTACAGGTGTAAGTCACCCCAGTAAGGTACCTCAAAAGTCACTGCCAAGTTCGTACGGGCCGTAAATGCGCTCGTAAAGTTTTTTGTCTTCCTCTTACGGGTGACATACGGCTGTAAAGGTGCC
Organism: Dioscorea dumetorum; assembly: GCA_902712375.1. Lineage (NCBI taxonomy): Eukaryota > Viridiplantae > Streptophyta > Magnoliopsida > Dioscoreales > Dioscoreaceae > Dioscorea > Dioscorea dumetorum. The sequence goes on from CACTHL010000222.1 coordinate 2,870,170, forward strand.
CATAAATGTCTTTGTTGAGGTATTACGGTCAAGATTATGGGCACAAGTAGCCTGTAAGCTTTCCTTTAAAATTGGCAGGACATCCCCTGCACTACAAAATGTGCTTAAATATAAAATATTATCTATTAAGCATGGAAATGAACAACTACACTCACATTGATCACCAACTCATAAGAAAGAGGACTGCACATGCCAAGCATTTATTACTAAATCAAACCAAAATGACACTATCCAAAAGAAGTGAAAGTGTGAAGAAAATACGAAAACACTTTTATTGTCTCCTAAGAAGCGCTTGTTTTACGTTATTAGTTTGACGTACTTTGTGCTTACCTCATAGACGTTCTTCAAAATGGAAGACCTCCTTACCTGCTACCGAATGATAGAGCATTGGTTGTTACTCGTATGCATGAAGCCCCATCTTTATTAGGGTATTTACGTCAGTGACGTCTCGAACAAGTTAGCTTCCAAAAAATGTTCTTCAAAGTCCCAAAAGTGACTTCTCTTTGGCTGCTAAAGCCACCAGTGGGCTCTTCACCTATCTTTCTATCATTGTGACCATCCACATGGTTTCCCCTACTTCATAGCTTTGCCATCCTCCGAAAGAGTTCAGTTGGAAAATTTTTTGAACATGATCAGACACCAAATCATCAATGATATCACAATAATAACAAGAATCATCAAAATCCAAGGGTTGTTCATTGCCTCAACTAGGTAGTACGTGACCAGTTCATCCCGAATTCTTAACATCATTTCTCCACCATCCATATTAATCAATGCCTTGGACATTCAAAGAAAAGGTCTTCTGAAAATCAATGGAGCCTCAGCATCATCTTCGACATCCAACACAGCGAAGTCAACCGGAAATATGTACTTATCAACCTTGACTAGCACATCTTCTAGAATACCTCTCGGATGTCTCATAGACCCATCTGCCAACCATAACGTCATGGAAGTACAGTGTGGTTTTCCCAAACAATGTTTTTAAAATAGTGTATAAGGCATCACGTTAATGCTCGCTGCAGAATCTGCCAACATTTTTCTTCCCCGAGATCTCCAATACAACATGAGATGATAAAATTCCCTGGATCTTTCATATTATTGGGAAACCTACATTATAAGGTAGATGAACAACTGGACTCGAGGACCACTGCCACGCTCTCCTCAATCTTCCTTTTGTTTGTAATTAGGTCTTTCAAGAACTTAGCATAGCGCGGCATTTGCACCAAAGTTTCAATGAAAGGAATATTTATGTGGAGTTGCTTGAACAAGTCTGTCCTTCTTCAGACTAATCCTTCTTAAGGCGAGTGAGTTATGGAATTCTTGGCTCATAGGGATGAGGAGCGACAACCTCTTCCTTTTCCTTCTCTTGGAGGCTATCCTTAGCCCCATCAGTCACTTGCGCGCTAACTTTATTGGTAGGAACTTTTCCTTGAAGCTCCCAGCCACTTCTCAAAGTGTTCATTTTAGCATGTTCACGAGGAATAGTCTAGTGTTACTGGGTAGACTTCCTTATGGCATTTACACAAGAGTCTTGGCTATCTGCCCCATCTGATTCTTTAAATTCTGAATAAAAACTTGTTGATTACGGAGAATGGTCTCAACATTCTATCTCCTCACATCTGATGACTGAATATATTTGGCCAACACATTCTCCAATTTTGAAACCCTCTCCTGTGGAGCTGGATGTTGAAATCTTGGAGGTGCATTTGTCTTTTTATGCCCTTGGTTCCCTTACGAAATATTTGGGTGATTCCTCTAACCCGGATTATATGTACTACGATAGGGGTTGTTTGACCTAGGTGCATTACCAATGAAATCCACCTGCTCAATAGGTACTGAAGGACCTGCAGCAATGGGACAGTCGACTTGAATGTGCCCTCCCCCACAACCATTACATGCCATGATGGGTAAATTCTGTGAAATTGTCAAAGAGTCCATCTTCTTGCTAAGTCTCTCGACTAATGTTGCTAGGGATGTCACGGCCATCCACCTCATAAATCCTGTCCAGCTTTTTAATATCACGGGCACTCCATTGACAACTATTCATAGTCATATCCTCAATAACCAGCGGGAAATAGTTAGAGTTTTGTTCCCTAAGGTGCCACCTGCGGGTGGCATCGATGATATGTCGAGAATTGGCCTTCATCCTGTTGTAAAAAGTGTGGATAATCATCCCCTACAAAAATCCATGTTGGGAGCATTTCCTCAACAACTTGTTAAACCTCTCCCAAGGCTTGAAGACAGACTTTGACTCCGCCTGTGCAAAGAAAGAAATCTCATTGCTGAGCTTGACATATTTCCCAGGCAGAAAGAATCGAGTGAGGAATGCTTCTACCATTTCCTCCCAGGTTTTGATAGACGCTTGAGGCAAGGACTGTAGCTACTATTTTGCTTTAAACTTGAGGGAGAAGGGAACTGTCCTAAACCGAATGGCGTCATCAATCACGCCATTGATCTTCAGCATATTACACACTTTTTAAAAAGTTTCAATATGACCATTGGGATCTTCACTAGCCAAACTATGGAATTGCGCCACCTACTGAACCATCTAAATGAAGACAGGCTTCAACTCAAAATGATTGGTGGCTACAGACAGTCGAACAATATTGGAGTTTGTCTCCCTTGTCGCTGGTAAAGCAAAATCAGAAAGGATGCACTATGCTCATTTTGTTCGGCAAGCTCTTCAACCTCAACTGCAGCTAGTCCTACCCAATGTCGGTATCCTATTCTTGATTATGGTGCTATCTGCACAGTCGACATTCAATTTCAATGTCTCCTTCAACCAATGTTAACGAATTCCCTCTAGTCATACACTATACTTGAAATCAAGAACACCACCAAGGAGAACAATAAAAAATGATGATGTATACACAATGTCATAAGCAATAAAAGCAAAAAAAGGAAAAGAATATCTAGATTAACAAAGCTAAAGCTTTTCTATTATCAAATTCCCCAGCAATGTCATAAGCACACTTTATTACTTGATGGGGTGGTGTGATCTCACGTATGAAATGCAAATGCACATGTTGATCAAGTAATAAGGTGTGCTAATAAGTTGGGTTATTGTATCCACGATGAATGAGAGTACTAGTAATCACTCTTTCTATAGTTATCTAACATTAACAAACAGTCACAAAAACAGGTTGTGAGCGAGCAAAGAAAGATGGAAACAGCTCAAAATGATGTGAAGACAATCAATTAGATTAAAATGGGTACTTGGACAGTGATTCCCTCAGGATCATACTCTACAGCACAGAATTCAATTATGTTTCTTAAACTAGTAAAATTGAGTTGTAAGGAATCTAAAACTCTTTAATTCTGCTCTCACGGCGATTAGAGACTATCCCTATACAAGTATCTAGTAGAAATATCTCCCTACAACAGACCAAATACTAATGCTTTATGTTCTAGGGTTCCTAAACAAGTCAGCATTGACTCCCGAAAATAGGTTACTAACTCTCTCGAGATAAACAACCCCTAATCCCATGCAACTCTCAAGCGGTGATCTCTCTCTCTTCACTAGGATTACTCGATTGCTCAAAGCTCATAGAAGCACAAAAGTAGGATGACCAAAGCAAAGGAAAAAAGAACGCTTATCCACCTACAAGCTCACTCTTTCAACCCTCTTCAATCTTTGTAGGTCTCTCACTAGTGGTTTTCTCAGTACAACACTAGCATCTTTCCAATTATACAAGCAATCTATCTCTAAATCGAGACTGAATGGCAATGCTACTCAAGATTAAAACTCATAAATTACCCAAACTAATAAATATACAAGGAATCACAAAATCATGACCTTAGGATGCACATGTCCAAGACCCAACAAGAGTTTAGCACCTAATGGAGTGATACATTTTAAGATACAAAACAAAATTCATGATATGCATCTCAAAACCAAGTAAAACTCTCTTCCAATCCAGAGTCGAAGGCTCGGCACAATAGTTCCCCCCAAAATAGGCCACACGACAATGGAGCAAGATCATCGGTGTCGTGGAAGATGATGAGAACGATGGGGAGGGTTGCCGGTATGATTTCTTTTTCCTTGGATGTCTTCTTTAAGCCCTAGCCTTGCAGCCTTCTCCTTCATTCAGAGCTCCAGCGTGCAAGCCTTCTAAAAAAATCATAACTTTCTCATTTGAAAACCCTAAAATCATTTTATACCTTAATTCTTAAGGGCGGCTTACCGACGTAAACCCGAGCCATAAGGTTCAAGTTTTTGTTAGTTGCGTGCCTTACGGTCTGGAATACTTCTATAAGCTCTTCTTGTAAGATCTTCTGTCTTTGTGTTACAGTCCCTCATACGACCGTAAGTATAAGAGTGTAATTTTCTCCTACCAGCTCTTGTAACCACTCCTTTCGGCTATATGTTAATCTAGTAAGCTTCTCTAAACAGCCCATCTAGCCTGGATTATGGCTCTAAGCTGTTTCAGTTAAGTCTTTTGTCTTGCTTATTTTCTAGGTATTGATGTCATGAGAACTCTAACTTCTTTACTTTGGCTCCTAATTGTTTTTTTGGCTCTTCCTCATTTTTAAGCTCTACTTAATGTTTGAAAACACTATTAACACTCTATTTAGCATCGCCTTCTAAATTATCACTGTAACACAAGCCAGATAAGTGTATGAAACAATATGAAATATAGCATAATTGTACGCTTATCAAAGCATTTCTTAAAGTTGGGGCTACAAGAGTTAGAGTTGACGTGTATGACTGTACAACTCACCGTTCGGTGTGTGAGGCACCCTTGATGCATTGTAAATGATGTATTGATGAACATTAAATGCTTGTTTTCATAGCCAATTTTGTGATTCTCAATATGAATGAAGACATGAAAGTCCCATTATCTCGGGCTAAATAGACTAAACCCTGTTTTTAGTTTAGACATGATTTACACAAGTTAGTAAAGTAGAGAGAGAAAAAAGAACAAATTCAAGATGGGGGCTCAAAAGATTGAGTGGGAGAAGTAGAGGGATTAATTTAAGTATAAAATAAAATCCAAATGTATAGAATTACATATAGAACTCTATCAAAAATTTTTCTATACATATACTCATCCAAATTGCCAATATTATACACAAATTTTATGGCCATATTTCTATTTAAAAAAATATTTTAAGCCCATATTTTACTATCCCATTGTTAAATGTACAGTAATAACAAAAGGTTTTACAATATATAAATCATCCAATATTTTATTTATGCTAACACTTTTACTCCCCAAAATTATTTGATTTATATGGTTAGAGCAATATTTAAAGTCTCTTATGGTGTGAGAAATGTTACGAGAGTTTATATTCTGTATAAAAAAATTAACTTTCGAAGCGTTTCATCTCTCTAAACAGATCCTAATAAACTAAGATAAGGGCGCACAAAGTATTAACTCACCCTTCCCCATACAAATAAATAAACAAATGTCCTTACTCCATTTTTAGATTCGATTGAAAGTTAAAAATGTTTCACCTTTGTTTTTTATGTCTCATGGACTTATTAGAATGATCAGGCCACCACTTTCCACAGTTGGAACTTTATCTTCTTTTATATTTTTTAAAATTACTCTCAATTCATAAGCCGTGGACATTGTATCTGCAACTCTTTTCTGTCTTTCTAAATAACATCTCTATGTATGCTTTATATTTAGAAATGCTAATTTTAATTCTTGGAAAACTTGTTTTAATTGTATTTTGTATTAAATTAATGGCAAACGAATTTATAGAAACAATTCACGTTCTTTTGAAAGCACGTAATATATATATATACACACACACACACGTGTGATCTAATTCCACCCCAATTGTTGTGGTCTTTTGTTTTCATATAAGTGAGATGTGAATTAATTCTATCTCAGTAATGTTTTACGATGGAAAATGTGCCAATCTATAAAAATTGACTTTTCTATTTTTCTAAATTATTTTTTGATTATATAAAAATTCACCAATTTCCGAACTCTTCAGCCTCATTTTTATATTTTGAGAAATGAATATTAGAACTACCGGAGGTGATTCTTTATTTTAGAAAAGTAGCACTTCTTTCCCCTCGGAGTTATTTGTTTCGTTGTTAGTGAGCTGAAATGGATTGATTTTTTTCACTTCTGATGTTCTTTTTTTTTAAATGAAGAAATTGTCCCACTTCACCATTTCAGTTGTTTTACGCTGAAGTGGGGGAAGTAAACTCTTTATAAAAACTCACTTCCTCCCACTTGTAAAGAGCTCTAAGAATTGACATCATTTTTATTGAAATGAATAACAGAAGTAGAAAAATGAGTATTTTATTAAAGTTACATTTCCTTAAAACTAGACATTCAAAGTAATTGAAATAATATTACTTCCACTATTTTTCACTATTTCTTGGAAATGACACATCCCTTGTTTCCTGAATTCCCTTCATTTACACTAAGGGGCGGTTTGGTTCGGAAGTGATTTTCTGAAGTGGTGAGTTCCTGGAACTGATCACTTCAGTAGAAGTGTGAAGTTCAGTTGGAAGTGTCGATTTCTGTGTGTTTGGTTGTAGCTGGAAGTGTCATGTCAGTGACCACTTCCAGTGTTTGGTTGGCTGAAGGTAAATCTGGAAGTCACCACTTTGGCAGTTCATTATGTTTGGCAAGAGGTGAAGTGGGTGTACGGTTACTACTTCGGAGGGGGGGTATGCTTACCCCTTTGTTAATTTGTGATGTTAATAAGTTTTAATTATATAAATAAGTGTTTATTTATTTATTTTTTTTAATGTGACCTAAAATTCGTTAACATATTAGAACTAAATTTTGATTTAGTTATTAAATCTTAATTATTCGATAATGATTGCTTATTTATATTATTTTTAGCGTGATCTAAATTTCATTCAAGATAGTGTATTAAAATTGTAACTTTGCGATAAAAGTTTCAATAATTCGATAATGAGTGTTTAATTTTATTTTTTTTAAGCTATCTAAATTTCGTTCAACTTTGTTATTAAATTTGTAATTTTGTGATTAAGTTTTAATTTTTTGCATATATTTTTTTTTGAATGAAAAAAATTAAAAAGTTATTTCATTAGGAATGGCTGAAGTCCCCACTTCGGCCCTTTTTTGGCCGAAATGGGATGGGGAAGTGGGGGTAATACTGAAGTGTCATGTCAACCACTTCAGGCCCAAATGAAGCCAAACAAACTATCGGAAGTGGCGCGGAAGTCTCCACTTCTGCCACTTCCCCTCCAAATAAAGCCAAACAAACACGCCCTAAAATTAAGGCCCTCACCTCCGTTATTTCCCTGTAAATGAACGCCCCGGTTAGTTGAGAAGTTAATTACCAAAATATCAGGGTAGCTATCTTTTATTTAGTCAGGACATCATATATATTAATGCACTCTATCATAATCATTAAAGATAATTTGTTTTGATTCTCAACGTAAACCATGTGAATGGGATTTCCAATGTGAAGGAGATAGCACAAGGAGGGCCCAGGCCAGCTAATCCCATCTTTAAGGCTCCTTAAATCGATGACAGTGGTGGTACATTTTCTCCATTATCGATGGAGCAAGTGATTAAGTGCTTTTTTTATATATTAATGTGACTCATGTGCTATCCATCTTAATAATATTAAAAGCATGGAAAGCAACTTGTGCTCCCCAAGCTTTGGGGATTCCCAGATTATCCTTGTATATTTTCATATTTTTAATCTATCCTTTATTTTTTTTATTCATTTCGAATATTCCTTTTCAGTCTAAAGGTCTCTGTGGTAAGTAACTGCCATATGTAATTATCGACATACCCACGGTACACAGTTCTAGGGGTGTTTATTTGTAAGGAGTGGAATGTGAGTAATTACACTCTCATTCCATTCCTTTGTTTGGATAATCATCAATGGGAGTGAGAGAGGTTTGGCAGGGGATGAGGGGGGATTGAGTGGGCAGTGGCAATCATCCCAATTTTGGGAGAATTGCTCATTGCTCCTCCACTCCTTGAGGTGAATTACAAATTTGCCCTTTATTTAATAAGTAAACTATAATTAATTAACATAATAATTAAATATATAATTTTAATACTAAATAATAATTAAATACATAATAATAACTAACAATTAAAATAACAATTTTATTCAAATATTAATAATTAATGATTAAAATAATAATATAAATCAAATAATAATTAAATCGATAATTTTAATAATAAATAATAATTAAAATAAAATAATAACAACTAACAATTAAAATAATAATTTTTATTCAAATAATAATAATTAATAATTAAAATAATAATTAAATCGATAATTTTAATAATAAATAATAATTAAAGTAAAATAATAACAACTAACAATTAAAATAATAATTTTATTCAAATAATAATATAACTCAAATAATAATTAAATAGATAATTTTAATAATAAATAATAATTAAAATAAAATAATAATAACTAACAATTAAAATAATAATTTTATTCACATAATAATAATTAATAATTAAAATAATAATATAAATCAAATAATAATTAAATCGATAATTTTAATAATAAATAATAATTAAAGTAAAATAATAACAACTGACAATTAAAATAATAATTTTATTCAAATAATAATAAATAATAATTAAAATAATAATATAAATCAAATAATAATTAAATAGATATTTTTAATAATAAATAATAATTAAAAGTGAAAATATTTAATTCAAATATTTAATTATAAAATTAAAAATAATGATATTCAAAATATTTTATAATTAAAAATAGTCGTTATTTAACTTAACATTTTATTTTATATAAAATATTATTTATTTGTTTCAAGGGTATAAAAGTCAAGTTACTTAATTTTTTTTTTTACTTTTCCCATTCCCAAGGAACTACCTTCTCATAACTTACCAACCAAATACATCTTTCATTCTCAATCCTCCTCCACTACCTTTATTTCCATTACTCCCTCACTCCTTTCCATTTCCAATTCGGGACCCAAACGGCCCCTACATATGTACATGTTTGAAGTTACCACCATGCCCTTTACTCCTTCGGGTTCAATGTTTCTTATTAGCTAGTGTTGACTTCTATAAAATTAGCATGCTAAACTCTAGGATATCGACTTCTCCCCCATTATCTCGTCAAAGCTAAATATTGTCTTTTTCAACAGAGGACTATGTGGTTTGCTAAAGTAACATTCCTATCAAAGGCATATTAAGATCAATTATACACATTTCCGACTTTTATCTTTAAGTGCATTAATGTTGGTTGTTATCTTCATTTTTATAGGCATCATTTATAAATTTATCAAAAATAACTAATACAATTGTATAAGAAAAGTTAAAGCAATTAGATTAGTATATTCTTCTTTTTGCTCTTTGCAAGTGTTTTTTAAAATTAATGAAAATATTTTGCTTACATAAATTGCTTGTTTGATTGTTACTATTTTTTAAATATTAATGAAAATGAATTTTTTTTGATAAAAAGTGTATATCACATAAAAGATTTAGTAAAACATATTTTATTTTTGAAGGATGTTACATAATAAATTGATTATTGGTACGAAATTAAAAATTTTAATTTAAGATTATGATAATAGATATTTATTATAATTATAATGATAAGATTTTGAAAATCTACTAGACAAAAGTTAGTGTGAGGGCCTCAAAATTAAAGGCCTCAAATTGTATATGGTGAAACGACTCAACTATAAGCCCAAAAATCATATGGAGAACACATTACCACCACTACATTATGTTAGATTTGAATTCTAACACTTATATGTCCAACACCATGTCTTTTATAATGGGGCTAAAACATCGGGCTATGCACCCTTTGGCCTATAATATAAATTACAAAAAAAAATATATATAATTCTTTTCCTACTTGTGAAAATTATTATTCTACCCATAAACTATATATTTTGTCAAATAAATTTGGAATCGTCATTTCATCATAAAACATAAAATAATTCACCCGTTTTTTACAAGTCAAAATTTTGGCATTCTCACATAATTAACCATTTGTTATTGTATTAAATCACTTAATTAGCTTATACAAAATCTTTTTATCTTTAGCTGCATTGAAATTTCTATGCTCGAACATATTTTTATCAGTGACAAAAAAGATTATATTATTATGGAGAACTATATTTTGAAATAAAAATTTGTTTTATACATTTGCGGTTGCTTAGAATTCTAGAAAGAATCATTAAGAAACTAAAACTATAGCTAATATAGATATATGTTATAAGGGTATATATGTAAGTTCGTGATTTTTAGAGGGCATAAATGTAAAAGACCAATATCCCCTTAAAAGTAATTGCACGCTCTCCACGCCATTGTGTTATAAACACCGCTACTCCTGATTGGTTGTGACCACATTATTATAGTGAAAATATCTGTTTGCTTGGGCACTGATATTATTAAATCTATTTTGTTACATTGTTTGATGGAGTGTCCTTTTATCATCTTAGACGCTAGCCCTGGCATTGCCAGATCAATTAATGTGACACTATTATAATTATCTTTATCGAACTTACCAATAATTTAACCAAAATTGAGTTTTTAATGTTTTTAATCATCTCTCAATGTTCACATTTGATTTGAAACTATAGTTATCTATTGCATATGATTAATCATGTGACCTTCTTTAAATGATGACCATCTCTTTATATTTTTATGGACAGAAGACAGCTAATATACAACATGGCTTGGAAAGAGATGTGCCACTAGTTTATGCATAATTACAAACCAACTATTAATACAGTGATCAATGAATTGCACCGCACCATGAAATAGCGTATCAAGGACAATACCGTAGAACATAGTTACCAATTACAATCTAGAAATGAGAAAAAACCATTTTGCCATGTATTGCAGTACTTACACAAAATCAAACTACTAACTAAAATCTAGGAGTTTTAAAAGGAAAACAAGTGAAGCCCATAACTTATGACAAAAACAACCAGAAAAATTTATAAAAAGCCAAGTTCTTGTGTGTCATTACAAAATCTATAGCAAATTATTAAGAATTTTAAATAAATATGCAATGTGAATGATAAGTGTTTAAACACACATACTTTATTGGTATTAATTATTGTATATGAGCATGATTTGTTACAGTATTACGGGCTCAATTAGTTGTATTTCGCTCTTTTGACCAGATTTTATATAAAAGCCTCGGAAGAAGGGAATGTAACGAAAAAAACATGTCCAAAGGAGTTCAGAGGTGTCCACACCTATGGCATCATCACCCACAGCTGTGGGAGCAACTCAGAGCAATCAAATGTTCAAGACAAAGGAGTTCACCCTCGTGGAAAGAAGAACCACGACCGTGAGGGCAATGATCCATGCTAGATAGAGAGATACACGGGTGTGAGAATTGTTGTCCATGCCCGTGGGTGCCAACATGTAAAGGCTACCCACTGCCTTGGGAAATCTATGGTTAGGGAGATACTAAGAGCATATCACTCCACGGCAGTGGCAATCAATTTCCACGGCAGCGGAGTTACTCGGGCACGGGCTATAAACCCTTTATTTCAAAGAGAAAAAGTATCATGGATAGAAAAAAGCAGCAGCTGGAACCCTAGTGGAGGAGGAGAAGCTTATTAGCATAGACGGCAGTTCATTGTTACCGAAGGAGTTAGAGAAGCGACCATTTGTTCTACCAATCAATTGTGTCACAGCCTCTTTTCAATGGGGGTCTCGCCTTTCTTTTTGGTGAAATTCCCCAACTCTTTCTCACCTTTACTTGAACCCTTTTCAAATTTTTTGCATGCCTTATTCTTTTAACATTGAGGACAATGTTTCATTCAAGTGTGGGGGAGGGTTTATTGTTTTATGTATGCTTTACGATGATAGTGCATGACTTAGGATGATATATGAAAATTTTTGTTAAAAATTTCTAAGCTAAGGAGAATGAGTATGCTAGTGTACTTTTGTTAATCATTAAAGATAATTTTGCTCTTACATTGTGTAAGAAACCCTAATTTCAATCACCTTGCCTAATTTTGTGCATTCACTTTGTTTAGAAGAGGGTCTAGTTTAAGGCTAGTAAAAACAAAATGATTGACTCCAAACTCAAAAATAAAAGCAAAAAGTGAGAAGAAACTCAAAAAGTGGAAAAGAAAAGAATTTCGAAAAGTTGGATCCCTTGTGGGATGCCCTATCAAATTCTTTGAAAAGTGATGAGTAAGATGGTAGAAAGAGCTATCATCCGAGAAAAAGCGAAAGCCACACTTGAGTAGTCGGATTTTGGGCATCACAAATGTCATTCTTGATGACCTATCGGGTGAAATGGTCGTCTCTAGGGTGTATGAAGCTACTACCCAGTTTAGGAGTCATCTTGAAAGAAAAATGCGCCCTTAGCTAGGCCCCTTCAAAAACATTCGTGGTGCACCCTTTTAGGCTGCACACACATACAGAGAAGTATAGAGTAAGAGTAAAATTTTTTCATGAGCTTTCAATTGACTTATGCATTTGCTATTCAAGGTCCCTTAAGCTTTAAGAATTTTCTTACCTTGCTGAGATAAGAGGTCATGTACTCATCTCCTTGTCAAGGGGTTAGGTTTGCTTGAGGATAAGAAACGATTCAAGTGTGGGGGTATTTGATGAGTGCATTTTACATATATATTTTTCCCATTTTATACCCGCTATTTCTTTGTTCTCATATTATTATTTTCCTAGTTCAGTGCTATTTGAGGTATTTTCAGTTCATTGTGCAGTTAATTAGGTCCCGGAGTAATAACAAGCATTTCTAAATGATATTGGTAGCAAAAGGACCGAAAAGGAAGTTTTCAAGGCAAGCACGGCCTAAGAACGGCCGTGCTCTCAAGCCGTGCATTTTACAGAAGAATTCAGAAAGCATCTGCACGGCATGAAACATGGCTCAAGCACGGCCGTGCTCACATCGAGAACTTGTTAAAAAGCACTGAAAGTTAGGGTTTTGGGGACTTTTTGGCTTGGGAGAAGCGGTTGAGGCTAGGGGCAGAAGTTTGTATAGTTGTCATCATCAGGAGAGAATAGAGTGCAAATTGTAGGCTAATAAGAGGAGCACACTTAACAACATCGACACCTCAGATTTCAAGAAAGATGGAAGCAAATAGGTAATTCTTAGTACTTGTTGTATTTGTTTCCTCTGTTGTCTTTTTGTTGATTGAATCTATGAGGGGCTAAACTCTTTTTGGGTGCCCCGGTTTAGGAACTTGTGTGTTGGATAAACTTGGATTCATTTATTGCAGCATTTGTTGAAGCCTTTATTTATCCTTATAGATCTTTTGTTGTTTTGCTTGATATTGGTTGTTGAGTGGTTTGAATGCTTGAGTTACGCGATTTCCCTTAGCTTGTATATCTTGATGATTGATACGAGAAGTTAGGAGTCGGCTCATGCTTGCAATCTCGCTATATGTATCTTCCACATCGCACAACAAGATTCTAGAACATTGGACTATTGAGACACTCCGAATAAATTCTGCAAGAATTTAAGTCTTGAATTACACCAAGGTACTAAACCCGGGGCCCCATCCCTTTTATTGAGCAACCCAGAATCATCTTCCCCTGTGATTCTCCTCTTCCTACTTCTTTCTTTCATAAGTTTAGTGCCCTTAATTTTACTTTTAATTGACTAGATATTAAGCAGTGAGAGAGTATTAAGAGATACACCAGTCCCTGTGGATTCGACTACCCGGTCTTTCAGGTACATTGTACTACTTATATGACCTGTGCACTTGCGGCTATGAAAGGGGCTTATCAGTTAGCATGCCATCATAGTTATATGATCATCACTATGCATGAGTATAGATACTATACATATTATTAGAGTTGTAGAGATACTTGAGAAACATAATACGGGGAAATGCACAAATTTAGAGTAGGAATCCTAAATAAATGGAGTAACACCAATAACATCAACATTTATAAAAATTAGGTCTCATCAATGAAAATCTTTTCTCAAATACATCATTTTCCAACTAACTCGAGAAATGCAAAACATCCAAAATCATCTATAAAATAGCCTCAAAACTCTCCATTTTCTAACCGTGGCCATGGTTAGGTCTGGAGCCCCCAAGACACGCGCTTCTTGGTGTTGTCCACTGGATAACCTTGGTGGTGACTCAAGGCTCTAGTCATGTACACTTTTCAGGGTTTTTCTTCACCTCCCGAAAGGGCACTATAATAAGCTATCCATGCCACCCCAATTAGGTCCTACTGTGGATAACTCCCTTACAGCAGTAAGACCAGACACCATCCCGAATGTCACCATTAAGAACATTTTCTTGGATATACAACAATGTTTTTTGAAGACCCAAAATATTGCATTCATCAATAACATGCCGGAAATCTCAACGAGATCCTATAGTTTCAATTCAAATGATTTCCCTACTCTGAGAGGGACACACATGGAATATCATCATATGAAAAAAGAAAATATGCACATCATTTTTTTTTGTAAGTGTTTGAACCACAAGAAATTCATGAATACAGTATTCATCATAAGGAATCATAGCTTTTCAATCCCAAGCCACATTCTTTCTCAACAATTAAATCAAGTCATTTAAAATAAAAAATGAGGGTTTCAAACATCATGGCAAACATCATTCAAGCAAACCAAAGAGCAAGTATAGGACGATTCATGTATGGCTGTGCACTACAAGAAAAACAGGAATTTGGCACGGTAGATTTGGCACGGTTTTGGGTCTAAAAGCCGTGACAAATTGATTTTGGCAATTTCAGTGTTAATTTCCGTGAAAAATGTGTCACAATTTTTGTGGCCGTGCCAATTTCCGTGAAAACTTTGGCACGGTTTGAATTCCGTGACAAAATTACCGTGCCAAAATCCTGTTTTTCTTGTAGTGGTGTATACATGAACTTGTTAATCCCACAAACAAACTTGGCAAGCCTCGTTACCCCGGCGTTAAACGTCCATTGGTACTTTCCCTTTAGCCGAAGCCTCACCTCTTAAAGAAACAAAGCAAGCAACGATCAAACTCAAGAAACTTCAAGGCAACAAAGAGGTAAACCTCCTACAAAGGACGATTATGCCCTAGGGTTTACTAAGCACCATTTAAGGGTTTTACCAAGATATCCCATCATCTAAAAACCAAAGGAATTGGCAAAGGAAACTCCAGGAACTAGGTGCTACGGTAACCCTAGGTTTCATCAAAAGAAGGAACTCTAGTCCTCACAAATCTTGCCAAGAATTACAAGGAGTCACAAGCCTCAATCTCAAGACATAATTTGGCACCAAAATAACACCAAACAAGCCCAAAGAATTCAGCCAAAAGGAAGGGGAGAAGAAAAGAGAAATCTTACCTTCAAGCCCTATCACGCCTTGAACCCAGCTCACCGGACTCGATGTGTAGACAAACGGCCGTATACCCTCAAGGCTGAGACCAAGTGGGCACACAAGGCCTCAATACCTGTCTCACAAACCATAATGCATAACAATGCACTAACTTGACACAAAACCAAAGAATTTAATTAATAAAATAACAGGTTTACAACTATGTTCCAAAGAAAACTAGAAATGCAAGACTCAAAGTCTTAAACAAATAACAAAGTCATTATTCACAACAGAAAAACTAATCTCATGCTAACCATCTGATGTTCATTCAACGGTCCCCACTAAGCTATCCATCACACATTTACTCCTGATCTAAAAAGGATAGAACAACTATTTATGAGCTTAATAGCTTAGTAAACAACCACTAAAAACAAAAGTATAGGGATCACAAAACTCAATAATTTTAAAAACATACTTACGGGTAGTGTTGTACAATAAATATTTGAAATAAAACCCAAGCTTAATAATATTTCAGACAAACATAATTTTTTACATCAACGAGTATATATGTCTCCCAAATAACTAATGTCAAAAACAAAACAACAGAATTCATATATTTAAACTCGGTGACCCGAGTCAGATTGTCAGAATTCATTTATTTATCCTCAGTGACCCGATGTAGATTATCAGAGGCCGTTATTCTCCACCGACGGAAAGGTGAAAAACTATAGTTTCTTATCAGAGTCAGAAGTTTATGTCGACATGGTCAATGTTTAAACCCCAATGACAAGGTTATTGCAAAGTTAACTTGGGGACTACAAATCACTATATCAAAATATGTCAAGTCCAAAATCATTGTCAAAGAAAAAATAGTGAAAGTCGGTAATTCCGTTTTTCTAGTGAAAATAGCTCTAATTATTTCAAAATAAGATAATGGTAATACATGACAATAAAAATTAAAATATTTGTAATTAATAACTGAATACATAATTAATTAAAGTATTAGAATCTATTAAATAAACAATTAAACAGATAAAATTTATAAGTTTTGCAAATAAAGATAGGTACAGTATCTTAAAATCCAAAATATCTAAATATAATATCATGAATGGTTTTAACAGTAAAACCCAAAGTAATTAAATAATTATGTAAATCAAATCCGGTAATCAGAAATTTTATATATACATATATACGGATTTATATGTGGTTTACTTACCTGGAAAACTATCCCCAAGCTATTGGATCTTCTTAGACACTCAAAATCAGGATTCGAGCAAAAATACTAAACATGAACATTATACTTGTCTTAGATTCCAAGACTTAAATACAACATTAACCATGATTCAGGCTCCAAACACTAACTATGCTAGCAACACAGGCATGCCCAAAAAAAAAAAAAATTTCTTTTTCTTATTCCCACAACACAATCGTATGCAATCTTTTCAATTATAAATTTGTTAAAGACTGCCTCAAACTGGAATATCAATATATTCAACAAACATCAGCTTATAATCCGAGTTCTCTCAGTAAGCATCAATCCCATTTTTAAAAGAAAGGTATTACAATAAAACAAAATGTCCCAGCTTAAATATTGAGCTTTGCCACTCAGTTATTTTAGTCCTTGTGACTTCATTAAAGTTCTAAAATACCTTAACCAATTTCTATAAGGATTATATAGTGTTCAATTTTTTTGCATGCAATCCTTTATTTGAACATTAAAAATACAATAGAATCCGATAGTTCTCACTCTATTTGGGCCTTTTAAAGCAAACTGTGCACAACAAAAATGCAGACAAAATATTTACCTATCATAAGCATTGTCACCCTTGACTTAAGTAAAAGTGGAAATATATAATACCATGGAAATCATTGCTTTCCACATGTCATGAAAAGTTCTCATCCTCGTAGTAGCGTACTATCTACCATTAAAAATTGACATACATCCAAGAACTCATAAGTCAGCCACTCACTAATGCTTTCACCATGCAGTTTGAAATTGTTTAAAAATTAATCTAATCCTAATAAAACAGATGCAGCATGTCCTCGTCTTACTTTAGTTGACTAATTCAACTTTAGTTGGTCTCATATTATCATCATCCAACTTGTTTGCAGATTACCTGGTCATATTAGCTAGCTTTATATTTTATTTAGTTCTTAACTTATCTTGGCTTTCTGTCTGTATGCATACATATAATCATGTTTAACATAGATGGAATTAACCAGAATTCAATTTGTCTACAACAGACATAGATGCATGTGCATACTCAATATCTGAAACAATAACACGAATAAGAATCTGCCACAACCATTAATAAAATTGCTAAACTACAGAAATATTGATTTACTCTATAATGACGGGATCCTATTAATCACTTCGCTAAAGTAGGTTTTTTTTTATGGTTTCAACACATTGTACTCACCCTCTCCCTTCCTTCCAGGCTCTAGCTTTTAGTGGCGCTGCGGCAGACTGGAGTGCTGAGCAGAATTTTAGCTATCTATTTTTAATCCCTATTTTATGTATGTTTCTTCATGAACATGTTGCATTGTATAAGAACATGGATTCACTAGTGTATTTGTCAGTCTTTATGCATGGTTTGTATGCTTGTCTAATTTCTTGAAAACCTTGCTGTAATCCTGACAAGCATGTTTCATTGAACCCTATATTCAAGCTTTGGTTTGATTGTTTCCTCTGTGTATTATTGTACTCTATTATATATGTTTCTTGAACTCTATATTCATGCTTTGTTCATGTCTGTTTATTCCCAGGTTGTTGTTAGCTTGGGTTATCATGGCAGTTGTCACATGTCAGTCCCGATGAACGGGGCATGATATATATTGCCTAATTGAGAAAAAAGTACACTAAAAAGGATAGAACCAAACATATTTTACAATTTGTTTTTCTTACTCATGAACATTAAAAGAATGATGATATTAATATTTACCAAGCATGTTCAAGAAATAATCTAGTAGATTTGTTAACACATGTAGCTCCTACCGTAATATTTGAAAAGAAAGTCTCGAGCGACTCAAATGATATTGGAGTTTATCGACTCAAACATCTCGAGCGATATTATCATGATGTAAAATTAACACCCGTTGTACTCTTTTTTTTTTTTTTAACTATCGTTTATTGGGTTTTCCTAGAAAGGTTTTTTTTAAGACAGTATACGATCTTGTATTAAAAGAATAATACACTCTTTTCCTACACTAGGTTTTTGTTTCACTATATTTTTCATTACTAAGGTTTTTATAACGCATGTTTTTATATAATAAGCATTTAAGAGGAAGTATTATGAATTAATATAATATAGTGTACGTTTATAAGGTCTTAAATCTCCTTCATATTTCTTCATGAATACAATGCATCTCTTTCGTGGTTCATTTTCCCATATCCATATTTTTTATGAAGATATTAAATATTTATGCCTCTCTATGTTTATTCCTTATCTAGTATTGATTTAGATGACTGCTCATATGAAATTCTAAGCCCATAAGAGAGGCTTTTTAAAGTTGTACATCATATACAAGAATGTGAAGAAAAGAAGTTAGATATTTGTCCTTTATATTTTGGCATTACGCTAGTGAATTGTCTTTCCCTTTTCAATTTTATAATAATTGTCAAATTCAAATCTTTTTATGATTTCTATTTAAATTTCTAAAGTCGCTTCACCCTAAAGTTGTCCCAATACCCATTAAACGTTTAAATAGCAATATATATATGTATATATCAAATATAAACATTGACATTGACAACATTAATATCAACTTCTTTCAATTAATTATAACTTTAGCAAAGTTTAATAAATTGATCTTTAATATGATTGATCAGCCGGTGTTTAATATGATTGATCAGCCAAAATAAAAACTCACAAATCAAATTTAATTATTGTTTTTAGACTTCGAGGGATTATGGACTTCCCAACTTCCACTATGGAGCCCATAATATTAATTACGTTGGACAATGTCACAGGAACCTCCGATTAAGAAAAATGGGAATAACAAAAAACATAACAAATGAGTGAAATCAATTTCTTTTATTAACTTCAAAAATATTACATGACCACATGATTTTGACTTAAAACAAAGGATAAGAAAACTAATTTTCTTAATCCCACTTTCCTAATCTTCATCCAATTTTGCATAATCTAAGTTTACACTATGATTTTGACTGGTAATACTTTTTCACAGAAAATTATGATTGGATATTTCTTTTCACTTCGTTGACTTAGGTCTTCTTTGAATTTTTTTTACTTACATCCTAAGCCTCATCCAAATGTCAATTTACAACTTTACTAAACTTGAGAGCGACGAGCTTGATATGCTTCAATTTTGATCCTTGAAGATGTAAAACCTACTTTTTAATAGCCGTCAGATTATCTTTTTAAGATTTTTTTTTTTTCAAATTTTAAACCACCCAACCTTATCGCTTGTAAAGCCATCTTTTAATCTCAGCCCTTAGATTAGATTTTTAATTCTTTATTTTATTTGAAACTTTAAACCTTCCGAATCTTATCCCCTATATCCATTATATCATCGGGAGAAGGACTCGGAACTCACGAGAGAATTACACTCGAGACCTAGCAGCGTCCTTCCTCTTTAGTTTCGTGAAGTGCCGGTGATGACGAAGAGGAAGAGAGGCTTCATGTCAATTTATGTTCTCTATTTTTTTTTTTAGGTAAGCACCCACTTTCTCGAATCTAGGTCTATTTGATCATAAGTGAGATCTCCTTTCTAATCCTTTGTTTTCTTGTGTCTCATTGATTTTATGAACCTTAAGTTCAATATGACGAGCAAGAGGATTGAACGTCATTATATATGCTCAATGAGGGTGACAATTTCTGAATTTGGAGAAAAAGATAAAGTTTATACATTAGGAATGCGTAAGCATCCGCTTATTCGGATTTAGGGTTTTGATTGTGTGGTTTTTGATCTCCATAAATAGCCGTGTTGTTATTTTATTCGTTTATTTTGATTTCCAAGAATAAAAATGCATAGCATGTTTTGTCTTCCAAACATGATTAGGGATTTTTCCAGGAAAGTATACATAGATTTTATTTCAGCAAAAATTTCAGATTTTATATAATTGTGGTTGTAAAAATATAACCCTATTAGTGTATTATCTGCAAAATACAAACATTGTTCCGTTTTCGATTAACTATCTACTCCTAAAAGATCATGTTATTTGAGGATGTATTATGAGAGATATGAATGTTACAAGGATCATATATGATTTTACTGATTTGCAGAAATAGATGAACATTCAAATGGATGATATAAATTTAATAGTATTATGAGCAATTCAAATTTTGGATATGTCATAGCCTTGTATGTCTAGTTTTCGTTAAAGAAAGAATTTTGTGATTTGGAGGATGTTAGACAAAGTTATGCATATTTGAGTCCCTATTGGTCATGTTGGAATAGTTCATATCTCCATTAAACTTGATAATTGATATTATACCCTTGAAAGAATCCGAATTTAGAAAATAAGATCCTGACCATTTTTGCATTTATACCATTCTGAAAACTTCTTCTTTTGGATTACCCTTGCTCATTAGCCACGTGTCTATATATATATACACACACACACATATATGTAGTTGTGGGTGTGATTTTGGCGTACTTATGGGGTAAGTAATGCATTGTGCATTCGGGTATTGCTAGCACAGTTAGTATTTAGAGCCTCGATCATGTTTAACTAGTGGTCAATTTTTGTTTGTAAGTTTGGAATTTAAGACAAACGTGATGTTAATGTTTAGGGTTTTTGCCCGAATCTTGATTTTGATGTCTGAGTGGATCCTATAGATTGGGGATATTGTTCCAGGTAAGTAAACCACATATAAATTCTGTATAAGTATATATTTTTCAATATTTGCTAAATTACTATTTTGATTATTTCTTGTATTATTTTTTAGTAATTATATTTTTCAATAATTTATTCATTGAAGTTTTTCATAAACTATGTATATTATATATTTTGAGTTATATAAATTTATTTTACAACCTGTTCGTTAAGTTATTTGATTTGAAAATAATTGGCTTATTTTGATATACGGAAAATGGGATCATGCGAATCTTAATATTTTTGTTTAGCGGATTATTCTGTTTTCACTCAGTTTGAACCTTGTTATTCTGTTGTTTGTGAACATCAACTATTTTGATCTATAAATCATAATCCCCAATTAACTTTGCAATAACCCTGTCATTGGAGGTTAAACACTGACCGTGTCGACATGAATTATGATTCTTATAAGAAACTATAGTTTCGCACCGTTCCGTCGGTGGAGAATAACGCTTCTGATATTCTGGCTCGGGTCACCGAGGGTAAACAAATGAACTCTGATATTCTGGCTCGGGTCACCGAGGGTAAACAAATGACCTCTGATATTTTGTTTCTGGCGTTAGTTATTTGGGGGACATATATACTTGTCATTTGAAAATTTTGTTTGCCTGAAATGTTCTATTGTCTGGATATTTAATTTTGATATTCATTATATAACGTTACTTTTAAGTACGTTTCTGAAATATTCTTAAGTCTGGGTTTTTGGTTTTGATGATTATTGTACAAGACCATGTGCAAGTACGTTTTTTGAAACTATTGAATTTTTGTGATCCCTATTTTACTATTGGCTTTTAGTGGTTGCTTACTGGGCTGTTTAGCTCATAAATAGTTGTTCTATCTTTTTCAGATCAAGGGTAGGTGTGTGGTGACTAGCTTAGCGGGGACCGTTGAGTGATCACCAAGTGGCTAGCAGGAGTTTAGTTTTTTGTTTAATAAGTCTGTTGTCGGTTAAGACCTTTAGTATTCTGTGAATCTTGGCTGTAAATCGGATTATTTTTCGTTTGTCTAATTCTTTAGTTTGATTGGAATTATTATATTATTATGATTTATATTTGAGAGACAGGTATTGAGGCCTTGTGTGCCCACTTGGGCTCGGCCTTGTGAGCATACGGCCGTTTGTCAACGCGTCGAGTCCGGCGAGCCGGGTTCGGGGCGTGACAAATTTAAGTGGTATCAGAGCTCTCAGTTAATTTGATCCTAGTATTTCGAACAGAACCTTCTGTTTTAGAGTGTTAAGGCGATCTGACTTTAGTTTAGCATGAAATCCTTATAGGCTAGTTAGTTTGACATAGTCATTTTGTTTGTTTGTTTGATTCCAATTATGTTTATCTCGTAGAATGCCGCCTCTAATACAGTGGTGCCAGTAACCTTATCAGTTTATCCTGCATATGTTTACGCATTGTTTGATTCCGTAGCTATGCATTCGTTGATCTCATCTGTATTTATTCGAAGGCATGCATTGCGTGTTATAGGTATGGATTCTGATTGGTGTGTTGCCACCTTTTAGGGGCTGTTGTGTTTCTTGTTAGAGTTTGTGAGAATTGTCCAATTGGTATTACTGGTCATGAGTGTTAGCTCGTTGCATATTATGAGCATGAGTGATTATAATCTAATTTTGGTATTGGATTTTCTGTATATATACCATACTGTAATTGATTGTCATGCACGAGTATAGCCTTTAAAATCCTTGAAGAAGCAGAGTTACCTTTTCACGTGAGTGACTCTACATCACTGCCTCATGTGATTTCCACCTCGCAAACTTGAAAATTTCTCTTAGGTCGGTGCTCGGGATTCCTTGAAATAGTAGTTCAAGAAAAACTAGGAGTTATCTGTTTTAGTGTTAAAGCGAAGTTTAACCCATGATTTATCGGTCCATTTGAGATGTTGGAACACCTTAGTGATGTAACATATTGGCTTGCATGTATCTTTTTGACGATCAGGTGAGAGTTTAGAGGATTAAACTCCTTTTTAGGGGGGGTGATTTGTAAAACCCACTTTTTAATAGCCATCAGATTATCTTTTTAAGATATTTTTTTTTCAAATTTTAAACCACCCAACCTTATCGCTTGTAAAGCCATCTTTTAATCTCAGCCCTTAGATTAGATTTTTAATTCTTTATTTTATTTGAAACTTTAAACCTTCCGAATCTTATCCCCTATAACCATTATATAATGGGGAGAAGGCCTCGGAACTCACGAGAGAATTTCACCCGAGACCTAGCCGCGTCCTTCTTCCTTAGTTTCGTGAAGTGCCGGTGATGACGAAGAGGAAGAGAGGCTTCATGTAAATTTCTGTTCTCTGTTTTTTTTTTAGGTAAGCACCCACTTTCTCGAATCTAGGTCTATTTGATCATAAGTGAGATCTCCTTTCTTTTCCTTTGTTTTCTTGTGTCTCATTGATTTTATGAACCTTAAGTTCAATATGAAGAGCAAGAGGATTGAACGTCATTATATATGCTCAATGAGGGTGACAATTTCTGAATTTGGAGAAAAAGATAAAGTTTATACATTAGGAATGCGTAAGCATCCGCTTATTCGGATTTAGGGTTTTGATTGTGTGGTTTTTTATCTCCATAAATAGCCGTGTTATTATTTTATTCGTTTATTTTTATTTCCAAGAATAAAAATGCATAGTATGTTTTGTCTTAACAACATGATTAGGGATTTTTCCAGGAAAGTAAACATAGATTTTATTTCAGCAAAAATTTCAGATTTTATATAATTGTGGTTGTAAAAATATAACCCTATTAGTGTATTATCTGCAAAACCTGAAACTTGACGGCCATAATACATGACTTTAGAGATTGAATCGAGCAAAGTGGAAAATACGAAAGTTATAGGGTTTGATGTTCACTAATTACCTGAAACGTTTCCGATTTTATACATCTGTATTTTATTAGATACGACCATATTAGTGTAGCTACGTCAAATAGTATTCTGTGTAGGCCTTGGAGATTGATTAATATTGTTTCCGTTTTCGATTAACTATCTACTCCTAAAAGACCAGGTTATTTGAGGATGTATTCTGAGAGATATGCATGTTAAAAGGATCATATATGATTTTACTGATTTGCAGAAATAGATGAACATTCAAATGGATGATATCAATTTAATACTATTCTGATCAATTCAAATTTTGGATATGTCATAGCCTTGTATGTCTAGTTTTAGTTAAAGAAAGAATTTTGTGATTTGGAGGATGTTAGACAAAGTTATGCATATTTGAGTCCCTATTGGTCATGTTGGAATAGTTCATATCTCCATTAAACTTGATAATTGATATTATACCCTTGAAAGAATCCGAATTTAGAAAATAAGATCCTGACCCTTTTTGCATTATACCCTTCTGAAAACTTCTTCTTTTGCATTACCCTTGCTCATTAGCCACATGTGTCTATATATATATACACACACACATATATATAGTTGTGGGTTTGATTTTAGCGTACTTATGGGGTAAGTAATGAATTGTGCATTCTGGTATTGCTAGCACAGTTAGTATTTAGAGCCTCGATCTTGTTTAACTAGTGGTCAATATTTGTTTGTAAGTTTGGAATGTAAGACAAACGTGATGTTCATGTTTAGGGTTTTTGCCCGAATCTTGATTTTGATATCTGAGTGGATCCTATAGCTTGGGGATATTGTTCCAGGTAAGTAAACCACATATAAATTCTGTATAAGTATATATTTTTCAATATTTGCTAAATTACTATTTTGATTATTTCTTGTATTATTTTTTAGTAATTATAGTTTTCAATAATTTATTCATTCAAGTTTTTCATAAACTATGTATATTATATATTTTGAGTTATATAAATTTATTTTACAACCTGTTCGTTAAGTTATTTGATTTGAAAATAATTGGCTTATTTTGATATACGGAAAATGGGATCATGCGAATGTTAATATTTTTGTTTAGCGGATTATTCTGTTTTCACTCAGTTTGAACCTTGTTATTCTGTTGTTTGTGAACATCAACTATTTTGATCTATAAATCATAGTCCCCAATTAACTTTGCAATAACACTGTCATTGGGGGCTAAACACTGACCATGTCGACATGAATTCTGATCCTTATAAGAAACTATAGTTTCGCACCGTTCCGTCGGTGGAGAATAACGGCTTCTGATATTCTGGCTCGGGTCACCGAGGGTAAACAAATGAACGCTGATATTCTGGCTCGGGTCCCCGAGGGTAAACAAATGACTTTTGATATTTTGTTTTTGGCATTAGTTATTTGGGGGACATATATACTTGTTCATCTGAAAATTTTGTTTGCCTGAAATGTTCTATTGTCTGGATATTTAATTTTGATATTCATTATATAACGTTACTTTTAAGTACGTTTTTGAAATATTCTTAAGTCTGGGTTTTTGGTTTTGATGATTATTGTACAAGACCATGTGCAAGTACGTTTTGTGAAACTGTTGAATTTTTGTGATCCTTATTTTACTATTGGCTTTTAGTGGTTGCTTACTGGGCTGTTTAGCTCATAAATAGTTGTTCTATCTTTTTCAGATCAAGGGTAGGTGTGTGGTGACTAGCTTAGCGGGGACCGTTGAGTGATCACCAAGTGGCTAGCAGGAGTTTAGTTTTTTGTTTAATAAGTCTGTTGTCTGTTAAGACATTTAGTACTCTGTGAATCTTGGCTGTAAATCCGATTATTTTTCGTTTATCTAATTCTTTAGTTTGATTGGAATTATTATATTATTATGATTTATATTTGAGAGACAGGTATTGAGGCCTTGTGTGCCCACTTGGGCTCGGCCTTGTGAGCATACGGCCGTTTGTCAACGCGTCGAGTCCGGCGAGCCGGGTTCGGGGCGTGACAAATTTAAGTGGTATCAGAGCTCTCAGTTAATTTGATCCTAGTATTTCGAACAGAACCTTCTGTTTTAGAGTGTTAAGTCGATCTGACTTTAGTTTAGCATGAAATCCTTATAGGCTAGTTAGTTTGACATAGTCATTTTGTTTGTTTGTTTGATTCCAATTATGTTTATCTCGTAGAATGCCGCCTCTAATACAGTGGTGCCAGTAACCTTATCAGTTTATCCTGCATATGTTTACGCATTGTTTGATTCCGTAGCAATGCATTCGTTTATCTCATCTGTATTTATTCGAAGGCATGCATTGCGTGTTATAGGTATGGATTCTGATTGGTGTGTTGCCACCTTTTAGGGGCTGTTGTGTTTCTTGTTAGAGTTTGTGAGAATTGTCCAATTGGTATTACTGGTCATGAGTGTTAGCTCGTTGCATATTATGAGCATGAGTGATTATAATCTAATTTTGGTATTGGATTTTCTGTCCATATACCATACTGTAATTGATTGTCATGCACGAGTATAGCCTTTAAAATCCTTGAAGAAGCAGAGTTACCTTTTCACGTGAGTGACTCTACATCACTGCCTCATGTGATTTCCACCTCGCAAACTTGAAAATTTCTCTTAGGTCGGTGCTCGGGATTCCTTGCAATAGTAGTTCAAGAAATACTAGGAGTTATCTGTTTTAGTGTTAAAGCGAAGTTTAACCCATGATTTATCGGTCCATTTGAGATCTTGGAACACCTTAGTGATGTAACATATTGGCTTGCATGTATCTTTTTGACGATCAGGTGAGAGTTTAGAGGACTAAACTCCTTTTTAGGGGGGGTGATTTGTAAAACCCACTTTTTAATAGCCATCAGATTATCTTTTTAAGATATTTTTTTTTCAAATTTTAAACCACCCAACCTTATCGCTTGTAAAGCCATCTTTTAATCTCAGCCCTTAGATTAGATTTTTAATTCTTTATTTTATTTGAAACTTTAAACCTTCCGAATCTTATCCCCTATAACCATTATATAATGGGGAGAAGGCCTCGGAACTCACGAGAGAATTTCACCTGAGACCTAGCCGCGTCCTTCTTCCTTAGTTTCGTGAAGTGCCGGTGATGACGAAGAGGAAGAGAGGCTTCATGTAAATTTCTGTTCTCTGTTTTTTTTTTAGGTAAGCACCCACTTTCTCGAATCTAGGTCTATTTGATCATAAGTGAGATCTCCTTTCTTTTCCTTTGTTTTCTTGTGTCTCATTGATTTTATGAACCTTAAGTTCAATATGAAGAGCAAGAGGATTGAACATCATTATATATGCTAAATGAGGGTGACAATTTCTGAATTTGGAGAAAAAGATAAAGTTTATACATTAGGAATGCGTAAGCATCCGCTTATTCGGATTTAGGGTTTTGATTGTGTGGTTTTTTATCTCCATAAATAGCCGTGTTATTATTTTATTCGTTTATTTTGATTTCCAAGAATAAAAATGCATAGTATGTTTTGTCTTAACAACATGATTAGGGATTTTTCCAGGAAAGTAAACATAGATTTTATTTCAGCAAAAATTTCAGATTTTATATAATTGTGGTTGTAAAAATATAACTCTATTAGTGTATTATCTGCAAAACCTGAAACTTGACGGCCATAATACATGACTTTAGAGATTGAATCGAGCAAAGTGGAAAATACGAAAGTTATAGGGTTTGATGTTCACTAATTACCTGAAACGTTTCCGATTTTATACATCTGTATTTTATTAGATACGACCATATTAGTGTAGCTACGTCAAATAGTATTCTGTGTAGGCCTTGGAGATTGATTAATATTGTTTCCGTTTTCGATTAACTATCTACTCCTAAAAGACCAGGTTATTTGAGGATGTATTCTGAGAGATATGCATGTTAAAAGGATCATATATGATTTTACTGATTTGCAGAAATAGATGAACATTGAAATGGATGATATCAATTTAATACTATTCTGATCAATTCAAATTTTGGATATGTCATGGCCATGTATGTCTAGTTTTAGTTAAAGGAAGAATTTTGTGATTTGGAGGATGTTAGACAAAGTTATGCATATTTGAGTCCCTATTGGTCATGTTGGAATAGTTCATATCTCCATTAAACTTGATAATTGATATTATACCCTTGAAAGAATCCGAATTTAGAAAATAAGATCCTGACCCTTTTTGCATTATACCCTTCTGAAAACTTCTTCTTTTGCATTACCCTTGCTCATTAGCCACATGTGTTTATATATATATACACACACACATATATATAGTTGTGGGTTTGATTTTAGCGTACTTATGGGGTAAGTAATGAATTGTGCATTCTGGTATTGCTAGCACAGTTAGTATTTAGAGCCTCGATCTTGTTTAACTAGTGGTCAATATTTGTTTGTAAGTTTGGAATGTAAGACAAACGTGATGTTCATGTTTAGGGTTTTTGCCCGAATCTTGATTTTGATATCTGAGTGGATCCTATAGCTTGGGGATATTGTTCCAGGTAAGTAAACCACATATAAATTCTGTATAAGTATATATTTTTCAATATTTGCCAAATTACTATTTTGATTATTTCTTGTATTATTTTTTGTAATTATAGTTTTCAATAATTTATTCATTCAAGTTTTTCATAAACTATGTATATTATATATTTTGAGTTATATAAATTTATTTTACAACCTGTTCGTTAAGTTATTTGATTTGAAAATAATTGGCTTATTTTGATATACGGAAAATGGGATCATGCGAATGTTAATATTTTTGTTTAGCGGATTATTCTGTTTTCACTCAGTTTGAACCTTGTTATTCTGTTGTTTGTGAACATCAACTATTTTGATCTATAAATCATAGTCCCCAATTAACTTTGCAATAACACTGTCATTGGGGGTTAAACACTGACCGTGTGGACATGAATTCTGATTCTTATAAGAAACTATAGTTTCGCACCGTTCCGTCGGTGGAGAATAACAGCTTCTGATATTCTGGCTCGGGTCACCGAGGGTAAACAAATGACCTCTGATATTTTGTTTCTGGCGTTAGTTATTTGGGGGACATATATACTTGTTCATTTGAAAATTTTATTTGCCTGAAATGTTCTATTGTCTGGATATTTAATTTTGATATTCATTATATAACGTTACTTTTAAGTACGTTTCTGAAATATTCTTAAGTCTGGGTTTTTGCTTTTGATGATTATTGTACAAGACCATGTGCAAGTACGTTTTTGAAACTATTGAATTTTTGTGATCCCTATTTTACTATTGGCTTTTAGTGGTTGCTTACTGGGCTGTTTAGCTCATAAATAGTTGTTCTATCTTTTTCAGATCAATGGTAGGTGTGTGGTGACTAGCTTAGCGGGGACCGTTGAGTGATCACCAAGTGGCTAGCAGGAGTTTAGTTTTTTGTTTAATAAGTCTATTGTCTGTTAAGACCTTTAGTATTCTGTGAATCTTGGCTGTAAATCCGATTATTTTTCGTTTGTCTAATTCTTTAGTTTGATTGGAATTATTATATTATTATGATTTATATTTGAGACACAGGTATTGAGGCCTTGTGTGCCCACTTGGGCTCGGCCTTGTGAGCATACGGCCGTTTGTCAACGCGTCGAGTCCGGCGAGCCGGGTTCGAGGAGTGACAAATTTAAGTGGTATCAGAGCTCTCAGTTAATTTGATCCTAGTATTTCGAACAGAACCTTCTGATTTAGAGTGTTAAGGCGATCTGACTTTAGTTTAGCATGAAATCCTTATAGGCTAGTTAGTTTGACATAGTCATTATGTTTGTTTGTTTGATTCCAATTATGTTTATCTCGTAGAATGCCGCCTCTAATACAGTGGTGGCAGTAACCTTATCAGTTTACTCTGTATATGTTTGCGCATTGTTTGATTCCGTAGCTGTGCATTCGTTTATCTCATCTGTATTTATTCGAAGGCATGCATTGCGTGTTATAGGTATGGATTCTGATTGGTGTGTTGCCACCTTTTAGGGGCTGTTGTGTTTCTTATTAGAGCCTGTGAGAATTGTCCGATTGGTATTACTGGTCATGAGTGTTAGCTCGTTGCATATTATGAGCAAGAGTGATTATAATCTAATTTTGGTATTTGATTTTCTGTCCATATACCATACTGTAATTGATTGTCATGCACGAGTATAGCCTTTAAAATCCTTGAAGAAGCAGAGTTACCTTTTCACGAGAGTGACTCTACATCACTGCCTCATGTGATTTCCACCACGCAAACTTGAAAATTTCCCTTAGGTGGGTGCTCGGGATTCCTTGCAATAGTAGTTCAAGCAAAACTAGGAGTTATCTGTTTTAGTGTTAAAGGGAAGTTTAACCCTTGATTTATCGGTCCATTTGAGATCTTGGAACACCTTAGTGATGTAACATATTGGCTTGCATGTATCTTTTTGACTATCAGGTGAGAGTTTAGAGGACTAAACTCCTTTTTAAGGGGGGTGATTTGTAAAACCCACTTTTTAATAGCCGTCAGATTATCTTTTTAAGATATTTTTTTTTCAAATTTTAAACCACCCAACCTTATCGCTTGTAAAGCCATCTTTTAATCTCAGCCCTTAGATTAGATTTTTAATTCTTTATTTTATTTGAAACTTTAAACCTTCCGAATCATATCCCCTATAACCATTATATCATGGGGAGAAGGCCTCGGAACTCACGAGAGAATTTCACCCGAGACCTAGCCGCGTCCTTCTTCCTTAGTTTCGTGAAGTGCCGGTGATGACGAAGAGGAAGAGAGGCTTCATGTCAATTTCTGTTCTCTGTTTTTTTTTTAGGTAAGCACCCACTTTCTTGAATCTAGGTCTATTTGATCATAAGTGAGATCTCCTTTCTTTTCCTTTGTTTTCTTGTGTCTCATTGATTTTATGAACCTTAAGTTCAATATGAAGAGCAAGAGGATTGAACGTCATTATATATGCTCAATGAGGGTGATAATTTCTGAATTTGGAGAAAAAGATAAAGTTTATACATTAGGAATGCGTAAGCATCAGCTTATTCGGATTTAGGGTTATGATTGTGTGGTTTTTTATCTCCATAAATAGCCGTGTTTTTATTTTATTCGTTTATTTTGATTTCCAAGAATAAAAATGCATAGTATGTTTTGTCTTAACAACATGATTAGGGATTTTTCCAGGAAGGTAAACATAGATTTTATTTCAGCAAAAATTTCAGATTTTATATAATTGTGGTTGTAAAAATATAACCCTATTAGTGTATTATCTGCAAAACCTGAAACTTGACGGCCATAATACATGACTTTAGAGATTGAATCGAGCAAAGTGGAAAATACGAAAGTTATAGGGTTTGATGTTCACTAATTACCTGAAACGTTTCCGATTTTATACATCTGTATTTTATTAGATACGACCATATTAGTGTAGCTACGTCAAATAGTATTCTGTGTAGGCCTTGGAGATTGATTAATATTGTTTCCGTTTTCGATTAACTATCTACTCCTAAAAGACCATGTTATTTGAGGATGTATTCTGAGAGATATGCATGTTAAAAGGATCATATATGATTTTACTGATTTGCAGAAATAGATGAACATTCAAATGGACGATATAAATTTAATAGTATTCTGATCAATTCAAATTTTGGATATGTCATAGCCTTGTATGTCTAGTTTTAGTTAAAGAAAGAATTTTGTGATTTGGAGGATGTTAGACAAAGTTATGCATATTTGAGTCCCTATTGGTCATGTTGGAATAGTTCATATCTCCATTAAACTTGATAATTGATATTATACCCTTGAAAGAATCCGAATTTAGAAAATAAGATCCTGACCCTTTTTGCATTATACCCTTCCGAAAACTTCTTCTTTTGCATTACCCTTGCTCATTAGCCACATGTGTCTATATATATATACACACACACATATATATAGTTGTAGGTTTGATTTTACCGTACTTATGGGGTAAGTAATGCATTGTGCATTCTGGTATTGCTAGCACAGTTAGTATTTAGAGCCTCGATCATGTTTAACTAGTGGTCAATATTTGTTTGTAAGTTTGGAATTTAAGACAAACGTGATGTTCATGTTTAGGGTTTTTGCCCGAATCTTGATTTTGATGTCTGAGTGGATCCTATAGCTTGGGGATATTGTTCCAGGTAAGTAAACCACATATAAATTCTGTATAAGTATATATTTTTCAATATTTGCTGAATTACTATTTTGATTATTTCTTGTATTATTTTTTAGTAATTATATTTTTCAATAATTTATTCATTCAAGTTTTTCATAAACTACGTATATTATATATTTTGAGTTATATAAATTTATTTTATAACCTGTTCGTTAAGTTATTTGATTTGAAAATAATTGGCATATTTTGATATACGGAAAATGGGATCATGCGAATCTTAATATTTTTGTTTAGCGGATTATTCTGTTTTCACTCAGTTTGAACCTTGTTATTCTGTTGTTTGTGAACATCAACTATTTTGATCTATAAATCATAATCCCCAATTAACTTTGCAATAACCCTGTCATTGGGGGTTAAACACTGACCATGTCGACATGAATTCTGATCCTTATAAGAAACTATAGTTTCGCACCGTTCCGTCGGTGGAGAATAACGGCTTCTGATATTCTGGCTCGGGTCACCGAGGGTAAACAAATGAACGCTGATATTCTGGCTCGGGTCACCGAGGGTAAACAAATGACTTCTGATATTTTGTTTTTGGCATTAGTTATTTGGGGGACATATATACTTGTTCATCTGAAAATTTTGTTTGCCTGAAATGTTCTATTGGCGGGATATTTAATTTTGATATTCATTATATAACGTTACTTTTAAGTACGTTTTTGAAATATTCTTAAGTCTGGGTTTTTGGTTTTGATGATTATTGTACAAGACCATGTGCAAGTACGTTTTTTGAAACTGTTGAATTTTTGTGATCCCTATTTTACTATTGGCTTTTTGTGGTTGCTTACTGGGTTGTTTAGCTCATAAATAGTTGTTCTATCTTTTTCAGATCAAGGGTAGGTGTGTGGTGACTAGCTTAGCGGGAACCGTTGAGTGATCACCAAGTGGCTAGCAGGAGTTTAGTTTTTTGTTTAATAAGTCTGTTGTCTGTTAAGACCTTTAGTATTCTGTGAATCTTGGTTGTAAATCCGATTATTTTTCGTTTGTCTAATTCTTTAGTTTGATTGGAATTATTATATTATTATGATTTATATTTGAGATACAGGTATTGAGGCTTTGTGTGCCCACTTGGGCTCGGCCTTGTGAGCATACGGCCGTTTGTCAACGCGTCTGGTCCGGCGAGCCCGGATCGGGGAGTGACAAATTTAAGTGGTATCAGAGCTCTCAGTTAATTTGATCCTAGTATTTCGAACAGAACCTTCTGTTTTAGAGTGTTAAGGCGATCTGACTTTAGTTTAGCATGAAATCCTTATAGGCTAGTTAGTTTGACATAGTCATTTTGTTTGTTTGTTTGATTCCAATTATGTTTATCTCGTAGAATGCCGCCTCTAATATAGTGGCGCCAGTAACCTTATCAGTTTATTCTGCATATGTTTGCGCATTGTTTGATTCCGTAGCTATGCATTCGTTTATCTCATCTGTATTTATTCGAAGGCTTGCATTGCGTGTTATAGGTATGGATTCTGATTGGTGTGTTGCCACCTTTTAGGGGCTGTTGTGTTTCTTGTTAGAGTTTGTGAGAATTGTCCGATTGGTATTACTGGTCATGAGTGTTAGCTCGTTGCATATTATGAGCATGAGTGATTATAATCTAATTTTGGTATTGGATTTTCTGTCCATATACCATACTGTAATTGATTGTCATGCACGAGTATAGCCTTTAAAATCCTTGAAGAAGCAGAGTTACCTTTTCACGAGAGTGACTCTACATCACTGCCTCATGTGATTTCCACCTCGCAAACTTGAAAATTTCTCTTAGGTCGGTGCTCGGGATTCCTTGCAATAGTAGTTCAAGAAAAACTAGGAGTTATCTGTTTTCGTGTTGAAGCGAAGTTTAACCCATGATTTATCGGTCCATTTGAGATCTTGGAACACCTTAGTGATGTAACTTATTGGCTTGCATGTATCTTTTTGAGGATCAGGTGAGAGTTTAGAGGACTAAACTCCTTTTTAGGGGGGGTGATTTGTAAAACCCACTTTTTAATAGCCATCAGATTATCTTTTTAAGATATTTTTTTTTTCAAATTTTAAACCACCCAACCTTATCGCTTGTAAAGCCATCTTTTAATCTCAGCCCTTAGATTAGATTTTTAATTCTTTATTTTATTTGAAACTTTAAACCTTCCGAATCTTATCTATTATAACCATTATATAATGGGGAGAAGGCCTCGGAACTCACGAGAGAATTTCACCCGAGACCTAGCCGCGTCCTTCTTCCTTAGTTTCGTGAAGTGCCGGTGATGACGAAGAGGAAGAGAGGCTTCATGTCAATTTCTGTTCTCTGTTTTTTTTTTTAGGTAAGCACCCACTTTCTCGAATCTAGGTCTATCTGATCATAAGTGAGATCTCCTTTCTTTTCCTTTGTTTTCTTGTGTCTCATTGATTTTATGAACCTTAAGTTCAATATGAAGAGCAAGAGGATTGAACGTCATTATATATGCTCAATGAGGGTGACAATTTCTGAATTTGGAGAAAAAGATAAAGTTTATACATTAGGAATGCGTAAGCATCCGCTTATTCGGATTTAGGGTTTTGATTGTGTGGTTTTTTATCTCCATAAATAGCCGTGTTGTTATTTTATTCGTTTATTTTGATTTCCAAGAATAAAAATGCATAGTATGTTTTGTTTTAACAACATGATTAGGGAATTTTCCAGGAAAGTAAACATAGATTTAATTTCAGCAAAAATTTCAGATTTTATATAATTGTGGTTGTAAAAATATAACCCTATTAGTGTATTATCTGCAAAACCTGAAACTTGATGGCCGTAATACATGACTTTAGATATTCAATCGAGCAAAGTGGAAAATACGAAAGTTATAGGGTTTGATGTTCGCTAATTACCTGAAACGTTTCCGATTTTATACATCTGTATTTTATTAGATACGACCATATTAGTGCAGCTACGTCAAATAGTATTCTGTGTAGACCTTGGAGATTGATTAATATTGTTGATGGTTTTAAAGGTTGAATCCTCCCATGTGCAAAATACAAACATTGTTCTGTTTTCGATTAACTATCTACTCCTAAAAGACCATGTTATTTGAGGATGTATTCTGAGAGATATACATGTTAAAAGAATCATATATGATTTTACTGATTTGCAGAAATAGATGAACATTCAAATGGATGATATCAATTTAATAGTATTCTGATCAATTCAAATTTTGGATATGTCATAGCCTTGTATGTTTAGTTTTCGCTAAAGAAAGAATTTTGTGATTTGGAGGATGTTAGACAAAGTTATGCATATTTGAGTCCCTATTGGTCATGTTGGAATAGTTCATATCTCCATTAAACTTGATAATTGATATTATACCCTTGAAAGAATCCGAATTTAGAAAATAAGACCCTGACCCTTTTTGCATTATACCCTTCTGAAAACTTCTTCTTTTGCATTACCCTTGCTCATTAGCCACATGTGTCTATATATATATACACACACACATATATATAGTTGTGGGTTTTATTTTAGCGTACTTATGGGGTAAGTAATGAATTGTGTATTCTTGTATTGCTAGCACAGTTAGTATTTAGAGCCTCGATCATGTTTAACTAGTGGTCAATATTTGTTTGTAAGTTTGAAATTTAAGACAAACGTGATGTTCATGTTTAGGGTTTTTGCCCGAATCTTGATTTTGATATCTGAGTGGATCCTATAGCTTGGGGATATTGTTCCAGGTAAGTAAACCACATATAAATTCTGTATAAGTATATATTTTTCAATATTTGCTCAATTACTCTTTTGATTATTTCTTGTATTATTTTTTAGTAATTATATTTTTCAATAATTTATTCATTCAAGTTTTTCATAAACTATGTATATTATATATTTTGAGTTATATAAATTTATTTTATAACCTGTTCGTTAAGTTATTTGATTTGAAAATAATTGGCATATTTTGATATACGGAAAATGGGATCATGCGAATGTTAATATTTTTGTTTAGCGGATTATTCTGTTTTCACTCAGTTTGAACCTTGTTATTCTGTTGTTTGTGAACATCAACTATTTTGATCTATAAATCATAGTCCCCAATTAACTTTGCAATAACACTGTCATTGGGGGTTAAACACTGACCGTGTCGACATGAATTCTGATTCTTATAAGAAACTATAGTTTCGCACCGTTCCGTCGGTGGAGAATAACGGCTTCTGATATTCTTGCTCGGGTCACCGAGGGTAAACAAATGAACTCTGAGATTCTGGCTCGGGTCACCGACTGTAAACAAATGACCTCTGATATTTTGTTTCTGGCGTTAGTTATTTGGGGGACATATATATTTGTTCATTTGAAAATTTTATTTGGCTGAAATGTTCTATTGTCTGGATATTTAATTTTGATATTCATTATATAACGTTACTTTTAAGTACGTTTCTGAAATATTCTTAAGTCTGGGTTTTTGCTTTTGATGATTATTGTACAAGACCATGTGCAAGTACGTTTTTTGAAACTATTGAATTTTTGTGATCCCTATTTTACTATTGGCTTTTAGTGGTTGCTTACTGGGCTGTTTAGCTCATAAATAGTTGTTCTATCTTTTTCAGATCAAGGGTAGGTGTGTGGTGACTAGCTTAGCGGGGACCGTTGAGCGATCACCAAGTGGCTAGCAGGAGTTTAGTTTTTTGTTTAATAAGTCTGTTGTCTGTTAAGACCTTTAGTATTATGTGAATCTTGGCTGTAAATCCGATTATTTTTCGTTTGTCTAATTCTTTAGTTTGATTGGAATTATTATATTATTATGATTTATATTTGAGAGACAGGTATTGAGGCCTTGTGTGCCCACTTGGGCTCGGCCTTGTGAGCATACGGCCGTTTGTCAACGCGTCGAGTCCGGCGAGCCGGGTTCGGGGAGTGACAAATTTAAGTGGTATCAGAGCTCTCAGTTAATTTGATCCTAGTATTTCGAACAGAACCTTCTGATTTAGAGTGTTAAGGCGATCTGACTTTAGTTTAGCATGAAATCCTTATAGGCTAGTTAGTTTGACATAGTCATTATGTTTGTTTGTTTGATTCCAATTATGTTTATCTCGTAGAATGCCGCCTCTAATACAGTGGTGTCAGTAACCTTATCAGTTTATTATGTATATGTTTGCGCATTGTTTGATTCCGTAGCTGTGCATTCGTTTATCTCATCTGTATTTATTCGAAGGCATGCATTGCGTGTTATAGGTATGGATTCTGATTGGTGTGTTGCCACCTTTTAGGGGCTGTTGTGTTTCTTATTAGAGCCTGTGAGAATTGTCCGATTGGTATTACTGGTCATGAGTGTTAGCTCGTTGCATATTATGAGCATGAGTGATTATAATCTAATTTTGGTATTGGATTTTCTATCCATATACCATACTGTAATTGATTGTCATGCACGAGTATAGCCTTTAAAATCCTTGAAGAAGCAGAGTTACCTTTTCACGAGAGTGACTCTACATCACTGCCTCATGTGATTTCCACCTCGCAAACTTGAAAATTTCCCTTAGGTGGGTGCTCGGGATTCCTTGCAATAGTAGTTCAAGAAAAACTAGGAGTTATCTGTTTTAGTGTTAAAGGGAAGTTTAACCCTTGATTTATCGGTCCATTTGAGATCTTGGAACACCTTAGTGATGTAACATATTGTCTTGCATGTATCTTTTTGACTATCAGGTGAGAGTTTCGAGGACTAAACTCCTCTTTATTGGGGGTGATTTGTAAAACCCACTTTTTAATAGCCGTCAGATTATCTTTTTAAGATAGTTTTTTTTCAAATTTTAAACCACCCAACCTTATCGCTTGTAAAGCCATCTTTTAATCTAAGCCCTTAGATTAGATTTTTAATTCTTTATTTTATTTGAAACTTTAAACCTTCCGAATCTTATCCCCTATAACCATTATATCATGGGGAGAAGGCCTCGGAACTCATGAGAGAATTTCACCCGAGACCTAGCCGCGTCCTTCTTCGTTAGTTTCGTGAAGTGCCGGTGATGACGAAGAGGAAGAGAGGCTTCATGTCAATTTCTGTTCTCTGTTTTTTTTTTAGGTAAGCACCCACTTTCTTGAATCTAGGTCTATTTGATCATAAGTGAGATCTCCTTTCTTTTCCTTTGTTTTCTTGTGTCTCATTGATTTTATGAACCTTAAGTTCAATATGAAGAGCAAGAGGATTGAACGTCATTATATATGCTCAATGAGGGTGACAATTTCTGAATTTGGAGAAAAAGATAAAGTTTATACATTAGGAATGCGTAAGCATCCGCTTATTCGGATTTAGGGTTTTGATTGTGTGGTTTTTTATCTCCATAAATAGCCGTGTTTTTATTTTATTCGTTTATTTTGATTTCCAAGAATAAAAATGCATAGCACGTTTTGTGTATTATCTGCAAAACCTGAAAATGGACGGCCATAATACATGACTTTAGATATTGAATCGAGCAAAGTGGAAAATACGAAAGTTATAGGGTTTGATGTTAGCTAATTACCTGAAAAGTTGCAGATTTTATACATCTGTATTTTATGAGATACGACCATATTAGTGTAGCTACGTCAAATAGTATTCTGTGTAGACCTTGGAGATTGATTAATATTGTTGATGGTTTTAAAGGTTGAATCCGGCCATGTGCAAAATACAAACGTTGTTTCGTTTTCGATTAACTATCTACTCCTAAAAGACCATGTTATTTGAGGATGTATTCTGAGAGATATGCATGTTAAAATGATCATATATGATTTTACTGATTTGCAGAAATAGATGAACATTCAAATGGATGATATAAATTTAATAGTATTTTGATCAATTCAAATTTTGGATATGTCATAGTCTTGTACGTCTAGTTTTCGTTAAAGAAAGAATTTTGTGATTTGGAAGAGGTTAGACAAATTTATGCATATTTTAGTCCCTATTGGTCATGTTGGAATAGTTCATATCTCCATTAAACTTGATAATTGATATTATACCTTTGAAAGAATCCGAATTTAGAAAATAAGATCCTTACCCTTTTTGCATTTATACCCTTCTGAAACTTCTTCTTTTGCATTACCCTTGCTCATTAGCCACATGTGTCTATATATATATACACACACACATATATATAGTTGTGGGTTTGATTTTAGCGCACTTATGGGGTAAGTAATGCATTGTGCATTCTGGTGTTGCTGGCACATTTAGTATTTAGAGCCTCGATCATGTTTAACTAGTGGTCAATATTTGTTTGTAAGTTTGGAATTTAAGACAAACGTGATGTTCATGTTTAGGGTTTTTGCCCGAATCTTGATTTTGATGTCTGAGTGGATCCTATAGCTTGGGGATATTGTTCCAGGTAAGTAAACCACATATAAATTCTGTATAAGTATATATTTTTCAATATTTACTAAATTACTATTTTGATTATTTCTTGTATTTTTTTTAGTAATTATATTTTTCAATAATTTATTCATTCAAGTTTTTCATAAACTATGTATATTATATATTTTGAGTTATATAAATTTATTTTACAATCTGTTCGTTAAGTTATTTGATTTGAAAATAATTGATTTATTTTGATATACGGAAAATGGGATCATGCGAATCTTAATATTTTTGTTTAGCGGATTATTCTGTTTTCACTCAGTTTGAATCTTGTTATTCTGTTGTTTGTGAACATCAACTATTTTGATCTATAAATCATAGTCCCCAATTAACTTTGCAATAACCCTGTCATTGGGGGTTAAACACTGACCATGTCGACATGAATTCTGATTTTTATAAGAAACTATAGTTTCGCACCGTTCCTTCGGTGGAGAATAACGGCTTCTGATATTCTGGCTTGGGTCACCGAGGGTAAACAAATGAACTCTGATATTCTGGCGCGGGTCACCGAGGGTAAACAAATGACCTCTGATATTTTGTTTTTGGCATTAGTTATTTGGGGGACATATATACTTCTTCATCTGAAAATTTTGTTTGCCTGAAATGGTTTATTGTCTGGATATTTATTTTTGATATTTATTATATAACGGTACTTTTAAGTACATTTCTGAAATATTCTTAAGTCTGGGTTTTGGTTTTGATAATTATTGTGTAACATCGCATATGAGCATGTTTTTGAAACTATTGAATTTTTTGTGATCCCTATTTTACAATTGGCTTTTAGTGGTTGCTTACGGAGCTTTTTAGCTCATAAATAGTTGTTCTATATTTTTTTCAGATCAAGGGTAGGTGTGTGGTGACTAGCTTAGCGGGGGCCGTTGAGTGATCACCAGGTGGCTAGCATAAGTTTAGTTTTCTATTTATTAAGTCTGTTGTCTGTTAAGACCTTTAGTATTATGTGAATCTTGGCTGTAAATCCGATTATTTTTCGTTTATCTAATTCTTTACTTTTGATCAGAATTAGTATATTATTATGATTTATATTTGAGAGACTGGTATTGAGGCCTTGTGTGCCCACTTGGTCTCGCCCTCGTGGGTATACGGCCGTTTGTCGCCGCTTCGAGTCCGGCGAGCCGGGTTCGGGGCGTGACAGAAGACTTCGGCATTCCATGTTTGTGAAGCCTTTAGTTTTTTTTATGTTGGCTTATGAGACTCTTCGATCCATTGACTTCTGATGACTT
Organism: Dioscorea dumetorum; assembly: GCA_902712375.1. Taxonomy (NCBI): domain Eukaryota; kingdom Viridiplantae; phylum Streptophyta; class Magnoliopsida; order Dioscoreales; family Dioscoreaceae; genus Dioscorea; species Dioscorea dumetorum. The sequence continues at coordinate 2,910,751 of CACTHL010000222.1, forward strand.
GGGTCTTCAACGTTTACTTGTTATTCATTTGAGTTTTTTTTATCTTGACTTTCGGTGTTTTGATCATTGGCTGGCACATCATCAAGTTATAATTTTTTTTATATAATTACTCTAACTTGTTTGGTTTCAAAATGGATCTCAAGTTGTAATCATGAATTTGATTCTCTTCGATACAGGTGTCTGACGACTTTGGCATTTTGTGCTTGTAAAGCCTCTTAGGTTTTTTGCTTGTGAAGCTCTTAAACTCTTTAACTTTTGATTTTTTGACTCTTCCGAGCTCGTTTGCCTATAAGTTTAACTTTTTCAAGTCTTGACCTTTTTTTCAATGCCTTTGAGCCTTAGCTTATACATTAACACGTTGTGATCTCTCACATAATTGATCACTGACTTGACTACTTTGATTTGTTTATTTTTATTTCATTTTTTTTCTATATAGAATTTTCTGTAGACCCCAAGTCCAAGCATTCCTTAGTTATGAAACATAATCATGGTTTCTTTTCTTTCCTTTTTTTTTTTATAATTGAAGGCTTCGGCGTCTCATCGTTGTAAAACCTCTTTGTTATCTTTTGCAAAGTTTTCTTCTTATCTTTTATCTTTGCATCTCATTAAGCATTCCTCTCACTCAAGAGATTTTTCAAGAGGCGGTGGGAGTCCCTTCACATGGAAACTATTTACAACCACATTAAGCTTAACAAAATTTTGTGGACTTCATAAAATATTCTTCCACTTACTGAAGACAGTTTCAAGAGATAGTGGAGAGGCATTCACAAGAAAACTATCTTTCACCACATTAAACTCAACAAGAGCTTGTGGTCTTCGATATTTTTCACTCAATTATGTAAATCTCAAGAGGCAATAAGGTGGCCTTCACAAGGGAAGTTGTCGTCCACTACATTGGATTCACAAAAAGTTTTATTGTTTTCAACATCTTTCACTCGCACATGCGAATCACAAAAGATAATTAGAAGGTCTTCACAAAGAAAGCTGTCTTCCATTGTATTGTATTGACAAAAAAGTTTTGAAGTCTTCAACATCTTCCACTCACTCATGTGAATCTCAAGCGGCTATGGAGAGGCCTTCACAAGGAAAGCTGTCTTCCATTATATTGGATTCACAAAACGTTTTGTGGTCTTCAATATTTTTCACTTACTAATGTGAATCGCAAGGGGCAATTGAGAGGCTTTCACAAAAAAAGTTGTCTTCTACTACATTGGATTCATAAAGAGTTTTATGATCTTCAACATCTTTCACTCACTCATGTAAATCTCAACAGTTTTGACATACTTCAGGAGGCGACACACACACACGGTAGTACGGAGTTTGAGTAAAATCTTTCACAAGCCTTCAATTGACTAAGTCACTAGTTCTCAGAAACTCCTTAAAGCTTCAGTAAGTCTTTTATCGTGTTGAGATCAGAGGTCATGCACTCATCACTTTATTAGGGGAATAAGGTTGCTTGAGGACAAGCAACAATTCAAGTTTGGGGGTATTTGATGAGCGCATTTCATATATATGTATTGCATGCTTTACCCTCATCATTATTGAATATTTTGGCTGTAATTCTCTAAGTACAGTGCTATTTGAGGTATTCTTGGTTTTCCATGCAGATATCGAAGTCCTGAAGCAAGAAGAAGCGCTTTTGGAACAATTTTAGAAGCTAAAGGACTTAGAAGAAACCTCATCAAGCTCAGCACGGTTTGAGCACGCCCGTGCTGTTCCCCGTGCAAAATGCAGAAGAATTCAACTGCGATTCAGCAAAGCCTGAGTCCGCTGAGCACGGGTGTGAAAACCTCAGACGGTCGAAGCACGCCCGTGCTGCTTCCCGTGAAAATTACAGGAGAATGTGGCCATAAATCAGCACAGCCAGAGTTCGCTGAGCACGGTCGTGCAAAGCCTCAGCACGGTCGAAGCACGCCCGTGCTGTTCCCCGTGCAGATTACAGGTTTGTGAGTTTTCTGAAGAGTTATTTGGCCGTAATCTGCACGGCTTGAAGCACGGTTTCATCACGCCCGTGCTCACATCGGGAAAACTTTAAAACCCTAAAAACTTAGGTTTTTGAGGGACTTTTGGTGGGCGATCTTTGGGAGAAAGAAAGGCAGAGCTTTGGGGATTCATCCTCAGCTTCATCAGGGGAATGCCAAGCGTATGGTAGGCCGATCGGAAGGGGATTACACGACATCATAGCTCCTTCGACAACCTCAAGGATGCAAGAAATTAGGGGGTTTTCAATTCCTTGTTTTGTAATTTCTTTGGCATCGTGTTTGTTGGTTGTTATTATGAGGGGCTAAACTCTTAAGGGAGCCCCGGGGGTGGTTGTATGACGTTGTAGCTCGAACTCGTAGTCTTTACTTGCAGTTCTTATGATTGTCTTGTTCATTTTAATAAATCAAGGTTATTGGCTATCTTGTATGTTGTTTAGTGCTTGATGCTTGGTAGTTTGGTTCTCCTATCTAGGTTTGTGAATCTTTATTGATCGTTGCAAGCAGAGGGAGCTCAATTTAGAGCTCGGCAGCGCTAGAAACCACATGCTTATAGCATAGCTAGGTTTAGAACTGAAGACATCCCTGATAATTACTGAGAAAGACTGAGTTAGTGAACGTCAGAAACCCAACCCTGGGTCCCCATCTCCTCCATCGAGTCAATCCTAAATCTTCCCTTGGTGAACTTTCCATTCCCTCAACTTCCTCAAAGTCAGTCCAAAGTCAACTCCTTCATTCTTGATTTGGTTAGATATTGAGTAGGACGTTAGTATTAGAAGCTACACCAGTCCTTGTGGATTCGACTACCCGACCCAAAGGGTACATTATACTACTTGTGCGACCCATGCACTTGCGGTTACGCAAGGGGCGTACCAAGTTTTTGGCGCCGTTGCCGGTGACTGGCAACTTCTAAGAATACGGACAGTCTTAGTACTCTAGCCGTTTATTTTACTTTTAATTCGTTTTCTTCTGTTCTTATTTTATTTTTCTTGTTTTCTTTGTTTTTGTTCTTTGGTTTTTCTTTGTTTTTCTTAAGCTGTTTATTTTTCTTTTCTCTTTTCGCCTTGAGCTTGAAAATTCATATCTCATCTGTTTCTTTTGGTGTTTGTGCAGGTACAGTGCATGACCCGGGGGAATTCTTCCCATCTTGCGTCTCCCGATCCAGATATTGAGAGGACATTTCATCGGAGACAGCGACAGATTCACTTAAGAGAGACCGGGTCAGTGGAAATAAGTGTTGAGGTGGATCAAGAGGAAAACATGGCTGGAAATCTGAGGAGCATTTCTGACTATGCTCGGCCTAATTTGGAAGGATCTGGATCTAGCATTGTTCGGCCGCCAGTTGCGGCCAACAATTTCGAGCTGAAGCCAAATTTTATTCAGATGGTGCAGCAGATGTGCCAATTTGATGGCTTCCAAGATGAGGACCCTTATGCTCATCTTGCAACTTTCCTAGAAATCTGCGATACCTTCAAGGCGAACAATGTGTCCAAGGATGCGGTTCGTCTTTGATTGTTCCCATTTTCTATGCGAGGGAGGGCCAAGCAATGGCTAAGTTCCTTGCCAGTGGGTTCTATTACGAGCTGGGAACAGTTGGCCGAGAAATTTTTGACCAGATATTTTCCACCGGCCAAGATCACCAAACTTAGAAGCGACATCTCTTCATTCCGGCAAGACGAATCTGAAACACTATATGATACCTGGGAGCGGTATAAGGAATTGTTGAGGAAGTGCCCGCAGCATGGAATTGTGGAATGGATGCAAATCCAGATATTCTACAATGGATTGAATGTGGCCACTAAACAAATGTTGGATGCCGCAGCAGGAGGCTCCTTGTGTAGCAAAAGACCTGATGAGGCTCAGAATTTGATTGAAAACATGGCCTCCACTGGCTACCAGTGGAGTTCTGAGAGAAACAAGCCAGTGAAGACTGCCGGGCTTTATGAGGTTGATGTGATCACTACTTTGGCAGCACAGGTGGAAGCCATCTCTAAAAGGCTGGACACAATGCAAGTTCAACCTCCAGCAATGAACATGAATAATGATAGTTGGGCGAACCAAGCAGGGCCCAGTTGTTCTTCTGAGGGAGTTAGTGCCACCGAACAGGTGGATTTCATTGGTCAGAATCAGAGGTATTCAGGCAATAACCCCTACAGCAACACTTACAACCCAGGGTGGAGGAATCACCCTAATTTCTCTTGGAAAGACCAGAGTCAGGGGCAGCAGCGTCCCCCTCAGCAACAGCAGCAGCAGCAGCAAACTCAGCCTCAATTTTCGAGGCCCCCACCACCGGAGCAAAAGGGACCATCTCTTGAAGCTCTTCTCGTCCAATATATTCAAGCTAATGATGCCCGAATCACAGGGCATGAAGAGATGATGAGGAATCAACAAGCCTCTTTACAGAATCTTGAGCGTCAGGTCGCACAGATTGCCAAGATGCTTGCTGAACGACCCCGGGTGCACTACCTAGCAATACTGAAGTTAACCCCCGGGAGTCCCTTAAGTCAGTCACTTTGAGGAGTGGCAAGGAACTTGAGTCCCCACCTCCACAAGCCCAAAAAGAATCTCAATGTGAATCAGGGGTAGAAGTGCTAGAGAGAGATCCAGGGTCAAGTTCGAGCTTAAGGGAAAAATCGAAGGGTAAAGAGAAGGACCCAGTGGCAGAATACAAACCTACTCTGCCCCATCCTGCGAAGCTCAAGAAAGACCAACAAGAGGCACAGTTTAAAAAGTTTCTGGAGATGTTCAAGACCTTGCACATAAATGTCCCGTTTGTAGAAGCCCTTTCACAAATGCCCAAATACGCCAAATTTCTTAAAGAGCTGTTGACTAACAAAAGGAAACTAGAAGCAGTTTCCACAGTTACATTAACCGAAGAATGCTCAGCGATCATCTCAAATAAAATCCCCAAGAAAGAGAAAGATCCGGGAGGTTTTATCATCCCATGTACAATTGGAGGGATGAATGATGAGAAGGCATTGGCGGACTTAGGGGCGAGCATCAATCTGATGCCGTTGAAAATTTTTCAGAAACTGGGGCTGGGAGAACTCAAGCCAACTCAGATGACACTCCAACTTGCTGATCGCTCCACCCGCCAACCTTTGGGAATTGTAGAGGACGTCTTGGTGAAGATTGACAAGTTTATATTCCCAGTCGATTTTGTTATCCTAGATTTGGATGAACAGGCTGAGGTACCTCTGATTTTTGGACGACCCTTTCTCGCTACTTCACAAGCCATCATTGACGTGAAGGATGGTCGTCTAACATTAAGAGTGGGGGATGAAGAAGTTGTATTCAAGTTGAAGGAAGCTATGAGATATCCCATGGCATTTGATGATTCTTGCTATTTTTTAGACGCGACTAATGACATTATTTGTGAATGTGTGCAGGAAGTTTGGCAAGATGATCATCTCACTGATTTGTTGGGTGAGGAACTCCCAGATGACGAGCTCATAGACCAAGAGGAAACCATCGCTGTCACACCCTCGAGCATTGGGCAACCAGAATTGAAGGCCCAAACAAAAAAAGGCAGGGGATCAAAGGCCCATATTTGGTGGAAAAACGTAGAGGAAAGGAAGAAACAACAAGCCTCTGCCTCGAAATGCAGTCCCACTCAGGACCTCAGCTTTGGTGAGGCATTTCTGATAAATTCTTTTTGTCCTTTCATTGAATGTTCTTCTGCAGGGCACCAAGAGGAAAGGTATGTCTTTGAACCATCTTAAGTGTGACTAGACCCGTCAAGCTAGTGACGTTAAAAGAGCGCTTATCGGGAGGCAACCCAATTTGTTTCATTTCTTTGTTGTTTCTTTGTTTTGGTTGTTGTTTGGTGTGTTTTTGTGTTTTTGTTGCGTTTTGTTGTGAATCCGGCGTGTTTCTCTTCATGAATGAAGGTTTCAGGCTCAACACGGGCATAACACCCCCGTGCTGATGGGGGTGAAATTCACAGGCTTTCCAGGTTTGATTTTTTCCATTCAGCACGGGGAGAAGCACGGCCGTGCCATGGCCGTGCTGAATCCCAAAGCACGCTGCCCGTGCACGCGTCACGGACGTGCCGAGTTCTTCGTTTTTCGTTAAATTTACTTAAGCACGGGCACAGCACGGCCGTGCTGAGGCCGTGCTCAGCGCGACTGTCCCTCTTCCTGCGTTTTTCTCCTTTTTAAACGCGCCGTTCATCCTTTCTTTCCTCTTACCGGCGACTCTCTTCCTTTGTGCTTTCAATTTCTTGCGTTTTTCGCGATTTTGCGGGTGATTGTCGTGGTCTTTCGGAGTTTCATCGCTTCTACTCCTTCTTCAACACTTTTGGTAAGTCGACAAGCCCTAGATTTGTGCTTTCTATATAAATCTTTGTTCTTATGCCATTATTCTTATCGAAAACATCTAATTTTACTGATTAGAGACCTCTAGGGTGCTTTTGATCGAGTTTAATTACATTTTTTTCCGTCGATTTTTGAGTAGAAGCCGTCGGTGCCGACGCTGGGTTTACTCAGCACGGCCGTGTTCACTCAAGCACGGCCGTGTTTTGATTCTAGATCTGGAATTGCATGGAGGCACGGGCGTGCCTGCTCAGCACGCCCGTGCTTGTGAGAAACCCTATATTTTGAATAACATGGGCGTGCCGATTTGAAGCACGCCCGTGTTTCACTGTTGACCTTAACTGTTTAGTGTCTTTCTCAAAACAGATCATGCCGAGGAAGGCTACTGCGTCTGGCCCTTCTTCGAAGAGGGCTAGAGGAGAGTCTTCGACCCCAGCCGTTCCCCCCGCGCTGACCCTCGGCACTCCCATCCACCAGGAGCGCCACGACCGATTTAGCGCGAAGCGGTTTGGCGAGCTGCGAGCGATAGATTGGGAGGTCCTCCGCGAGGTGGGTCTCGAGACCGACGTGCGCCGCTACCTCGGCGAGGGCGCCTGGATGAGGCTATTGGCCATCACCGACCCCGCCTACCGGGAGCTGTCTCTGGAGGTCCTTGCGACCTTTGAGCTTTCCAGAGGCCCCATCAGTTACCACCGCGCCGGCACGGTACAGTTCCAGGCGCTCGGCGAGCTACATCGGATGAGTCTGACAGAGTTTTCTGTCAGACTGGGATTGTACGATGAGGAGTTCACCAGAACTCCAGAGTACGATGCCCTCCTTGTAGCGCGACCACCCGGCGAGTCCCAGGAGGCTTGTTGGCAGCGTCTGAGCACGGACCGGGAGTACAACCCCCGCCGGTCCAAGGCCTCCTCTCTTCGTCTCCCAGCCCTCAGGTACATCCACTTCATCCTCAGTCATTCCATCACAGGGCGGGGAGACAGCACCGGAGTTGTTAGTCGCCGCGACTTCGACTTTTTGCTGAGCATGCTGGACGGATTCCAGATGCACCTCGGCTACGAGGTGGCTTTTAGCATCCAGCACCAGGGACAGGACACCCGAGTCGGCGCCATATTCTGCGGATCTTACATCACACGGCTGATTCGGGGGATGGACTCCACGCAGCCACACGCACGATGCGGATGGTCGGTGGCGTCCTTCCTGTCTCAGTGGACACACTCCGGGCGATGGGGATGCTGCGCTCCACGTCCACTTCTCATGGCCCCAGACACCAGGTCCCGCCCGCCACCAGTGTCCCTGATTCTCCACCTACCGCCGGCCCATCGTCCCCTCGCACCCCACGCACTCGCGCTTCCACCCACGCTCAGGACTCTCCTCCAGCAGGCTCTCCTTCTTTCCGGCGGTGGATGGTCCGGAGCATGCAGCGGTTGGCCTATCATCTCGACGTCACCCTGTCTCCACCTCCTCGTCGTGCCGCTGGACCTTCTACGTCCCGGAGCGTCGGCGTCGACACCACCGACTTGCCATCGGAGTCTGACTACGATTCTGAGAGCGCCCAGTTTTGATGTTTTATTTTGTTGTGTTTTACTTTATTTTCTGTTCTTTGTTTTTACTTCTGTTGTCGTTTGTGTGATTTTTATCTTTTTGTTTTTGTTCCTTCTCTAATGCTTGCATGTGTATCTCAGGCTTCATTGATTATTTTCTTGATGGTTGTCTCAAACGACTCATCCCTAATCGGCGATCAACACCCGCCCTTGTGTGCCATCGAATTTTTCGTCGGCACCTCTCCTTTAACTTGGTGAAAATTCCCAACCCTCACTTTTACTTGCACTTATTCTCTTTGCTTGCATGCTGATATCTTTAAACATCGAGGACAATGTTTCATTCAAGTGTGGGGGAGAGTTGTGCATTTGTCTCCTAGATGTTGTGCATGACTTAGGACGATCTATGAAAATTATTTTGGTTGAGAATTGCTAGGCCAGGAGTTTTTGGGTATCCTAGTGCACTTTTGTTGAACTTAAAGTTTCATTTTGCTCTTACTTTGGAAACCCAAATGATAACACTTAGTCTTCTGTTGTGTTGTTACTCTGTTAGAGGAAGGGCTAGTTATAAGGCTGAAAAATTAGAAGTTGACTCCAAACTCAAAATAAATAAAAGCTAGAATTTTGTGACAAGTCGGATTCCATTTTGGGATGCCCTGTCAAATTTTGTGTGAAAGATGGTAGAAAGAGCTATCACTTTAGAAAAAGCGAAAGCCGCACTTGAGTAGTCGGATTTTAGGCATCACAAATGTCATTTTTGATGACCTACCAAGTGAAATGGCTGCCTCTAGGGTGTATGAAGCTACTACCCAATTTAGGAGTCAATAGTGAAAATTTGAGAAGAAAGAGCTTGTACTAGCCCCCTCAAGAACAGTTTTGACATACTTAAGGAGGCGACACACACACACGGTAGTACGGAGTTTGAGTAAAATCTTTCACAAGCCTTCAATTGACTAAGTCACTAGTTCTCAGAAACTCCTTAAAGCTTCAGTAACTCTTTTATCGTGTTGAGATCCGAGGTCATGCACTCATCACTTTATTAGGGGAATAAGGTTGCTTGAGGACAAGCAACAATTCAAGTTTGGGGGTATTTGATGAGCGCATTTCATATATATGTATTGCATGCTTTACCCTCATCATTATTGAATATTTTGGCTGTAATTCTCCAAGTACAGTGCTATTTGAGGTATTCTTGGTTTTCCATGCAGATATCGAAGTCCTAAAGCAAGAAGAAGCGCTTTTGGAACAATTTTAGAAGCTAAAGGACATAGAAGAAACCTCATCAAGCTCAGCACGGTTTGAGCACGCCCGTGCTGTTCCCCGTGCAAAATGCAGAAGAATTCAACTGCGATTCAGCACAGCCTGAGTCCGCTGAGCACGGGTGTGAAAACCTCAGACGGTCGAAGCACGCCCGTGCTGCTTCCCGTGAAAATTACAGGAGAATGTGGCCATAAATCAGCACAGCCAGAGTTCGCTGAGCACGGTCGTGCAAAGCCTCAGCACGGTCGAAGCACGCCCGTGCTGTTCCCCGTGCAGATTACAGGTTTGTGAGTTTTCTGAAGAGTTATTTGGCCGTAATCTGCACGGCTTGAAGCACGGTTTCATTACGCCCGTGCTCACATCGGGAAAACTTTAAAACCCTAAAAACTTAGGTTTTTGAGGGACTTTTGGTGGGCGATCTTTGGGAGAAAGAAAGGGAGAGCTTTGGGGATTCATCCTCAGCTTCATCAGGGGAATGCTAATCGTATGGTAGGCCGATCGGAAGGGGATTACACGACATCATAGCTCCTTCGACAACCTCAAGGATGCAAGAAATTAGGGGGTTTTCAATTCCTTGTTTTGTAATTTCTTTGGCATCGTGTTTGTTGGTTGTTATTATGAGGGGCTAAACTCTTAAGGGAGCCCCGGGGGTGGTTGTATGACGTTGTAGCTCGAACTCGTAGTCTTTACTTGCAGTTCTTATGATTGTCTTGTTCATTTTAATAAATCAAGGTTATTGGCTATCTTGTATGTTGTTTAGTGCTTGATGCTTGGTAGTTTGGTTCTCCTATCTAGGTTTGTGAATCTTTATTGATCGTTGCAAGCAGAGGGAGTTCAATTTAGAGCTCGGCAGCGCTAGAAACCACATGCTTATAGCATAGCTAGGTTTAGAACTGAAGACATCCCTGATAATTACTGAGAAAGACTGAGTTAGAGAACGTCAGAAACCCAACCCCGGGGCCCCATCTCCTCCATCGAGTCAATCCTAAATCTTCCCTTCGTGAACTTTCCATTCCCTCAACTTCCTCAAAGTCAGTCCAAAGTCAACTCCTTCATTCTTGATTTGGTTAGATATTGAGTAGGACGTTAGTATTAGAAGCTACACCAGTCCCTGTGGATTCGACTACCCGACCCAAATGGTACATTATACTACTTGTGCGACCCGTGCACTTGCGGTTACGCAAGGGGCGTACCACACGTCTATATTGAAAGGAATTATTGAGATGTGGTGTCCAGAGACTAACACCTTTATCACTACTTTTGGTGAGGTTGAAATTTGTTTGTAGGATTTGAAATAAGAATGAGGGTATCGTAGCAGAATTTTATGAGGAGTATATTCCCCCGAATAATGAATTGTATTCTGCAAACAACTCTTATGCCACTTTAAAAAATCTTTTTAACATCTATCCGTGGTTTTATTCTTATGCTTCAAAAAACAACAAAATTACTTTTCCTCAATGGATATATTTCTTCTTCAGGAGGCTCCATAAAGTTGTGGACATTGATACTCATCCCGTACCTCTTGTTTCGGAAGAATGCAAATTGGCAGTTTTCTTATCTTTGTGGTCATGCTGTTTCATCATTTTAACTAAAGGATTTCACATACGCCCAAAGGTACGAGGATTGCTTTAGCTCCTGCAATATTCGCATATATTTGTACCGGTATAGACGCAATGGCTAGAGGCCCTAAAGAATCGTGTGGTGCTTCAACTTCTTTACCGTATCTCTTTCTATGTGTTTGGATAGAATCCCTGACACACACTTGCGTGTGTGTTCCACAAGTGCACGGATGTCGAAGTAATAAAGTACCCAAAGGGTGGGTAGTCGAATCCACAGGGAGCAGACGTTAGTAACAAAAACACTTTGCTAATTAGTCGAGAAGAACCCAATTGTTGTAGAGATAAAAAGAAAGTAATTAAACAGAAATAACGGGCTGAAAATAATAGCTAGAGTGGAGGAAAATATCAAGGTGTAAATGGGGTACTCGGACAACGCTCCTCCTAGGATCCTAGTTTCAAGTGCAAAACTCAAATTACTCTTCTTAAATCGAGATTCAATGAGTCGTGAAAATCCAAAGACACAAGGTCCCAAATCTAAGGTCAACCTTGACTAGTCCCCTACGAGGTCCAGGCGGAGAAGAAACTCTCGACGCCTCACACCACGTATGACTGTACTAAGTTCTAGGGATTCCAAGTGATAAACCCTATTCCTAATTCTAGATCAAACCTTTTGGTCCAGGCGAGTGATCCAAAATCATAAATAAGTTCCGGCGGAGAGTGACTCTCAACGCCTAACTCTCTTTGTGATTGTTAAAAGCTTTTGGAATATGGATGTATGATAAATCATACCGGAGAGGAAAGGGAACGTTCCGCTACCTCTCGACTCACCCTCTCCACTCTCTTCAACCTTGGTAAATCTAATCCTAATGGTGATGGTCACTCGTCAAAAGGATGATTAGATTAGATTTTCAACCCTAGTGTCACTCTAAGAGAAAATCAAAGAAGCACACAAGATTGAAATTCAAATTAAATCTCAATTGAAAGTAAAGCAATAAGAGACAATGAAACATAGAAATCCTAGGTTTACATGTCCAATTACCCACTAGGGGTTTAGCTCTCCATGGAGTAATACAAAGTCAATAATACAATTGAAAACGAATGCAAATAAACCATAAAGATAACCGCCTTAAGCTCCATGCTGATGGTCTATGAGGGTTGCTCCTTCTTCCCCAAGGATCCCTCCTTCAAGCCTAGGGCACACCTTGCCGAACCGAAGTCGTCGATGGCTCCCCCAATAGCTATCCTCGGAAGGAATTGGTGTTGAAATAGGTGAAGAAACGCCCCAAAAGTTTCAAAAACCTCACCAAAACCCTAACCGCTCTCCCTCCAGAAGTTGGGAAGAAGATCCCTCAAAAACACTTCAAAAGGGCTTTTTAAACGCAAAAGTCGAGGATCCACAAGGCCATGTGGAAAATCCACACGGCCGTGTGGAAAATCCACATGCCCATGTAGATTTTCAGCCTCTACAGAAATCCATCTATTGGCTCCTGATTTAGCTCGTTTCTTCTTCTGAGGCCACACAGAGGGACACACGCTCGTGTGGTAGGTCAAGTGGCATTTTTTGATGTCGAAAAACCCTTGGAGAGCTTTTGAAATCTTCGAACAAACAGAACAAGAGAGCATGACTGCCTTTGTGTCCTTCTACAATATTGTCTTGAACCCATTAGAAGTTGCCACATACCCTCTTGTTTAACCCCGGTTTGTGTCTTGATCTTTTTGTTTGCACAAAAGAACTCCACTTGGCACCATCATGATCTATTTTTGCCTTAATTCCCACAAAGCTTCTTCACAACCCTAATTACAAGAAAGAACACAGAAACACACGAAATAAGCAATAAAACCTGAGAAATATATTGCTCATGCATGAAAAACATCTCAATTATTATATACATGCAAGCACTTATCAAACTCCTCCACACTTTAGCCTTTGCTTGTCCTCAAGAAAAACATAGACATTGAAGATCAAAAGTAGAGTGATGGAAGTGCTTAGCCTTAAGTTCACTAAAAGTGTGCAAGGAGAGCATTCTCGAACTAAGGACCATCTTAAACATCGAAAGAGAACAACCAATACTCTAGCAAAAACTCAAACGTCAGAGAAATAAAATCTGAAAGCGTGTGTGTGTGCCAACTCACTTATGTCAACCCCAATCTACTCTTTAAAGTTCTTATTAATGAGGACTTTTCTATAGACAGAAAGAATCGGTAGTAGCTACACACAGCCTCAAAGGTAGCCCTTTCCCAAGATGCCTCCTAGACGGCTTTCACACTTTCGATGTGGTAGCTCTTTCTACCGAGGGTAGTAGCTTTCAGCTCTTTCTCTCATTAGGGCATAACTAGTATCCGACTTATGAGAGTAGCTGCATACAAAATAGGTGGTAACTCTTTTCATCGCTTATACCATTTTGTTTTCGAACTAAAAGAATGATACTAAGGTCCTTTTAGCACTGGACTAGAGTTGTCAGGGCTAACAGAGCAAGTAATGTGTACGAAATGCAATCAGACAGAAAATTTCTAAGGTTTTCGAGTAAAATAAAGCATGGTGACAATCGACATTTCAATTTCTCCAAAATTCAAGATTACAATCCTTGTTCCTTAAGGTGAACTATCATTAGCTAAATGAGCAAGAAAGTGATGACCATAAATAAATAACGTGTGTAACATGAACTCCCCCCCACACCTGAGATGTACATTGCCCTCAATGTACTTATTCATGCATACAACATAGAAAACAAATAATAACATGAGGGCGTGGGTATTAAAAACAACACTCCCTGATCTCCATATGTATATTGTGGTGGAGCTAAAGTGGAGGGGACTGAAGCTGTGAAGGGTTGTGAAGTTCACACGGCCGCGTAGATGAAGCACATGACCGTGCGTATGACTATTCCTCAAAACATGACTCACAACACCATGTGCACATCACCAAAGGGGTTCAGTAGAGCTCAACAAGAATAAAAACTAACAGAGTTTATAAGCACACATCAAAGCTTAAACTCGAAACAAACTAAACATGACTAAAAACAAAATGCTAGATCGCAGAAGGTAAACCCTTTCTAAGTAAACAAGTTCTCAAACAACACAAAAGTAAATAACAGAAATAACAGTCGAAAATAAACTAAAGACGTCTCAAACGTCGTCATCATGCTGGTGCTGCTGGTGATGTATGTGGTGCTCGAGGTGTAACGAACTCCAATAGGCCAGGCGAGGGCTCACGAGGCTCATGAGGACGCTTATGCATGAGTCTCTTTGTTATGGGAGCCAAACGGGTCATTTCAGGGTCCAAAACTAAGTGTCAGGGATCCACATGGCCGTGTGGAAATTCCACATGGCCGTGTGGACCCTTTGGATGATAAAAACCACCTTTTAATGATCCACACAGCATATTCCACACGGCCGTGTGGATCATCGACAATGGCCATATGGCTTTGGTTGATTTATTTCGAGCCGTAAAATCATACAATACTTCGAGTACTAGTGTTTAATGCATAAAAACAAGTATTTCCCATGAAAATAGCATGCTAAAACACAAGATTCATCAACCAAATCAAAGATAAAAGATTTATTGCAAGAAGAGAGAAAAGAGGACTTACAGAAGGAATGATCTTCAATAGTGAGGTAAAACTCCGATGTAAGCACTCAAATCCTATAAATACTCGAGAAAATGGAAGGAGAAGAGGTTTAGTCGCAATCTTTGGTATGGAGGCGTTCGAATACGAAGAGGCGAGAAGTAGAAATGAAGAGAAGAAAGTCCTCTCTCATTCTTCAGTAATCCACATGGCCATGTTGAAATTCCACATGGCCATGTGTTTTCTCTGGATGAGCTCAACACATAACACCCCAAATCCAAATGGCCATGTGGAAATTCCACATGGCCATGTGGTTCCATTTTTAGCGTAGAATTTTTCCAAATTCTGCTGAACTCATCGGAAACACATGTAAATGATGCATAAAATGAAATCTAACCTATACATAGCCAAAAACTCGATGAATTCACAGGAAAAGCACTCAAACTTGCTAGACATAATAAAAACACATATTAGCATCTAGAATTGATGAAAACGCTTAGCACCGGCGATGAATGAACACAAACTACTAACTACTAAAAACTATAACCGCAGACTTAAAACTATAACCAAATTACGTGTAATCAATTTAAAACTTGGGTTGTGTCACGCCCCGACCCTCGGGTCCCGGCCCGTGGCACTACCGCCACGACAACCCAGGGGAGGTCAAGGACTTGCCTCAACCCCAGGTCGCCGTAAGGCTAACCTGTTACCTGTACAATATTAACATCACAACAGTAATATTCTAAATCTAAGGTATTCAACCACATCCCTGCACAAAATCAACATACTCACACCAGGTATATATCCCTAAGAACCACAAAATCAATGATCATGGACACAATCATAGTTTTTCCCAAACACTGGATGTAGACTCATACAACCTAAGGTCCTGTCTTAACCAATCAAGATTATACAAGATCAAATGGAAATACGAAAACATAGGTCCTAATGGATCCATCTTATGCATGACGACAATGTTTATGAATCATACACTACTCAAAGGTAAATGCAAGAATAGATGCCAAGCACTATCACGTCTTACGCCCTGCTGCCGTGCTAACACCTGACAAGGGGAGAAGAAGAATGGGTGAGTAGCTAAGTTACTCAGTGAGGGGTTGAACATGGAGCTATAACTCATACAAGTGTAAAGAATGATATGCCGAAAACATATGTAAATCTTTAACAACCACAACTTACAAAATGCTTTAAATACACATTTCAATATAACAAGCTTTCCAACTTTCTCAAAGAAAGGCATCAATAAAACTCTGAAAATCATTTGTAAAGAGATTCAATATTGAAAATTCAAGTTAAGAATATTCGTCAAAAGATCAAAAGATCAAACCCATCGAAATAAGGATTTATAGTGCAACGCATGCAGAAATCCTTTATCGATAGCATCATCAATAGCCTATGAAAACTCTCCATCACTAACCATGGCCGTGGCTAGGTCAGGAGCCACCAAGATGCGCGTATCTTGGCGTTGGCCGTTGGGTATCCCGTGTGGTGACTCCGGGTACCCAACACAGCACCTTCAGGTTCTCCTACGCGCCTCCTGTAAGGGCTAGTCAGCCGAGAACTCCACGCCACCCCAACTAGGTCGGTCCGTGGAGACTCGCTTCTGCAGAAGTCGGGGATTCCCCCAATGTCACCATCCCGCCCGTAGGCTTATCATGAACGCATCATGATAATAATATGAAGACATCGATATAATATCATAATCTCATCAAAAGATCACAAATACTTCGCCCGTAGGCTCATCATAAACGTATCATTTTAAAATCACATATCTCAACAAGAGATCACAAATTCGCATAAAATACAACTCTTAATCGAAGAGTAAATCCTTTTGCGAAAGCATCGACAATAATGTCATTTTCATCAAGAATATCAACACAAGAGTATTCTTTGAAAACTCATTTCAAATACGATAACATCGTGGAGAATCTCAATTTGGTTTACATAGACCCTTATTCGGTCAAAATAACAAGAACATCGAATTCTCAAATTCACAAATCTTGAAAACATGTAGTTCAAACCATAGGATTATCCAATCCTCATCAAATATAAATAATCAAGAATTTAACAAGATTATAAACTATCATGGTTTCTAGGCCTCAAGGAAATCATCTCATGAGCCTTTTGTAATAGAAACAATAGTTAAGCAAGATCATAAACATCAAGATTTCTAGATCTCAAGGAAATCATCTCATGAGTCTTTTGTAATAGAATCAATAGTTAAGCAAGATCATAAACATCAAGGTTTCTAGATCTCAAGGAAATCATCTCATGAGTCTTTTGTAATAGAATCAATAGTTAAGCAAGATCATAAACATCAAGATCTCTAGATCTCAAGGAAATCATCTCATGAGCCTTTTGAAATAGAATCAATAGTTAAGCAAGATCATAAACATCAAGGTTTCTAGATCTCAAGGAAATCATCTCATGAGTCCATTAAGAAGAAATCAAGAATTAAAAGGATCATATAGTATCATAATTTCAGTTTCAAGAAACACTTCAAGAATCCATTGAAATCAAGAATTTCTCATTTCAAGGCATGCATTATTAAACAAGCATGATCATAGCTCTTTAATTAAACAATTCCCACTCACAAACTTGGCGAGATCGAACACTTGGATCACTCGCCTACTTGATCTTTACCCTTGCCTTTAGATCCACCTTCTTGAAGCCATTAACCATCCAAGAAAAACAAGAATCAATCACATAACCCAAACAATAAACAAGAGAGGAAAGAATGATCTAAAATTAGATCTCAAGGCTTCTAGGGCTTACTAAGTGTTCTAGATTCAAGAATTAACAATAATAGAATCCTTAAACCCATAAAATCAAAATGAAATCAAGAATATTCTAATTGGGTTCGGATCTACAAGAATCAAAGGTTTAGAGATGGGATCTCCTTCATTCTTCACCAAAACATGAAATCAAGGCTCCTATACCATTCAAACATAAGATCTATGGCTAAATTCCAATTAAATAATAGATCCATACTAAATCCACACTAATTCTCCATGGATCTAAAGAGAAATGAATAAAAGAACAAGGAGTTGAAGAAGAGAATAAAACCCACCTCAAACTTTGCTAGAACTAGAGGAGAATCACCACCAATGGAGAAGAGGGGAAGATGAACACCTTTATTCTTTCTTGGAGCTCAAGAATGAAGATCTAATGGAGGGGAGAATGGGAATTCAAGATGGGGAGAAAAAGAGAGGGAAATGGGGTCTTATAAAGGCCCTTTAAGTTTGAAAACGGGTATTTATAGACCCAAAGCGCGGGAGGGCTCGCGGGCTCCCTTGTGGGCGCAAGGGAGGCCGCGAGGCCTCCACCAGGAAGCCATGCGGCCTCCCATGCGCCCGCATGGGAGCCCGCATGCACTTCTGGCCGGAGTCCTTGCGGGCTCCCATGCGGGTGCGTGGGAGGCCGCAAGGCCTCTTTTTTGGCTCCTTGCGGGCACACTAAGTGCCGGCAAGGTCCCTTCCTTGCTAAAGCCTTTTAAAACACTTTTCCCCCATCTTTTAACCTCTCAAAAAGACCTTAACTAAGATCCCAACAAAAATAAAACTCGACAAAAACTTAAACACACAACTTCTACACAAGAAACAAAGCACAAGAGAAGCGAAAAAGGTCGAACTTCCACAGGTTGCCTCCCAAGAAGCACTTGTTTTACGTCACTAGCTTGACGTACCTAAATCCGATCTCAGTATGGTTCATGCAGTAATAATACATTTTTAACTGCAGCCTTAAAATTGATTGAGTATACATTCTTCAAATCAAAAGGGGAATAAGAGAATGTGGCACCAACTGAAGGAGTATCGCCCTTAGCTTCAATGTGCTCATCCATGGAAGTGTTAGGATGGGTCTTGTGGTGATGTCTTGTTCTTTTCAGTTTCTTGATTATCTTCTTCATTATTCCTGGGGTAGGTTTTACCTTGTCCATTAGACCAAATAATGAAATCTCTTCATTCTCCATCTCTTGGTCTACTAATCCTGCTAGTGGATCCGGGCACAACATTTCCTGCACATAATCATCAATTAACTCATCAGTAGTGTCAAGAAAATGTAAAGTATCATCAAAATCAAGAGAATGTCGCATGGCCAATCCTCAATGTCATCTCCCCGCCATCCATGCCAATACGAGCCTTTGAAGTGCGCAGAAATGGCCTCCCAAGTATCAATGGTACATCGACATCCTCCTCCACATCAAGAACCTCAAAATCTACAGAAGAGATATACTTGTTAACCTTAACAAGTATATCTTCAATGATACCCCCCGGATGTCTAACTGAACAGTCAACTAACTGAAGCGTCATCCGAGTGGGTCTTGGTTCTCCCAAACCCAACTTTTCGAAAAAAGTGTAAGGCATCACGTTAATACTGGCCCCTGAGTTTGCCAATGCCTTTTCTTCACCAAAATTTCCAATGTTGCACGGAATGATGAAACTCCCAGGATCCTTGATCTTGTTCGGTATGTTCTTCTGCAATATTGTTGAACATGATACATCAAAGATCACTGCTACACTCTCCTCCATCTTCCTCTTATTGCTCAAGAGGTCCTTCAAGAACTTCGCATAGCGAGTCATTTGTGATAATGCCTCCATGAATAGAATGTTGATGTGCAGCTGCTTGAATAAGCCCAAACATTTCTGGTATTGCTCCTCATTTGGGCATTCTTCAACCTTGAAGGGTAGGGGATCCTTGGTTTGTAAGGTGTGGGAACCCCCTCCTTCTCCTTACTCTTCCCCTCAATCTTTTTCTCCTGGGGCGAATCATGTGCAACCTTCTCAGCTAGAAGCTTATTCTCAATTTCGCGACCACTCCTTAAAGTGATTTTATGAGTGCATTTCATATATATATAGATATTGCATGCTTTACCCTCATCATTATTGAATATTTTGGCTTTAATTCTCCAAGTACGGTGCTATTTGAGGTATTCTTCGTTTGTCATGTAGATATCAAAGTCCTAAAGCAAAAAGAGGTGTTTTGGAATAATTTAGAAGCTAAAGGACTTAGAAGAAATCTCATCAAGCTCAACACGGCTTGAGCACGCCCGTGCTGTACCCCGTGCAGATTACAGGAGAATTCAGCCAAAGTCAGCACAGCCTGAGTTCGCTGAGCACGCTCGTGCAAACCTCAGCACGGCCTAAGCACGCCCGTGCTGTTCCCCGGGCAGATTACAGGAATGTGAGTTTTCTGGAGTTTTATTTGGCTGTAATCTGCACGGCTTGAAGCACGGCTTCAACACGCCCGTGCTAACATCGAGAAGACATTAAAACCCTAGAAACTTAGTTTCTAAAGGGGACTTTTGGAGGGCGAACTAAGGGAGAAAGAAGGAGAGAGCTTTGGGGGTTCATCCTCCTCTTCATCAAGGGAATGACAAGCTTATGGTAGGCCGATCGGGAGGAGATCTTACAACATTATAGATCCTCAAACAACCACAAGGATGCAAGAAATTAGGGAGTTTTCAACTTCTTGTCTTTCAAATTCTTTGGCATTCTACTTGTTGTTTGTTATCATGAGGGGCTAAACTCTTAAGGGAGCCCCGGGGTTGTTTGTATGACGTTGTTGCTTCAACTCTTTATCTTTACTTGCGGCATTTATGAGTATCTTGTTCCTTTCATTAAATCTGAGCTATGGGTTATTTTGTGTGTTGTTTAGTGCTTGATTGCTTGGAAGTTAGGTTCTCTTATCTAGGCTTGTGAATCGCAATCGATAGTTACAAGCAGTAAGATTGCAGTTTAGAGCATCGACAGCGTTAGAAGCAACACCCTATTAGCATAGCTAGGTTTAGAACTGAAGATACCTCGGATAAACGCCGAGAAAGCCGAGTTAGTGAACGTCAGAAATCCAACCCCGGGGCCCCATCTCCTCCATCGAGTCAATCCTCAAACCTTCCCTTGGTGAACTTCCCTTTCCTTAACCTCCTTGAAGTTAACCCAGAGTCAATTCCATCTTTTTCTGTTTGTTAGATATTAAGCAGAACGTTAGTATTAGAAGCTACACCAGTCCTTGTGGATTCTACTACCCGGCCTAAAGGGTACACTTTACTACTTGTGCGACCCGTGCACTTGCGGATACGCAAGGGGCGTACCAGCGGCGGGTGAGCTCTGATTATCTTTTGTTTCAACCAGCTCGATCTAGAGCCTCAACGCTCAAATCTCCTGCACTGCGAGTCCTTCACACTCTCCTGAGTGGGACCATCACAGGCCGGGGCGAGAGCACGGGCGTAATCATCAACTCTGAATTCACCTATTTGGTCAGTATGTGGGATGGCATTCCATTTCTTTTGGGCTATGTGCTTGCTACGGCATTCCAGTATCAGTCCAAGGATCGCCGGGCGAAAGCCATTTTTGTCGGACCTTACATCACTCATTTTGCATGCCGCATGCATTTGTTGCCAGCTAATTGCTCGTTCATCGTTGGTGGTCGGGTTCATCCTATAAATGCGCGCACCTTGCAGAGTATGGGTTTGTTTCCATCAGCGTCTTCATCAACTCTGCCGACACCTCCTCCAGAAACATCTCACCCGTCTAATTCGGATTCTAATTCCTCCAGTTGCGGCCAACAACTTCGAGCTGAAGCCCAATTTTATTCAAATGGTGCAACAGATGTGCCAATTTGATGGCTTCCAAGATGAGGACCCATATGCCCATCTGGCAACTTTCCTGGAAATCTGTGACACCTTTAAGGCAAACAATGTGTCTAAGGATGCTGTTCGTCTTAGGTTGTTCCCGTTCTCTGTGCGAGGGAGGGCCAAACAATGGCTAAGTTCCTTGCCAACGGGTTTTATTACAAGCTGGGAACAGTTGGCCGAAAAGTTTTTGACCAGATATTTTCCACCAGCCAAGATCACAAAGCTTAGAAGTGATATCTCCTCATTCCGGCAAGCAGAATCTGAGACACTGTATGATACCTGGGAGCGGTACAAGGAACTGTTGATGAAGTGCCTGCAGCATGGAATAGTGGAATGGATGCAGATACAAATATTTTACAATGGATTGAATGTGGCCACGAAGCAGATGCTTGACGCCGCAGCAGGATGCTCCTTGTGCAGTAAGAGACCCGATGACGCACAGAAACTGATTGAAAACATGGCCTCCAATGGATATTAGTGGAGCTCTGAAAGGAACAAGCCCGTAAAAACAGCCGGGCTTTATGAGGTTGATGTTCTCACCACCCTAGCGGCACAGGTCGAAGCTATTTCTAAGAGACTTGACACGATGCAGATTCATCCTTCGACACAAGGTAGCAGTCAGGACAGTTGGGCAAGTCAAGCAGGGCCCAGTTATTCTTCAGAAGGGGTTCAAGTGACCGAACAAGTAGATTTCATCGGTCAAAATCAGCGTTATGCGAATAACCCTTACAGCAACACATATAATCCTGGGTGGAAGAATCACCCAAACTTTTCTTGGAAAGATCAGAACCAGGGGCAGCAGTGCCCCCCTCAGCAGCAGCAACAAACCCAGCCTCAATTCTCGAGGCCTGATGCGTCTCCGCAACAACACAACAGGGTGATGTGTGTCAACCCCTTGCGTTACCGCAAGTGCATGGGTCGTCAAGTAATAAAAGTGGACCCAAAGGGTCGGGTTGTCGAACCACAGGGAACAGAAGTACTAGTAATAGCCCCTCTTTTGTTATCTAGCATAATGAATGTAGTGTTTGATGATCTAATGGCCAACACTAAGAGTGTCACCACAAGTGCGCAGGGAATAAAAGGAAAAGAGTTCTCAATCAATAAAAGTGAGGTATCCGGACAATGCTCCCCTAGGATTCGGGTGTTGGATGTAGATTACAAGTGTTTCTAAACGAAAACAATGAGTCGTGGGTATCCAAAGGTATAACGGCCCCTGCCTCCAGGTCACCGATAACTAGTCCCTTACGAGGTCCCGGCAGAGAATTCTCTCGACGCCTCACACCACATATGACTGCTTAAAACTCTAGGGATCCCAAAGATATAACCAATTCCTAAAAGTAGATCTAACCCTGCCTCCAGGTGAAAGATCCCTAACCCCTACGAGGTCCCGGCGGAGAATTCTCTCGACGCCTCTGATAAACGTCTAAATATACGTATTTTATACGTATTTTATTGCATTATTTTATTATCTTTTTGATAAGTCGATGCCCTTTTTATAGTCTAAATCTCTTTATTTTGTGTTGCAGACCCTAATTGAGCTCAAGAACGTATTTAGGAAGAATTCGACACCAAATACGACGGTTTCGGGTTTTTTCACTGTAGCAGTACTGTAGCAGGGGTACTGTAGCACCCGAGGTGAAATTTCCTGTAAAACTTTCTGGATGCCTCACGGGCAACCTCACGGCCGTGAGGCAGCCCGTGATTAGTCGCGATTTCACCTTTTTAAAGGCTCCTAGGGCATCATGTTTGGGGACTCTTGGCCACCATTCTCCACCATCTTCACCTAGGGCTTCAAGGCAAGAGGAGAAGGCAGATCTGAGGAGGAAATCAAGGGGAGAAGAGGTTGTGCTATCAAGGAGAGGATCTAGGAGCTTGCCGGCGCGGATCCGACAAGTTCTCATCACCACCTTCTAGTCTTCATCTTAAGGGAGTTTGTTATGAGCTTTGTCTTGTACTTGTTATATTTCTTGCTTTCTCCTTTGTTGATGACGAACTAGACTCCCAAGGTCACCGGGCATCCGGTGAACCTTGGGATGAACTTGCTTTGTATGGATGTTTTATATTTACATTTATGTTATGTGGTTTGGTTTGTGGTTCATGTTTTGTGTTCTTTGATGTGTTGTTTGGCATGAGAACTCTGCGATTCAACTTCTAGATTGTACTTGGTGCGTGACCATCGCCCTTGTACTAGACTCACATAGCATGGAAGGGATTCATGTATGAATACGCCGTGACCATCGGGTATTTCATGCCCCTCCAACCATTAGGGCTGGACCTAGGTTGAGTATCGACCCTAATTAGAGGTTTTCCTAAGCGTAGTGCAATCGTAGGAGGATTTGGTCGGAAGAAATTCCGAGCCAATACTCGTACCGGATTAGGGGTCATCACCGTGACCATCGGGGTGATCTACTGTTGGATATCTCTTGGCCCATCCACCATTGCCTGTGTAATTTTAGCACCCATCTAGCTTTAGTAGTCCTGAGGGGATCCTAGCCCGGGACCTCGCGCTTTCATTATTATTTGCTTCCTTAAATATGCTCATGTGGTGTGCCTGAGTCCATGTGTTTATAGTTTTTTTTGTTAGTTTTCTTATCTTGTTTTAATTCTCTATCTTTGGTAGACTAGACAGTGCCGTCTAGGGGGAAGTAATAGCAGCTCTTGGGACCCCAGGGAATACGACCCTCTCACGCGTGCGTGAGAGGTATTACTTGACGACCCGTGCGCTTGCGGATCTCATCAAGTTTTTGGCGCCGTTGCCGGGGAGCTCCAAGAATGCTAGGAAAACCTCTAGCTCACTGCTCTAGTCATTTATCTTTCTTTTTGTGAATATTTGTTTTTGTTTGTGTCTTTTACCATTTTGTGCATATTTTTTTTTTTGGTCCTTCTTCTTGTTTTCTTTGATAGCTTATTGTTTGTAATTTTGTTGTTGATACAGAGCCATGGATTTCCAAGAAAAATTGTTGGCTGAAGAAATTAAAGCACTTGAAGAAAGGATGGAAAATTATTCTGCCACGGAAGAAATCCAAAGCAATCCATACCAAAATTTCTATGACCCATATTGGGGAGGATACCAAAATTCTTCGACATATCAACCTACTCAACAATGGGAATACCCTCACCAAGGAATGCTACAAGAACCCCCCTTTCAAGAACCATGGCATTATCATCGTCTAGTCATTCATAGTAAGCAACTTAATCAATGGGGATTTAATACACAGGATGTGTTTGCAAGATTCATGATGAATGCGGACGCTGAACTTGAAGCCATAAATGCCAAAATTTTTAATGCTCAATCATCTCTTCAAGGCATGGAGAGCCCGACAGGAGAGTCTTCCAAGATATTGACTGAGTTGCTACCAACTACGGAAGACCTATCTCGAGATTGACCGTAGAAAAGAAGAGAACAAATTTGACTTTGAGCTGGAAGCGGATATTGAGGTGTTGGAGGTTAAAGAAATGAATGATGTGACATCAACACCCTATGAGCAAATAACAGAAGTTCCATCTCAAGGTGACATGGAAGAAGAAAAAGGGGAGGGTGAAATCATGGCTATGGAAACATGTGAGGAAGTAGATGAAACTCCATCAACAACATTTGAAATTGCTACTTGCCTCAATACTGATCACTCTATTCATCCGTCAGTTTTGGTCAAGTGCAAAAAGCAACGTCCGGGAATTGTATTCGAAGATGTGGGTAAGAAGCCAAAATTATCCTTGAACCCACCTATGCCTGGCTTGGACAATTCCCAACCTAAACTTTTTCCATGGCGGCCCAAGCAAATTTTGCGGGTCATCTTTGATCATTCAAGAAGGGTTGAGAAAAGAAACGTGGACAGATTGTTAAAGCTACCAATAAATCCACCAATGCTAAGTTTAAATAATTCTCAACCGAAGCTCTTTCCTTGGAGGCCCAACCAACATGGTGAGGTACTCAAAGGAATTCTAGCCGGAGCCAAAGAAGATGTGGGTAGGAGGATGAAGCCGTCTAAGGACCCTAAAATGCCAATGTTGAATAATGCCCGGCCCAAGCTTTTCCCATGGAGGCCAAAAGGTAACTCAAGCATGACCTCCAAACTTGCGTCATCCCGGAAGGTAAAATTCATATTTTTTGGTAGTTCTTATGCTGTCTCTAGCCGGGATGAACACACTATTTTCAAGCCTCCTTAGGTAAGAAAGAGGTACGTCGAGCTAATGACGTTAGACAAGCACTTCTTGGGAGGCAACCCAAGTCTTTAAATTCTTGTTCTTTCAATTTTCGTATTCTAGTTGTGTTTTAGATTGTTGTGTTGTTGTTTCTCCTTTATTTGTTGTGGTTTGCATGTTAGTTTTTGTATGTGTCCTTTGAGTTTGATCCATGCTTGTTCTTGAATTTTTAGGTTTGGTCCTTTGATTTTATGCCATTCGAATGCAAATTCTTATGTGATTTTTGGTCGAATTCATTGTTGCTTTGATTGCGCAATGCTTGAAATGAAAAAAAATGTATAAGGGCTGAATTTGCAGGTCTCACGGGCATCCTCACGGCCGTGAGGATGCCCATAAGCCATCCAGAAGAGGCTCACGGGTAGGCTCACGGGCGTGAGCTCACCCGTGAGGCCTTCGGGCACCTTTCTCTTTATAGCGCCCCTTCACCATTTCTTTCATAACTTTCTCATCTCTCATCCGTTTTCCCTCATTCTTTCGCCATTTTTCTTCATTTTTCTTCCTCTTCACGCCTCTTCTACTTTTAGAGACCTGATCTACACTAATTATGGGGAGTTTTAACATCATATTCATCGTTTCCCCAAAGGTACATCTCTCTAAACCCTAGTTTTCAAGCATGAGTGTTTCTTCTCCCTTTCTTTTTCTTTTCAAGTTGAATGGATGCCAATGTTGTGGGAGATTGGTTGGTTGTCATTTTTGTGGGTTTTTGGAGTAATTTCAAAGCTTTGCAAAAATTTTTATGCTCCATTTACAAGAGAAGATCTTGCAAAATTTTTTGGAGAATTACTGTAGCAATTCTTGAATTTTTTCACATTCCCTTGATGTTGAACCATTGCTTCCCTTGTATGTGACTTAATCTTGAATCATACTTGCAAACCCTTAGCCATGCTTGCATTAGAGAGATTTGGACACCATGATAATGATTGAACAAAGGACTTGCTTGGATTATGTTTTGCTTGATTGTTGTGTTGTGCTAGTTGTTTGTTTTGTTTGCTTTGTTCGTGTTTTTTCTTTTGGTATGTGTTAGATGCCTTGAGATGATGTTCTTTTCTATCTTGTAGGGTGGAAGTAGGGCATCAAGCACACCTTCTCTCTCGATCATCTACTTGCATCATCGGTGGCTACCCCGATCTCATGGATTTCAAGACTCATGTTTTGAGACTTGGGGAAGTTCATGAAACCCTCTTATTACACTTTTATTACCTATATTTTTTATGCACTGCTGATTTAGACACATTGAGGACAATGTGCATCTTTGAGTGGGGGGGTAGATTTTCATGAACTTTGGAATTGTTTTAAATTGCATGATTGACTCACCTATGATAGCTATGATTTTATTGTTAAGGATTTCCTAGCTTGGTAGAATGATAGTAGTGAGTTGTACTTTACATGTACTTGAATGTAGTCCTGTTTCATCTTTAGTGTACATTGATACCTGCTCACTCTAACTTCCACTTCTGACACTCTAACCCATCTTATTGATTTTGTGTTAGGATGTCAAATTCTTCTTTCGATAGTCCTTTAAAAAACTTTTGCGTCCCCTATTTTTGCTTTAACCCTAAGTAAGGTTTTTAAGTGAGGTTTTTAGCAGGTGGTTGATCAGGCGTCCTGAGTTAGGTTGTATATATTTATTAAAAAAAAAAAAAAAAAAAGTGAAAAATTGAGTCTATGTCAGTATTCCTCTGCTTCTAAAAGCATGAATGCGTATATGTAGATCTGCAATCAAGTAAGTCGGGTGGCTCTTGTGCCTGGCCAGCATGTGCATCCAGCTGAAAGCTTTTTGTGCAGTCTACGTTAGGCGAACTCCGGAAAAAAAAAAAAAAAAAACTTTTGTGACCTTTGGGTGCCTGAAACCTGTCTTATCTTCACTTGATGTTAAAGTTTCATTTGGGGACCAAAAGATTTTTAACCGACTATTGAGAGGATTTTTGTTTGGCACTCCTAGCACTAATTTCAATTTGAGTGAGGTGAACAAACATCCTGGGTAATCCAGGGTGTAGAGGTCAAGGTGGGAGTCAGCACACACACACAGGAACACTTTGGATGAAACAGAGCTAATATTACTTGACTATACATTGAACAACTCACTTCTTGATTTCTGTCCATTTGTGCTTGTGGAGCCCTGTACAGTTGAGCTTGAGGTCGTATATTTAGCCGTTTATCGTCTTGCCCCTGTTCTTCATGTTTGTTTGCTTGGGGACAAGCAAACGCTTAGGTGTGGGGATGTTTGATAAACGTCTAAATATACGTATTTTATTGCATTATTTTATTATCTTTTTGATAAGTCGATGCCCTTTTTATAGTCTAAATCTCTTTATTTTGTGTTGCAGACCCTAATTGAGCTCAAGAACGTATTTAGGAAGAATTCGACACCAAATACGACGGTTTCGGGTTTTTCACTGTAGCAGTACTGTAGCAGGGGGTACTGTAGCACCCGAGGTGAAATTTCCTGTAAAACTTTCTGGATGCCTCACGGGCAACCTCACGGCCGTGAGGCAGCCCGTGATTAGTCGCGATTTCACCTTTTTAAAGGCTCCTAGGGCATCATGTTTGGGGACTCTTGGCCACCATTCTCCACCATCTTCACCTAGGGCTTCAAGGCAAGAGGAGAAGGCAGATCTGAGGAGGAAATCAAGGGGAGAAGAGGTTGTGCTATCAAGGAGAGGATCTAGGAGCTTGCCGGCGCGGATCCGACAAGTTCTCATCACCACCTTCTAGTCTTCATCTTAAGGGAGTTTGTTATGAGCTTTGTCTTGTACTTGTTATATTTCTTGCTTTCTCCTTTGTTGATGACGAACTAGACTCCCAAGGTCACCGGGCATCCGGTGAACCTTGGGATGAACTTGCTTTGTATGGATGTTTTATATTTACATTTATGTTATGTGGTTTGGTTTGTGGTTCATGTTTTGTGTTCTTTGATGTGTTGTTTGGCATGAGAACTCTGCGATTCAACTTCTAGATTGTACTTGGTGCGTGACCATCGCCCTTGTACTAGACTCACATAGCATGGAAGGGATTCATGTATGAATACGCCGTGACCATCGGGTATTTCATGCCCCTCTAACCATTAGGGCTGGACCTAGGTTGAGTATCGACCCTAATTAGAGGTTTTCCTAAGCGTAGTGCAATCGTAGGAGGATTTGGTCGGAAGAAATTCCGAGCCAATACTCGTACCGGATTAGGGGTCATCACCGTGACCATCGGGGTGATCTACTGTTGGATATCTCTTGGCCCATCCACCATTGCCTGTGTAATTTTAGCACCAATCTAGCTTTAGTAGTCCTGAGGGGATCCTAGCCCGGGACCTCGCGCTTTCATTATTATTTGCTTCCTTAAATATGCTCATGTGGTGTGCCTGAGTCCATGTGTTTATAGTTTTTTTTTGTTAGTTTTCTTATCTTGATTTAATTCTCTATCTTTGGTAGACTAGACAGTGCCGTCTAGGGGAAAGTAATAGCAGCTCTTGGGACCCCAGGGAATACGACCCTCTCACGCGTGCGTGAGAGGTATTACTTGACGACCCATGCGCTTGCGGATCTCATCAGCCTCACACCACATATGGTTGCTTGACACTTAGGGAATATGAAGATAGGAAATATCTGTCGGAAGGGAAAGGGGACACTCCGCTATCTCACGGCTCACCCTCTCAACCCTCTTTACTCTTGGTAATTCTAAACCTAGTGGTGATCTCTCTCTTCACTAGATTGAATAAAACATGCAAGGCAATTAATAATGAAATCAAAAGCACAAACAAGCATTAAGAACTCAAGAGTAAAACTCAATCTGATAAATTCGAATAGAAACACAATGTAAATCTAATGAAAATAAGAATCCTAGGGTTTACATGTCCGAATACCCTCCAGGGGTTTAGCTCTCCATGGAGCGAGTCACAAAACAAATAATAAATTCAGAAATAAGTTCCAAAGACATAAAGAATAACCCCTTGAATCCGTGATGATGGTCTTGATGGGTAGTTTCCACGTCTGGATTGAATCCACTCTGAAGCTAGGTCGCCGATGGCTTCCTTGATGCTATGACGGAGGAGGAATCGATCCAAGTTGGTGAGGAAAGCTTCCCAAAGCCGCAAAGAACTCCTTCCAAGCCCTAGCCGCCTTGTCTCTCGAAAGTGGCCAAAAAGATCCCTAAAAATTATCACAATGCGGCTTTTATAATTTGAATTCGGGGCTTTACGCGGGCATCCACACGGGCATCCACACGCCCGTGTGGAAATTCCTTGGAGTCCACACGGTCGGGCACACGCTCGTGTGGTAGGGTGTGTGGCTTTCTATGCTTTGAAATCCTCAAAAACCTTCTTCTGCTTTGTACGGAAGCTGGGACATGGGCGTACTACTGCCTTTGTGCCCTTTCGGTTTGTGTAATGACTTGTACTCCTCCGAAAGTTGGCAACACCCCCATGCATATGAACACAGCTTCTGATTGTGGTCTTGAAACGTGTCATCACACCCTATCTTTGCTTCTTCCTGTATGTCATGTCTCCAAAGCCCTGTTTGCACAAAATAACACAAAACACACCTTGTTAATGCCAGAACCTGATAAAAGTGATGCTCCATGCATGTAAACTGATATTATAAAATATATATAATCAAGCACTTATCAAAACTCCCCCACACTTAAGCTTTTGCTTGTCCTCAAGCAAACTAAACATTCATTACAAGGAAAGAAAGGATAAGTGCTTGGCCTCAGGTTCACTAGAAAGTACGAGAGTATGATTCTATAACAAAAGGGGAAAACTATTTAACACCAAACAGCTCAGTCAATGCTCTAGAAAACAATCCAATGACAAGAAAGAAAAAGAAATCCGAAAGCGTGTGTGTGTGGAAAAACTCATCTCAATTCGACTCTATGTCCACTACTTACAGTTTTTATTGTTCGAGACTTATATAATAGCAAAAAGAATGGTAGTAGCTGCACACAATCTCCAAGGTAGCCCTTTCTCAGGCGGCCTCCCGAGTGGCTTTCACACTTTAGAGATGGTAGCTCTTTCTACCGAGGGTGCTAGCTTTCACATATCCCTTGTGATAGCTCTTTCTCTCATTAGGGCATAACTAGTATCCGACTTATGAGAGTAGCTGCATACAATCAAAGGTAGTAGCTCTTTTCACCCCCTATATACACGAAAGAATTCACAATTGCTAAACTATATATATCTATATTTTTTTTTTCCTTTCTTTTCCTCTCTTTTTTTTTCTTTTAAATAAAACAACTACTAACAAGTCTCAAAAACATTAAACTAGAGCTTCTATAGGTCTAATGAGTGAGTAGAGTGTATAAATGGCAATCGGACAAAAATTTCTCAAAAAATTGGATGACAACTAGAGCATGATGAAATCTAGTGTTCGAAGCTCTCCTATAGTTTAGAATCAAACTCTTAACCCTAAAGTGAACCTTCATAGGTTGCATGAGCATATATAATGAAAATGAACAATAAAGTGGTGTATAAAGTGATCCCTCCCCCACACTTAAGATGTACATTGTCCCCAATGTACACATGCAAGCACAATAAAATTATAAATTCTGAAAACAAAGCATGTGAGGGTGTGCAAAAATCAAAATAATACTCCCCTGAATTCCAAGTGAAATAGTTGGTGGAATCTTGTACAAGGGTGTGTTTGGCTCATCCGGCATTTGGAGGTGAAACGGCCGTGTGACCTAGTCACACGGCCATGTGCATAACTTGATTTCCATTTCCCAAGACTCTCAAGACTATCTGCGGATTCAGGGGGTTCAATGAAGCTCAACAAGATTAGAAAATAAAACAATGAAAACAACTAGAACCACAAAATAAAAATGACAGAAATAAAAGACAGAGTCTCAACTAGCATGCTGAAAATAAAACTACAGAAAATAAAAATACAGAAGATAAAATAAAATGACTCAAGGACGCCTCATGCGTCAGGAAACTCTCTCTGGTGTCTTTGGCGGTGCTTGGTGGTGCTGATGTCGTCGCCTCGAATCTTTGTGTCGCTCTCCGGAAGATGTCGAATGATGGACAAGCTGCGACAACATCATGGACTGGTTGGCGAGCACGGTCGCCATGTCCCCCGGGAGAGCTCCAAGCGCCACCTCGAGCCTCGCCAAACGGTCACGGGCTCGAGTGGAGGGCTGCTCGGCTCGGCTCGGATGCGGGGGCCTCGGTGTCCATCGGCACAGTTGTGGGTGCCGGTGAATCGGGAGCGTCTCGCTGGGTCGGGCTGCCTCCTCTTCTGACTCCTCCTCCTCAGCCTCCACTGCGAGTATATAACGGCCGGTGCTCGTCTTCTTCACCATACGCATGGCTCGGAGGGATGCAAGCCCCAAGGGTGCTGGTATGCTGATCCTTTCCATCCCTCGAAGTGCCTTGGACAACCCCATGCCACGAACGAGTCGGGTAATGTATACTCCTGAAAAGATCACACCGACCCGCACGTAATGGCTTTCATGGCGGAGGTAATCCGCCACAACAAAGCCTAAATGCATGGGGATGTTCTGGACCATGGTGTACAGGTAAAGCAAGTCGAGGCGGCTCAAAACTCCAGTGCTGTCGCCTCGTCCCGTCACGGTCCTGCTGAAAATAGAATGTATATACCTGTAGGCCGGACGGCTGAGCATGGTGGCCTTGGAAGATCCCGGCTCGTACTGGAAACCTCCGCATATGGTCCCGTACGCACGACTCGGGGTGAGTCCAATAGGGTAATCGACGATGAGTTGCTCGTACTCCCCCGTGTGAACATAGTCTCTGTCATATAAACCGAGAAAAACAGAGAACTGCGTGAGGCTCATGGAGTGGTACTGACCGAATAGCCTGAAGCGGATCGTGTCCTCCTTCTCAAAATCATGGGGAGCGCGGTCGAAGTCGAACGAGGACAAGACCTCCAGTGTGAGCTCACGATAAGTGGGATCACGAATAGTGAGGAGCAGGTCCCAGCCTCCCACAGCGGTAAGCTCGCGCACCTCATCGACCAAATCGATCTCCTCGAGTATCTTCCAATCGATCATGCGCGCCTATCCGAATTTGAGACGCTGTAAGCGCTCATATCGCTGCTGATGCTCAGGGACGGCGAACTCCAGTTCCTCGGGAGGAGAAGGCTCCCGAGCGGCGCGAGAGCGCTTGTGGGCGACCTTCTTGGTCCTAGGGTACATATCTGTTAAGTTCAGGGCAAGTTAGTACAAAATTTCACTATGCAGAAATCCACATGGGCGTGTGGATGGTCCACACGCCCTTTTAGATCATCCTCTTTATCCACACGGGCGTGTGGATGGGCCACACGCCTGTGTGGATGCCCGACCATGGCCAAAAAGCCATGGTTGGGTGGTTTCCACATCAAAAACTACCCCTAAATCGACAAGCATTCATATTATGATAGTTCTCATGGAAGATTTATGCATAAAACATCAACAAATCACCAGATCTGAAATTTAAAATTCATGGCAAGAACTAGGAAAACTTGGAGCTTACCGGAGCTTTTTGATGAAGAAGAAGATGGAAATCACCGGAAAAACACCCAAGAATCCTTGAATAAGCTAAGGAGAGGCGTTAGGAACCCAAGAGGTGCGTCTCTTCGCGTGGAGGCGTCGGAAGGAGAAAAGGCGTGAAGGTTTGAATGAGTGTTCAAGGCCTTCTCATCTCCTTTATAAGCCACATGGGCGTGTGAGGGTCTCTCACGCCCTTGTGGATGGCCACATGGGCGTGTGGATGAGCCACACGCCCTTGTGCTTTCGAAATTCGACGCCAGAACGCCACAAGGGCACTCACACGGGCGTGTGAGTGCCGGTGTGTATTAAAAAAATCGAGACATAAGGCCACAGGGGCACTCACACGGGCGTGTGAGTGCCCTTGTGGACCTGGAAAATCCACAGGGGCAGCCACACGGGCGTGTGGCTGCCCTTGTGCCTCTCTGGAGACCTGAAAATTAAATTTTCAGGTCTCACACGCCCATGTGGATGAGCCACATGGGCGTGTGGCTCCTCAGGAGGGCCACAGGGGCACCCACACGCCCGTGTGGGTGCCTTTGTGCCCTTTTGTTTCATGTTTTTTTCAGTTTCCCAGCAAGGCACAGGGGCACTCACACCCCCTTGTGCCTGCCCTTGTGGATTTTCAGCCTAACATGAAACAGTTAAGTACAAGGCCAATTCCTTAACTTTAAATCTCTAAATCATTCTAGATCAAAACACATGTATAATTATCATGAAACACCAATAATAAACAATAAAAATACAGCAACGACAGAATTAACGCAAAGTCGCCTACCCAAGCCAATTATTACTGCAGAATTGAAAAACTAACTAAGAAAGCAATAAAATGACTTGGGTTACCTCCCAAGAAGTTAGGGAATATGGAGATAGGAAATATCTGTCGGAAGGGAAAGGGGACACTCCGCTATCTCACGGCTCACCCTCTCAACCCTCTTTAGTCTTGGTAATTCTAAACCTAGCGGTGATCTCTCTCTTCACTAGATTGAATAAAACATGCAAGGCTATTAATAATGAAATCAAAAGCACAAACAAGCATTAAGAACTCAAGAGTAAAACTCAAACTGATAGATTCGAATAGAAACATAATGTAAATCTAATGAAAATAAGAATCCTAGGGTTTATATGTCCGAATACCCTCTAGGGGTTTAGCTCTCCATGGAGCGAGTCACAAAACAAATAATAAATTCATAATAAAGTTCCAAAGACATAAAGAATAACCCCCTTAAATCCGTGATGATAGTCTTGATGGGTAGTTTCAACGTCTGGATTGAATCCACTCCGAAGCTAGGTCGCCGATGGCTTCCTTGACGCTATGACGGAGGAGGAATCGATCCAAGTTGGTGAGGAAAGCTTCCCAGAGCCGCCAAGAGCTCCTTCCAAGCCCTAGCCGCCTTGTCTCTCGAAAGTGGCCGAAAAGATCCCTAACAATTATCACAATGCGGCTTTTATAATTTTAATTCGGGGCTTTACGCGGGCATCCACACGGGCATCCACACGCCCGTGTGGAAATTCCACACGGGCGCGTGAAGACTGTTGCTACCGTACTGCTACAGTAACGGCTACAGTACTTCTCTACAGTGATTTTTCCCCGAAGTCTTCCTTGGAGTCCACACGGTCGGGCACACGCTCGTGTGGTAGGGTGTGTAGCTTTCTATGCTTTGAAATCCTCAAAAACCTTCTTCTGCTTTGTACGAAAGCTGGGACATGGGCGTACTACTGCCTTTGTGCCCTTTCGGTTTGTGTAATGACTTGTACTCCTCCGAAAGTTGGCAACACCCCCATGCATATGAACACAGCTTCTGATTGTGGTCTTGAAACGTGTCATCACACCCTATCTTTGCTTCTTCCTGTATGTCATGTCTCCAAAGCCCTGTTTGCACAAAATAACACAAAACACACCTTGTTAATGACAGAACCTGATAAAAGTGATGCTCAATGCATGTAAACTGATATTATAAAATATATATAATCAAGCACTTATCAAATTGCTAGGGGTGGACCCTCCGGATGAAGAACTCACAGTCCAATTGGAAGACGTCGCTGCTACACCATCGAGCATTGGTCAACCAGCAATGAAGGCCAAGAGAAGAAAAGCAAGGTATCAAAGGCCCAGACATTGTGGTAGAAGGTAGAGGAGAGGAAGAAACAACAAGCCTCTACCCCGAAACATAGTCCTGCTAATGACCTCAGCTTTGGTGAGGCCTTCTTGATTAATTCTTTTTCTCCTTTCTTGGAATGTTGGTCCACAGGGTACCAAGAAGAAAGGTATGTTTTTGAGCCGTCTTGAGTTGAGACTAGACCCGTCAAGCTAGTGACGTTAAAAGAGCGCTTATCAAGAGGCAACCCGATTTGTTTCATTTCTTTGTTATTTCTTTGTTGCAGTTGTTGTTTTGTTTGTTTTTGTGTTTTGTCGTGTTTTGATTCGAGTTCGGCGTGTTTTTCTTTATGAGGGAAGGTTTCAGGCCCAACACGAGCCTAACACTATCGTGCTGATCGGGGTGCAATTCACAGGTTTTTAAGGTTTTATCATTTCTAAACAGCACGGGGAGAACCACGGCAGTGCTTTGGTAGTCTGAAGTCCCTAGCACGCTGCCCGTACACGCATCACGGACGTGCCGAGTTCTTCATTTGTGTTTAATTTTCTGAACACGGGCTCAACACGGCCGTGTTGAGGCCGTGCTCAGCGCGGCGGTTCCTCTTCCTGCGAATTTCTCATTTTTAAACGCGCCATTCGCCCTTTGTTCCTTCTCACCGGCGACTCTTTTCTCTTGTACTCCCATTTTCTTGAGTTTTTCACGAGTTTTGCGTGGTTGTCGTAATTTCACGCAATTTATTCGCTTATATTCCTTCTCCAACATTTTGGTAAGTCGACGAACCCTTGATTTGTGTTTTGTTTCCAAATCCTTGATTCTATGCCGTTATTCCTCTTGAAAACGTTTAAATTCGGCTTTAGAGGCATCTAGGGTGATTCTTAACTAGTTTCAACAACTTTGTACCGTAGATTTTTGAGTTGGGATCCGTCGGAGACGACGCTGGACTTCAGCAGCACGCCCGTGTTCACGCGAGCACGGCCGTGCTCTGATTTGAGATTTAGAATTGTACGGAAGCATGGGCGTGCCTATTAAACACGCCCGTGCTCATTGGAAATCCTTGTTTTTGACTTGCACGGGTGTGCAGATTTTTAACACACCCGTGTTGCACTACTGATCTTAAGTGTTTTATATTTTCTCTCGACAGATCATGCCGAGGAAGCCTACTACATCCGGCCCTTCTTCGAAGAGAGCTCGAGGGGAGTCCTCGGCCCCAGCTACTCCCCCTGCACCAGCTTTCGGTGCCCCCATCCACCAGGAGCGCCACGACCGTTTGAGCATGAAGCGGTTTGGCGTGGTGCGAGTCATTGATTGGGAGGTGATCCGCGAGGTAGGCCTCGAGGCTGACGTGAGACGATACCTCGGCGAGGGTGCCTGGACGCGGCTACTCGCCATCACCGACCCCGCTTACCGGGAGCTATCTTTGGAGGTCCTCGCGACCTTCGAGATGCCCCGAGGGCCTATCAGCTATCACCGTGCCGGCACGGTTCAGTTCCAAGCGTTCGGCGAGCTCACCGAAGTAGTCTGACGGAGTTCTCCATCAGACTGGGCTTGTACGAGGAGGAGTTCACCAAGACTACAGAGTACGACGCCCTCCTCGTCGCCCGACTACCCAGCGAGTCCCAGGAGACATGTTGGCAGCGGTTGAGCACAGACCGGGCGTACGACCCTCGCCGGTCCAAGGCCTCGTCTCTTCGCCTCCCCGCCCTCAGGTACATTCATTTCATACTTAGTCATTCGATTACAGGGAGGGGAGATAGCACAGGAGTCGTTAGTCGCCGCGACTTCGACTTTCTGTTGAGCATGCTGGACGGATTCCAGATGTACCTCGGCTATGAGGTGGCCTTCAGCATCCAGCATCAGGGGCAGAACTCCCGAGTCGGCGCGATCTTTTGTGGGTCTTAGATCACGCGCTTGATTCGAGGGATAGGACTCCAGGCGGGCACCCGTGCGATGCGGATGGTGGGTGGCGTGCTTCCTGTCTCCGTGGACACGCTCCGCGCGATGGGGATGCTTCGATACACATCCACCTCCCAGGGTCCTAGGTACCAGGCTCCTCCTGCTGCCAGCATCCCTGATTCTCCTTCTGCAGCCGCTGGACCATCATCCCCTCGCACCCCACGTGCTCGCGCTTCCACCCACATTCCGGACTCTCCTCCAATTGGCTCTCCTTCTTTCCGGCGATATATGATCCGGAGCATGCAGCTGCTGGCCTCTCACCTCGACGTCACCCTGTCTCCACCTCCTCGTCGTGCTGAAGAACCCTCTACATCTAGGAGTGTGGGAGTCGACACCACCGACCTTCCATCGGAGTCTGATTCCGATTCTGAGAGCGCCGGGTTTTGATGTTCTGCTTTGTTGTTTTGTTTTGTATCTGTGTACTTTGCTTTTATTTTTGTTGTCTTTTGTTTTTCTTGAGTCAGTTAGCAAGGGGAGTCCCCTACTAAACTGATCTCTTTTTAGTGTGATCTACGTCTTTTTGTTATTTTCTGTCTCTAATGCTTGCATTTCTACCTCAGGATTTCTGAATATTTACCTTGCTGGTTGTCTCAAACGGATCCTCCCTAACTGGCGATCAACATCCATCCTTGTGTGCCATGGAATTCTTATTCGGCACCTCTCCCTTAACTTGGTGAAAATCCCCCAATTCTCACTTTTACTTGAAATTGTTTTCTTTGCTTTGCAGGTTGAATCTCTAAACATTGAGGACAATGTTTCATTCAAGTGTGGGGGAGGGTTGTGTACTTGTGTTTTAATATGATTAGATGTTGTGCTTGACTTAGGACGATCTATGAAATTTTTGGTTGAGAATTGCTAAGCTAGGTGTTTTTTAGCATATTAGTGCACTTTTGTTGAACTTAAAGTTTTATTTTTCTCTTACTTTAGAAACCTTAATTGAACGCTTAGCCTTTGTTGATTTGTCACTCTGTTAAAGGAAGGGTTAGTTGTAAGGCTCGTGAAAAAGTTAGTTTCTGACTCCAAACTGAAGGAATAAAAAAAAAAAAAAAAAAAAAAATATATATAAAAGAATATTGTGACAAGTCGGATTCCTTTCAGGGATGCCCTGTCAAAAGTTTATGAGAAAGATGGTAGAAAGAGCTATCACTTTTGGAAAAAGCGAAAGCTGCACTTTAGTAGTCGGATTTTAGGCATCACAAATGTCATTTTTGATGACCTACCAAGTGAAATGGCTGCCTCTAGGGTGTATGAAGCTACTACCCAGTTTAGGAGTCAGCAGTGAAAATATTGAGAAGAAAGAGCTTGTACTAGACCCCCTCAAGAACAGTTTTGACATGCTCCAGGAGGCGACACACACACATGGAAGTACGGAGTAAGAGTAAAATCTGTTTCAAGCTTTCAATTGACTGAGTCACTAGTTCTTAGAAATTCCTTAAGCTTCAGTAACTCTCTTAATTTGTTGAGATCAGAGGTCAGGCACTCATTACTGTATTAGGGGATCAAGGTTGCTTGAGGACAAGCAACAATTCAAGTTTGGCGGTATTTGATGAGTGCATTTCATATATATATATATATATATATATATTGCATGCTTTACCCTCATCATTATTGAATATTTTGGCTTTAATTCTCAAAGTACGGTGCTATTTGAGGTATTCTTAGTTTGTCATGCAGATATCAAAGTCCTGAAGCAAGAAGAGATGTTTTGGAATTATTTTAGAAGCTAAAGGACTTAGAAGAAATCTCATCAAGCTCAACCCGGCTTGAGCACGCCCGTGTTGTACCCCGTGCAGATTGCAGGAGAATTCAGCCAAATTCAACACAGTCTAAGTTTGCTGAGCACGGTCGTGCAAACCCCCGCACGGCCTAAGCACGCCCGTGCTGTTCCCTTACAGATTACAGGAATGTGAGTTTTCTGGAGTTTTATTTGGCCGTAATCTGCACGGCTTCAGCACGAACGTGCTCACATCGGGAAACATTAAAACCGTAAAAACTTAGGTTTTTGGGGGACTTTTGGTGGGCGAACTAAGGGAGAAAGAAGGAGAGAGGTTTAGGGGTTCATCCTCCTCTTCATCAAGGCAATGGCAAACTTATTTTAGGCCGATCGGGAGGAGATCTTACAACATTGTAGATCCTCAGACAACCACAAGGATCCAAGAAATTAGGGAGTTTTCAACTTCGTGTCTTTCAATTTATTTGGCATTCTTCTTGTTGTTTGTTATCATGAGGAGCTAAACTCTTAAGGGAGCCCCGGGGTTGTTTGTATGACGTTGTCGCTTGAACTCTTTATCTTTACTTTCATTAAATCTGAGCTATTGGTTATTTTGTGTGTTGTTTAGTGCTTGATTGCTTGGAAGTTAGGTTCTCTTATCTAGGCTTGTGAATCGCAATCAATAGTTACAAGCAGTAAGATTGCAGTTTAGAGCATCGGCGGCGTTAGAAGCAACACCCTATTAGCATAGCTAGGTTTAGAACTGAAGATACCTCGGATAAGCGCCGTGAAAGGCGAGTTAGTGAACGTCGGAAATCCAACCGCGGGACCCCATCTCCTCCATCGAGTCAATCCTCAAACCTTCCCTTGGTGAACTTCCCTTTCCTTAACCTCCTTGAAGTTAACCCAGAGTCAATTGCATCTTTTCTGTTGGTTAGATATTAAGCAGAACG
This sequence comes from Dioscorea dumetorum, assembly GCA_902712375.1. Lineage (NCBI taxonomy): Eukaryota > Viridiplantae > Streptophyta > Magnoliopsida > Dioscoreales > Dioscoreaceae > Dioscorea > Dioscorea dumetorum. Next base: position 2,950,001 of record CACTHL010000222.1, read on the forward strand.
TTAGTATTAGAAGCTACACCAGTCCCTGTGGATTCGACTACCCGGCCTAAAGGGTACACTTTACTACTTGTGCGACCCGTGCACATGTGGATACGCAAGGGGCGTACCAGCGGCGGGTGAACTCTGATTATCTTTTGTTTCAACCAGCTCGATCTAGAGCCTCAACGCTCAAATCTCCTGCATTGCGAGTCCTTGACACTCTCTTGAGTGGGACCATCACAGGCCGGGGTGAGAGCACGACCGTAATCATCAACTCTGAATTCACCTATTTGGTCAGTATGTGGGATGGCATTCCATTTCATTTGGGCTATGTGCTTGCTACGGCATCCCAGCATCAGTCCAAGGATCGCAGCGCGAAAGCCATTTTTGTCGGACCTTACATCACTCATTTCGCATGCCGCATGCATTTGTTGCCAGCTAATTGCTCGTTCACCGTTGGTGGTCGGGTTCATCCTATAAATGCACGCACCTTGCAGAGTATGGGTTTGTTTCCATCAGCGTCTTCATCAACTCAGCCGACACCTCCTCCTGAAACATCTCGCCCGTCTAATTCGGATTCTAATTCCTCTGATGTTTCATCTGACCGTGAATTTTGCCAGTGGATAGTACGGAGTTTTCAGAAAATCATTGACCACTGTCCTCCTCGCTGTGCTGCTAGACCCTCTACATCTAGGAGTGTGGGAGTCGACACCACCGACCTTCCATCGGAGTCTGATTCCGATTCTGAGAGCGCTGGGTTTTGATGTTCTGCTTTGTTGTTTTGTTTTGTATCTGTGTACTTTGTTTTTACTTTTGTTGTCTTTTGTTCTCCTTGAGTCAGTTAGCAAGGGAGTCCCCCTACTAAACTGATCTCTTTTCAGTGAGTTTTTGTTATTTTCTGTCTCTAATGCTTGCATGTTTACCTCAGGATTTTTGAATATCTATCTTGCTGGTTGTTTCAAACGGATCCTCCCTAACTGGCGATCAACACACGCCCTTGTATGACATGGAATCCTTCTTGGGCACATCTCCTTTAACTTGGTGAAAATTCCCAAACTCACTTCCCTTTTACTTGAAATCTTTTTCTATGCCTTGCATGCTAAATCTTTAAACATTGAGGATAATGTTTCATTCAAGTGTGAGGGAGGGTTGTATATTTGTGTTTTAATATGTTTAGATGTAGTGCATGACTTAGGACGATCTTTGAAATTTTTGGTTGAGAATTGCTAAGCTAGGTGTTTTTGAGCATACTAGTGCACTTTTGTTGAACTTAAAGTTTTATTTTGCTCTTACTTTGGAAACCTTAATCTGAACACTTAGCCTATGTTGTTTTGCCACTCTGTTAGAGGAAAGGCTAGTTGCAAGGCTTTTAAACAGTTAGTTTCTGACTCGAAACTCATGGAATAAAATGAGAAAACAATAAAAGAATATTGTGACAAATCGGATTCCTTTCAGGGATGCCCTATCAAAATTTTATGAGAAAGATGGTAGAAAGAGCTATCACTTTAGAAAAAGCGAAACCCGCACTTGAGTAGTCGGATTTTGGGCATCACAAATGTCATTTTTGATGACCTACCAAGTGAAATGGCTGCCTCCAGGGTGTATGAAGCTACTCCCAGTTTAGGAGTCAGCAGTGAAAATATTGAGAAGAAAGAGCTTGTACTAGACCCCCTCAAGAACAGTTTTGACATGCTCCAGGAGACGACACACACACACGGTAGTACGGAGTAAGAGTAAAATCTTTTTCAAGCTTTCAATTGACTGAGTCACTAGTTCTTAGAAATTCCTTAAGCTTCAGTAACTCTCTTAATTTGTTGAGATGAGAGGTCATGCACTCATCACTGTATTAGGGGATCAAGGTTGCTTGAGGACAAGCAACAAGTCAAGTTTGGCGGTATTTGATGAGTGCATTTCATATATATATATTGCATGCTTTACCCTCATCATTATTGAATATTTTGGCTTTAATTCTCCAAGTACGGTGCTATTTGAGGTATTCTTACTTTGTCATGCAGATATCAAAGTCCGGAAGCAAGAAGAGATGTTTTGGAATAATTTTAGAAGCTAAAGGACTTAGAAGAAATCTCATCAAGCTCAACACGGCTTGAGCACGCCCGTGCTGTACCCCGTGCAGATTGCAGGAGAATTCAGCCAAAGTCAACACAGTCTGAGTTCGCTGAGCACGGTCGTGCAAACCCCAGCACGGCCTAAGCACGCCCGTGCTGTTCCCCGTGCAGATTACAGGAATGTGAGTTTTCTGGAGTTTTATTTGGCTGTAATCTGCACGGCTTAAAGCACGGCTTCAACACGCCCGTGCTCACATAGGGAAAACATTAAAACCCTAAAAACTTAGGTTTTTGGGGGACTTTTTCTTGGGCGAACAAGGGGAGAAGGAAGAAGAGAGCTTTGGGGGTTCGTCCTCCTCTCCATCAAGGAAATGTCATGCGTATGGTAGTCCGATCGGGAGGAGATTCCACGGCATTGTAGATCCTTTGACAACCACAAGGATGCAAGAAATTAGGGAGTTTTCAACTTCTTGTCTTTCAATTTCTTTGGCAGTGTACTTGTTGTTTGTTGTCATGAGGGGCTAAACTCTTAAGGGAGCCCTGCGGTTGTTTGTACGACGTTGTATCTTGAACTCATTATCTTTACTTGCAGTATTTATGAGTGTCTTGCTCCTTTCAATAAATCAAAGTTATTGGCTATCTTGTGTGTTGTTTAGTGCTTGATTGCTTGGTAGTTAGGTTCTCTTATCTAGGCTTGTGAATCGTTATTGATCATTGCAAGCAGTGACAGTTCAACTTAGTGCTCGGCAGCGCCAGAAACAGCATGCTTACAGCATGACTAGGTTTAGAACTGAAGACATCTCTGATAGATACTGAGAAAGACCGAGTTAGTGAACGTCAGAAATCCAACCCCGGGGCCCCATCTCCTCCATCGAGTCAATTCTCAAGCTTCCCTCAGTGCATTTGTCCCTTCCTCAGTCTCCTTGAATTCGACCCAGAGTCAAATCCATCATTTTTCTGTTTGGTTAAATATTAAGCAGGACGTTAGTATTAGAAGCTATACCAGTTCCTGTGGATTCGACTACTCGACCTACGGGTACACTTTACTACTTGTCCGACCCGTGCACTTGCGGATACGCAACGGGCGTACCAGTTGGGGGTAAATTTTCATGGACTTTTGAATTGTTTTAAATTGCATGCTTGACTCACCTATGATAGCTATGATCTTATTGTTAAGGATTTCCTAGCTTGGTAGAATGACAGTCGTGAGTTGTACTCTACATGTGCTTGAATGTAGTTATGTTTCATCTTTAGTGCATTTATGCCTGCTCACTTTAACTTCCACTTCTGACACTCTAACCCATCTTATTGATTTTGTGTTACGATGTTAAATTCTTCTTTCCATAGTCCATTAAAAACTTTTGAGCCTTATGTTTTTCCTTTAACCCTGAGTAAGGTTTTTAAGTGAGGTTTTTAGCAGGTGATTGATCAGGTGACTTGTGATAGGATGTATATATTTATTAAAAAAAATGTGAAAAATGAGTCTATTTCAGTATTCCTCTGCCTGTAAAAACATGAATGCATATATGTAGATCTATAATCAAGTAAGTTGGGTGGCTCTTGTACCTGGCCACCATGTGCATCCTTCTGAAAGATTTTTGTGCAGCCTACTTTAGACTGTAATAAAAAAAAACCACTTTTTAGACCTATTGGGCGCCTGAAACCTTTTTTACCTTTACTTGATGTTAAAGTTTCGTTTTGAGACCAAAAGCTTTTTAACTGACTATTGAGAGGGTCTTTAGCACTTCTAACACTAATTTCCGTTTGAGTGAGGTGAATGAGCATCCTGGGGTAATCCAAGGTGTGGAGGTCAAAGTGGAAGTTGGCACACACTCACTTGATCACTTTGGATGAAACAGAGCTAATATTACTTGTTCATACATTGAACAACTCACTTCTTAATTTCTGTCTATTTGTGCTTGTGGAGTCCTGTACATTTGAGCTTGAGGTCGTATATTTAGCCGTTTATCTTCTTGCCCCTGTTCTTCATGTTTGTTTGCTTGGGGACAAGCAAATGCTTAGGTGTGGGGATGTTTGATAAACGTCTAAATATACGTATTTTATATGTAATTGTGTGAATTATTTTATTATCTTTTTGATGAGCCGATGCCCTTCTTTTGGTCTAAATCTCTTTATTTTGTGTTGCAGGCCTTGGATAAGCCAAAATGATCTCAAGAACGTATTTATGAAGGAATTGACACCAAATACGTCGTTTTTGGGGCATCTTCACCGTAGCGTACTGTAGCAAAATTTCTGTAACTAAATTACTGTAGCAGGGTACTGTAGCACCGAGATAAAAGTTCTGGGCAAGTTTCAGGGAGTCTTGCGGGCAAGCATACGCACGTATGGCCGCACGAATTTCATCTTTTAAGATGTTTTAGGGCATCATGAAAGGGGATTTTTGGCCACCATTCTCCACCATTATCTTCTAGGGTTTCAAGGCAAGTGGAGAGGGCAGATCTGAGGTGGAAATCATGGGGAGAAGAGGTTTTGCTATCAAGGAGAAGATCTAGGAGCTTACCAGCACGGATCCGACGAGTTCTCGTCACCACCTTCTAGTCTTCATCTTAGGGGAGTTTTCTTTGAGTTTTGTCTTATATTTATTGTATTTCTTGCTTTCTCCTTTGTTGATGATGAACTAGACTCCCAAGGTCGCCAGGCATCCGGTAAACCTTGGGATGAACTTGCTTTGTATGGATGCTTTAGATTTACATTCATGGTATTTGGTTTGTTTTATGGTTCATGCTTGGTGTACTTTGATGTAGTGGTATGCATGAGAACTCTGTGTATCGATTTCTAGGTTTTAGTAGGTTGCGTGACCATCGCCCTAGTTTTAGACTCCCAAGCTTAGAAGGGATACATGTACAAATACGCCGTGACCATCGGGTATTTTGTACCCCTCCGGTATTGGGGTTGTGCCCAGTTTGTGCTTCAACCCTAATTTGAGAATCTCGTGCCTTTAATGCAATCGTAGGAGGATTTGGCCGGAAGGAATTTCGTATCAATACTCGTATCGGATTAGGGGCCAACTGCCGTGAACATCGGGTTGAACTACCTTAGGATTCTCCTGGCCAAGAACCACCAGTGCCTGTGTAATTCTAGCATTCTACCAGCTTTAGTAATCCCGAGGGAATCCTAGCTCGGGAGCTCGTACTTTCATTGCTAATTGCCTCCTCGATATGCGTATTTGGTCTGCACTTTCTTCCATACAAAGCTTCATACGGAGCCATACCAACGCTTGCTTGGAAGCTATTATTATAGGCAAACTCCACTAATGCCAAATGTTGCTCCTAACTCCCTTGTAAATCTATCACACAAGCCCTCAACATGTCCTCGAGGGTCTGAATGGTCCTCTCAGACTGACCATCTGTTTGAGGATAATAAGCAATACTGAACTTCAAACTCGTACCCAAGGCCTCTTGAAACCTAGGCCAAAAACAGGAAGTAAATTTGGGGTCTCGATCTGAAACTATCGAAGTTGGCACCCCATGCAACCTTACTATCTCATCAATGTACAACTTTGCCAATTTCTCTAAAGAGTACTTTGTATGCACTCCTAAGAAATTAGCTGACTTTGTCAGTCTATCCACTATCACCCACACTGCATCACAACCTCGAGGCATTCGCGGCAAACCAACCACAAAATCCATCGTCACATGATCCCACTTCCATTCTGGGATAGGAAGAGGTTGTAAGAACCCAGATGGCCTTTGGTGTTCTGCCTTAACTTGCTGACACACCAAACACTTAGCCACAAACTCTGCTATCTCTCTCTTCATTCCTGGCCACTAATAACTCTCCTTAATGGTTTTGTACATCTTGGTACTCGAAGGATGAACCGCATAAGCTGAAGAATGAGCTTCCTCCAAAGTAGCTTTCCTCAGCTCAGAAACTGTTGGAACACAAACACGTCCTCAAAACTCCAAGATCCCATCATCTCTCAACCTGAATTCACTAGTCTCCCCGGCCTGCAACTTCTGAACTTCTTTCACCAACTCTTCATTAACACTCTGAAGCTCCTTAATACGTTCCAACAGCAAAGGTCTCACCACAAAACTGGCCACTAAGGCTCCACTATCCTCAGTCTCAAGCTCTTTATTGCTGACAAAATTTGCAAATAGGACACCCTCAAAGCAGCCACCGAAGAATATTTCCTACTCAAAGCATCAGCTATCACATTGGCCTTTCCTGGGTGATAATCGATTATCAAATCATAATCTTTTATCAATTCCAACCATTGCCTCTGCCTCAATTTCAAGTCCTTCTTAATGAAAAGGTACTTCAAACTTTTATGGTCTGTGAAAATCCGACATCTTTCCCCACAAAGATAAAGCCTCCAAATCTTCAAACAAACACTACCACAACCAACTCCAAATCATGAGTAGGATAATTCAACTCATGTTGTTTCCACCGTCTAGAAGCATAGGCAACTACCTTTCCTTCTTGCATCAATACACAACCTAAACCCTGCCGAGAGGCATCACTGAACACCACAAACTCTTTCTCATTTTCTGGCAAAGTAAGTACAGGAGCTGATGTCAATCGATCCTTCAAAGTCTGAAAACTCTTCTCACACTCCTCATTCCAAGAGAACTTCACTTCCTTACGAGTTAACTTCGACAAAGCTAATGCAATCGTGGAAAACCCTTCCACTAACCTCCTATAATAGCCCCCCAAGTCCAAGAAAACTTCGAACTTCAGTAACATTCTTCGGTCTTTCCATATCAACAATGGCTTCCACCTTCTTTGGATCCACAGAGATCCCTTCTCCTGACACCGCATGCCCAAGGAAACCCACCTCATAAAGCCAAAACTCACACTTAGAAAACTTAGCAAACAGCCGCCTCTCCCAAAGAGTTTGCAATACGATCCTTAAATGTTGGGCATGCTCCTCATTAGACGGGGAGTAAACCAAAATATCATCAATAAACACAATGACAAATGATAAGTGTCTAAATACACCGTTTTGTAACGGTGAATTACTTATACTTTCATGCATTAATTGAATAAAACAGGTGCCTTTGATGTGTTTTTCTTGTTTTTCTTACTTCAGGGCATCCACAGACCATTTGCGTTGAGAGGAACGTTTACAACGAGAAAATCAAGGCCGAGGAGCGAAGAAACGAAGGATAAACGAGCTCCGAAGGGCACCCAAGCGTTCCTACACAACCAGGCCCATTTTTGGGCCTGTGTGCGGGCTGTACACAGCCCGCACACCCTTGGCACAAGGGTGTGCGGCCTGGTGTGCGGCCGCACACAAGGCCGCACACCAGTGTGCGGCCACGTGTGCGGCCCGCACACAGGCCGCACACTGGTCGGGTATTTAAGCCCGGTTAGGGCTTTTTCTTGAAAAAAGCTTGCCACCGACGCCTCCGAACACCCCCACGCTCAAAGCTTCATCAAAGGAGGTCGTTTTGGAGTGAAATCAAGGGAGAGAAGGCGGAGGGACTTGAGGATCATCATCCTAGAGCTTGCCGATGCGGATTCGGCAAGTGTCTTCATCAACCCTAGTCGACACGGTCAAGAGGGAGTTTTGAGTTCTCTTATTGATGTATTCTTATTTGTGCAAACTTCCCTTGTTATTCATTTCGAACTAAACCTCCCAAGGCTACCGGGCAACCGGTGAACCTTGGGAGGAATACTTGTATTGGATGCTTTGCTTTTAATTCAATGATTGCATGGTGTGGATTTTGGTTTCATACATTGTGTGCTTAATTGTAGTGATTTGCATGAGAACTCTGCATTTCATTTTATCGAATGTGCTTGGTTGTGCGAGGTGCGCTCTTGCATTAGATCCACATAGTATGGAGAGGGGCTCATTGTACCGGTACACCGGAGGTTCCGGGTGCCGGTAGCCTCCCGTAGGTTGTAGAGTTCATCTTAGCGAAATTGCTTATAGATAACTCCAACCAAGGCTCCTTAGTCCCAATGACATCGTGTGAGTATCCTTTGGATAAAGGAACTTGTACTGGATTAGGGCTACACTACGGAGGTTCCGGGGTAGTCGACTTCCGAGCCTAGACGGACCAAAACAATACTCCATGCATGCATTACCTGTTTTTATAGCATCCTTACTTGTATTTCTCCCGGGGGAATCCTCGCCCGGAGCCTTGTCTTCTCTATCTGATTTTCCATTGTTGTGCGCAAACTGTCTTTGATTGAAGTTTCTATCGTTAGTTTTAATTTCATTTCATTACAATAACTGCTGTTTTGATTCGACTAAACAATTGTCGAAGAGGAAGTAATAGTGGATTTCGGGACCCCAGGGAATACGACCCTCTTGTGCCCGCACAAGAGGTATTACTTGACGACCCGTGCACTTGCGGCCGGGGAGCCACGTGCCCGCTTTCTAGCGACGCGCGCGGCGACCATCAAGTTTCTGGCGCCGTTGCCGGGGACCTTCCGAGAACATTAGGAAAACTCATAGACGTTGGCTTAGTCAATTTCTTTTTCTTTTGCGCATCTACTATTTTGTTTGCGTTTTATTTTCAGTTTTTCTTCGTTTTTTTTTTTTTTGGTTTTTGTTTGTTTTCTTAGTGGAATTTGGGCTTACCTTGGATGTTTATTTACTTAACTTCCCCACTCACTATTGTTATCTCTTTGCATGTGTGAGGGATTTTATGACCCGTGGCAACCCCACCGGTTATATTGAGGTTGACGAAGAGATTGAGAGGACACTGCGCAGAAGGTAAGGGAAGCATTAAGCTCATCGAACTGTACCGTGGAAGCCTCGATTGACCTTCCATCTACTGAAGAAGGGGCATCGAACACTATGGCAGAACAGAGAAGGACGCTGTCCGATTATGAGAGGCCGCAGTTCACTGGAGAAGTATCTTGTATACAGATGCCTGCTGCAGCAGCAAATAATTTTGACTTGGCCAGACCCATTGGGATGATACAGAACTCGGTGCAGTTACAGATTTGCTCGACTTTCAAGATCAATGGTCTGTCAGATGATGCGGCCAAGGTGAGGTTGTTCCCCTTCACCACAGCCATCTCCTCCAACTTTGGCTCCTTAACTCTTGTGTCTACCACATGAGCCAAAAACACAGAACAACCCTTACTCACCAATCTTCTAGCTTCCTAGGACGAAATCAAACATGAAGGTAAGGTCCTGAGGACCTAGGAAAAGTTACTTCCTTCAAGAAACAATCAATGGAAGCATGATGCCTATCGAACCAATCCATACCAAGAATGGCATCAAAATCCTTCATCTCCAAAGGAACCAAATCTGCCTCCAACACCTCTCCATAAACTATCACAGGACAATCCCTAAACACCAAACTCTGAACTACCTCCTCACCAAGAGGGGTTTAAATAACCAACTCACACCCTTAGCAGGAAGGGGGACTATCGGCATGGCATGTAAAAACAGTGCTAACAAAGGAACGTTTTGACCCAGAATTAATCAAACCGTAAGCGTCATGCTGAAAGATAGAAAGTATGCCTGGTGTAGCATCAGCAGGGGGAGTGACTCTCCCACGGTGAGCGCATGAACGTTGTGCTGGCATTTTAACTAAAAGAGGATCACAAGACAACTCATAGGAATGATTCTACATGCTTCAAATGCAATAAGTCAGACTCTATTTGGATCCACTAGATACAAAAATCAAAAGATCAACTTTTCAACCCAATCAAGGGACAGCTGCAGAAAACAAAAGTTCACTTTCCGACCCAATCCAAAGACAGTGGTAAATAACAGAAGATCAACTTCCTGTCCCAATCAGAAGACCGGCTTTAAATCAAGATTATATTGACAAAATCCATTTCTAAACTCTAACCCACATACTGACCCAATCAGGAACAAACACTAAATCCAAGTTATAAAGCTGGTCTTGCCACTACACTATAAACCAGAGCTCTTACTGACCCAATCCTGAACGCTCATACTGACCCAATCATGGAACCTTATACCGACCCAATCATGAAATCTTACTCTGATACCACTAAAGTAGTGTCCACCCCGACCCTCGATTCGCGACCCATGACACTACCGCCACGACAACCCAGGGGAGGTCAGGCACCTGCCACAACCCTAGATTGCCGCAAGGCTAACCTGTTACCTGTTCAATATTAACATCACAACAATAATACTCTAAATCTAAGGTATTCAACCACAACCCTGTACAAGATCAACATACTCACACCACGTATATATATCCCTGGACATCACAACAGCAATGATCATGAACACAATTATAGTCGCCCCAAACACTGGGTGTAAAGCTCATACAACCTAAGGTTCTAACTGAACCAATCAAGATTATCCAAGACCAAAATAGAAATACGAAAACATAGGTCCTAGTGGATCCATCTTATGCATGACAACAATGTTTATGAATCATACACTACTTAAAGGTAAATGCAAGAAAAAATTTGCCAAGCACTATCACGTCTCACGCTCCGCTGCCGTGCTAGCACCTGAAAAGAAGAGAAGAACAATGGGTGAGTAACTAACTTACTCAGTGAGGGGTTGAACATGGAGCTATAACTCATACAAGTGTAACAAATGATATGCCGAAAACATATGTAAATCTTTAGCAACCAACAACTTACTCAAATGCTTTAAGTACACATTTCAATATAAGAAGCTTTCCAACTTTCTCAAAGAAAGGGATCAATAAAACTCTGAAAATCATTTATAAAGAGATTCAATACTGAAAATTCAAGTTAAGAATACTAGTTAAAAGGTCAAACCCATCGAAGTAAGGATTTATAGTGCAACACATGCGGAATCCTCTATCGATAGCATCATCAATAGCCTATGAAAACTCTCCATCACTAACCATGACCGTGGCTAGGTCAGGAGCCACCAAGATGTGCGTATCTTGGTGTTGGACGTTGGGAATCCCGTGTGGTGACTCCGGGAACCCAACACAGCACCTTCACGTTCTCTACGCGCCTCCTGTAAGGGCTAGTCAGCCGAGAACTCCACGCTACCCTAACTAGGTCGGTCCGTGGAGACTCGCTTCTGTAGAAGACGGGGATCCCCCCCAATGTCACCATCGAAACATTTGGGATATCAATCCCGCCCGTAGGCTTATCATGAACACATCACGATAATAATATGAACACATCAATATAATATCATAAATCTCGTCAAGAGATCACAAATTCTCATAGATACAATTCTCAATTCGAAAGTGAATTCTTGAGTAAACATCGGCAATGATATTATATTCATCAAGAATATCATCATAAAAGTATTCTTTGAAAACATATTTCAAATACGAAATCATTGCATAGAATAACATTTCAAATAAAGCTTCATCACCAAGAAATACATTTTGATTCACTTAGGCCCTTTCTTGGGTCCTAATGTCAAGAACATTAACCCTTTGACAATACTTTGAAAGTATGCATTTCAAGATATAGGGATTAGATCCCTTAAGAATAATAAAAGATCATTGATCATAATCGAAAGGTATATCAAATCATAAACACAAAGTATAAATGATCAATAACCTTAATCAAAAGTACATCGGATCATAAATCAAGAAGTATAAATGATTAATGTCTTCAATCAAGAAATAAACTGAAACATAAATCATCATTATTCAAAATTTCATGAAAAGGTCTCAAGAAAACTATAAACCATGAAATTCACCATTCAAGAATGTATATAATTAGGTATTCAACCAAGCATGACCATAGCTCAAGAATTAAACAATTTCCCACTCACAAACTTGGCGAGATCGAGCTTCTTGGATCACTCGCCTACTTGATCTTTACCCTTTCCTTTACATTCACCTCCTTGAAGCCATTAACCATCCAAGAAAAACAAGAATCAATCACATAAGCCAAACAATAAACAAAAGAGGAAAGAATGATCCAAATTTAGATCTCATGGCTTCTAGGGTTCATTAGATATTCTAGATTCAAGAATTAATAATAATGGTATCCTCAAATCCTCAAGATCACAATAAAACCAAGAAAATCCTAATTGGGTTGGGATCTAAAAGAATCAACGGTTTAGAGATGAAGGATCTCCTTCATTCTTCACCAAAACATGAGATCAAGACTCCTAAACCATCCATACATTAGATATATGGCTTAATTCCAATTAAACATTAAATCCATACTATATCCACTCTAATTCTTCATGGATCTATAGAGAATTGAATGAAATAACAAGAAATTGAATAAGAGAAGAAAACCCACCTTAAACATTGCTAGAACTAGAAGAGAATCATCACCAATGGACGAGAGGGGAAGATCAACACCTTTCTTCTTTCTTGGAGCTCAGGAATGAAGATCTAATAGAGGGGAAAATGAGGATTCAAGATGGGGAGAAAAAGAGAGGGAAATAGGGTCTTATGAAGGCCCTTTGAGTTTCAAATCGGTATATATAGGCCCCAAAGCGCGGGAGGGCTTGCGGGCTCCCTTACGGCGCAAGGGAGGCCGCGAGGTCTCAACCTAGAAGCCATGTGGCCTCCCATGCGTCCGCATGGGAGCCAGCATGGTCTTCTGGCCGGTGGTCCTTGCAGGCTCCCATGCGGGAGCATGGGAGGCCGCAAGGCCCTTTTTTTGGCTCCTTGTGGGCACACTAGGTCCCTTCCTATCTTACACCTTTTAAAACATTTTTCCCCCATCCTTAACCTCTGAAAAAGACCTTAACTAAGACCTCAACAAAAATCAAACTTGATAAAAACTTAAACACACAACTTCTACACAAGAAACAAAGCACAAGAGAAGTAAAAAGGGTCAAATTTCCACAATGTGGGGTTGCCACAGGTCATAAAATCCCCAAACTGCAAAGAGACGAGCACTAATGAGTGAAAATGTTAAATAAACAATTATTAAGTTTAAGTCCAAATCAAACTAAGAGACAAGTAAAAACAGAGAAGGAAAAGAAAAGCAGAAAGTGAAACACACAAATGAGCAAAAAACGAAAAAGAAAGCAAATGATTAAGCCAACGTCTAGGAGTTTTCCTAGTATTCTCGGAGTTCCCTGCCAACGGCGCCAAAAACTTGATGGTCGCCGCGCGACGCGCTAAAGAAGCAGGCGCACGGCTCCCCAAGCGCAAGTGTACGGATCGTCAAGTAATACCTCTCATGCGAGCACAAGAGGGTCGTATTCCCTGGGTCTCGAGATCTACTATTACTTCCTCTTAGATTAGTTGTTCAGCCAAGTCAAAACAGGGGTTTGTTTGTAATAAGACTAAATACGAAAACAAAGCAATAAAAGTGATCAAGCCACCAACAAGAAATAAGCACATAGAGGGAAAACAAGTATCAAAGCTAAGGCGCCGAGCGAGGATTCCCCCGGGAAGAACACAAGTATGGATGATAAGATAAATAAATGATGCATGTATGGTTTGTAACAAGTTGGTCCGCTTAGACCTGGAAGTCGACTACCCCGGAAACTTCGTAGTGTAGCCCTAATCCAGTACAAATTCTTTAATCATAAGGATACTCACACGGTGTTATTGGGTATAGGGAATCTTGGCTGGAGTTATTCAAAAGCAATTGTGCTAGAATACACTCTAAAGCCTATGGGAGGCTATCGGCGACTGGAACCTCTGGTGCACCGGTACAATGGATCCCTCTTCTAACATTCTTTGACCTAATACATGCTAGTATCCCGCCAAACAAGTATCATAAATAACCAATTCTACGGAATCCATCTATTGTAGAATGAACATACATTAGAATGAAAGAAACCAAACACAACAATCCATGCATTCATTAAACTAAAGAAATGTCATCCAATACAAGTGTTCCTTCCAAGGGGTTCACCGGTTTCCCGGTGGCCTTGGGAGGTTTAGTTCAACATTACAAGCAAAGGGAAGCTACACGATACAAGATTCATCACAAAGAAAGCAAGAACTTCCCTTTTGAAGATGTTGACTAGGGATGATGGAGCAACTTGCCAAATCCGCATCGACAGGCCCTAAGATGAAGATCTATGTGTTCTTACCTCTTCTCCCACTTGATTGCACTCCAAAATGACATCCTTTGATGAAAATTTGAGCGTGGGGGTGCATGGAGGCGTCGGTGGCAAGATCCTTTGTGAAAAAGCCCTAAATAGGACTAAATACCCGAGCGGTGTGAGGGCTGGTGTGCGCCGAATGAATAGGCCGCACACAGCCTGCACAGGGGCCCAAAACCGGGCCTAAATAGGCCTATTTCGTGTAGGAGTGCCCGAATGACTTCCGGAGCTCGTTTAACCTTTGTTTCGTTGCTCCTTTGCCTCGATTTACGTGCTACAAATGCTCCTCCTATCGTTCACAGCTCCTAGATGCATGAAATAGAAAAACACAAAAACACATCAAAGGGCACCGGTTTCATTCAAATAATGCATGAAAGTACAGTAATGCACCATTACAAAACGGTGTATTTAGCCACTTATCACACACTTCCAAAAATTCTCAATATGATTGTTCGGGTCTTCATCCGCTAACCCATTGAACTTTGGAGACTATTATACCATCTGAATAAAACCCGGCTTGAGCTCAAAATTGTGAATTGTAATTGGTGGCCGAAAGATGCTGGATTGTGAGCCATGAAGGATAGGTCTTGTATAGTGCGAGAGTGTCCGTTGTTGCTCATTCTGTTCAGACATGGTTGTGGACTCCTCAACCTCTATTTCAGCTTGATAATTATGTTCTTGTTCAAGTTATTTTCTCCGTCTACGAAGTCTTCTCTCAATCTCTGGATCACCTTCAACTTGTGTTGAAAGGTTGCCTCGGGTCATAACTTGAAGCTAAAATCAAGAAAAGTAAACAAAATAAGAACAATGGAAGCAAAAGAAGTGTGAAATAGAATATATGGTGCATGACTAAAATAGCAAAGTACAAGTGTTCCTAAAACGCCTAGCTCCCCGGCAACGGCGCCAAAAACTTGACACACCCTTGCGTGTGTGTTCCACAAGTGCACGGGTGTCGAAGTAATAAAGTACCCAAAGGGTGGGTAGTCGAATCCATAGGGAGCAGACGTTAATAACAAAAACACTTTGCTAATTAGTCGAGAAGAAACCAATTGTTGTAGAGATAAAAAGAAAGTAATTAAATAGAAATAACTGGCTGAAAATAATAGCTAGAGTGGAGGAAAATATCAAGCTGTAAATGGGGTACTCGGACAATGCTCCCCCTAAGATTCTAGTTTCAATTGTAAAACTCAAATTACTCTTCTTAAATCGAGATTCAATGAGTCAAGAAAATCCAAAGACACAAGGTACCAAATCTAAGGTCAACCTTGACTATTCCTCTACGAGGTCTCGGCGGAGAGGAAACTCTCGAAGCCTCACACCACGTATGACTGCACTAAGTTCTAGGGATTCCAAGTGATAAACCCTATTACCAAGTCTAGATCAAACCTTTTGGTTCAGGTGAGAGATCCCTAATCATAAATAAGTCCCGGCGGATAGTGACTCTCGACGCCTAACTCTCGATCCATAATCCATCTATTGGCCCCTTATTTAGTTCGTTTCTTCTTCTGAGGCCACACAAAGGGACACATGCTCGTGTGGTAGGTCAAGTGGCATTTTTTGATATCGAAAAACCCTTGGAGAGCTTTTGAAATCTTCGAACAAACCAGACAAGAGAGCATGACTGCCTTTGTGTCCTTCTACAATATTGTTTTGAACCCATTAGAAGTTGGCAGATACCCTCTTGTTTGACCCCGGTTTGTGTCTTGATCTTTATGTTTGCACAAAAGAACTCCACTTGGCACCATCATGATCTACTTTTGCCTTAATTCCTCACAAAGCTTCTTCACAACCCTAATTGCAAGAAAGAACACAGAATCACACGAAATGAGCAATAAAACCTGAGAAATATAATGCTCATGCATGAAAAACATCTCAATTATCATATGCAAGCAAGCACTTATCAATCCCATTTTGCAGGAACTTATGCTCATCGAAAGACTCCAAGTGACAGTATTAAAATATAAATAGCCTAAGAGAGATCTCTGATATGACATACATTTTAGATGTCGCCGCTAGCACATTTAACCAGGAATAGCTCGGAGCATACTTAGAAGAGAGGATTATCTTAAATGGCGTCCATTCACATGTGGTGAATTTAAGAATGAAGGCTGGTTTGAAGACTATAAAGACCTAAATGATAAGAACAAACTAAGTAATACACAGGCGGAGTACTTCATCGTTTTTCGCTAAGGCATTATTCCTCTGCACCTTGGAAAGGATCTTTACACCCAATAGTACAATCCACGTTGATTTGCCAGACAATTTGGCTATGATATTCAAGGGTTTCCTAAAGATATCCAAGTACCCAAATGCCCTCAATCAATAGGTCTTTTAGTGAGCTAGTAGTATCAATTTGCTAAAAGGAGAATAGGATCAAGGTTCTATATTCCTTCTCATGATCATGATGGGCATCCTTTACATACTTATACACATTTTTGGTTAACAAAGTTACACACGATGTTGAAGTTGATTTATGTTCGTCTTATCTACAATGATCATTCCAACAAAAAACCTAACAATAATGCTCCTCTTGAAAGAGTGACCTCTCCTTAAACAAAGAAAATGGACCATCACAAAAAAGAACTTCAGTTTGAATGGGCTGAAAAAAATCAAGGAGAACCTTTTGAATCACCAGTTTTAGTAGGATCAAAGAATCCTGCCAAGAAAGCTCAAACTAGGGAAGATTATACATCATCACAAGCTCTTTCTATGCAAGGAGATGTTCCACATGAAACACATATTCAAAGTATGTTTTTATAAAGAGATAGTTTTATTCATCACCTTTAAAGTTTTATTACTAATATCCCTTTCTTTATGGTTGATGTTCCCAGCACAAGCCAGTAAGAAAAGGATCAACATAGCGCCTCCAAATCATGATCTAGTCCAATAGATATATCTCTTTAAAATTTTCCTCTTTTTATTTTATAATCAACTCGATTTACTTTTACTTTTCTTTGCTATAGGCCTTCACCGAGCTCATCCCCAAAGATCCAAGCCCTTGGACTATAACTCTTTATCCTCAGATCATGCAGCTGATGATGATTACACCCCTATCCTCAATGCTTATCCTTCCGCTGAAGGTTCTTATCACGAAGAAAATTTTGAAATCCGTAGAAGAAACTCCTCCTCTTCAACAATCGGAGGAGACTTTAGCTCCTGAGGCTACTATTATACGTGACCAAAAAGCAATGGCATCTCCACAAGAATTGGAAATACTTTTAGCTCCAAATGCCACTTTCATGGATGACCAAGTAATGGCTTCTCCACCAAAATTAGAAACAACTCTAGCTCCAGAATTTAACATAACTGATGATCAACCTTAACCTAAAGCAGATCCAAATCCCAAGGTTGTTTCCATTGATAGTTCTTCTGAGTATAAGAAGGCTTTAACCACGGACGCAGAGTCTACAAGTTCTCTCTATTTTCAAGCTACTAAGAAGACTTCTAGTTTGCAATCTTTTTGGACAAGGAAACTTTTTCAAAAAGTGTGTGATCATCTCATCCCAATGAGCATGAGTCCTTCAGGGAAGAAACCATAAAATTGCATAAGAACTTGATGATGCACGTAAATGACATTTCAGCTGTTAGGGACAAGATATACGATGTACTCGATCTCTTAAAGATTGCGCATGACTTTGAAAGTGGAGGAAATGATCCTACTATGACAGAAAGAAGGGAATTGCTAACAAGTATAGATAATATGAAAGAGACAAAGTAATCCCTTACAACAGTGTCTCAAAGTGTGGATGAGGCCAAGCATAATCTCATGCTTATAACGGAGAAACTATAAAAGTTGAAACTCAAGCAAAAGAACAAGAACAACTCATCACCTCAAGGTCAGAGTTACTATCTACTGCTCCTTGTATTGAGGAAGTGAACCAATCCTTAACTACTTCTTTAGAGAAGCTTGAAGTGCTTGAAGAAAGCAATGACTTACAACTCTCATCGTCACTTGCAGAGGCTCGAGCCTAGCTTGAGAGAGCGAAAACTCAACTCCAAATTTAGCTTGATTTATGTTTTGAAATTTTCATTACTTAGTTTTAGACATAGCTATTTTGTTTGCTTTATTTTCAACTTAGTGTCATAAATGGACGAAGACTCCATAACTTACAGTTAACGTCTTTAGCAATAAAGCTTTCTTTTAGTTCTGATTTGTTTCACATGTATGTCAAACTTCAAATATGATCTCCTCAGTTCACATAATAGGAAAATCTTTTATAAGTTCCCATCAAAAATTCATCAAAATCAAAAATAATTCCGATACTTGATCATTAACTTAATTATGAGTAGTTAAAAAAACATAAATAATTGATGTATTTTGTCTTCAAGCTATGAAATTTTCTGAATAATCAAATAAACTTTAAAAGAAATATCCACCGTCCACATCCAAGATAACGACGTCAAAAGCATATGTAAAAGTTTTCAAAAAGATCATAAAGCTTTTCACCATTAGATAATCAACTTGATGGCAACTAATTGTGATGATGGTAATCAACAAATTTCATCTTAAATTCACCAATTTGTGTTGAGACTTTAAGAGCTTCAAACAAGATCATGACCATCATGTCAAAGCATGACATGTTCTAAAGCTTCAGTGAGAATTTCAGACATATCAAAGAAAGTATGATAGCCTGATGAACACCTTGATTGACATTGGTATTAGATAGAGGAAAAACCAAATTTTAACTTGAAAATTGTTTTTTTTCTATAAATGGTCTGCCTTCAAATTTAATTCTAGCTGTCCAGATTGTAGCATAGCATGTTGTAATCCTCCACTTAAAATTTTAAGGCAATTGGAGGTTACCTTTGTATCCCATGGAGGGCTTGATCAAAACATCAATTGTAAAAGATATATACAGATTTTTAACTTCAAGAGCCATTGCTTTTCCCCCCATTTTTTTTGGCTCATTTTCATAATTTTTCTTTTTTTGCATTTTTTTGCTACTTGGTCTTTTTTCGTTTATGTTTCTGGATGAAATAGTAGAACAGATAATCAATATCTCATCACAAAAACAATTGAGAATTTATGCACATATGACTTTATTCAAAAAATGGATAACACAATGAAACTTGGGTTTTACTTTAAGAAATGGAGAATGCTTGACGAAATTACTTGAACAAGAGTACTAGACATCCCTTCATAGCCAAATGCAATTTTTCTTTTATGCCTTTATTCAATTTGAAAGAAAGAAATAATATGGTGAAACTAGTGTTTTGCTTTCGAGAAGTATAAAGAATGCTTGGCCAAATTGCTCAAATACAAGTCTTTTTTTGTTCAATCAAAGATTACAAGTACATCATGGATAATATTTTTTCAAAACTCTAGCATTAATAGACGGCATAGGTTTTCTTCCATCGACATTAGCTAGTTGATGGCTCCTCCTTCGTAAACAGTTTCAGTGATATATGGGCCTTCCCAATTTGGCTTGAACTCGCCCCCTGCATGCTTGTTGGTGATGATTGGCTTTCTTAACACCCAAACCATCTCTTTTTTCTCAAAGGTTCGAACGCAAGCCATTTTGTTGTATGCACGTGCCATCCTTGCTTTGTAGACTTCGAGATTTTGCTGAGCCTCTAGCCTTCTTTCATTTGGAGAGTTGAGCTCATCTAAATGTAAACGAACTCTGTCTTCATCAGTGAATTCAATTTGCAAGGCGATTCTCAAAGATTGGATTTGATCCTCAAGTGGTAAAACAGCTTCTGTACCAAAAACCAATGAATATGGTGTCGATTGTATTGGTGTTATGTAAGTTGTGCGGTATACCCAAAGGACTTCAGGGAGCCTTTTATACCAATCCCTTTAGCCTTTTGAACCCGTTTTCATCAATAACTTTGAGAGAGCCTTGTTGAATGCTTCTTCGAGACGATTTGCTTTAGTGTTATATATCGAGGAGTATCTTCAATCTATTTTGTAATGTTGAGCAAATCACCCAACCTTAAAACTTCTGAATACTCGCCCGTTATTAGAAATAATTCTCTGGGGTGTTCCAAACTTATATAGCACATGGTCTTTGAAAACATGGTAATGTTTTTGGTCTTCACCTTCTTTAGAAGAATTGCTTCTGCCCAACGTAAGAAGTAGCCGGTGGCAGCTAATATGAAGCGATGCCTTACTCAAAAAGGTTATGCCATTGGAGGAATTCCATCTTTTATCCAAAAGGTGACATATAATCTAACTCATAAAAACCCTCATGTACCTAAAAATGATACCCCTTGGAATGAATTTGGAGTTGTGGAAGCAACATATGCTTCCCCTAGAGGGAACGAGCCACAATTCCACAATAGTGAAACTCAAGAAGAAATTATGAAGCAAAGTCGTAATCCTCAACCTTCAAAAAGTGTGAAAAGTGGAAGCTTCATCGTGAGGGGTGATAAATTCCATGAGTTATTTCACAAGATGATTGAAGAAGAAGTAATATCTCCAAAGACCGAAGATGATGTAAACCTACATGTGAAGAATCATCCTAAGCATTACTCTTTTCACTGTCTGATGGGGCATATGATAGAAGATTATCGTGGATTCAAAAGCTGGTTAGATAAGGCCATTAGATATGGCACCATAAGTTTACCTAAAGAGCACTTTGAGGCTTCAAGTACTTGCTATGCCTTGACAATTAAGGAAAAACATGGTGATGGCCGCACCCACCAAGATGAGGAAGAGGAACCTCGAATAATTAACAACGTGTGAACACTCCTTGAGCAAGCACGTGGAACAAAAGATAAAGGCAAAGAGAAGATGATTGATATCAATGAAGACATTGTGCAACCAAAGAAGAGTTCCACTTCTAAGACACAAGATTATAATATTACTGCACACTTGAAAAAGATTCAAGCTCAACAAAGTGTATTTGATGCACTAATAATGTCGCAAGAACTCAGAGACACTCTAATCCATGTCTTACAAACCCAAGAGGAGTACTAAACTTATTTTACTAAAACACATATGAAGGAAGCTCTTTATACTTTTGATTCTCTATCAATTAAGTTCTCTTAGAAATACCTATTAGTGGGGATAATGGAGCATAACAGACCCCTATATGTCACTAGGTCTTGTGACGGAACTAGAGTGAATAGAATCCTTATTGACTTGGGCTTGTCAGTAAATTTGATGACGTTAAAGACTTCACATGCCTTGGCTTTGGAAACTTATCACTTGTCG
Organism: Dioscorea dumetorum; assembly: GCA_902712375.1. Taxonomy (NCBI): domain Eukaryota; kingdom Viridiplantae; phylum Streptophyta; class Magnoliopsida; order Dioscoreales; family Dioscoreaceae; genus Dioscorea; species Dioscorea dumetorum. The sequence continues at coordinate 2,971,137 of CACTHL010000222.1, forward strand.
GCTGAGAAGATTATTGTCTAAGGTTTTAATCAACACAATCAAAAAGCCCTTGGGTCAATTACTCTTCCATTCAAAATTGGGAAGCTGACATTAGAGAGAAATTTCATGTCATCAATATTGATGGCCCTTATAGAGCATTATTGAGAAGACCATGGTTACATAAGAACTACGTGGTTCCTTCCACTTTGCATCAGCGTTTAAAACATGTGAAGGATGATGATGTGTATCGAATAGATGGTGAGTTTCAACCATTTGGTGTGCATGAAATTCATTATGACGATGCACGATATTTTGTGGATACACCGAAAAGGGGCAAGCTAGCTGCAGCTAAAGACGAAGCACTTATAAAAGTTACAAAGACTACAAAGCTTTCCCAGAAAAAGGTTTCATTTTTACCTTTGAAACCATACTTTGGAAGTGACACAGAGTCACCAGAAGAAGAGAGTGATGATGAAGACACATGGATCTCTTACTCGTCTTCTCGTCTTTCTAAGAAAAATAAGCATTTTAGCAGTGATGACTTTGCCGAAGAGGATTCTTTAACCCCACAAACTATGAATGGAAATGATGATGATGAAGTTTCAACTGAAAGCTCTCTCCATGTTACAAGATTACCAGAAGGTCTATAAAGCACTTGATGAGTTAAACATTAACATGGTAGAACAACTCATCATTTTTTATGTTCCTTCCCTCCCCAAGAGGATAGGGGGATCCTTTTTATAAGTCAAAGCTCAACAACTTTAATGATGAAGACTTCTTGATGATCAAGACAATGGAGAGTGAGGAACCTTGTCCCTTGAAAATTCCAGACTATTATCCTCCTACACTCAAAAAATTGGTGCAACAACCTGGAGTCGGTTAAAAACACTCAAAGGGTAGACATATTCTCTTTGAAAAGCTTTGACGTCCATTTAAGAGAGCCATGCAAGGCCAAGGTTTGAATAAAAGTGGACTTGGATTTCAAAATAAACAAGTATATGAATGTCGTATGTTGTTAGCTATCAATGTATCTGATGGAAACGATGAAGATCCAGTCAAACATACAACAAATGAATATCTCACAAAAGATGTAAAATTTAAAGATGCACCTCCTGAGCTTGAAGATGGAGGGATAAGTTACAATTAATGAGTTGGTGGAAATCAACTTAGGAAGTGAGGATAATCCTAAACCCACTTTTGTAAGTGCATAATTATCGCAAAAAAAAACAAGAAGCTATGCGAAGCATTATTGTGGTGTACATTTATTGCTTTACTTAGAGTTACAATACAATGCTAGATCTAGATGTGGAGGTAACTATTCATAAACTCACCATTAACGCAAGTTTTCAGCAAGTAAAACAAGCATTAAAAAAGATGAAGTTTGACTGAGAAGAAAAAGTCATTGAAAACCCCAAAAAATTAATTGAAGCTAGTTTCATATGGGAGGAGAAGTATTCTAACCGGATTGCTAGTATAGTGCCCGTTTAGAAGAAGAATGGGAAATCAGAATATATATGTGGACTTTAGGGACTTAAATAAAGCTTGCCCCAAAGATGATTGATGAGCGTCCCGCAAGTGTATGGGGTCGTCAAGTAATACCCTGTGTGACACACATGGGTCGTATTCCATGGGGCCAAGGAGCTACTATTACTTCCCCTTCGTCAATTTCCTAGCCTAACAATACGAGAGAATAGTACATCTACTAAAATCTATGAATAAAAGAATAAAGCTACCACTACGCGCTAAATAAGCATTCAAGGGACGGACGAACAGAAGAAGGCGTGATTTGGGCAGAGAATCCCCCTAGGGTTGTCATTAACGCCCGAATTAAGGATGATGTGTTGTGATGGTGGTTTGGACACAAAGATTCCTAAATTAAGCTAATCCCGAATCCCTCGGTGATTAGTCCTAATCCCATACGAGTATTGGCCGGAATCCCTTCCAGTCAATTCCTCCAATGATTGCAGTGCGCTCAGGGAATCCCTTATCAGGAGTAGACACTCTTCTGGGTCTAAGCCTAACGTTCGGAGGGGTACCTAATACCCGAATCCCTCGGCGTATTGGTACATGAATCCCTTTCAATCTATGTGAGTCTAGTACAAGGGCGATGGTCACGCTCCAAGTACAACCTAGAAATTGAACAACATAGTTCTCATGCGGTCCAAGACAGTAAAGCACATATAAAGAGAATCACAAACCATAGAAATTCTTATAAAAGAAATTCAACATCCAACACTAAATCACAAATGATTATCATCCTTAATTACAACAAAGCTACCCTAGGGTTCATCATGCCCAAATCACGTACAAGTTAGTTCCTCATGAAAGAGGAACACTCATACAAATCCAATGAACAAACAAGCATAAAGAAAAGCAAAGAACACTCCCTCTAGCTTTGGATTGCCTTGGATGGAAGAAGACCGTCGATGTCGCTGAGATCGCGCCTCAAACGACGCCTTGAAGCCTTGGATCTCCCCCCTATCTCCTCCTCCGATGTTAGCCTCCCTCTTGGTGAAGAATGGCCCGGTGGATCGCCGGAAAACACCGCCGGTGAGGGTGTGGCGGCGGTCCAAGAAGAAGAGAAGAAGATGATGTAGAAGCCCCCAAAAGAATGCCCTAACTTTGCTTTCAAAGTCATTTTTCGGGCATCCATACGGGCTGCCTTGCGGGCGCAAGCTCGCCCGCAAGGCTCCCAGCCTTTTCCAGAAAAACCCCGTTTCGGTGCTACAGTGTACTGCTACAGTATCTTGCTACAGTATCCTTTTACAGTGTTGCTACAGTATGAAAAGCTCGAAAACATCGTATTTGATATGGATTTCTTCCCAAATCTATTTAAAGGCGAAACGGGCATCAACTCATCAAAATACATGCAAAATACAACAAGAATAAAACATATAAATACCTACATTTAGACACTTATCAATGATTTTCCACTACCCGTTAGAGAGATCATGATTGATAATACATCCTTCGGTAAGATGTTTTCTTTCATGAATGGTTTCTCTGGATATAATCAAATCAAGATGGATGAAGAGAATGAAAAGCACACTGTGTCACGGACATCGATAGGCATTTATTATTATAAAGTTATGCCATTTGAGTTAAAGAATGCAGGAGTGATATATCAAAGAGCTATAACCAAGATCTTTGATGACTTCACTTACCAAGTTGTTGAATACTATGTGGTTAACTTGGTGGTAAAAACACAATTTAAAGATCAACACCTCAAAAACTTGAGAACAGTGTTCGATCGAATTAGAAAATATAACTTAAAGATGAATCCTATGAAATGTGCATTTGGGGGTGCTATCCGGCAAGTTCCTTGGGTTTGTCATGAGATATCGAGGGATATATATGACCCATCGAAAATTAAAGCAATTATAGAAATACTACCTCTGAAGACATTGAATTAGCTAAGGTCCTTTCAAGAACGACTTGCCTATATTAGAATATTTATCGCCAACCATTCTGGGAGATGTAGACCATTTTTGAAATTAATGGAGAAGAATGCTTCTTTTAAATGGGATGAAGAATGTCAAATAGCTTTTAAAGAAGTCAAGAATTACTTGTTGAAGCCGCTAGTGCTCGCAACACCAATTACAAGTAAGCCACTAATCTTATATACAATGACTTTTGATGGATCCCTCAGAGCTCTCTTTGCTCAAGAGAACAAAGAAGGAAAGAAGAACGCCTTATATTACCTTAGCAGGACGTTGGTTAATTATGAAAATAGATACATGCTTATCAAAATCACTGTCTCTCATTGGTGTTTGTGGTGAAAAAGATTCCACACTACTTGCTTTCACATAGGCTCATCCTTATTTCAAGAATAGACCCTCTTAAGTACCTAATGAGCAAACCATTACTTATGAGAAGGCTAGCAACATGGGCATTAATTCTAATGGAGTTTGACATAACCTACACTCCACAAAAAGAATTTAAAGAAAATCATTGGCAGATTTTTTTCATGGCTCATCCTTTGCCCGATGATTCTTCATTAAGATGTGATTTTCCTGATGAAGAAACTTTGATAGCAGAGGGAGAAATGAATTATTGGAAATGTACTTTGATGGAGCTTCCTCAATACAACTAGTTGTTAACCCCAAAATTCCTAAGGTCAGAGCTGGAGTTGGGCTCATCTTCATTTCTCCTAAGGTGGAATTGTGAGGTACTCTGTTTCTCTACTGAAGTCATGCACTAACAGTGAAGCAGAGTATGAAGCTCTTATTGCTGGACTTGAGCTAGCAATCGGAATTCAAAGTTTACACATATATGGTGACTCTCAACTTATCAAAAATCAAGTTGAAGCGAGCTTTAAAACCAACAAGCAAGAACTCCTTCAATATCATCAAAGGGTTATGGTGCTAATGAAGCAAATTCTTGATGTTAAACTGGAGAGAGTTTCAAGCTCAGTTAATGGATTAGCCGATAACTTGGCTAAACTTGTGAAAGAGATAGCTGATCCAAACATGGAGTAGATTCAAGTTACCATTTAGAATAGAAAGGTCCTGAGCTTATATCTTGATGAGGACATTAAGAATGAATAACACTTAAGAAGAGAAAAAACTCTAGCAGTAATTAAAGATGATTGGATGGATCATTTCATTAAATACTTGATGTATGACGAGTTTCTACAAGAAAAGTCTTTAGCACTGCAATTAAAGAAGCGAGCGATATTTACTCTTTTTAACGATGTTCTTCATAGAAGATCATATGACTAGATCCTATTGAAATATCTCTTGAAGAAGGAGTCTGAAGAAGTTATGCATGAGATTCATTCCAATATATGTGGTGCTCACCAGTCGGGACCTAAGATGAGGCTGAAGATCAAACATATTGGATATTATTGGCCAAGCATGATCAAGGATTGTATGGAGTATGCGAAAGATACAAGCTTTTCCAAGCCCACGGGGATCTCATCCACCAACATCCAAACCCTCTACACCATACAATCTCTTCATGGTCTTTTGAGATGTGGGGAACTAATGTTATAGGCCCTATCGAGCCTCCATCATCAAGATGCTTGCTTCTTTCTTTGCTTCTTACTTGTATAAGGCCTCCTATGTCGATCATATAACTGCTCTGGCAGAGAATCATCTTTATCCGGATAGTAGAGCTTGAGTTCATCTTTATAATCATCCTCTTTATCTCAGCTCATACCTCGTTTTCATGGATAGTAATGACTCTGCAAGTCTCAATCATGTAATCTTCATCTTAAGACTCATCCAACTCTGCAAGTAGCTCTTTAGTTTCATTAGAAAATAATCTCTTAATGTAATTAGAGTTCTCTCTTTCTGTTGGTAATCATCCAAGGAGTCAATGTATTCTTTTATGTTCGACTTCTTATGATGGAACTCAGCGGGCTTCACTTGCTTATGTTTCTTCTTCTTATTTTTTTTGTTTTCTTATTTGTCTTATTTTTCTTCTTGGGCTTTTCATCAGGTTCTTGAGCTTTCCACCACATGATACCAAGAAGTTCTCCTATTCTCTTCAACATTTTTCTTGATTTTTTTGAGATAAAGATTTCCCATGAGTCTTCAAGAATTCTAAGAGTAGCAGGAGCTTTCGGAGTTTATGAACTTGCGCTAACTTGTATAGCCCATGATGTGTTGCTAGCATCTTGCTCCCAAAGGGCTTCTTCTTGTTGTACAACCGACACATAATTAGCATGCTCTACTGGTTGATCGAGTAACACACCTTTAGATAAGGTAATCTTGCCTTCTTGATATTGGCGCTCAATCAATTCTTTAAAAATGTAGCAATTCTCAATTGAATGGCCCTATATTCTATGGTATGGGCTGAAGTTTGGGTGATTTTTTTGTCTACTTCTCTTGGCCGCTTTCTCTCTGGTAGTTGCAAACCTATTTTCAGTGTATCTTTGAATATTTTCATCACTTTGTCCCTTCTAAAGGAATACTTTTTTGCTCATCCTTTCTTGAAGAGAGCTTAAAAGCTTAGCTGTTTCATTTCCACTTCCAAGTGCTAGTGGCTTTGGCTTATTATAGTTTGGGCTGGTATGGTTTCTTTCACCTTATCGATTGTAAAAATCACATGTTTAATGCCTTCTGGCTTCCGTTGTTTTTCCTTATCCACATTGTTAGGCTACATTGTAGACACTACCTTAGAAGTTGTTCTTTCCAACTTTTAACTTGAGAGATCAAGTCTTGAAAAGTGTGGATTTCAGATGAACTGAGAAAAGGAGCCATCCAATTATTGATGTTCCCAACCAATAATCCCACTGCTTGCGCTTGATCAAATGGCTGCTTCCACTTGATGCTCAAGTTACGCCACCTCATTACATAGTCAATTACCTACTCATCTTTGTTTTGTCTTGTGTTATCCAAATCTGCAATGGTAATTTTATCGGTTACCCGGCCAAATCAGACTCTAAATGCATCTTTTATCTGCTACCATATTTGAATAGATTCAGATTATAAATTTGCATACCATTCAAAGGCTACACCAGTTAAGCTGGCTACAAATTGTCATAACAAAAGAGAAGGATAGCTACTTGTATCCCCACATGCTATCACGAACTGAGCTAGGTGCTGGTCAGGATTCCTTAAGACATTAAATTGCTTAAGCTTAGGCACATTGTATCCCTTTGGATAAGCAATTTTATCATAAAAGCTTGAGTATGGTTTATCACCATAACTTTTGACTTTCTTGCCTTTAGTCTCCTTTAATTGTTCAGCAACTATTTGCTGTATTTCTTCTCTAGATATCATTAGCTCAGTCGCTGTCGATGTTTCGGCTTGCTCAAGCAAACCGAGAACTTCCTCTTCAACATCTTCCTCTTCAACAACTTGTACAATTAGTGCTTTCCTTTGAATCCTTGGATTTTCTTGAAATAGATTTTGTACCTGATCGCTTAAACTAGCAATCACACCAGTTAAAGATGTAACTGATCTAATTGCTTCTTTATTTTCACAAGCGTTGGATCTTTATTGGATGTGAAATGAGATTATCATCTTCATCACTTGAGTCATCATGCCTTCTGGGTGAAGTTTGAAATCTGACTTGAGATATGGCTTTTACTCTTTCTTGCATGGCTTGATTGAGATTATCTTCTAGCAGACCACTTGTGCTAGTAAAGGAGTGTTTTGGCTCAAGTGGATGTTTAGACCCTTCAATGATCACCGGTATAGTATGTATTTCAAGGTCTTCCATCTCTTCATCAGTTTTTCTTCTCTATTGAAACTTTAAGCGAGAAGCTGAGGGTGTGGTAATTTATGAGTGCATTTCATATATATTTATTTTATATCTTACTCCCATGATTCTTGAATTTATCGGCATTAATTCTCCAAATTCAGTGCTATTTGAGGTATTCTTAGTTTTCCATGCAGATATCAAAGTCCTCAGGCAAGAAGAAGTGATTTGGAGTGATTTTAGGGGCTAAAGGACTTAGTAGAAACCTCATCAAGCTCAACATGGCCTCACCACGCCCGTGCTGCAAGCCGTGCAAATTGCAGGAGAATTCAACCGAGAACAGCACGCATTATGGTAGCTAAGCACGGTCGTGCAACCCTCAGCACTGCCGTAACACGAGCGTGTTGGACCCCGTACAGATTACAGGAATTTGAGTTTCATAAGTTTTATTCGGCCGTAATCTGCACGGCTTGGAGCACGGTCTCAAAACGGCCGTGCTCACATCGGGAAAAGGTTAAAACCACAGAAACTTGGGTTTTTGGGGGATTTGTTGGCTAGGAGACAAAGGGAGAAGAAGAGGAGAGCCGTCCTCACCATCACAGGGGAAGGTCGCGCGAATGGTAGGCCTATCGGGAGGAAAATTCATTCCATCATAGAGCTTCAGATAGACGCAATGATGCAGGAAATTAGGGAGTTTTCAACTTCTTGTGTATTTATTTCTTTGGCATTTTCCTTGTTGTCTAACCTCATGAGGGGCTAAACTCTTATTGGGAGCCCCGGGGTGATATTCTGATGTTTGTATCTTGAACTTGAATACTCTTCTTGTAGTATTTATGAATGTCTTGTTCCTTACATTAAATCTTGGTTGTTGGCTTCATTGACTGTATGCTGAGTGGTTGAATGCTTGAAGTTTTGGTTTTCTTATCTTAGCTTGTGAAACGTATTGATAGTTGCAAGAAGTGAGATCTCAAACTTAGGGTTCAACAGCACTGTGAGCATCATTTATCTAGCACAACAAGATCTTAGAATTTAGGGTCCTGAAGACATCTCTGATAAATACTGAGAGAGTCCAAGTTAGTGAGCATCAAGAATTCAACCCCGGGGCCCCATCTCCTCCATCGAGCTAATCCCTACCTTCCTTTAATGCGACCCCTTCTCTCCAATCCTTTTTAATCCAACATAGAATCAATTTAACCATTCCTTAATTGATTAGATATTAAGCGGAACGATAGTATTAGGAGCTATACCGGTCCCAGTGGATACGACTACTCGACCTTACGGTACACTTTATTGCTAATACGACCCGTACACTTGCGGATATGCAAGGGGCGTATCAGTAACTTGTACTCCCTTTAACTTTTATGAGGTTGTCCACTTTGTATTAAGAGTCGATCAAACACAGAAGTTCGTGACTCGAAGAACAGTTTTATCTTCCGCAAATTAAACTCCTTTGGTGTCATCTTCTCTGTATATAGCTTCTTGTAGGAGGCATAGTTGTTATAGATTTTCTTACCAAGGCTCTCTTTTTGATAGTGAAACCTTGGTGATCTGCTCCTTTCATCTCGTTATTTGATTAAGAGCGAAGTTCACCAATCATGAAATTCTACTTCGCCATTCTCAATTGTTGGAAAGAGGAAAGAGGAAAGAGGTTGTAAACGAACTAGATGAGTTAGCTTGAAACAAAACAAAATATGGCTTCTCTTTGGGTGAAGGCATTTTTCTTTTAGTTAGTCTTGGGCATCTTGTTACAAATGAGTTTAATGGGGGTAAACTTGGGCTTCTTGAAGATAATACTCACTTCACCCTTTGCTGTGATAGTGAATGAAGGCTCCTCTTCATCTTCTACTTGCTTGATGTTCACACTCCTTAGGGAAAAAAAATATGTAAAGACAAATGTTCTTACAAAAGAGCCATCCTCTTCGAACTCAGCAGGTGGAATTACAGTCGAATGACATCCCTTGACAAGAAGCTTGGAACATGAACTTCAGTTGGTGATGGTGGTGGACTCGGTACAAAGTCGATGTAATCCGATACCATTCCAAACTTGATTACTACACCAGTAGGACCCGTGCAAATAGAAGCATATGGCAATTTCACCTGGGTGCCTTCCCCCAAGAAAATGGTACATGTATTACTTCTGTTGTTGTTATTCATGGATGGCATTGCAAATACCTAAACAAAACATCACATTAGTAATAATAAGAGGCTTAACTTTTTTATCTATTCTTTTCTTTTTGTTATTTCTCATTCACATTTTACTTCAAAGATGAGAGGAGAAGTAAGGTCCCACCAACCGGGCCAAACTTTGTGGGGCCCTTTTTACTCAACCAGTGTTTAATATGATTAACCAACCAAAATAAATACTCACAAATCAAATTTAATTATTTTTTTTAGACTTTGAGGGATTATGGACTTCCAACTTCAACTAGGGAGCCCCTAATATTAATTACCCTAGATAATGTCACAGGAACCTCCGATTAAGAAACAAATGTGAATAAGAAATAACATAACAAATGACTGAAATCAATTTCTTTTATTAACTTCAAGAATATTACATGAACACATGATTTTGACTTAAAATAGAGGATAAGAAAATTAATTTTCATAATCCCACTTTCCTAATCTTCATCCAACTTTGCATAATCTAAGTTTACACTTTGATTTTAACTTGTAAGATTTTTCACAGAAAATTATGCTTGGATATTTCTTTTGACTTCGTTGACTTCAGACTTATTCGAATTTCTTTTACTTACATCTTGAGTCTATTCCAAATGTCAATTTATGACTTTACTAAACTTGAGAACGACGAGCTTGATCTGCTTCAATTTTGATCCTTGAAGACTTCGGCATGCCATGTTTGTGAAGCCTTTAGTTATTTTTATGTTCGCTTATGAGACTCTTCGATCCATTGACTTCTGATTTCTTGGGTCTTCCGCGTTTACTTGTCATTCATTTCACTTTTTTTTATCTTGACTTTCTATGTTTTGAGCATTGGCTTGGACATCATCAAGTGATAAATTTTTTTTACATGATTGCTTTAACTTGCTTAGTTTCAAAATGGACCTCAAGTTATAATCATGAACTTGATTCCCTTCGATATGAGTGTCTGACAACTTCGGCATTTTGTGCTTGTAAAGTCTCTTAGGTTTTTTGCTTGTGAATCTCTTCAACTCTTTAACTTTTGATTTCTTGAGCATTCCGAGTTCGTTTACCTATAAGTTTAACTTTTTCAAGTCTTGACTTTTTTTTTAATACCTTTGAGCCTTGGCTTATACATTGTCACGATATGATCTCTCACATAATTGATCACTAACTTGACTACTTTGATTTGTTTATTTTTATTTCATTTTTTCAATTTAGAATTTTATGTAGATCCCTAGTTCCGAGCATTCCTTAGTTATGAAACAGAAGCTTGGTTTCTTTTCTTTCTCTTTTTTTTTTATAATTGAAGCTTCGGTGTCTCATGGTTGTAAACCTCTTCCTTATCTTTTGCAAAGTTTTCTTATTTTCTTTTATCCTTGCATCTCATTAAGCATTCCACTCACTCAAGAGATTTTCAAGAGGCTGTGGGGAGGCTCTTCACATGGAAACTGTCTGCCAGCACATTAAGCTCAATAAGATTTTGTGGACTTCACATAATATTCTTCCACTCACTTAAGAAAGTTTCAAGAGATAATTTAGAGGCATTCATAAAGAAAGCTATCTTCCACCACATTAAACTCAAATAGATCTAATGGTTTTGATAAATATTTTTTCACTCACTCAAGAGAGTTTCAAGAGGTAGATGAGAGGTATTCACAAAGAAAGCTGTCACGCCCCGTCCCGTAGGACCGGTACGCGACAACCGCCGTGACAACCCGAGGAGGGACACCCACGCTACTCAACCCTCAAGTCATTGCAAGGCTTAGCACAACCTGGAAACAAATACAGAATACAATACAATGATATACAGAGGAAGCTCCTAAATGAAATCAAAGCCTGAATATAGGTTTGTCAAAAATACAACAAAGGTTTTAAAACAGATAAACAAACAAACCATTCATAAGAGTGTCAAATACACTAGTGGATCCATGCCCTTATACAATGCGTATGATCAAGAAAGACATATATTAAACAAGAAAGAAGATATAAAGCTGGGGAATGCTCAGCACTTCTGTCCGCTGCACCACCACTACTAGCTAGTGCAGGGAAAAGAGGGAGAGTGTGAGTAACTAGAGTAACTCAGTGAATGGGTTAACACAACTCCAAGGAACACAAAATAATCTATAAAGCGATAAGATAACTTTTGTAGTAATATAAATATATAGTCCAGAACGTTTCAGTGTATATATGTATGTATATAACGACTTATACATAAGTATAAGAAAAACATGTATAGCTCTGTAAAACTACTTTGCTCAAATATAGTTTCAATAGAGCTCATGAATATCAAGTTACAAGTTCTTTAAAATCATGATACATAATGTACATCATCAAAACACTTTTGTTAACCATAAAAACATATTTTTCCAAAGCACGAGGTTTCAAATTTGAGCAATTGATAAATAGTCGAGAAATCCCTCTAAACTCTAGCTGTGGCAGCGGCTAAGTACAGAGTTGCCATGGCACTCATGTCCTTGACGTTGATCCACCGGGGGCGTGTGGTGACTCCGGACTCCTGATGTTCATCCAATCAGGATTCTACGCGGCACCTAATGTGGATAGATAAATTGGGTCCACCACGCCACCTATAAAGACTGGACCGTAGGGACCCTCTACTACAGTAGGTGGGTTCCAACCTCATCACCAACAAAGCATCAGGAAATGTTTCAATAATATACATGTAAATCATTTCACAGGGTCTTTATCTTGGACAAATGTTCATATCTCGATTATAAACATCATATTTGTATAAATCAAATCAAATAGTATAACATATGTATGAAGTTCCATAATTCAATTCGATCCGATATAGCAACATAGCATTGATCATTTTTTTCAAATGTCAAGAGTTTTGCTTTCAAAATATAAAACATGGGAAATCCTTTTCAACCAATTAAATCATCAATTCAACATTATAAATCCCAAGTTTTTATCAAAATAAGTTATACATATATTTCGAGAGAAATAACTAGAATTATACAATCAAACCCACTCACATACTTATGAGAACAACTTCTCAATGGTGCTACTCCTTCGCAGGCTCCTTGCCTCGGGCCGAGCTCTCACAATCTATACCAACACAAGTCGCAAGAGCTCCAATCCAAAAGAAAACATAAAAAAAAAAACAAGCATAAATTTCTTCATGCTATAAACCAAAAAACCCTAACAAGGCTTGGGTATGGCCTAAACTTGCCTCTAAGAGTTCCAATAAATCTCCAAAGAGATCAACTCCCCAAACAACTAAGAATACAAGTGTTTAACAAAGGAATTCTCGGTGCTACAGTAACTCCAAATTCAAGATCAAGGGAAACAAGCTTCACCAAGGTAGCAAGGATCTCTACAACTATCTAAAAACATGATGAAGAATAAAGGAAAACAATCGAACTAATCAACAAATTACCAATAACAAAGCAAGATTCAAGATCTAAAATCTTGGGCTGTACCCATCCAAACAAGATAAGATAAGGGAAAGAGAAAGAAGAAAAGCTTACTTTCAAAGATCTTCAGCCATAGGGAAGAGGAAGATCAAGTAATGGTGGTTTTCTCTGGTCCAAAGTAAAGAGAATGAAAAGTGGAAGAAGAAGAAAAGAAATCGGGCAATTATGACTCAAGTTTAGGACAATTAAATATTTCAGAACGAACACGGGCAAGAGTATGGGCATACTTATACTTGTATACTTTACAGGAAACTCAGGGTAAGAAAATATAGTCTCTCAACCACTAACACAGCCGTGTTTTCGAAGTACGGCCGGAAGCACAAGCATGCTTCTTCCCTTGCACTTTATGGGTACCTAGAAAAGAAGTCCAAAATATCCTGTAAAGTACACGGTCAAGAGCGTGGTCCAAAGCACGGGTGTGCTTACTATGGGACTACGTTCTAAATCCACAATGACTAAAAAAATGCACTAAAATTCACGGCACTAATAATCTAAAACAATTTGGACAACAACTTACACTCAGAAAAGCCGAAACACCACAAAAGCTATCTTCCACCACATTGAACTCAACAAGAGCTAGTGGTTTTAATAAATTTTTTTTATTCGTTCAAGAGAGTTTCAAGCTGTAGTGGAGAGGCATTCATAAGGAAAACTACCTTCCACCACATTGAACTCAATAAGAGCTTGTGGTCTTCCACATTTTTCACTCAGTTATGTGAATCTCAAGAGGCATTGGGGAGGCCTTCACAAGTGAAGTTGTCTTCCACTGCATTCGATCCACAAAAAATTTTGTGGTGTTCATTATTTTCCACTCACTCATGTAAATCTCAAGAGGCGATGGGAAAGCTTTCACAAAAAAAGCGATTTTTGACTACATTGGATTCACAAAACGTTTTGTGGTCTTCAACATTTTCTATTTACTCATGTGAATTGCAAGAGGCAATGGAGAGGCATTCACAAGGAAAACTATCTTCCACTAAATTGGATTCACAAAAGGTATTGTGATCTTCAATATCTTCCACTCACTCATGTGAATCTCAAGATGTAATGGGGAAGCCTTCATAAAGAAAGGTTTCTTTCACTACATTGGATTCGCAAAAAAAGTTTTGTGGTCTTCAACATCTTCCACTTACTCATGTGAATCTCAAGCGGCAATGGGGAGGCCTTCACAAGAAAAGCTGTCGCATTCACAAAAAAATTTCGTGCTCTTCAACATCTTCCACTCACTCATGTGAATTTCAAGTCGTAATGGGTAGGCCTTCACAAGAAAAGTTGTCTTCTACTACATTAAATTCATAAAACATTTTGTAGTATTCAAAAAGTGGATTGATGAATTTTGTGAGAACAACTCTAATTTCCACTAAAGTTTATAGTTTCGTTTTTTTTGTATATTAGTCCTTTTACATCATATTTGCATAGCAGACGTTGGCTTATGTTTTTTTTTATCTTTTTTTCCATGATTTATTCAACTACATCCCTCAACTTCTTAATTTTATAATATTTATCAAAATTTTCAAAGAAACCCTACTTTTTAAATTGTTGTCTTTTTGCACATAAAATTTGTAGTGAGACCCTAAATTTGTCCTAATTTATAAGAAAATTCTTATTCTTTTCTAGCTAGAGTGTGCATGCGCATATGTCCAGAAAAAAAACTCATAATAATAAAACTAATAAAAATAATAATAATAATAAATTTTTGGGAGAATTAATTATAAATCCTTGTAAATTTCAAAACATCCCAATCAGTCCCTCTGACATTTGAATTTCCCTGTCAGACCTTCCTTTTTAAGTTATCTTCCCTTTCAGTCCCTCCATCCAACTCCGTCAGTAGCATTTTTGCATAATACCAACTTTGCCCTTGGCTTTGGTGGGAAAAAGCCCGCCCTATCTTGTCACAATTTGAAAAAATGTACGGTTTAAAAGGAAAAATCAGACTTTTCAGACAGCTTTTCACTTTGCAGTGTAAGTGGAAACATAAAATGCTAAACAGAAACTCTAAAATCTAAACAGGAACTCTAAAATACTAAACAGAAACTTTAAAATCTAAGCGGAAACATACACTATTAAACAGAAACAACCAATACTACACAGAAACTCTGAAATATAAACGGAAACATACTATACTAAACAGAAACTCTCCAATACTAAACGGGAACTCTCCAATGTAAGTGGAAACTTAAAATACTAAATTGGAACTTTAAAATCTAAGCAGAAACATAAAATACTAAATGGAAATTCTAAAATCTAAGCGAAAACATACAATACTAAACGGGAACTCTCCAGTGTAAGTGGAAATGTAAAATACTAAACGGGAACTCTTATTTAGTGTTGAATGTTTTGACTTATATTAGAAATTTCTCTTTTAGTATTGTATTTTTTCGCTTATAATGGAGAGTTTTTACATACTTTTGGTTTTTCTGTTTAGTATTGTATGTTTCCGCTTAGATTTTAGAGTTTCCATTTAGTATTATATGTTTCGGCTTAAATTTTAGATTTTGTATGTTTCCACTTAAATTTTAGAGTTTTCGTTTAGATTTTGTATGTTTCTGCTTAAATTTTGGAGAGTCCCGTTTAGTATTGTTTGTTTCCCTTACATGAGAGTTCCCGTTTAGTATTGTATGTTTTTGTTTACATTTTAGAGTTTCTATTTAATATTGTATGTTTCCGCTTAGATTTTAGAGTTTTTGCTTACTATTGGTTGTTTCCGTTTAGTAAGCGTAAACTCTAAAATCTAAGCAGAAACGTACAATACTAAACAAAAACAACCAATAGTAAGCAGAAACATACAAAATCTAAATAAAAATTCTAAAATCTAAGCGAAAACATACAATACTAAATAAAAAAATCAATAGTAAGCGGAAACTCTAAAATCTAAGCGGAAACATACAAAATCTAAACGGAAACTCTGAAACCTAAGCTGAAACATAAAATACTAAATGAAAACTCTAAAATCTAAACGGAAACATACAAAATCTAAACGGAAACTCTAAAACCTAAGCTGAAACATAAAATACTAAACGAAAACTCTAAAATCTAAACGGAAACATACAAAATCTAAACGGAAACTCTAAAACCTAAGCTGAAACATAAAATACTAAACGAAAACTCTAAAATCTAAACGGAAACATATAAAATCTAAACGGAAACTCTAAAATCTAAGTGGAAACATACAAAATCTGAATGGAAACTCTAAAATCTAAGAGGAAACATGCAATACTAAATAGAAAAAACCAATAGTAAGCGAAAACTCTCTAGTGTAAGCGGAAATATACAATAATAAATGAGAATTTTCCATTATAAGTCGAAACATATGCCACTAAATGAGAGTTCCCGTTTAGTATTGTATATTTTCACTCATACTAGAGAGTTCCAGTTTAATATTGCATCTTTCAACTTACACTAGAGAGTTCCCGTTTAATATTGTATGTTTCCGTTTATAATTGAGAGTTTTTGCTTAGTATTGGTTGTTTCCGCTTAGATTTTAGAGTTTCTGTTTATTATTTTACGTTTCTGCTTAGATTTTAGAGTTCCAGTTTAGTTTTGGAGAGTTTCCGCTTACATCGTTGGGTTTTCACTTAGCAACCAGTGTTTCTCTTGTTGCTATTATAGAATTAATTGTAATAAATGCATTCACATTTACTATCTTTATTAAAGAATAAAAGACAACCATTTACAATAAATGCATTCACATCATTATCTCAAAAAACGCACCACTCCATCACCTGCAACTATTGTTAGTGAGTGGAGGGGCATAACCGTCACTTCAAATAACTTTTAACGGTGTCATTCCATGTGGGGACCCAGATGGAAGTAAACCTAAAAAAGAGGGATGATTTGTTCATTTCCAAAATAGCAGGGTTTGTTTGTGAATACATGAATTTCAGAGGGGTGTTTTGTTCATTTACAGTAATTTTTTTAAAAAAAAGCATGATCTGTAATATGTTGTTTGAAAAAAATATAAATAATAATAATAATTAAAATAATATTTAAAAAGAATTCGCAGAGTAAGATACATAACTGTGATATATATAGCATGAGACCTCGATGATAAATTAGCATAGCATTTATGGAAAACTTAGTATAGACATTTGAATATGTTAAATCGTGTAATAAATTTTTTTATAAAATCATTCACTATCTCTTTTCTCTCTTTTTCTTTTTTTATCTTTCTTTTTTGTTCGTCCAAATCAGGTCCGTGTCATTTTTGCCTACTTTTCTCAAAATATTTGGTCCACAACTTTTTTGTTTTGTTTTGTCTTTCTTCCTCCTCTCCGAAAATCCACAACCACTCGAGAATAATATAGGAAATGATGGATTTTTTTTAAAATCTGATTTTTTTTTTAAATAACGAATTATCTTTATTTTTATTTATTATTTATTTAAAACAAATTCCAAAAAAAATTCAAATTTTGAATTTCGGATTTATTACTTAAATCCGAATTTTTTTTAGATATATATATTTAATTTTTTTATATTATAAAATTTTAATTTTATTAAAAATTAGGGATTTTTTAAAAAAAATCTATATAAACAAATGCATATTTTTTTTTAATAAAATAATAAAATCAGGGTTGGAGTTGTTTAAATTACGTCTACCACTAACAGGTTAAAAATATAAGAATACCCTCTTTAATCACGACCCAATTTTATCAAACTATTTGATCAAACGGTGATCGCACCGGGCGTAGTTACACCAGTGCTCCATGTGCGACACAAGCGAGCGACACCGGTCTTCACGTCTGTCTGTCCAAAGTGGGGCCCGTCACCAACTCATCAAAAATTAACATTAATAATTATTATAGGAAAACTGCAGGCATGAATCATTAAATTTGCTTTAAAAGTAACCAATGGAAAATCCAAAATTACCCCTCTTAACTGATCGAAATTACGAAAACACCCTCCATGCCCCGGAACGCCTCGTCAGCCGTCACAATATAAAAGGCCGCCTCCAAACGCCTCATCAGCACTGCTTTCAGTTCACAAGAAACCAACAAGCGTCGTAACAATGGCGGTTTCCCTCCCAGATGACGAGCTGGAGGTGCTCAGCCATGCCTTTTCAGGTTCGTCGCCGTTGTTATGTTTGAAAATTCATCTTCAATGTCATCGGAAAGAAGTTTCGATTGATGTTTTTCTTGTTGAAATCTATGTGCAAATGAAGGATGTGGAGGGCTTGGAGTGGACGAGAAGTCACTGGTAGACATATTGAACAAATGGAAGCAACCTGAGCAGCGTAGTCTGTTCAGGAAGAGCAGCTCGAAGTTTTTCAGGCCGGACGGGCATCCGCATCACTATCTCTTTGAGAGATGGGATGATGCCCTCATTCGCACTCTCAAGTTTGAGTTTGCTCGTTTCAAGGTAATCGATTATTGTTCTTTATTTTTCATTTTTTTCTTTTTCAATTAATTAAAAATCTTTTTTGTTCATGAAATTATCAACTCTTATTTTTGAAATAAAGAAATTTTGACTGGATTTTTTTTCTATGAGAAATTTATTTTGAGTAACCATGAGAGGAGAAATGGGCTTAACTGTTCATTGGTTTTTATAATCATCCCTTTGCTTGTTAATAATCATCCATTTTTTTGGTTTTTCCAATAAATTTATAATCTCCTAGTTTGAAAATAAGTACTTCTGATTGATTTCTTTCTATCTTATTGTCTTCTCTTGAGCTTTTTATCATCTTTTGATTTGTTGAAAATTTTGTTTCGTTGATGAAATCATCAAGTCCTGGTTTGGAATTTAAGAAATGGGAATTCCGTTATCCTTGATTGTTATGAGTAACGAAAGAGGAGAAATGAGCCATATATTTTTTATCTTCTGGTATATGTTAAAAATCCTGTTTTTGTTGATGACTTTATCAAATTCAGAACGTGAGAAATTCATATTGATTTTGGATAAGAAACTTATTTATATGTTAATTGAAATGAAAAATGGAGTATAACTCTTCTTTATTTAATACTTCTTGTGCTGTTTTTCAGAAATCAGAAACTGAATTAATAAAGTTTTATTAAGAGAGTCACTTCAGAACTGTTTCTTTTGTGTTGGGATATGAGAATTAATTTAAAATACAAGTTCATGTGAGAATTCTCTCTAGACGTGCATTAACCCCAGTCATTCAAATAGTTTCGTCATCCATTTCATCAGTTGACCTCTCCTTTTTCTTCATTGAACTATTAACTCTTTCCCCCTTCTTTTCTTTTTTTTAACCTTTTGCTCTGGTTTCTTTAATACAGATTCATCTTAAGGGCATTTCAATCTTCCCAATATTTTGTCTATATGTAGAAAAGAAGCATCAAAGAAAAGAAGAAAGGAAATTTATCTTAACCAAGTACAGATCACAAGCATAATTTATGTAAAATTAGGAATAATTTGTGTGCATTCCAATAAGATGAATGAGATCTCTCTGTGCTACAGGAATTGGTGGTGTTATGGGCAATGCATCCCTGGGAAAGGGATGCTCGTTTTGCTCACTATGTGCTCCATAAGGCCTACCCCTTCACCATCCTGGTAGAGTTGGGCTGTACTAGATCATCTGAAGAGCTCCTTGGTGCCAGAAGGGCATACCAAGCCCTCTACCACCATTCGCTTGAGGAAGATGTCTCTATCCATGTCAAGCAAGACTATACCAATGTAATTAGAACAACCATGGCGTTATCATTTTGGATATACTACTCATTCACCATGTTTATTGGTGACTGACTTGGATTTTTTTTTATATATTTGGACAGTTATTGCTTGGAATAGTGAGTGCATACAGATATGAAGGTCCAAAGGTGAGTGAGGAGAGAGCTAAATTAGAGGCCAAGGTTCTCGGTGAGGCTATCCGAAATTCTGATGCAGTGAAGCCCGTAGAGAACCAAGAATTCATTAGAATATTGACCACCCGTAGCAAGCTTCAACTAAGAGCCACCTTCGAACATTACAAGGATATTTACGGGAAGTCGATTGATGAGGTTTGGATAATGTACTAGTGATTTTCTCTATAAAACCCTCCTAACTGGCTTGGATTTCCTGCATGACTTTCTGTTGTCATGGTTAGGACATTGGTGATGATTTGTGCTTGCAAGAGACTGTCCTATGCTTGAAATCACCTCCTTCCTATTTCAGCAAGGTAAGTAATTTTAATACTCGTCTGACAAGTATCTTTTATCACTAATTCTGTTAGTTGTTGTTCAAATTTAAGGTTTTTAAATTGATTTTCAGGTGATCAATGAGGCCTTGAAAGACGATGGCAGTAAGAGCATGAAAGAGGCTCTCACCCGAGTGATTGTAACTCGGGCTGATGTAGACATGAAGGATATCAAAGAGGAGTATCAGAGGCTGTATGGGGTTGAACTCGAAGAAATGATAAGCAAAGGAACACATGGTAACTACAGGGATGGCTTGCTCTCTTTGTTGGCAAGACAAGAGTAAGAAGTTTGCATCCATCTCTTAGAATCCATTGCTTCCGACTTAAACTTCTACATTGGTTGTTGTTTGTGACCTCATCTAGCCATTCTCTGAGTTCCCCTTTTCAGTTTATTTTGATCCTTTGGTTCTTGGGAATTTCTTCTTTTCCATGAGATCAGAATAAATGCTAGTGTTGGGTGCCCAATGCTTTCTCATTTCAAGTATTTGAATTTATTCCTGGCATTGTAAATCGGATCGAGTCAATATATGAATGAAGGACCAATCTCTTGCGTTTCTCTCATTACGAATTGTTGTTATGGACTGTGTCATTGTCACATCTTATGTTGCTGAAATCTAAATTATTGAAGATCAATTTGTTCTAAATGTGCATAATTAAAATGTGTTTAGTGTATGAAATACGGAGGACGGATATCTCAAATTACCAGAATTTCTGACTAAATTGTACTAATTGTTGAGGGTCGGTCAATCTAAACAATGACAAAAAGCGAAACACACACACACACTAGAAGACACAAAAATTTTACATGTTCGGTATGGAAAACCTATGCTCACGATCGCAGTAATATCAATTTATTTCACTCACAGTATACTAGGGTTTAACAATTACAGGGATATTTATAGGAAAAAGATAGCAAGCATATCTATAGGATAATTTTAGCGAGACGATAATATGGATATTTATGGGAAAAGATAAATCCTAATCAAAATTCCCATATGAGTCTTGGGTCTAAAAAGATAAACACTAATTAAGACTCCACATGCCCAATAATCTCCCACTTGGAGACTAATTACATCAACTGCACTCCACACAACTATAAACCCAAAATCTGTAATGATCAACTTCTACTAGTACGGTGCCTTTTCATCAATCACCTTTGAATGTTAGTTGAAGCATTGCAAAGTTTCAATTTTTTTGTAGTAACCACTTTGGGCAACACATCTGGAGGATTATTGGAATCAATAATCTTTATCAATGACAAGACACCACCGCTAATTAATTCTATGATAAAATGATATCTCAACTGAATATGTTTTATTCTAACATGAAACACTGGATTTTTCGCAAGGTGAATAGCACTTTGACTGTCACTATAATGAACACTGTCAACCTGTTTCTTGTCCAACTCATCAAAAAAGTTCTTCAACCAAATCATTTTTTTACTGCCTTCTGTGATAACCATGTACTTTGCTTTTGTGGTTGAAAAAGCAATGCTTTTTTGAAGTCGAGACATCAAATTCATAACTATGTCACCCACTGTGAAAATATACCATGTAGTGTTTTTTTCTTGTATCCACACAATCACACAAGTCTGCATTAGAAAATCCTTCGAAAATAATATGTCGTCTTTTGAAACACAAGGTAACTTTAGAAGTACCTTATAAGTAGCGTAATCGCCACTTAACTGCTTCCCAATACTATCTTCCTGGATTGGACATGAATCTGTTCCCACTGTATGAGTAATATTTGGCCTCGTGCATACCATTACATATATAACACTACCAACTGCAGATACATATGGATCTTTAGCTATTTTAAACTTGTCTTCATTTGATAGAGGTGACTGTTTATTTGTGAGAATGAAGTGATTTCCCAAAGGTGTACTTCTAATTTTAGCATTATGGAGAATGAACTTTTCCAACACCCTTTTAATATACTTCTTAAGTACACCTCCAGATCTATTCCTGTTGATGCTCATATGAAAGATTTGTTTTGAAACACGCAAGTCCTTCATCTTAAACAGTTCATACATCTGCCTTTTCAATTTGTTGGTTTCACTCATGTCAACTCCTACAATTAACATGTCATCAACGTGCAACAGTAATATGATGTAAGATGATCTAATGCACATCTCTTGTACCCACTCCTTCTCATAAAACTGTCAAATTTCAAATACCACTATCTTGGAGCTTGGTTCAAGCCATATAAGTTTTTCTTCAACTTGCAAGCCAAATTTTCTTTTTCAGATACATGAAAACCTTCAAGTTGTACCATGTAGATGTCTTTCCTCAATATCACCATCCAAGAAAGTACTCTTAACATTTACATGCTCTAGATGTAAATCCTCTGCAGCCACAATACTTACTACAAGTCTGATAGTAGTCATCTTGATCGCAGGAGAGAAATCTCATTGTAGTCAATGACTCTTTTTTGCTGAAACCCCTTAACCACTAGTCTTGTCTTGTACCTTTTGCTGCCATCAAGCTCTTCTCTTTGATCCTGTACACTCATTTGTTCTGCAGAACTTTCTTTTCTGCTGGTAACTCAATTAATAACCAAGTCTTATTCTTTTCAAGAGAACTCATTTCCTCTTTCATAGGCAACTCCCATTAAACTGAATCATCCATCTGCAGTGCTTCGGGATAACATTGAGGTTCACCATCTTTAGTCAAAAGCAAATAGTTTGCTGAAGGGGAATATCTTTGTGGAGGTCACAAAACTCTGTTAGATAATTTGACTAATGTTTCCGTTTTTGGAGTAATTACAATCACATCTTCTACATTTGTGCTCCCTGAAGTTTGACTATTTCCTGCAAGATCAGGTTCTTGAATATCTTCTAAAATGATATTTTCTTTTTCATTTTATTTCCTGTAGCCTCAGATTCCATTGCAAGCCTATCTTAATACATCACATTCTCATTGAAAATGACATCTCTGCTTCTGATAATTTTTTTACTCAACTCATCCAAAAGCGGTGGCCCATGTCATCTGACTCATAACAAAGGAAAATACACTTCTTTGACTTTGGATCATACTAGTTTCTGTCAGAATTTTTAATAAAAAAATAAGAAACATATCCAAATACCTTCAAGTGTGAAAGAGACATTTTTTTTGCCGTGCCACTCCTCCTTAAGAATCTTGAACCCTAAAAGAACTAAGAGTCCTCGATTAATAAAATAAGCTGCTGTATTTACTGACTCTGACCAGAACATCTTCGGCAACCTTGCATAAAGTCACATACTTTTTACCCTCTCATTCAAGCTTCTATTTATTTTTTCAGCAACACCGTTCTGTTGTGGTGTCTCAAAATATATTTTTCAGTATTCTTATTCTATTTTCAGCATAGTAGTCTATAAATTCAGAACTGCTGTACTCACCACCATTATGAGACTTGAAACACTTTATTTTCAACATTGCTTCATTTTCAAAAGCAGCTTTCCACTTTTTGAAGGTAGCAAAAACATCAAACTTATATTTTAAGAAGTAAACACATACCTTTCTAGTAAAATCATCAAGGAAAGTAACATAGTAGCATAATTCTCCCATCGAGGAAACTGATGTTGGCCCATATACATCTTGTCATGCCCCATCCCGTGACACGCCCTTTGCGTCACCGCAAGTGCATGGGTCGTCAAATAATAAAGTGGCCCGGTGAAGGGTCGGGTTGTCGAACCACAGGGAGTAAGAGTATTAAGACTAACTTTAGCAAATGAAATCTAGCTTGATTAATTGGCCGAGAAATAGATTAACTACTGCTTAAAAAGATTAAAAAGAGAATGCAAGCTGAAACAAGAGATCAACTCGGACAATGATCCCTTAGGGTTTCAACAATGAGGCATAAAATCCTATATATACATCTCACTTAAATAAAAAGGAAGTTGACTAGAATTGTGACATTTTAATGGGTTTTCACTGCACATTAATTACCAGGATCTAATGGGTTTTCACCCCACGCTAGTTCTCAAGAACGAACGGGTTTCACCACACACTAGTGTTCAATAATGAATGGATTTTCACCACACATCAATAGTCACGCAACATGCAATATGAATTACATCAAATTACACATGCATTTCATAATCAAAACTTCATAAACAAATAAGAGTAAGAAGTAAGAATAGAATCTATTACAAATCTTTAAGGTTTCAAGTCCAAACTCCCAATAGGGCTTTAGCTCATCATGAAGTACAAAACAATTGAACAAATAAGCACAATCATAGTCATAATATGAGATTTAACAACACAACCTCAAAGATCTAGAATGAATGAATCAACGCGAAGTTCCCCTCGACGTTGACAGAGTAATGGCTCTTGACCGTGACGATGCCCTAATGAATGATGGTGATGATGATGGTGGACATTGACGTGGATTCCTTGACTTAGAAGGGTTGAAGTCGCCCTTGATCTCACAGTTGCCGTCGCTTCTACGGCAGCCTCTTTTCTCCACAAAAAATCCCCAAAACCTAAAGTTCTTTTCTTAGAATTCAGAGAAACCTTTTATACTCGTTAGTTTACGGGTCGCTTACAGGCGTAAGTCTCGACCGTAAGCGTCGGGGTTTCATCTGGTCTCATGCCTTACGACCCCGCTTATTGCCATAAGCTTCTCCCATAAGGTTATCTGTCTTCGGATTACGGTTCCCTTTACAGCCGTAAGCGGGAGCCCGTAAACCTTGTCCTGTTAACTTTACCTTTCCCTTTACGGGTATAAGTGTCTTCCATAAACCTCTTTGGCTACCTCTTATGGTCAAATTTACTGTTGTAAGGTTGACCGTAAGTGCTTCTATTTGACAATTACCTCCTTTACGGCCATAAGAATGCCCGCAAGCTCTTCTGAATAGGACTTACGGCCGTAACCTGGGGTGTAAGCAGCCCATAAGTGGTTCTGGCTCCCAGGTACCTATGTCGAGAGAGCGCCATCTTCTCCATTTTGATTCCTAATTGTTTCTTTTGGCTCTCCTTTGTTTTTAAACTCCACTTAGTGCTTGCGAAGACAATTCATACCTGATTTAGTCTTATTTTTCATATAATCACTCTAGTACTGACTCGATAAGTATACAAATTGATGTATAAAATATACTATAAACGTATACTTATCATCCCGCAGGACTGGTACTTGATAATTGCTGCAACAATCTGAGAAGGGGCGTCCCCGCCATTCAACCCTCAAGTTGCCGTAAGGCTAACAACAACTTGGGGGAAACAGATATAAACAGAGATCACAAAATCAAACATATGGAACAGAGCTCAACAATTAGCATAGAGAAAGCTATCACACGAAAAACTGAATACATGGTTCAACGGAACATGCTTGTCACAAATACAACAAGATTTTCAAGAAAATAGACAACCATAAGAACCATGCATAAGAGTGCCAAATACGCTAGTGGATCCATATTCGTATATAATACAGCATGCTCAAGAGAATACATACTAATAACAAGGGTTAAGAAGGATAGCTGGAGAATATATACAACACTCATATCTGCCGCAACGCCACTACTAGCTAGAGCCTGAAAGGGAGGGATAGAGTGAGTCACTAGCGTCACTCAGTAAATGAGTTAGCACAGTTATAGGGAAAACAAAATACTTTAAAAAAGTGACAAACAACCTTCTTCAGTAACACAAATATATTAGAACACTGCAGAAAATATAGTTATAACAACTTATACCCATGTATAAGAAAATCATACATGTATCATAAAAGAACCATTTTTCTAAAAGGTGTTTCAACATCAAGTATCGTGATTAGCAGAAATACAGGTTTAAAATCATAAAACATGATACCCAACACTAAATCCATTTGCTTTGCATGAACTCATTTTCTCAAAATACGAAGTTTTTTCAAACCAAATTGTATGCCAAAGAACATACAAATATTCACGTCTTAAAGATCTGATTTGAAAAATATGTATTTTTTCAACATGCAAACTTGCATCTCGAGCAAGCGGATCACAATTTAAAACTCTCTCTAAACTCTAACCATGACTACGGCTAGGTTCAGAGCCGTCAAGGCACTCGTGTCCTTGACGTTGACTAAAATACGAACTTGCATCCTTAGCAAGGGACTCGTGGCCTAAAATCCTCTCTAAACTCTAGCTGTGGTCGTTACTTAGTTCAGATCCGTCAAGGCACTCATGTCCTTGATGTTTACCAATATATAAACTTGCATTTGGAGTAGACGAATCACGGTCTAAAAATCTCTTTAAACTCTAGTCATGGCCACGGCTATGTTCAGAGCCG
The DNA here is from genome assembly GCA_902712375.1 of Dioscorea dumetorum. NCBI lineage: Eukaryota > Viridiplantae > Streptophyta > Magnoliopsida > Dioscoreales > Dioscoreaceae > Dioscorea > Dioscorea dumetorum. Next base: position 2,997,209 of record CACTHL010000222.1, read on the forward strand.
TCAAGACACTCATGTCCTTGACGTTGATCCACCGAGATTGTGTGGTGACTCCGGACACCTGATATATGTCCAGTCAGGACTCTACGCGCCACTCGAAGTGGGAAGATCAGCCGGGTCCACTACACCATCTCTAAAGGTTGGATCGTGGGGATTCCCTACTACAGTAGACGGGTTCTAACCCCATCACTAACAAAACATCACAAAGTGTGTTATCAAGATAGTTTAAGTAATTCATTTCATAAAGTCTTTGTCCAAGACCAATAACCACATATTGGTGATAACATCACTATCAAATAAAATCTAGACTAAGAGTATAACATGTATAAAAGTTCAACCGTTAATTTCCATCCGATATACCAAGTAGCAAAATCACTTTCACCAAACATCAAGAGCTTTGCTTGTACAATAACAAGTATGGAAATTACTTTCAAACGATTCATCACGAGTTTCATTCATAAAACAGGGAATATAGAACTTCTTTTAAAACCATTAAACAATTATTTCAACATGATAAAACTAAGGATTTCATTTAACCAATCTGTAAGTATAATTATATAGTAGTATACTAGAATGTGCCATCATAACCCACTTACAAACTATGGACAACAACTCTTTAACGGCGCTACTCCTCCATCGGTTCTTTGTCTCAGGCCGAGCTTTCACCACCTACACCAACACAAGCCACAAGGGCTCAAAACCAAAAGAAAACACAAGAAGAAAACACAAGTATGAACTTCTTCATGCTACAAACCACAAAACCTTAACAACGCTTGGGTATGGTTTAAACTTGCCATTAATGCTCTGCTTGTTTGGTTGTTTAGGAGGTTTTGTAATGTATGGTAAGACATGGTATGGTTTGGTAAAATGAGGTTGTAAACCATACCTTGTTTGGGGCAAAGGTAGAGTAAAAAGAGGTTTTTAAACCATACTGTGTTTGGTTTAAAGGTAAGGTAAAGTAAGGTTATCTACCCAAATTACAAAAATACCCTTTTTAATGTTCCCAAATTGACTTTAGTTAATAATTCTTTTTTCTGGTTTGGCTCTATTTCATTGATTTTGAGTATGGATCATATAGCTACAGTGAATACAAGAAGCACAAGGTCACATATGAAATCCAAGAAACCACTCTATAATTGATAACCTTGGTCTTGTTGGGAAGTGTATAGGATCATTTATATTCATTAAAAAATATTGGTAATTTAATCGGTGCCTGCTTTTTTTATTTTACCTTTTTTGTTTTTTTTGTTTTGAGCCCCAAATTCAGCTAGCTAAGGAAAATATACTATGTTCACCTGGCAATTATCTTACGGCCTTCTTATTCAAACCTTAGATATTTGAGTCATGTAATGCATGATCTTTATTCTTTAGCCATTGGAGTTGTGTTGATAGTCGTCAGTGACAATCTTCTATTTATTATCTTATATCATATAATAAGCTATTCAGTATTATGAGGACATATGACAATAAGTCAATAACCAATTGTCTTGTGTTGAATCTTCCAATACTTCCACCTGAGTAACAGAACACAGCTATATGTTATCCCACTTTGGTTAAACCTGTGTATAGGGCACTGTCAAAACACCTTTCATAAATGTGCTGCAGCTGATTTTCAGCATGGAACATAGAGAGTCAGCAGAAATGAGAATAACTACACATGAAAAAATAATATTCACATCTAAGAACAACTACACAATGAAAAAATAATATTCACAATTTTATACATGGTACTAATTACTTCTACATTCGAATGTCTCATATTGCGGACATTCTGTAGTACCCTTTTTTATGAAGAACATGAAAGAAAACAAGACCAACAAACACCCTAACAAAACTAATGTGAGTAAATCATATATTTCATCTAAGTTGCACACAAAAACGAAAATATCTCACAAAAGAAAATCAATTCTTACATCAAGTTGTCAACGAACAAATACATAGTCCATATAATAAAAACCCAACTTACATAAATTGTTTCCCTTAACAAAGTCAAAGTCTTACAACAAAAACCAATAGCTCTCATAGCTCTCATGTGGTAGCTTGTGTGTAACATACTTGTCCCTGCATGAAATGAAAATAACAAACAATAAATTAGTTTCACAACTAATATTATCAAAGAAAAATTAATAGAAGCATATCATGATTGGATAACTATTGTAGAATAATTACTTTGGTGCTCACATGAAGGAAAGCATATGGAAAAGAATACTAACCTTTCAAATTAGTTTTGTGATTCATAATCACAACCCATTAAATCCAACAAAACTGATTTGCCATGCTCAATCGGACATCTAATCACATTTTCCAACATTTTTGGGTCCTTAACTAGAAACACATAGGCTTTGTTAAATATTGATTGTGCTATTCCTATGTCCTCAAGCATACTCCAAATATCAAAATCTTTAAGAGGATCCCAATTCGCCACACATTGTTCTAAAATATTTGCTGATCTTTCTATGGTTGTTGTTGCTTGCATCATTATGTTGTTTGATTGCACGATAGCATTGGCTACCGACTCAAGAGCCTCAGACAAGTCACCATCTTCAAAATTGTTAACTCTTTTGCTTTTTTTGGCGCTAGAAGAACTTCGACCCTCAAATTGTGATGGTTGATTTACCGGTGAAGCTTCATCTCCAACTTCATTGTTTTGTGAAGCCATATTTTCATTCCCACAAAAATTCTCCAAATTAGCTTCATTTTGGGCAACCATCACATCAATATCATCAATTGTATCCCCCGAATAAAGGCTATGCGACGTATTTCCGGGATGTTGAAGTCTCCTTCTTCTCATTTCCGCCGCGGTCTCGGCATGTTGCCCAGTTGCTTGATCTTGCCCAAAAAGTTGAACTAGTTTTTCATAATTTCTAACGCACTTATCCTTGAATTTAGCGGCTTCCGGTTTAACCTACATATTTAAGTATTGCTTAAAAAATGCCATGTATATATCGAACATTGTATCATAATAATATTAACAATAAACTAACCTCAATTAATTGTTGCCACACCTCCGGCTCGGCACTCCACATTTCCGTTGTTGGACTCCAAGCAAACCCACTCATTCCATTTTTGAAAATGTCATAGCATCGAATAAAAGGCCTTTTAATATTTTTGATACGATTTTGCAATTTTTCTTTGTCTATTGGTTTACCGGGGAACTTACCTCTCATCTCATTCACTATGTTATCTAATGCATGTGTGGTGAAAGTCCCACCAACTCTATTTCCTATTGCTTGTTGATGCAAATATGCATTTATTAAAGCATCATCCATCGCAAAGGTCCATAAGCATGTGCCATTCCCATCATTAGTGTTTGAGTTTGTTTTCCTCTTTGGCATTTCTTTAAACTACACCAATGATGGTTTGATTGTCCGCAAGCGCACGGGTCGTCAAGTAATACCTCTCACGCACGCGTGAGAGGGTCGTATTCCCTGGGGTCCCAAGAGCTGCTATTACTTCCCCCTAGACGGCACTGTCTAGTCTACCAAAGAAGGATAATTAAGACAAGATAAGAAAACTAACAAAGATAACTATAAACACATGGACTCAGGCACACCACATGAGCATATTCAAGGAAGCAAATAATAATGAAAGCGCAAGGTCCCGGGCTAGGATCCCCTCGGGATTACTAAAGCTAGTAGGATGCTAGAATTACACAGGCACTGGTGGTTCTTGGCCGGGAGAATCCTCAGGTAGGCCAACCCGATGGTCACGGCAGTTGGCCCCTAATCCAGTACGAGTATTGATACGGAATTCCTTCCGCCCAAATCCTCTTACGATTGTATTAAAGGCACGAAATCCTCAAACTAGGGTTGAAGCACAAACTAGGCACAACCCTAATACCGGAGCGGTACAAAATACCCGATGGTCACGGCGTATTTGTACATGTATCCCTTCCAAGCTTGGGGGTCCAAAAGTAGGGCGATGGTCACGCAACATACTAAAACCTAGAAATCGATACACAGAGTTCTCATGCATACCAATACATCAAAGTACACCAAGCATGAACCACAAAACAAACCAAATACCATGAATGTAAATCTAAGCATCCATACAAAGCAAGTTCATCCCAAGGTTCACCGGATGCCCGGCGACCTTGGGAGTTTAGTTCATCATCAACAAAGGAGAAAGCAAGAAATACAAAGAATACAAGATAAAACTTAAAGCAAACTCCCCTAAGATGAAGACTAGAAGGTGGTGATGAGAACTTATCGGATCCGCGCCGGCAAGCTCCTAGATCTTCTCCTTGATAGCAAACCCTCTTCTCCCCTTGATTTCCACCTCCGATCTGCCCTCTCCACTTGCCTTGAAACCCTAGAAGATGATGGTGGAGAATGGTGGCCAAAAGTCCCCTTTCAAGATGCCCTAATGCCCCTTTTAAACACCCAAATCTCGATGGGTAAACGGGTCAGCATACAGCCGGTATGCTGACCCCTCGGGATTTTTACTTTTCTGCCGAGAAACCCGTCATGAGCTACAGCACTGCTACAGTAAAAGCTACAGTGCTGTGCTACAATATCCCCTCTCGAAAACGCTGTTTTGATGTTGAATTCATTCCCCATCTCGCCATCGAGTCCCCAGGGCTTCTGACAGGCCTGAAATACAAAAATAAAGAGATTTAGACCGAAAAAGGGCATCAGCTCATTAAAAAGATAATAAAATAATTTCCATAATTACGTATAAAATACGTATATTTAGACGTTTATCAACCAACCAAAAAACATTAAATAAATTGTTAGATATGGATATGAAAGAATAATAATGCAAGTGATCAATTTATGAAAACCTAAGGCTAATTTTCACAAAAAATGTTCCAAATTGACTTTAACTACCAAAATCAAGCTAGACAAGCCACGAAAATGAAGTAATTGCATGGAGGGAAGAAAGTAAAACATTTACAGAAAGACTTCATTTGGAATGAAAGGGCATGAAATTGTTTAAAATCAGTTTATACTGCCAAAGACTTCATTTGATAAATATTTCAAAATACAAACATAAAGTCACTAATGAATTACAACGATCATTCAACATAATGAAGCCACATTGCCGCCACTATTTCTTCTCTAATGATCTCCCCTTGAATAGTTTCTTCGTTATTTTCGAAACTAGCACTACATTCTTCTCCCACTTAATCCAGAAGTTCATTATCAATTTGTGCAAGTAGTGTCTCATCGGGGTCTACATCCATTAAATAATTATGCAAAATACAACATGTAAAAATGATTTCTTTATGTGTTTCTAAACCATAATGCGACTCGATTGAACTACTGACTATAAGGAAACGCTTTTTAAGAACACCAAATGCTCGTTCAATGGCACAACGCAATGATGCATGTCGAAGATTAAATAGTTCACGTGGATTTCGTGGTGAATTTCTTGAATATTCCTTCAAGTGATATCGCTCTCCTCTATATGGTGTAATAAGTCCACTTCTCAACATGAATCCCACATCGACAAGATAATATTTCCCTAAAAATTAAATGAACTGTGTTATCATGAGTAGTGTACATATGGAGTTATTATTAATATTCTATTATGGTTATAGTTACCTTCTGGAATCTTTAAAGGATGAGGTCTACTTAATGCATTCTTTATAATTCTCGAATCAGATGCTGTGCCTTCCCACCAAGGTAATACATACGTGAACTTCAAATCAAATGTGTATGCCGCTAATACATTTTGTGTTGGATAATCCTTCCTTCCACGATATTTGGGAGCTTCAGAACTATGAACTTTCGCACGAATATGTGTCCCATCAATAGCGCCAACACAATCCTGACATTAATAAATTTCATACTTTAATCTAAATGTAAGCATGGCTATAGTTAAATTGCAATTCCAATTGTTATTTAATCACCTTGAAATATGGTAGAATATGTTACTGCAAAATATTTCTGAAGGAATTTGTGAGCCATCGGGTTGTGTTAAGAATTTGTCCTCCAACTTTATTATGCCATGTAATACATTGTGGAAATGCCGAAAAGTTGTCTCCAGGGAACGCCGAAAAAAAAAAGCTAGTTCACTGTGGGAAACATTATGACCTAATAAATAAAGTGTTTTTGCAACCTGCTCCTCAACCGACGCTTGCAAAATTGGTCGAAGACCACCATCTCTAATTAGCATATCACACAACCCTAAGAAAGTCGAAGAGCTCATTCTAATCATATTATGGCATAAATCACTCGAGAGGAAGTGTGACATTAATTCATCTCTTGATCTGTCTGCTTCTAGCCTTATCTCTAGTGTGATTTGACTTCTACTTTGTCTAACTGTATTCCTTCGTGTTGCAAGACAACTAATTACAGTAACAACAGCTTGAGCTGCTGCTAAATGGTGCAAACGATGCATTCTCATGACAGGATTATCCAATATAAATTGTACTAGAAGCATTTTAGCTAATGCGATTTTTTCATCATCCATCTATACATGAAGCAAGTCTCCATGAATATACCAATTAAATAAGAAATAGAAAAACAAAACTTTAGTATACAATGTTATTCAATGAGCTAAATATTAAAAATAAAATAAAAAACCAAACCATTCATTAATAATGCTAAAAAGAAGGATCCTTTGATAAAGTTAGTGAGAAGCTTTATAAGTTCCCATACATTGGAATAAGTGCAGACACGGAAGAATTTAATATGTTCAATTCAAAGACTAAAACTTTTGCTGAACAATTCCTAATATGATTCAATAGGGCCTATTCTAGACATCTTAATCTACTCTTTTCTAATAAGTCTTCCCTATTGCTCAAAACTCACTTTGGACATATTAAATTCTACTCATGCCTTGCCCACAATTATCAAAAAAAAAAAAAAAACAGTTAACATATTCTCTACCATGTAACTCTTCTCAACCTCAGGTATTTTGCAATGAAAAAAAAGAAAAAAAAAACAAGAACCATGTTCCATATTAACCAGAAAAAGTCAGTGCCTTCAAGGGCCAAGCGAACCGAGCATAGGAGGGAAACAAATGGAAAATTGAATATTAAGGAATGCCTAACACCAATTCAATCAATTAAACAAAAAATCTCACTATCACTCATAACCAATGTCAATTACCCACAATATCGCCATTAATCACAATTTCAATGGATCCAATACGCAAGATTATCCTTTGAAATTACACAGAGTAACAGGAATGCTTAGATTCGATAAGAAAAACACTAAAATGATAATATACATTAGTGACAGAAAATGATAATATAATCACCATTAAAACGGACCAGTTCATACAAAATTATGTATATCTAAATCCTTTTATAAACCCTAAAAACATATTTAAACACAAACGAATATTTTTTTACTCAAAATAAACAATAGTAGCATAATTGCAGCTTTGAACCTTCACCATTTGTTCAAAAGATTATCTCTTCAAACAAACTTGAAAAAATTGAGTTTGGGAGGTTCTGGGCACCTATACAGGCTAGCATGCGCCCACATGCTACCCCGTATAGGCAACCAGAGGGCTATGCAGGCTAGCATGCGCCCGCATGCTAGCCCACATAGCCAACCCGAGCCCTATGCGGGCTAGCATGCGCCTGCATGCTTGCCCGCATAGGCTCGGCCAATTAGAAAAGAAATCAGCCCCTTTTTTCTTTCACTATTCACCCTTCTCCTCTAAAGTTTCTCTTCACTTCTCCTTCATTTCTCTCCCATTTTTCTTCATTTTTCTTGCTTTAACTCACTCTCTTCCTCCTTGCAATCAAATTTGTGAAGGTTTTTCAAGGATTTACACTTCTTTTGAGCCGATTTCTCCACTCATCCTTCTACACACACACTAGGGAAGGTTTGTGTTTCTTACTATTTCCATGATTGTTTCTTGCTCTTTTTGACTTCAATCTTTGAGTGAAGATGGATGAATGTTTGGAAACACTTGTTGTGGATTTTAAAGCTTTGTATTCATTTTTTTGGCTACTTTTCTAAGGAGAACTCGTGCCAAAATTTTCGGAAGTTACTGTAGCACTGGGTGTTTTCCTTGCTTTTCTTCAATTTTTGAGAGTTAATGATCTTAATTCTTCATTTGATGCTTCCCCTGTCATCTTGTAAATATGCCAATCAAGAGATTGTCTTCCAAACGGCCGAGGAACTCATTGCCGCCCACCACCGTATGGAGCGCGACTTGGCGGAGATACTCAGTCTTGTGCGAGGATCTTCTTCATCTACGGGCACTGTTTCCGCTGCGACCACCCATTCAGCACCATCTTTCCCTCCAGATCCTTAGACCCGCATCTTGCTTTTATTACGACTTGTTGCTGTTTATTTTGCTGCACACTTTTTATTTTTATTGTTTGTTTTGTGTGTCCTTTTGGAGTTAGTAAAGGCCTTGTCCTTACTAAACTCTCTTTATTTTGATTCTTGCTTCTCTCCATTTTATATGATATTGAAAACAACTTTGGTTTGTGATAAGCTTCTTGTTCATTTCAGGGCATCAGTTTTTCTTGGAGCTACACATTCCTTCGCTCTCATTTAGCTACTTCCCCCTGTCCATAATGAACAAGTACTTGGTACACCAACAATTCAGGGAAGTTTCTTTTCTCCATCCCATGCATTTCATTATATATATGTTTATTTTTCACCTTGTGCTGCTGACTGATGTACATTGCGGACAATGTACAACTTTAGGTGTGGGGATGGAGACCCTATTTCATTGCATGCTTGATCAACCTATGATAGCTATGATTTCACTGTTAAGAACTTCCTAGCTTGGTAGACTGATAGTTGTGAGTTGTACTTTTACTGTGCTTGAATGTAGTTCTATTTCATCTGTAGTGCACACTTATGCATGCTCACTGTACTTCTACCTTTGATGCTCTAACCAACCCATCTTGTGATTTTAGTGTTAGATTGTTAAACTCTACTTTCAATGGTTGTTTAAGAACTTTTGTGTCTCTTGTTTTTGCTTTAACCCTAATTGAAGTTTTTAGCAGGGAGTTTATCAGGCGACATGAGATAGGATGTATATATTTTTTTGTGGGAAAACAAGAAGATTAAATGATGAAAAATGAGTCTATGTCAGTATTCCTCTGCTGGTAATAGCATGAATGCGTATATGTAGCCTGTAATCAAATAAGTTGGGTGGCTCTTGTGCCTGGCCAGCATGTGCATCCATATGAAAGATTAAAAAAAAAAATAGAGAAAAGAAAAAGTTTTGTGTACGGGGTATGTTAGGCGGACTCGAAAAAAAAAAAACAAAAAAAGAAAGAAGAAAGTGTGCTTGAATAACCTATTGATTGCCTGGAACCTGTCTGTTTACTTTCACTCAAGGTTAAAGTTTTTTGTAGAGACCAAAAGATTCTTACTTGACCATTGAAAGGGTTTTTAGCTGTCTAACACTATTTTTAACTTGTGTGGGGTAAATGGTTGTCCTGGGTAATCCGGGATATGGAGGTCAAGGTAGGAGCTAGCACACACTCACATGAGCACTTTGGATGAAACAGAGCTATCATTACTTGACTATTCATTGAACAACTCACTTCTTGATTTCTGTCCATTTGTGCTTGTGGAGTTCTTTACTGTTGAGCTTGAGGTCGTGCATTTAGCCATTTATCTTCTTGCCCCTGTTTCTTATGTGTGTTTGCCTGGGGACAAGCAAATGCTTAGGTGTGGGGATGTTTGATAAACGTCTAAATGTATGTATTTTATACGTATGTATTGTGTTTTATTGATGTGTTTTGTAAATGAATCGATGCCCTTTGATGGTTTAATCGGGGAGTTTTCTTGTTTCAGGCACAAAGAAGCTTAGGGGAGCTCGACAACGCGATTTGAGAAGAAATCGGCATGGAAAAAGGTGTTTTAGGGCCTCGAGCACTGACACACCCTTGCGTGTGTGTTCCGCAAGTGCACGGGTGTCGAAGCAATAAAGTACCCAAACAGGTGGGTAGTCGAATCCACAGGGAGTAGACGTAAGAACAGTAACACTTTGCTAAGTATCCAAAGACAAATCAATTGTTGTTGCGGTTGAAAATAAAACAAGAAAAACAGAAATAAAGTACTGAAAGTAAAAGCTAGAGTGTAGAACAAGACCAATATGAAGATGGGGTACTCGGACAATGCTCCCCCTAGAATCCTAGTTTCTAGTGCAAAACGTAAGTTGCTCTTCTTAAAATGAGAATCAATAAGTCGTGGAAATCGAAAGATACAGGGTCCCAAACCTAAGGTCAACCCTGACTAGTCCCCTACGAGGTCCCGGCGGAGAGAAAGACTCTCGACGCCTCACACCATGTATGACTGCGAAAAGCTCGTGGGAATCCAAATGATAAACCCTATTCCGAAATATGGACCAACCCCTTTGGTCCAGGCGGAAGATCCCTAATCACAAATAAAACCCGGCGTAAAGGCTTCTGTCACGCCCCGACCCTCGGGTCCCGGTCCATGGCACTACCGCCACGACAACCCAGGGGAGGTCAACACCTGCCTCAACCCCAGGTCGCCGTAAGGCTAACCTGTTACCTGTACGATATTAACATTACCACAATAATACTCTAAATCTAAGGTATTCAATCACAACCCTAAACAAGATCAACAGACTCGCACATAAATGTACATATATCCCTGGAAATCACATCACCAATGATCATGGACACAATCATAGTATTTCACAAACACTGAATGTAGACTCATACAACCTAAGGTCCTGACTGAACCAATCAAGATTATACAAGATCAAATGGAAATACGAAAACATAGGTCCTAGTGGATCCATCTTATGCATAACGGCAATGTTTATGAATCATACACTAGTCAAAGGTAAATGCGAGAATGGATGCCAAGCACTATCACTTCCTACGCCCCGCTGCCGTGCTAACACCTGAAAAGGGGAGAAGAAGAATGGGTGAGTAACTAAGTTACTCAGTGAGGGGTTGAACATGGGGCTATAACTCATACAAGTGTAAAGAATGGTATGCCGAAAACATATGTAAATCTTTAACAATCACAACTTACAAAATGCTTTAAATACACACTTCAATATAACAAGCTTTCCAATTTTCTCAAAGAAAGGCATCAATAAGTCTTTGAAAATCTTTTGTAAAGAGATTCAATACTGAAAATTCAAGTTAAGAATACTCGTCAAAAGATCAAAAGATCAAACCCATCGAAATAAGAATTTATAGTGCAACGCATGCAGAAATCCTTTATCGATAGCATCAACAATAGCCTATGAAAAACCCTCCATCACTAACCATGGCCGTGGTTAGGTCAAGAGCCACCAAGATGCGCGTATCTTGGCGTTGGCCGTTGAGTATCCCGTGTGGTGACTCCGGGTACCCAACACAGCACCTTCAGGTTCACTCCGCGCCTCCTGTAAAGGGCTCATCAGCCGAGAACTCCACGCCACCCCATAGGTCGGTCCGTGGAGACTCGCTTCTGCAGAAGACGGGGATCCTCCCCAATGTCACCATCGAAACATTTGGGATATCCTATCCCGCCCGTAGGCTCATCATGAACACATCATATATCTCATCAAGAGATCACAAATAGTTTGCCCGTAGGCTCATCATAAACGTATCGTTATAAAATCATATATCTCATCAAGAGATCACAAATAGTTTGCCCATAGGCTAATCATAAATGTATCATTTTAAAATCACATATCTCAACAAGAGATCACAAATTCGCATAAAATACAACTCTTAATCGAAGAGTAAATCCTTTTGCGAAAGCATCGACAATAATGTCATTTTCATCAAGAATATCAACACAAGAGTATCCTTTGAAAACTCATTTCAAATACGATAACATCGTGGAGAATCTCAATTTGGTTTACATAGACCCTTATTTGGTCAAAATAACAAGAATATCGAATTCTCAAGTTCACAAATCTTGAAAACATGTAGTTCAAACCATAGGATTATCCAATCCTTATCAAATATAAATAATCAAGAATTTAACAAGATCATAAACTATCATGGTTTCTAGGCCTCAAGGAAATCATCTCATGAGCCTTTGTAATAGAATCAATAGTTAAGCAAAATCACAAATATCATGGTTTCTAGATCTCAAGGAAATCATCTCATGAGTCTTTTGTAATATAATCAATAGTTAAGCAAGATCATGAACATCAAGATTTCTAGATCTCAAGGAAATCATCTCATGAGTCTTTTAAGATGAAATCAAGAATTAAAATGATCATATAGTATCATAATTTCAGTTTTCAAGAAACATTTCAAGAATCCATTGAAATCAAGAATTTCTCATTTCAAGGCATGCATCATTAAACAAGCATGATCATAGCTCTTTAATTAACAATTCCCACTCACAAACTTGGCGAGATCGAACACTTGGATCACTCGCCCACTTGATCTTTACCCTTGCCTTTAGATCCACCTTCTTGAAGCCATTAACCATCCAAGAAAAAAAAAAACAAGAATCAATCACAACCTTATCCAATCAATAAGAGAGGAAAGAATGCTCCAAAATTAGATCTCAAGGCTTCTAGGGTTTACTAAGTGCTCTAGATTCAAGAATTAACAATAATAGAATCCTTAAACCCTCAAAATCAGAATGAAATCAAGAACATCCTAATTGGGTTCGGATCTACAAGAATCAAAGGTTTAGAGATCAAGGATCTCCTCCATTCAACACCAAACATGAAATCAAGGCTCCTATACCATTCAAACATTAGATCCATGGCTAAATTCCAATTGAATAGTAGATCCATGCTAAATCCACACTAATTCTCCATGGATCTAAAAAGAAATGAATAAAAGAACAAGGAATTGAAGAAGAGAAGAAAACCTACCTCAATTCTTGCTAGAACTAGAGGAGATTCACCACCAATGGAGAAGAGGGGAAGATCAACACCTTTCTCCTTTCTTGGAGCTCAAGAATGGAGATCTAATGGAGGGGGAAATGGGGATTCAAGATGGGGGGAAAAAGAGAGGGAAATGGGGTCTTATATAGGCCCTAAGAGTTTGAAAACGCGTGACTAAAGACCAAAAACGCGGGAGGGCTTGCGGGCTCCCTTGCGGGCGCAAGGGAGGCCGCAAGGCCCTTTCCGAAGGCCATGCGGCCTCCCTTGCGGGCGCAAGGGAGCCCGCAAGCCTTCCTGGCTTTGGTCCTTGCGGGCTCCCATGCGGCCGCATGGGAGGCCGCAAGGCCTCTTCTTTGGCTCCTTGCGGGCACACTAAGTGCCCGCAAGGTCCCTTCCTTGCTAAAGCCTTTTAAAACACTTTTCCCCCATCTTTTAACCTCTCAAAAAGACCTTAACTAAGATCCCAACAAAAAAAATAAAACTCGACAAAAACTTAGACACACAACTTCTACACAAGAAACAAAGCACAAGAGAAGCGAACAAAGATCGAACTTCCACAACCTACCCCCCTTAAAGAAATTTCGGCCTCGAAATTTTTGGCATACCTCAAGATTCAAACAAAAGGGGATACTTGCTCTTCATCACTTCCTCAGGTTCCCAAGTTACCTCTTCTACCACATCATTTCTCCAAAGCACTTTAACCATAGGAATAATCTTTCGCCGAAGGGTTTTCACTTGAGAATCAAGGATCTCTACCGGTTGCACTTCAAATTTCAAATCTTCTCTTAACTCTACCGGCGGAGCTTCAAGACAATGAGAAGGGTCAGGGATATACTTCTTCAACATGGAAACATGGAACACGTTATGAATCTTCTCCAACTCAGGCGGTAATTCTAATCGGTATGCCACCGGTCCAATCCTCTCCAGGATCACAAATGGACCTATAAATCGGGGATTCAACTTTCCCCTACCTCGAAACCGAATTACCCCTTTCCAAGGAGAGATCTTCAAGAATACTCTATCCCCAACCTGAAACTCCAAAAATCTTCTACGGTTATCGGCATAACTCTTTTGCCTGTCTTGAGTCTGTTTTCAATCTACCTCTAATCACTGCTACTTTCTCAACCGTTCGATCAATCAACTCCACACTTTGAAGTTTTCTTTCTCCCACTTCATCCCAACAAAGAGGAGTTCTACACTTTCTTCCATACAAAGCTTCATACGGAGCCATACCAATGCTTGCTTGGAAGCTATTATTATAGGCAAACTCCACTAATGCCAAATGTTGCTCCCAACTCCCTTGGAAATCTATCACACAAGCCCTCAACATGTCCTCGAGGGTCTGAATAGTCCTCTCGGACTGACCATCCGTTTGAGGATGATAAGCAGTACTGAACTTCAAAGTCGTACCCAAGGCCTCCTGAAACCTAGGCCAAAAACGGGAAGTAAATCTGGGGTCTCGATCTGAAACTATCGAAGTTGGCACCCCATGCAACCTTACTATCTCATCAATGTACAACTTTGCCAATTTCTCCAAAGAGTACTTAGTATGCACTGCTAAGAAGTGTGCCGACTTTGTTAGTCTATCCACTATCACCCACACTGCATCACAACCTCGAGGCGTTCGTGGTAAACCAACACAAAATCCATAGTCACATGATCCCACTTCCATTCTGGGATAGGAAGAGGTTGTAAGAACCCAGATGGCCTTTGGTGTTCTGCCTTAACTTGCTGACACACCAAACACTTAGCCACAAACTCTGCTATCTCCCTCTTCATTCCAGGCCACCAAAAACTCTCCTTAATGGTTCTATACATCTTGGTACTCCCGGGATGAACCGCATAAGCTGAAGAATGAGCTTCCTCCAAAATAGCTTTCCTCGGCTCGGAATCCGATGGAACACAAACACGTCCTCGAAACTCCAAGATCCCATCATCTCTCAATCTAAATTCACTAGTCTCCCCGGCCCTGCAACTTCTTCACCTCTTGCACCAACTCTTCACTAACACTCGAAGCTCCTTAATACGCTCCAACAGCGAAGGTCTCACCACAAAACTGGCCACTAAGGCTCCACTATCCTCAGTCTCTAGTTCCAACTTCAAGCTTTTCATTGCTGACAAAACTTGCAAATAGGACACCCTCAAAACAGCCACCGAACTATACTTCCTACTCAAAGCATCAGCTACCACATTGGCCTTTCCTGGGTGATAATCGATTATCAAATCATAATCTTTTATCAATTCCAACCATCGCCTCGCCTCAAATTCAAGTCCTTTTGAGTGAAAAGATACTTCAAACTTTTATGGTCTGTGAAAATCCGACATCTTTCCCCATAAAGATAATGCCTCCAAATCTTCAAAGCAAACACTACCGCAGCCAACTCCAAATCATGAGTAGGATAATTCAACTCATGTTGTTTCAACTGTCTAGAAGCATAGGCAACTACCTTTCCTTCTTGCATCAAAACACAACCTAAACCCTGCCGAGAGGCATCACTGAAAACCACAAACTCTTTCTCATTCTCGGCAAAGTAAGCACGGGAGCCGATGTCAATCGATCCTTTAAAATCTGAAAACTCTTCTCACACTCATCATTCCAAGAGAACTTCACTTCCTTACGAGTTAACCTTGACAAAGGTAATGCAATCGCAGAAAAGCCTTCCACAAATCTCCTATAATAACCCGCAAGACCAAGAAAACTTCGAACTTCAGTAACATTCTTCGGCCTTTCCCAATCAACAATGGCTTCCACCTTCTTTGGATCCACCGAGATCCCTTCTCCTGACACCACATGCCCAAGAAATCCCACTTCATAAAGCCAAAACTCACACTTAGCAAACTTAGCAAACAACCGCCTCTCCCGGAGAGTTTGCAGTACAATCCTCAAATGTTGAGCATGCTCCTCATTGGAAGGTGAGTACACCAAAATATCATCAATAAACACAATGACAAATTTGTCCGGATAAGGCCTAAACACCCTGTTCATCAAATCCATAAAAGCTGCAGGAGCATTAGTCGGACCAAATGGCATCACCAAAAACTCATAATGTCCATAACGTGTCCGAAATGCCGTCTTCGGTACATCTTCGACCTAATCTTCAACCGATGATACCCAGGACCTCAAATCAATCTTGGAAAACACCTTTGCCCCTTTTAATTGATCAAACAAATCATCAATCCTCGGCAATGGGTACTTGTTCTTAATTGTCACCTTATTCGGTTGTCGATAATCAATACACGGCCTCGAGAGATCCATCCTTCTTCTTCACAAAAAGGACAGGTGCGCCCTGGGGTGATATACTTGGTCGTATAAAACCCTTGTCTACCGAGATCTTGCAACCGAGTTTTCAACTCCTTTAACTCCGCGGGCGCCATCCTGTAAGGTGGTATAGAAATGGGAGCTGTACCGGGCAACAAATCTATAACAAACTCCATGTCTCTCGTCTGGGGGTAAACCCGGTAATTCCTCGGGGAAGACATCATGAAACTCCCTCACCACAGCCATCTCCTCCAACTCGGCTCCTTAACTCTTGTGTCCACCACATGAGCCAAAAACGCAGAACAACCCTTACTCACCAATCTTCTAGCTTCCAAGGACGAAATCAAACATGAAGGTAAAGCCCTTCTCTTCCCCTTCAACACTACTGCAGGTCCTGAGGACCTAGGAAAAGTTACTTCCTTCAAGAAACAATCAATGGAAGCATGATGCCTATCCAACCAATCCATCCCAAGAATGGCATCAAAATCCTTCATCTCTAAAGGAATCAAATCTGCCTCCAACACTTCTCCACAAACTAACACAGGACATTCTCTAAACACCAAACTCCGAACTACCTCCTCACCAAGAGGGGTTTGAAACACCAACTCACACCCTAAGAAGGAAGGTCTGTCTATCGGCATGGCATGCAAAAACAAGTGCTAACAAAGGAACGTTCGACCCGGAATCAATCAAAACATAAGCATCAAGCTGAAAGATAGAAAGTACACCGGTGTAGCATCGGCGAGAGGAGTAACTCTCCCTTGGCGAACGCGTGAATGTAGTGCTGGCATTTTACTGAGACAGGAACGTAAGACAATTCTTAGGAATGTTTCTATATGCATCTAATGCAATAAGTCCGACTCTATTTGGATCCACTGGATACAAGAATCAAAAGATCAACGTTTTGACCCAATCAGGGAACAGTTACAGAAAACAAAAGCTCACTTTCCGGCCAAATCAGAAGACAGTGGTAAATAACAGAAGATCAACTTCCTGTCCCAATCAGAAGACTGACTTTAAGTCAAGCTTATATTGACAAAATCCATTTCTAAACTCTAAACTGGTTACTGACCCAATCATGAAATCTCGTACCGACCCAATCATGTAACTTTATACTGACCCAATCATTAAACTATATACTGACCCAATCATGATAACCTGGGCTCGATACCACTAAAGTAGTGTCACGCCCCGACCCTCGGGTCCCGGTCCATGGCACTACCGCCACGACAACCCCGGGGGAGGTCAACACTGCCTCAACCCCAGGGTCGCCGTAAGGCTAACCTGTTACCTGTACGATATTAACATTACCACAATAATACTCTAAATCTAAGGTATTCAATCACAACCCTAAACAAGATCAACAGACTCGCACATAAATGTACATATATCCCTGGAAATCACATCACCAATGATCATGGACACAATCATAGTATTTCACAAACACTGAATGTAGACTCATACAACCTAAGGTCCTGACTGAACCAATCAAGATTATACAAGATCAAATGGAAATACGAAAACATAGGTCCTAGTGGATCCATCTTATGCATAACGGCAATGTTTATGAATCATACACTAGTCAAAGGTAAATGCGAGAATGGATGCCAAGCACTATCACTTCCTACGCCCCGCTGCCGTGCTAACACCTGAAAAGGGGAGAAGAAGAATGGGTGAGTAACTAAGTTACTCAGTGAGGGGTTGAACATGGGGCTATAACTCATACAAGTGTAAAGAATGGTATGCCGAAAACATATGTAAATCTTTAACAATCACAACTTACAAAATGCTTTAAATACACACTTCAATATAACAAGCTTTCCAATTTTCTCAAAGAAAGGCATCAATAAGTCTTTGAAAATCTTTTGTAAAGAGATTCAATACTGAAAATTCAAGTTAAGAATACTCGTCAAAAGATCAAAAGATCAAACCCATCGAAATAAGAATTTATAGTGCAACGCATGCAGAAATCCTTTATCGATAGCATCAACAATAGCCTATGAAAAACCCTCCATCACTAACCATGGCCGTGGTTAGGTCAAGAGCCACCAAGATGCGCGTATCTTGGCGTTGGCCGTTGAGTATCCCGTGTGGTGACTCCGGGTACCCAACACAGCACCTTCAGGTTCACTCCGCGCCTCCTGTAAAGGGCTCATCAGCCGAGAACTCCACGCCACCCCATAGGTCGGTCCGTGGAGACTCGCTTCTGCGAAGACGGGGATCCTCCCCAATGTCACCATCGAAACATTTGGGATATCCTATCCCGCCCGTAGGCTCATCATGAACACATCATATATCTCATCAAGAGATCACAAATAGTTTGCCCGTAGGCTCATCATAAACGTATCGTTATAAAATCATATATCTCATCAAGAGATCACAAATAGTTTGCCCATAGGCTAATCATAAATGTATCATTTTAAAATCACATATCTCAACAAGAGATCACAAATTCGCATAAAATACAACTCTTAATCGAAGAGTAAATCCTTTTGCGAAAGCATCGACAATAATGTCATTTTCATCAAGAATATCAACACAAGAGTATCCTTTGAAAACTCATTTCAAATACGATAACATCGTGGAGAATCTCAATTTGGTTTACATAGACCCTTATTTGGTCAAAATAACAAGAATATCGAATTCTCAAGTTCACAAATCTTGAAAACATGTAGTTCAAACCATAGGATTATCCAATCCTTATCAAATATAAATAATCAAGAATTTAACAAGATCATAAACTATCATGGTTTCTAGGCCTCAAGGAAATCATCTCATGAGCCTTTGTAATAGAATCAATAGTTAAGCAAAATCACAAATATCATGGTTTCTAGATCTCAAGGAAATCATCTCATGAGTCTTTTGTAATATAATCAATAGTTAAGCAAGATCATGAACATCAAGATTTCTAGATCTCAAGGAAATCATCTCATGAGTCTTTTAAGATGAAATCAAGAATTAAAATGATCATATAGTATCATAATTTCAGTTTTCAAGAAACATTTCAAGAATCCATTGAAATCAAGAATTTCTCATTTCAAGGCATGCATCATTAAACAAGCATGATCATAGCTCTTTAATTAACAATTCCCACTCACAAACTTGGCGAGATCGAACACTTGGATCACTCGCCCACTTGATCTTTACCCTTGCCTTTAGATCCACCTTCTTGAAGCCATTAACCATCCAAGAAAAAAAAAAAACAAGAATCAATCACAACCTTATCCAATCAATAAGAGAGGAAAGAATGCTCCAAAATTAGATCTCAAGGCTTCTAGGGTTTACTAAGTGCTCTAGATTCAAGAATTAACAATAATAGAATCCTTAAACCCTCAAAATCAGAATGAAATCAAGAACATCCTAATTGGGTTCGGATCTACAAGAATCAAAGGTTTAGAGATCAAGGATCTCCTCCATTCAACACCAAACATGAAATCAAGGCTCCTATACCATTCAAACATTAGATCCATGGCTAAATTCCAATTGAATAGTAGATCCATGCTAAATCCACACTAATTCTCCATGGATCTAAAAAGAAATGAATAAAAGAACAAGGAATTGAAGAAGAGAAGAAAACCTACCTCAATTCTTGCTAGAACTAGAGGAGATTCACCACCAATGGAGAAGAGGGGAAGATCAACACCTTTCTCCTTTCTTGGAGCTCAAGAATGGAGATCTAATGGAGGGGGAAATGGGGATTCAAGATGGGGGGAAAAAGAGAGGGAAATGGGGTCTTATATAGGCCCTAAGAGTTTGAAAACGCGTGACTAAAGACCAAAAACGCGGGAGGGCTTGCGGGCTCCCTTGCGGGCGCAAGGGAGGCCGCAAGGCCCTTTCCAGAAGGCCATGCGGCCTCCCTTGCGGGCGCAAGGGAGCCCGCAAGCCTTCCTGGCTTTGGTCCTTGCGGGCTCCCATGCGGCCGCATGGGAGGCCGCAAGGCCTCTTCTTTGGCTCCTTGCGGGCACACTAAGTGCCCGCAAGGTCCCTTCCTTGCTAAAGCCTTTTAAAACACTTTTCCCCCATCTTTTAACCTCTCAAAAAGACCTTAACTAAGATCCCAACAAAAAAAATAAAACTCGACAAAAACTTAGACACACAACTTCTACACAAGAAACAAAGCACAAGAGAAGCGAACAAAGATCGAACTTCCACAGCTTCTCTCAACGCCTAACTCTCTTTGAGATCGAAGTTATCTCGTGGAATGAGAAGGTAGGGTAAATCACACCAGAGGGGAAAGGGGACGTGTTGCTACCGCTCAACTCACCCTCTCGACCCTCTTCAATCTTGATTGATCTAATCCTAATGGTGATGGTCACTCGTCAAAAGGATGATTAAATGTGATTCTCAACCCTAGTGTCACTCTAAGGGAAAATCCAAGAAGCATACAAGATTGAAACTCAAATTGAAACTCAAATTAAAGAACAGCAATAAAGTCATAGAAACATAGTAATTCTAGGGTTTACATGTCCAAGCACCCACTAGGGTTTACATGAGCCACACGGCCGTGTGGAAATTCCACACGCCCATGTGGAATTTCAGCCCTGTGGAAACTTGCATATTGGTCCCCGATTTCGCCCGTTTCTTCTCCTGAGGTCACACGGATGGACACACGCCCATGTGAAAGGTCATGTGGCATTTCTTGATGATGAAAAACCCTTGGAGAGCTTTTGAAATCTTCGAACAAATCCGAACAAGCGAGCATGATTGCCTTCGTGTCCTTCTACAAGAATTGTCTTGAAGCCTTTAGAAGTTGGCACATACCCCCTCGTTTGAACCCGATTTGTGTCTTGAACTTTGTATTTGCACAAAAGAGCTCCACTTGGCACCATTATGACCTAATCTTGCCTTTATTCACGTACCATGTCTTCACAACCCTAATTGCACGAAAGAACACACCAGCACACGAAAGAACACACCAGCACACGAAATTAGCGATACAACCTGAGAAATGTGATACTTATGCGTGGAAAACATTTCCAAAAATATGTACATGCAAGCACTTATCAAACTCTCCCACACTTAAGCTTTTGCTTGTCCTCAAGCAAAGTTCATACCATGAGAATTAAAGGTTGAGTGATGAAAATGCTTGGCCTTAAGTTCACCAAAAGTGTGTAAAGATAGCATTCTCAAACAAGGGAAAATTTTAAACATAGATAAATAAAAACCAAAACTCTAGCAAAAACTCAAATTGCGAAGAAAATAAAATCTGAAAGCGTGTGTGTGTGTATACTTACTCATGCCAGCCCCAAGTCTACGATTGAACATTATTAAAACAAGGACTTATTTAAAGACAAAGAAATCGGTGGTAGCTGCACACAACCTCAAAGGTAGCCATTTCCCAAGATGCCTCCTAGGCGGCTTTCACCCTTTCAAGGTGGTAGCTCTTTCCACCAGGGAGATTTAGCTTTCACACAGCCTATTAGATAGCTCTTTCTCTCATTAGGGCATAGCTAGTATCCGACTTATGAGAGTAGCTGCATACAGAATAGGTGGTAGCTCTTTCCACTCCAAGAACAAAGGAACACCATTTTTTTTTTTTTTTTTGAAACTCAAATAATGAAACTAATGTCCTTTCAGAACTGAACTAGCGTTATCAGGGTTAACAGAGCAAGTAATGTGCAAGAAATGCAATCAGACAAACAATTTCTAAGTTTTTCGAGTAAACTAGAGCATGGTGACAACCGATGTTTAAATTTCACCTAAATTCGAAAATACACTCTTTTTTCCTTAAGGTGAACTGTCATTGGCTAAATGAGCATGAAAAGGATGATCAAGAATAAAGAACGTGTACAGTGTGAACTCCCCCCACACTTGAGCTGTACATTGCCCTCAATGTACTCATACAAGCATGCAACATAAGAAAACAAATAATAACATGAGGGCGTGGGTATTAAAACAACACTCCCCTAATCTCCGAATATAGTATTTGAAAGGAGGTGTAAAAGCGGGAAGTGAAGTTGCGTAGGGTTGTGAAGCTCACACGGCCATGTGAGACATCCACATGGCCGTGCCTATGACCATTTCTCAAAACCAGGTTGACAAGCCCATCTGCACATCACAAAAGGGGTTCATGGGATCTCGACACAAACAAAGATTAAAAGAGTTTAAAAGTAAGCAAACCAAACTCAAACTCAACATAAACATAAGAAATGAAAACAGTAAGATAACTCTCAGAAGGTACAACCTTTCTTAGTACAAAATGACTCAACAGAAATGAAAGTACAAGGAAATAAAAGGAAATAAAAGACGCGTCAAGCGTCGTCATTTGCTGGTGCTGCTGGGGATGCTGGAGATGCATGGGGTGCTCTGGGTATGGGCGGCACAGTGGAGTCGCTACCTCTCGCCATCATCTGCTGGAGTGAAGTGATGCGCGCCATCATCTCTGAGTGATACTCGGCCATGCGAGCGAGAACCTCAGTGTGGTTCGCTGCCTGGTCATCCGCATGGCAACGAGATCAGTCTGGAGGACCCCTACAGCACTCTCAAGTCTGTCTATGCGATCATATGCCGGAGGAGATGCATGTGCTGACATCGGTGGCACTTCCTCGGCTGCTGGGGTGTCCTCTGCCGCTATCGGTGTGTGCTGTGATGACGGCCCTGCCCGGGTCTCCTCTGAGTCTTCATCTTCATCCTCAGACTCCTCGGACTCATCTGGGGAAGAAGCAACAAGAACATACCTGCCAGGAGCGGCCCTCCTCACCATGCCCATCATACGCAAGGTCTCAAGGCCTAGTGGAGAGGGAACGATGACCTTATCAGCTCCCCAGACAGTATCAATCAGTCCCATCCCTCTGACAAGTCGAGTGATATATGGACCAGAGAAAAGGACTCCTATCCGCGCGTACTGTCCCTGATGCCTCAAGTAGTCAGCCACCACGTATCCCAGGTGCAAGGGCAGACTCTGGACCATAGAGTATAAATAGAGAAGGTCCAGTAGCCCCAATACACCGGTGCTGTCTCCTCGCCCATTAATAGACCTGCTCAGAATGGCATGAATGTACCTGTGGGCAGGGCGGAGGAGCAGAGAGGCCTTGGTCGACCCGGGCTCGTACTACATGTCTCCACAAAGCATCCTATAAACTCGGCTCGGAGTTACGCGAAAAGGATAGTCAAATGGTAGCTGCGCGTACTCCTCAGTGTGGATGAAATCTCGATCGTACAGGCCGATTGCGACGGTGAAATCCGTTAGGCTCATTGGTATGCCCCTTGCGTAACCGCAAGTGCACGGGTCGCACAAGTAGTAAAGTGTACCCTTTAGGTCGGGTAGTCGAATCCACAGGGACTGGTATAGCTTCCAATGCTAACGTCCTGCTTAATATCTAACCGGACAGAAGATGATGGAATTGACTTTGGATTAACTTCAAGGAGGTTAAGGGAATGGGAAGTTCATCAAGGGAAGATTGAGGTTTGACTTAATGGAGGAGATGGGGCCCCGGGGTAGGATTTCCGACGTTCACTAACTCAGTCTTTCTCAGTATTTATCGGAGATGTCTTCAGTTCTAAACCTAGTTATGCTATAAGCATGCGGTTTCTAGCGCTGCCGAGCCCTAAGTTGAACTCTCTCTGCTTGCAACGATCAATGATGATTCACAAGCCTAGATGAGAGAACCTAACTACCAAGCAATCAAGCACTAAACAACATACAAGATAGCCAAAAACCTTGATTTATTGAAAGGAACAAGCCATTCATAAATACTGCAAGTAAAGAAATGAGTTCAAGCAACAACGTCATCCAAACAACCCCGTGGCTCCCTTAAGAGTTTAGCCCCTCATAATGACAAACCACAAGTACAATGCCAAAGAAATTAAAAGACAAGAAGTTGAAAACTCCCTAATTTCTTGCATCCCTGAGGTTGCCGAAGGATCTAACAATCCGTGTAATCTCCTCCCGATCGGCCTACCAGAGGCTTGGCCTTCCCTTGATGAAGAGGAGGATGAACCCCCAAAGCTTTCCCTTTCTGTCTCCCTAAGTTCGACCACCAAAAGTCCCCTTTAGAAACTGAGTTTCTAGGGTTTTAATGTCTTCTCGATGTGAGCACGGCCGTGCTTCAAGCCGTGCAGATTACGGCCAAATAAATCTCCAGGAAACTCACATTCCTGTAATCTGTACGGGGAACAACACGGGCGTTCTTAGACCGTGCTGAGGTTTTCACGACCGTGCTCAGCGAACTTAGGCTGTGTTGATTTGTGGCTGAATTCTCCTGCAATTTGCACGGGGAACAGCACGGGAGTGCTCAAGCCGTGCTGAGGTTTTAACGACCGTGCTCAGCGAACTCAGGCTGTGCTGATTTGTGGCTGAATTCTCCTGCAATTTGCACGGGGAACAGCACGAGCGTGCTCAAGCCGTGCTGAGCTTGATGAGGTTTCTTCTAAGTCCTTTAGCTTCTAAAATTGTTCCAAAACACTTCTTCTTACTTCAAGACTTTGATATCTGCATGACAAACAACGAATACCTCAAATAGCACCGTACATGGAGAATTACAGCCAAAATATTCAATAATGATGAGGGTAAAGCATGCAATACATATATATGAAATGCGCTCATCACTCATACTGTGGTACTGCCCAAAGATGCGAAACCAAACTGTATCTAACCGGTGGTAATCAGTGTGAGAACGATCAAACTCGAATGATGCGAGGACCTCGAAAGTGATATAGCAGTGGCTGGGTCTTTAATGCACAACAGTCGATTCCACCCACCCACGGTGATCAACTCTCGGACTTCATCCTCCAACTCGTCCGCACGTGCATGTTCTATCCCCGCCAGAGCTTGCAAATCAGGAGTTCTCGTTTGGCCAAATTTAAGCTTTGAGAGCCGATCAATCCGTGCTTGATGTTCGGGCATGGCGAACTCTAATGGTGCGGGCGAGAGCTCACGGGACTCACGAGGACGCTTATAAGCTAGTATCTTTGTCCTTGGAGCCATTCCTGTGCATAAGAGAGGTAAACGAGTCAATTCGGAGCTTAAAATAGGTTCCCAGAATTTCACATGGCCGTGTGGAAACTCCACACGGCCGTGTGTCTTCTCTGGGTTACTCAGAACAAAAACAGCCAATACACACGACCGTGTGGAATTTCCACACGGCCGTGTGTCTCCTCTGGAATCCAGAGGGGGCACTCAGACAATCCACAGGGCCGTGTGGAATTTCCACACGGCCGTGTGGATCTTCGACCATGGCCAAAATGCCATGGTAAGTCCATATCGGTTCATACAAACATTCACACAGTTGAGCACAAGTGTTTTTAACAATAACCTAAGTATTATCCATGAAAATATCATGCAAAACACAAGATCCATGATCCACATCAAAGAATTGAAATTTTCATGGCAAGAAAAGGGAAAGAGGGCTTACCGGAGAAGATGAATACAAATCTCACAATGTAGCGACGAGTAAAGCCCACAAATCCTCTAAATAAGCGAGAGAATGGAAGGAGAAGTGAAAATGTCGCGATCCTTGGAGAGGAGGTGCTTGAAGATGAAGGGTTGCTTGGTGGAATATGAAGAGCAAGGGTTTTCTCACATTTAAGTACTCCACATGGCCGTGTGGAAATTCCACACGGCCGTGTGGATTCTCTAGATGGCCCTCACTCAAACTCCCCATTTTCCACATGGCCATGTGGAAAGTCCACATGGCCGTGTGGATTCTCTGGATTGCGAAAACTTTACTGAACAAATCCACACGGCCGTGTGGGATTTCCACACGGCCGTGTGTCTCCTCTGGATGAATTTTTTTCAGTTCAAAAATAGTGCTCACATGGCCATGTGGAAATTCCACATGGCCATGTGGATTCTCTGGATGAGAGAAATCCTTCAAGAATTCATCCACATGGCCATGTGGAAATTCCACATGGCCATGTGTTTCCATTCTTCAGCTCAAAAAAATGATCTAAAATCTGCAGAATTCATTGAAAACACATGGAACGACTGCAGAAATTGAAAACTAACACGATTAAAGCCGAAATCTCGAAAAATTCACAGGACTACCACCTAAGCTTGCCAGAAACGATGAAAACACTAAATTGCACTATACCAACAATGAATCCACACAAACTACAAACTAAACAAAAACTAAACTGCAGAAATAAAAGCTAACTACAACACGTGCAATGAATTTAAAAATTGGGTTGCCTCCCAATAAGCGCTTGTTTTACGTCACTAGCTTGACGTACCTGTTTCTCTAGACTCAAGGGGGGTCATGGGTCGAAAGCACTTCGCTGCTTGGAAATTTGAAACATCATGGGCATAAATTCTGGAAATTAGAGGATGAGTGATCGAACTTGTTACCAGATGGAGGGGTATCGTTCTTAGACCTTGAAGGACCGTCCGCAGGTTCGTTCGTTTGCTTCTTGCGGCGATGTCTTACCCTCCTTAGCTTCTTAATGAATTTGTTGACTATACCCGTGGGAGGTGTACCCTTGTCCTTCAAGTCAACTAATGAAATATGATCATCTTCCTTCTCTTGATCCAACCAACCAGCTTGTGGATCCGGGCAAAATGTTTCCTGCACATAATTATCAATCAACGCATCAGTAGTGTCAAGAAAATGCAAAGCATCATCAAAGTTAAGAGAGTATCTCATGGCTTCAGCAAGGCGGTAGGTCAGCTTCTCATCTCCTATCCTCAATGTCATCTCCCCGCCATCCATGTCTATAAGAGCCTTGGAAGTACGCAGAAAGAGTCTTCCAAGTATCAGCGGCACGTCGACATTCTCATCTACATCTAGCACCACGAAATCTGCAGGAAATATATACTTATCCACTTTCACCAAGATGTCTTCAATGATGCCTCTCGGGTGACGAATTGACCGGTCAGCTAGCTGTAAAGTCATCCGAGTGGGCCTTGGCTCTCCTAGACCCAATTTCTTGAAGAAAGTGTAAGGCATTACATTGATACTGGCTCCTGAATCTGCCAATGCTTTCTCCTCCCCTAAATTACCAATATTGCAGGGGATGATAAAGCTTCCCGGATCTCTCATCTTGTTTGGTAAATTTTTCTGCAGCAATGCCGAGCACGATGCATCTAAAACCACTGCTGGACTCTCCTCCAATTTCCTCTTGTTGGTCAAGAGGTCCTTCAAGAATTTTGCATAACGGGGCATTTGTGATAATGCCTCCACAAATGGGATGTTGATGTGTAATTGCTTGAACAGCCCAAGAAACTTCTTGTCTTGCTCATCGTTCTGATCATTCTTCAATCTTGAAGGGTAAGGAATTCTTGGCTTATAAGGTGGAGGTGC
Organism: Dioscorea dumetorum; assembly: GCA_902712375.1. Taxonomy (NCBI): domain Eukaryota; kingdom Viridiplantae; phylum Streptophyta; class Magnoliopsida; order Dioscoreales; family Dioscoreaceae; genus Dioscorea; species Dioscorea dumetorum. The sequence goes on from CACTHL010000222.1 coordinate 3,024,452, forward strand.
CACCCCCTTCTCCTTGCCCTCGCCTTCAAGATCCTTCTCTTTATGTTTCTCATGAACGAGAGCATGGGCAATCTCCTCAGCGGGAAGTCTATCCTCAATCTCAAGACCACTTCTCAACGTGATCGCCTTTAGCTGCTCTCTAGGGTTTGTCTCGGTATTCCCTGGGAGACTTCCTTGCGGTTTCTCTGACAATGACTTCGCAATCTGTCCCACCTGATTTTCCAAATTATGCAACGACGCTGTATGGTTGCGAAGTGTGCTTTCCACGCCTTGGAAGCGCGTGTCTGAAGACTGAATGAACTTGGTCAAAGCTTTCTCCAAGTCCGTCATCCGGCTCTCAAGCCCTGAAACTCTACCCTCCATGTTGGGTTGCTGCGTTTGCTGAAATCCGGGTGGTGCAGACGGTCTCTGCTGACCTTGATTACTCCATGAAAAGTTCGGGTGATTTCGCCACCCCGGATTAAATGTGTTGCTGTAGGGGTTGCCTTGGCCCCTTCCTGCATTCCCTACAAAATCCACATGCTCAACAGGTGCTGCTCCGACCACAGAGATAGGGCAATCAGAAGAAACATGCCCTCCTCCACAACTATCACAACTCAATACCTGCCACCTTTCTCTTTTCACGAGCATTCCACTGATAGCTATTCATGGCCATTTCCTCTATCAGTTGGCGGGCAGCCTCGGGGGTTTTGCTTCCTAAGGTACCTCCTGCTGCGGCATCAAGTAACTGTCTTGTGCTTGGGTTCAGCCCGTTGTAGAATATGTAGATGATCATCCACTCGGGGAACCCATGTTGAGGACACTTGCGCAGGATATCCTTGAACCTCTCCCATGTCTCAAAAAGAGACTCCAATTCCGACTGCATGAAGGAAGAAATTTCATTTCTTAGCTTTGCCGATTTCCCAGGAGGGAAATATCGGGCAAGGAAAGCCTCTACCATCTCTTCCCAAGTGGTGATTGATGCCCTAGGTAAAGACTGCAACCACTGTTTTGCTTTCCCCTTCAAGGAAAATGGGAAGGCTCTCAATCTGATGGCGTCATTGATAAACGTCTAAATATACGTATTTTATACGTATTTATTTGTATTATTTTATTATCTTTTTGATAAGTCGATGCCCTTTTTATAGTCTAAACCCCTTTATTTTGTGTTGCAGACCCTAAATGAGCTCAAGAACGTATTTAGGGAGAATTCGACACCAAATACGACGTTTTTGGGTTCTTCACTGTAGCAGTACTGTAGCAGGTACTGTAGCGGAATCACTGTAGCAGGTTACTGTAGCACCGATGTGAAATTTCGTGCAGAACTTTCTGGATGCCTCACGGGCAACCTCACGGCCGTGAGGCAGCCCGTGAGAAGTCGCGATTTTCACCCTTTTAAGGGCTTTTAGGGCATGAAAGAAAGTGGGACTTTTGACTCTTCTTGAAGCTTGACACCACCTCTTCCAAATCCGACCAAGAAGGAGAGCTTGGAGGGCATTTCCACGGTAGAATCGGCGAGGAGAGCGCGTTCTTGTGCGGGATCTACCTCTAGGGCTTCAAATCTTGAGGTTGAAGACGACGGGAAGCCACCCCTTCGAGTGGCGTCTTTGGAAGCTTCTTCGACTCTAATCTTTGGAGGGAGGTCTTTTATGTTGGGTTTAGTTATTTTCATGCTTTTATTCATGTATTTGGAGACTATGAGCAACTAAAACCCCAAGGTCACCGGATGTGGGTGAACCTTGGGGTGAACTTGTGATGTTTGGATGTTTTGGTTTAATTCATGCTTGTTAGCTTGTTTGTGATTCATGTTTGGTGTTTTTGAATGCTTGGGTATGCATGAGAACTCTGTGTATCCATACTTAGCCAATACTAGGTTGCATGACCATTGCCCTAGTATTAGACTCACCAAGCTTGGAAGGGAAATACGTACAAATACGCCGTGACCATCGGGTATTTGTACCCCTCCAATTCTAAGGTTAATTACTCATGTGTGATTCAACCTTAGCTTGAGAAAACCATCTTGCCCTTTGCAATCGTAGGAGGAATTGTACGGGTATAACCCGTATTCAATACTCGTACCGGATTAGGGGTCAATTGCCGTGACCATCGGGTTGACCTAATCTAGGGTTTTCTCGGTCCTTCAAGCCACTTGCATGTTAATCCAACATCCTTCGCACTTTAGTAACCCCGAGGGGATCCTCATCCGTGACCATCTTCTCACCCTAATTTCCTCCCGTTTATCGCCCTTTGTATTTAGCAGTTTAATTGCTTTTGTTTTACTTCTTTACTTTTTCATTCTAAATCTCAAGTTTGATCGGCTAGACAACATTGCGAAAAGGAAGTAAGGATAGATTCTCGGGCCCTTGGGAATACGACCCACTCGTGCTTGCGCGAGTGGTTTATTACTTGACGACCCCGTGCGCTTGCGGGACGATCACCAGTCATCTGTGACTCCATTTATCCTCAACATGTCGCACACTTCCAAGAAATTTTCTATGTGATTGTTCGGGTCTTCATCTGCTAACCCATTAAACTGTGCGGACTGTTGAACTATCTGAATGAACCTCGGCTTAAGCTCAAAATTATGAGCTAAAATTGGTGGCCTGACTACGCTTGATTGTGTACCACGGACAGACGGCCTAGCAAAATCAGAAAGTGTCCGCTGTTGCTCATTTTGTTCAGCCATGGTTGCGGACTCTTCAACCTCTATCTCAGCTTGATCAAACTGTTCTTGTTCAGGTTGTCTTCCCCGTCTGTGCAATCTCCTCTCAATTTCCGGATCACCTTCCACTAATGTCGAAGGATGTCCACGGGTCATTACCTGGAGCTGAAATCAGGAAAAGAAAGCAAAATCAGAACAATGGAAATAAAAGAAGTGTGAGATAGAATGTGTGATAAATAACTAGCGAAACAAAGTATAACTATTCCTAAAACGCCTAACTCCCCGGCAACAGCGCCAAAAACTTGACACACCCTTGCGTGTGTGTTCCGCAAGTGCACGGGTGTCGAAGTAATAAAGTACCCAAACGGGTGGGTAGTCGAATCCACAGGAAGTAGACGTAAGAACAGTAACACTTTGCCAAGTATCCAAAGACAAATCAATTGTTGTTGCGGTTGAAAATAAAACAAGAAAAACAGAAATAAAGTAATGAAAGTAAAAGCTAGAGTGTAGAAAAAGACCAAAATGAAGATGGGGTACTCGGACAATGCTCCCCCTAGAATCCTAGTTTCTAGTGCAAAACGTAAGTTGCTTTTTTTAAAATGAGAATCAATAAGTAGTGGAAATCCAAAGATACAGGGTCCCAAACCTAAGGTCAACCCTGACTAGTCCCCTACGAGGTCCCGGCGGAGAGAAAGACTCTCGACGCCTCACACCACGTATGACTGTGAAAAGCTCGTGGGAATCCAAATGATAAACCCTATTCCGAAATATGGACCAACCCCTTTGGTCCAAGCGGAAGATCCCTAATCACAAATAAGTCCCGGCGGAAAGGCTTCTCTCAACGCCTAACTTTCTTTGAGATCGAAGTTATCTCGTGGAATAAGAAGGTAGGGTAAATCACACCGGAGGGGAAAGGGGACGTGTTGCTACCTCTCAACTCACCCTCTCGACCCTCTTCAATCTTGATTGATCTAACCCTAATGGTGATGCTCACTCGTCAAAAGGATGATTAAATGTGATTCTCAACCCTAGTGTCACTCTAAGGGAAAATCCAAGAAGTATACAAGATTGAAACTCAAATTGAAACTCAAATTAAAGAACAACAATAAAGTCATAGAAACATAGTAATTCTAGGGTTTACATGTCCAAGCACCCACTAGGGTTTTAGCTCTCCATGGAGCAATACAAGATCATGAAAGTAATGGGAATTAAATGCAAACAATCCATAAGTAAAACCCCCTTAAGCTCCGTGCCGATGGTTTATGAGGGGTTCTCCTTCTTCTCCAAACAATCCTTCCTCCAAGCCTAGGACACACCTCGCCGAATCGAGTCGTCGAAGGCTCCCCCAATAGCTCTCCTTGGAAGTGATTGATGTTGAAATCGATGAAGAAGCACCCCCAAAGCGTAGCAAGAACCTCCTGAACCCTAGCCGTCACCCCCTTTGAAGTTTGGAAGCAACCCACCAAATAACGCTTCAGAATGGCTTTATAATTGGCCATATCGAGGATCCACACGGGCGTGTGGATGAGCCACACGGCCGTGTGGTAATTCCACACGCCCGTGTGGAATTTCAGCTCTGTGGAAACTTGCGTATTGGTTCCCGATTTCGCCCGTTTCTTCTCCTGAGGTCACACGGACGGACACAAGCCCATGTCAAAGGTCATGTGGCTTTTCTTGATGATGAAAAACCCTTGGAGAGCTTTTGAACAAATCCGAACAAGCGAGCATGACTGCCTTCGTGTCCTTCTACAAGAATTGTCTTGAAGCCTTTAGAAGTTGCCACATACCCCCTCGTTTGAACCCGATTTGTGTCTTGAACTTTGTATTTCCACAAAAGAGCTCCACTTGGCACCATTATGACCTAATCTTGCCTTTATTCACGTACCATGTCTTCACAACCCTAATTGCACGAAAGAACACAACAGCACACGAAATTAGCGATACAACCTGAGAAATGTGATGCTCATGCGTGGAAAACATTTCTAAAAATATGTACATGCAAGCACTTATCAAACAATGTAGCAGTTTACTGTAGTAGTAGACTGTAGCAGGTAATGTAGCAATCACTGTAGCACTTATGGGAAAATCGGCAACCTTCCAATGGTTCTATATGGGCATGTATACAGCCCGCATACCTGGCCGCATAACCCCCCGACTGGGGCTTTTAAAAAGGAAAAAAAGAAGAGAGAAGAGGGGGTTTTGTTTTTTGGGGAAGCCTAGGGTTTTGGAGAGTTTTTTCTTCCAACTTTTGATCAGACCTTAGGGACGACGAGGGGAGCGATTCTAAGGTGGAAAACGACGGGGAGAACAAGATTTGGGCAAGATCTACTCCGAATTTCATCGATTGAGGAGGTAGAAGACAAGGGAAGCCACCCCTTGAGTGGCGTCTTCGGAAGCCACTTCTTGAGGAATTCCAAACGTCATTCGGCCTCCGGATTTTGAGGGAGTTTTTCTATGTCTTTGTTGGTTGTTTTCAAGATGAACCTTTGATAAGTGCTTGCATGTATATAATTCTGGAAATGTTTTCCACGCATGAGCATCACATTTTTCAGGCTTTATCGCTAATTTCGTGTGTTTTGGTGTTCTTTCACGCAATTAGCGTTGTGGAGACAGGGTACGTGAATATAGGCAAGATTAGGTCAGAATGGTGCCAAGTGGAGATCTTTTGTGCAATTACGAAGTTCAAGACACAAATCGGGTTCCAACGAGGGGGTATGTGCCAACTTCTAAAGACTTCAAGACAACTCTTGTAGAAGGACACGAAGGCAGTCATGCTCGCTCGTTCCGATTGGTTCAAAGATTTCAAAAGCTCTCAAAGGTTTCCCATCATCAAGAAATGCCACTTGACCTTTCACATGGGCGTGTGTCCGTCCATGTGACCTCAGGAGAAGAAACGGGCGAAATCGAGGATTAGTATGAAGATTTCACAAGGCAGAAAATCCACATGGGCGTGTGGAATTTCCACACGGCCGTGTGGACTATCCACACGCCCGTGTGGATCCTCGAGATGGCCAATTATAAAGCCGTTCTGAAGCGTTATTTGAGGGATCTTCTTCTAACTTTGGGAGGAGGTGACGGCTAGGGTTCAGGAGGTTCTTGCTACACTTTGGGGGCGCTTCTTCACCGGTTTCATCATCATTCCCTTCCAAGGAGAGCCATTGGGGGAGCCTTCGACGACTCGATTCGACGAGGTGTGCCTTAGGCTTGGAGGAAGGGATTCTTTGAAGAAGAAGGAGAAGTTCCCATAGTCTATCAACACGAAGCTTAAGGGGGTTTTCTTTATGGATTTCTTGCACTTATCTTCATTTATTTTGATGAACTTGTATTGCTCCATGGAGAGCTAAACCCCTAGTTGGTACTTGGACTTGTAAACTCTAGATTTCCTATGTTTCATTAACTTTAATGCTTTTATTCAATTTGAGTTTGAATTTGAGTTTCAATCTTGTATGCTTAATTGTTTCTCTCTTAGAGTGACACTAGGGTTGAGGGCTAATCCAATCATCCTTTTGATGAGTGACCATCACCATTAGGATTAGATTAATCAAGATTGGAGGGGGTTGAGAGGGTGAGTTGAGAGGTAGCGACACGTCCCCTTTCCACTCCGGTGTGGTTTTCCCTACCTTCTTATTCCAAGTATTACCTTCGATCTCAAAGAGAGTTAGGCGTTGAGAGAGGCCTTTCCGCCGGGACTTATTTGTGATTAGGGATCTTTCGCCTGGACCAAAGGGATTGATCTATAGTTGGGAATAAGGTTTACCACTTGGAATCCCTAGAGCATAGCGCAGTCTTACGTGGTGTGAGGCGTCGAGAGTCTTCTCTCCGCCGGGACCTCGTAGGGGACTAGTCAAGGTTGACCTTAGATTTGGGACCTTGTATCTTTGGATTCTACGACTATCGAAATCTTCATTTAGTAAGAGTACTTGAAGTCTTGCACTTGAAACAAGGATTCTAGGGGGAGCATTGTCCGATTACCCCATCTTCTTATTGATCTATTTCTCCGACCTAGCTTTCATTTTCAGCACTTTGTTTCTACTTCCTTCTGATTTTATTTTCTTTCAACAACAATTGGTTTATCTTTGATTACTTAACAAAGTGTGATTGTTCTTACGTCTACTCCCTGTGGATTCGACTACCCACCCGTTTGGGTACTTTATTACTTCGACACCCGTGCACTTGCGGAGTACACACGCAAGGGTGTGTCAACCTTGTTTGTAGACTTGAGATGAACATTTAAACCCCCAAGGTCACCGGATGTGGGTGAACCTTGGGGGTGAACTTGTGTATATTTAGATGCTTTGATTTATTTATGCTTTTGGTTGGTTTGTGAATCCTTGCTTGATGAGAATTATTTCCTTGATATGCATGAGAATCTTGATTATAATTTCCTTGTTTCTACTAGGATTGCATGAACATTGCCCTAGTTGTAGACACATTCAAGCTTGGAAGAGAAGTCGTATAAGTATACCGTGATCATCAGGTACTTGTACCCCTCCGTTTTAGGGTTGGCTTCTTTGTGCAGTTTTAACCCTAATTTGTGAAAGCCACTACTCTCTTTGCAATCATGGAAGGATGTGGGGTGGAAGGAGTTCTTCATCCACTACTTCTATTGGATTTGGGATCAACACCGTGACCATCGGGTTGACCTAGCTTAGGGTTTTCTATCGGTCCAAATTGCCAAAAGCATGATAACCTTAGCCCCTTTGCACTTTAGTAGCCCCCTTGGTGAGCGACATCCGTGACCATTTTTCTACCTTGATCCGATCCCATTGTAACACCCCAGCTACATTTCAAAGGTGCATGCTTGCTATATTTGAGGACATGATTGAGGACACCATAGAGGTCTTCATGGATGATTTCTCCATGTATGGCGATTCTTTTGACTTCTGCTTAAGGAACCTTGAGTGAGTATTAGCTCGATGTGAAGAAACCAACCTGGTGTTAAGTTGGGAAAAATACCATTTCATGGTCAAAGAAGATATAGTCCTGGGGTACAAAATCTCCAAGAAAGGGATCAAAGTAGACAAGGCAAAGATCTCCACCATTGAGAAGCTTCCTCCGCCTACATCGGTGCGGTCAATAAAAAGCCTTCTTGGCTATGCGGGGTTTTATAGAAGGTTCATATGGGACTTCGCAACAATCTCAAAATCGTTGACTAAGCTACTAGAGAAGGGCATTCCCTTTGATTTCACTCCCGAATGCCTCGCCGCCTTTACTACTCTGAAGAGTTTGTTGGTTCAAGCTCCTATCATGATCACAACGGATTGGAATGAACCATTCGAGTTGATGTGTGACGTGAGTAACTATGCCGTGGGTACAATTTTAGGTTAAAGAAAAGACAACCATTTTCACTCTATCTACTATGCGAGCAAGACTCTCACTGGGGCCCAAGAAAATTACACGACCACTGAGAAGGAGCTCCTTGTAGTAGTGTTCGCAGTTGACAAGTTTGAATCATACCTTATGCTCTCGAAAGTCATTGTGCTTAAGGATCATTCGGCTCTTTGTTACCTCATAAGCAAAATGGATGCAAAGCCTCGTCTAATTTGGAGGGCGCTTCTGTTACAAGAGTTCGACTTAGAGATCAAGGACAAACGGGAGGCTGAAAATCTGGCTGCAGACCACCTCTCCCGTTTGGAAAGGACTGACGCTTGTGCAACTCAAGAGTGTGAGATCAAGGACTCATTCCCCGAGGAACAATTGTACCGCATCAAAGTAGCACAAGAGGATGATATACCCTGGTTTGTAGATATTGCTAATTATTTAGCTGCAGGTATCATCCCAATATAGCTCACGTCCCAGTAGAAGAATAAATTCTTCACAGACCTCAAGCACCATATGTGGGAATATCCCTACTTGTTTCGAGTATGTGCCGATCAAGTGGTTCTCCGATGTGTATCCCAAGCATAAGGGCATGACATTATTAAGCATTGTCATGGAGGACCCATTGGAAGCCACTATAATGCTAACCACATTGCAAGAAAGGTATTGGATGCTGGTTTCTATTGGCCAACAATGTTTAAGGATGCTCAACATCACGTTCGAACTTGTGATCGTTGATAAGTGTCTAAATACACCATTTTGTAATGGTGAACTGATAAACATCTAAATATTCGTATTTTATACGTAATTGTGTGAGTTATTTTATTATCTTTTTAATGAGTTGATGCCTCTTTTTGGTCTAAATCTCTTTATTTTGTGTTGTAGGCCATGAATAAGCTAAAATGAGCCCAAGAACATATTTATGAAGAAAGCGACACCAAATACGCCGTTTTTGGGCCTTGCACTGTAGCAGGATACTGTAGTTAAATACTATAGCAGGTACTGTAGCACCCCCGAGATCAAATTTCTGGGAAAGTCTCTGGGTGCCTTACGGGCAACCTTACGCCCGTAAGGACACACGAAATTTCCCTTTTTAAGGGGCATTAGGGCATCTTGAAAGGGGACTTTTGGCCACCATTCTCCACCATCTTCACTTAGGGCTTCAAGGCAAGTGGAGAAGGCAGATCTGAGGAGGAAATCACGGGGAGAAGAGGTTGTGCTATCAAGGAAAAGATCTAGGACCTTGCCAGCGCGGATCCGACAAGTTCTCGTCACCACCTTCTAGTCTTCATCTTAGGAGAGTTTGCTATGAGCTTTGTATTGTATTTATTGTATTCCTTGCTTTCTCCTTTGTTGATGATGAACTAGACTCCCAAGGTCGCCGGGCATCCGGTGAACCTTGTTATGAACTTGCTTTGTATGGATGCTTTAGATTTACATTTATGGTATTTGGTATGTTTTGTGGTTCATGCTTGATGTACTTTGATGTATTGGTATGCATGAGAACTCTGTGTACCGATTTCTAGGTTATAATAGGTTGCGTAATCATCGCCCTAGTTTTAGACTCCCAAGCTTGGAAGGGATACATGTACAAATACGCCATGACCATCGGGTATGTTGTACCCCTCCGGTATTAGGGTTGTGCCTAGTTTGTGCTTCAACCCTAATTTGAGAATCTCGTGCCTTTAATGCAATCGTAGGAGGATTTGGGCGGAATAAATTCTGTATCAATACTCGTACTGGATTTGGCCTACCTTAGGATTCTCCTGGCCAAGAATCACCAGTACCTGTGTAATTCTAGCTTTCTACTAGCTTTAGTAATCCAGAGGGGAATCTAGATCGGGACCTCGTACTTTCATTGCTAATTGCCTCCTTGATATGCTTATTTGGTGTGCCTTAGTCCAACATGTTTATAGTTATCTTTGTTAGTTTTCTTATCTTGTTTTAATTCTCTATCTTAGTTAGACTAGACAGTGCCGTCTAGGGGGAAGTAATAGCAGCTCTTGGCACCCCAGGGAATACGACCCTCTCACGCGTGCGTGAGAGGTATTACTTGACGACTCGTGCGCTTCCGGACAATCATCATGTTTTTGGCGCCGTTGCCGGGGAATCCAAGAATGCTAGGAAAACCTCTAGCTCACTGCTCTAGTCATTTATCTTTCTTTTTGTGAATATTTGTTTTTGTTTGTGTCTTTTACCATTTTGTTCATATTTGTTTATTTTCCTTCTTTCTTGTAACTCAAGCATGACCTCCAAACTTGCATCATCCCGGAAGGTAAAGTTCATATTTTTTGGTAGCTCTTATGCCACCTCTAGCCGGGAGGAACACACCATTTTCAAGCCTTCCTAGGTAAGAAAGGGGTACGTCGAGCTAATGACGTTAAACAAGCGCTCCTTGGGAGGCAACCCAAGCTTCCTTTCATTTCATGCATTCATTTTCTTGTTTGTGTTGTTTTTTTTTTTAACTTGTGTTTTTAGTTGTGGTTCTTTTGTAGTTGTATTTTTCATCATTTTTCTTAAGTCTTTTGCCTTTGTGTTCTCTTGTTTGTCATGTGGTCGTTGAAGAATTCTTGTTCTTGATGCATGCATGTTGATGTTTTGAGTGTTTAAATTATGTTTCCGGCGTTGTTTTTCAGGTTTCATCCATGGTTAATGTGTACAAAGTGTGGAGAACAAAATGATGCAACCAGAAAAATCCCGAGGACCATCCTTGCGGCCGCAAGGATGCCCCTCGGGATTTATCCCAAGAATCTTGAGGACCATCCTTGTGGCCGCAAGGATGGTCGGCAAGACCACCCGAGAGAAACCCTTAAAAAGCAAGTTTTGGGGCTATTACTATTCATTCTTCTTCCTCATTCTTCTAGCTGGTTCTCTCTCATTTCTCCACCATTTTTCATCATTTTTTTTGCTCTAGTTTGCTCTCCTCCTCGTCTTTTCCATCTTGGTTACAAAAATTTAGAGTTTGAGCAAGTTTTTGGCCGGATCTAGCCCTTGGATTCACTCATCTTACTCTAGGGCAAGAGTTTGATCTCTCACTCAAAACCATGAGTTTTTCTTATTTTTGTGGATGAAATTTTAGGGAGTTTTGTTGTTTGTCATTTTTGTTGGGTTTTGGAGAAATTTCAAAGCTTTGTAAAAGTGTTTATGCTCCATTTACAAGAGAAGCTCTTGCAAAACTTTTTTTTGGAAATACTGTAGCAATTCTTGAATTCTTTCACATTCCCATCATGTTGAACCATTGCTTCTCTTGTATGTGACTTAATCTTGAATCATATTTGTAAACCCTTAGCCATGCTTTCATTAGAGAGCTTTAGACACCATGATATTGATTGAACAAAGGACTTGCTTGAATTTTGTTTTGCTTGATTGTTGTGTTGTGCTAGTTGTTTGTTTTGTTTTCTTTTGTTTGTGTTTCTCTTTTATCTTTTTGTGTGTGTTAGATGCCTTGAGATGATGCTCCTTTCTCTCTTGTAGGATGGAAGTAGGGCATCAAGCATGCCTTCTCTCTCGATCATCTACTCGCATCATTGGTGGCAACCCCGATCTCTTGGACTTCAAGACTCATGTTTTGAGACTCGGGGAATTTCATGAAACCCTCTTATTATGCTTTTATCGCCTATATTTTTTATGCACTGCTGATTTAGACACATTGAGGACAATGTGCATTTTTTAGTGGGGGTTAGATTTTCATGAACTTTGGAATTGTTTTAAATTGCATGCTTAACTCACCTTTGATAGCTATGATTTTATTGTTAAGGATTTCCTAGCTTGGTAGAATATAGTAGTGAGTTGTACTTTACATGTGCTTGAATGTAGTTCTGTTTCATCCTTAGTGCACATTGATACCTGCTCACTATAACTTCCACTTCGGACACTCTAACCCATCTTATTGATTTAGTGTTAGGATGTTAAATTCTTCTTTCAATAGTCCTTTAAAAACTTTTGAGTCTCCTATTTTTGCTTTAACCCTAAGTGAGGTTTGTAAGTGAGGTTTTTAGCAGGTGATTGATCAGGCGACTTGTGGTAGGATGTATTTTTTTTTTCTAAAAAAAAAAAAAATTTGAAAAATGAGTCTATGTCAGTATTCCTCTGCTTGTAAAAGCATGAAAGCGTATATGTAGATCTGTAATCAAGTAAGTTGGGTGGCTGTTGTGCCTGGCCAGCATGTGCATCCTTCTGAAAGATTTTTGTGCAGTCTACATTAGGCGGACTTGAAAAAAAAAACGGACTTGAAAAAAAAAAAAAAAACACATTTTGTGATCTTTTGGGCGCCTAACACCTGTTTTACCTTCACTTGATGTTAAAGTTTCGTTTTGAGACCAAAAGATTTTTAACTGACTATTGAGAGGGTCTTTAGCACTTCTAACACTAATTTCAATTTGTGTGAGGTGAATGGACATCTTGGGGTAATCTAGGGTGTGGAGGTCAAGGTGGGAGTTGGCACACACTCACAGGAACACTTTGGATGAAACAGAGCTAATATTACTTGTCTATATATTAAACAACTCACTTCTTGATTTCTGTCCATTTGTGCTTGTGGAGTCCCGTACATTTTAGCTTGAGGTAGTATATTTAGCCGTTTATCTTCTTGCCCCTGTTCTTCATGTTTGTTCGCTTGGGGACAAGCAAACGCTTAGGTGTGGGGATGTTTGATAAAGGTCTAAATATTCGTATTTTATACGTAATTGTGTGAGTTATTTTATTATCTTTTTAATGAGCTGATGCCTCTTTTTGGTCTAAATCTCTTTATTTTGTGTTGTAGGCCATGAATAAGCCAAAATGAGCCCAAGAACATATTTATGAAGAAATCGACACCAAATACGCCGTTTTTGGGCCTCGCTACTGTAGAAGGATTGCTGTAGCTAAAAACTGTAGCAGGCACTGTAGCAGGTGCTGTAGCATCCCCGAGATAAAATTTCTAGGAAAGTCTCTGGGTGCCTTACGGGCAACCTTACGCCCGTAAGGACACACGAAATTTCCCTTTTTAAGGGGCATTATGGCATCTTGAAAGGGGACTTTTGGCCACCATTCTCCACCATGTTCACCTAGGGCTTCAAGGCAAGTGGAGAAGGCAGATCTGAGGAGGAAATCACGGGGAGAAGAGGTTGTGCTATCAAGGAGAAGATCTAGGAGCTTGCTGGCGCGGATCCGACAACTTCTCATCACCACCTTCTAGTCTTCATCTTAGGGGAGTTTGCTATGAGCTTTGTATTGTATTTATTGTATTCCTTGCTTTCTCCTTTGTTGATGATGAACTAGACTCCCAAGGTCGCCGGGCATCCGTTGAACCTTGGGATGAACTTGCTTTGTATGGATGCTTTAGATTTACATTTATGGTATTTGGTGTGTTTTGTGGTTCATGCTTGATGTACTTTGATGCATTGGTATGCATGAGAACTCTGTGTATCGATTTCTAGGTTATAATAGGTTGCGTGACCATCGCCCTAGTTTTATACTCCCAAACTTGGAAGGCATACATGTACAAATACGCCGTGACCATCGGGTATTTTGTACCCCTCCGGTATTAGGGTTGTGCCTAGTTTGTGCTTCAACCCTAATTTGAGAATCTCGTGCCTTTAATGCAATCGTAGGAGGATTTTGGCGGAATGAAGTCCGTATCAATACTCGTACTGGATTAGGGACCAACTGCCGTGACCATCGGGTTGGCCTACCTTAGGATTCTCCTGGCCAAGAATCACCAGTACCTGTGTAATTCTAGCTTTCTACTAGGTTTAGTAATCCCGAGTGGAATCTAGCTCGGGACCTCGTACTTTCATTGCTAATTGCCTCATTGATATGCTTATTTGGTGTGCCTTAGTCCAACATGTTTATAGTTATCTTTGTTAGTTTTCTTATCTTGTTTTAATTTTCTATCTTAGTTAGACTAGACAGTGCCGTCTAGGGGGAAGTGATAGCAGCTCTTGGGACCCCAGGGAATACGACCCTCTAACGTGTGCGTGAGAGGTATTACTTGACGACCCGTGCGCTTTCGTAGAATCATCATGAACTACGTATACTTTCATGCGCTAATTGAATAAAACAGTTGCCCTTTGATGTGCTTATCTTGTTTTTCTTAATTCAGGGCATCCATGGACTAGTTGCGTTGTGAGGAGCGTTTACAACTAGAAAATGGAGGCCAAGGAGCGAAGAAACGAATGATAAACGAGCTCCGGAGGGCACCCAAGCGTTCCTACGCAACCCAAGCCCTGTTAGGGCCTGTGTGCGGGCTGTACACAGGCGGCACAACCCTGGCAGAAGGATGTGCGGGCCACACACAGGCCGCACACTGGTCGAGTATTAACGCCGGTTAGGGCCTTCTTTTTTGGGGACTTTTGCCACCGACGCCTCCAAACACCCCTACGCTCAAAGCTTCATCAAAGGAAGTCGTTTTAGAGTGAAATCAAGGGAGAGAAGACGGTGGGACTTAAGGATCATCATCCTAGAGCTTGCCGACGCGGATTCGGCAAGTGTCTTCATCAACCCTAGTCGACACTGTCAAGAGGGAGTTTGGGTTTTCTTGTTGATGTATTCTGATTTGTACAAACTTCCCTTGTTATTCATGTCGAACTAAAGCTCCCAAGGCCGCCGGGCAACCGGTGAACCTTGGGAGGAATACTTGTATTGGATGCTATGCTTTTAATTCAATGAATGGATGGTGTGGAATTTGGTTTCATACATTGTGTGCTTAATTATAGTGATTTGCATGAGAACTCTGCATTTCATTTTATCGAATGTGCTTGGTTGTGCGAGGTGGGCTCTTTTATTAGATCCACATAGTATGAAGAGGGACTCATTGTACCGGTACATCGGAGGTTCCGGGTGCCGGTAGCCACCCGTAGGTTGTAGAGTTCATCTTAGCGAAATGGCTTGTAGATAACTCCAACCAAAGCTCCTTAATCCCAATGACATCGTGTGAGTATCCTTTAGATAAAGGAACTTGTACTTGATTAGGGCTACAATACGGAGGTTCCGGGGTAGTCGACTTCCGAGCCTAGAAGGACCAAAACAATACTCCATGCATGCATTACCTATTTTTATAGCATCCTTGCTTGTATTTCTCCAGGGGGAATCCTCGCCTGGAGCCTTGTTTTCTCTATTTGATTTCTCGTCGTTGTGCGCAACTTGGCATTGATTAAAGTTTCTATCATTAGTTTAAATTTCATTTCATTACAACAACCTCTGTTTTGATTCGGCTAAACAATTGTCGAAGAGGAAGTAATAGTGGATCTCGAGATCCTAGGGAATATGACTGATTGACACAACGTGTGAACACCCGCAAGCGCACGGGGTCGTCAAGTAATAAACCACTCGTGCACGAACGAGTGGGTCGTATTCCCGAGGGGCCGGAGGAGCTACTTTACTCACTTCTTACTTGTTGTTTAGCTCACAGATTCGATTTCAAGAGAATAAACAGGAAAGTGAAGAAATAACAACAAGAGAAATTGTCTAAATAAATGCGATGAAATTAAAAGACGGGAGATGCTCAATGATGGAAAACGGTCATGGATGAGGGTCCCTAAAGGGGCTACTCAAGGGAGCAGGATATTTGAGAAATTAAGCATGTGGATAGTTGGACCGAGAAAACCTAAACTTAGGTCAACCCGATGGTCACGGCAATTGACCCCTAACCCGGTACAAGAGTTGAATAAGGAATTTCTTCCACTCAACCTCTCACACGGTTGCAAGGAGAAGGATGGTTTTCTCAAATTAGGGTGGAAACACTAGTTAGTTTTCAACCATAGAAATGGAGGGGTAGAAATACCCGATGGTCACGGCGTATAGTGATCCCGCAAGAGCACGGGGTCGTCAAGTAATAAACCATTCGCGCAAGAACGAGTGGGTCGTATTCCCAAGGGCCCGAGAATCTATTCTTACTTCCTTTTTTGCAATGTTGTCTAGCCGATCAAACTTGAGATTTGGAATGAGAAAGTAAAGAAGTAAAACAAAAGCAATTAAACTACTAAATACCAAGGGCGTTAAACGGGAGGAAAATCAGGGTAAGAAGATGGTCACGGATGAGAATCCCCTCGGGGTTACTAAAGTGCGAAGGATGTTGGATTAACATGCAAGTGGCTTGATGGACCGAGAAAACCCTAGATTAGGTCAACCCGATGGTCACGGCAATTGACCCCTAATCCGGTACGAGTATTGAATACGGGCTCTACCCATACAATTCCTCCTACGATTGCAAAGGGCAAGATGGTTTTCTCAAGCTAAGGTTGTGATGCGCCTCCGCAACAACACAACAGGGTGATGTGTGTCAACCCCTTGCGTTACCGCAAGTGCACGGGTCGTCAAGTAATAAAAGTGGACCCAAAGGGTCGGGTTGTCGAACCACAGGGAACAGAAGTACTAGTAATAGCCCCTCTTTTGTTATATAGCCTAATGAGTGTAGTGTGTGATGATCTAATGGCCAACACTAAGAGTGTCACCATAAGTCCCGGCGGAGAATTCACTCAACGCCTCACACCACATATGACTGTTTAAAACTCTAGGGATCCCAAAGATATAACCAATTCCTAAAAGTAGATCTAACACTGCCTCCAGATGAAAGATCCCTAACCCCCTACGAGGTCCCGGCGGAAAATTCTCTCGACGCCTCACACCACATATGGTTGCTTGACACTTAGGGAATATGGAGATAGGAAATATCTGTCGGAAGGGAAAGGGGATACTCCGCTATCTCACCCCTCACCCTCTCGACCCTCTTTACTCTTGGTAATTCTAAATCTAGCGGTGATCTCTCTCTTCACTAGATTGAATAAAACATGCAAGGCAATTAATAATGAAATCAAAAGCACAAACAAGCATTAAGAACTCAAGAGTAAACCTCAAACTGATAAATTCGAATAGAAACACAATGTAAATCTAATGAAAATAAGAGTCCTAGGGTTTACATGTCCGAATACCCTCTAGGGGTTTAGCTCTCCATGGAGCGAGTCACAAAACAAATAATAAATTTGGAATAAAGTTCCAAAGACATAAAGAATAACCCCCTTAAATCCGTGATGATGGTCTTGATGGGTAGTTTCCCCGTCTGGATTGAATCCACTCTGAAGCTAGGTCGCCGATGGCTTCCTTGATGCTATGACGGAGGAGGAATCGATCCAAGTTGGTGAGAAAAGCTTCCCAAAGCCGCAAAGAACTCCTCCCAAGCCCTAGCCGCGGTGTCTCTCGAAAGTGGCCGAAAAGATCCCTAAAAATTATCACAAGGCGGCTTTTATAATTTGAATTCGGGGCTTTACGCGGGCATCCACACGCCCGTGTGGAGATTCCACACGGGCGTGTGAAGTACGGTTGCTACCTGAAGCTGCTGCGGCAAAAATGCTACATTGATCCCCCCCCGAAGTCTTCCTTGGAGTCCACACAGTCAGGCACACGCTCGTGTGGTAGGGTGTGTGGCTTTCTATGCTTTGAAATCCTCAAGAACCTTCTTCTGCTTTGTACGGAAGCTGGGACATGGGCGTACTACTGCCTTTGTGCCCTTTCGGTTTGTGTAATGACTTGTACTCCTCCGAAAGTTGGCAACACCCCCATGCATATGAACACAGCTTCTGATTGTGGCCTTGAAATATGTCATCACACCCTATCTTTGCTTCTTCCTGTACGTCATGTCTGGAAAGCCCTGTTTGCACAAAAGAACACAAAACACACCTTGTTAATGCTAAAACCTGATAAAAGTGATGCTCAATGCATATAAACTGATATTATAAAATATATATAATCAAGCACTTATCAGGTTGAATCACACATGAGTAATTAACCCTAGAATTGGAGGGGTACAAATACCCGATGGTCACGGCATATTTGTACGTATCTCCCTTCCAAGCTTGGTGAGTCTAACACTAGGGCAATGGTCATGCAACCTAGTATTGGCTAAGTATGGATACACAGAGTTCTCATGCAACCCAAGCATTCAAAAACACCAAACATGAATCACAAACAAGCTAACAAGCATGAATTAAACCAAATCATCCAAACATCACAAGTTCACTGATGGTCGCCGCGCGCATCGCTAGAAAGCGGGCACGTGGCTCCCCGGCCTTAATGGAGCCTGGTGTCAAGCCCTGGAACCATCTGTAGGCTGCCCCTCGAAGACTGAAAGGGAACAACCTCAACTTGGCTGCATCATCTGATAAGCCATTGATCTTGAAGGTCGAGCAAATCTGCAAGAAGCGTGATAGATGCTCGTTTGGATCCTCATCTGCCAACCCATCGAACTGCACGGAATTCTCTATCATGCCGATGGGTCTTGCGAAGTCAAAGTTGTTTGCGGCTGCGGTGGGCATCTGTATACATGATTCCTCCCCTGTAAACTGTGGTCGTTCATAATCAGAAAGTGTCCTCCTCTGTTCTGCCATACAGTTTGATGTTCCTTCTTCAGTAGGCAGAGGATCAACCGATGCTTCCACGGGACAGCTAGAGGAGCTCAATGCTTCCCTCAACCTCCTGCGCAAAGTTCTCTCGATCTCTTCGTAAACTTCGATATCACCAGTGGGGTTGCCACGGGTCATAAAATCTCCCAAGC
Organism: Dioscorea dumetorum; assembly: GCA_902712375.1. Lineage (NCBI taxonomy): Eukaryota > Viridiplantae > Streptophyta > Magnoliopsida > Dioscoreales > Dioscoreaceae > Dioscorea > Dioscorea dumetorum. The sequence goes on from CACTHL010000222.1 coordinate 3,042,940, forward strand.
TACAAGGAAGTGAACACTAGTCAGTGGATACGATAAGCAAACAAATATACAATATAAACTCGAGTTCCACTGATAAAACAAATAACATCCAAGAAAGAGAATAAAAGGTAAAAAAAATAAAATGCAACAAAAGAGTGAAGACACAAAAGAAAAAGGAATTGACTAAGCTAATATCTAAGAGTTTTCCTAATGTTCTCGGAGCTTCTCCGGCAACGGCGCCAAAAACTTGTTGGTCGCCGCGCGCGTCGCTAGAAAGCGGGCACGTGGCTCCCAGGACGCAAGTGCACGGGTCGTTAAGTAATACCTCTTGTGCGGGCACAAGAGGGTCGTATTCCCTGGGGTCCCGAAATCCACTATTACTTCCTCTTCGACAATTGTTTAGCCGAATCGAAACAGAGGTTGTTGTAATGAAATGAAATTTAAACTAACGATAGAAACTTTAAACAATGACAAGTTGCGCACAACGACGAAAAATCAAATAGAGAAGACAAGGCTCCGGGCGAGGATTCCCCCGGGAATAATACAAGCAAGGATGCTATAAAAACGGGTAATGCATGCATGGAGTATTGTTTTTGTCCGCCTAGGCTCGGAAGTCGACTACCCAGGAACCTCCGTGGTGTAGCCCTAATCTAGTACAAGCTCCTTTATCCAAAGGATACTCACGCGATGTCATTGGACTAAGGAGCCTTGGTTGGAGTTATCTATAAGCAATTTCGCTAAGATGAACTCTACAACCTACGGGAGGCTACCGGCACCCGGAACCTCCGGTGTACCGGTATAATGAGTCCCTCTTCATACTATGTGGATCTAATGCAAGAGCGCACCTCGCACAACCAAGCACATTCGATAAAATCAAATGCCGAGTTCTCATGCAAATCACTACAATTAAGCACACAATGTATGAAACCAAATTCCACACCATCCATTCATTGAATTAAAAGCATAGCATCCAATCCAATTATTCCTCCCAAGGTTCACCGGTTGCCCGGCGGCCTTGGGAGGTTTAGTTCGACATGAATAACAAGGGAGGTTTGCACAAATAAGAATTGATCAACAAGAAAACTCAAAACTCCCTCTTGACCGTGTCGACTAGGGTTGATGAAGACACTTGCCGAATCCGCGTCGGCAAGTGCTAGGATGATGATCTTCAAGTCCCACCGCCTTCTCCCCCTCGATTTCACTCCAAAACGACCTCCTTTGATGATGCTTTGAGCGTCGGGGTGTTCGGAGGCGTCGGTGGCAAAAGTCCTCCAAGAAAAACCCTACTCGGGCTTAAATACCCCGACCAATGTGGGGCCTGTGTGCGGGCCGCACATATGGCCGCACACTGGTGTGCGGCCGCACACCAGACCGCACACCGTTCTGCCAGGGTTGTGCGGCCTGCGTACAGCCCGCACACAGGCCCTAAAAGAGCTTGGGTTGTCTAGGAAGGCTTAGGCGCCGTCCGGAGCTCGTTTATCCTTCGTTTCTTCGCTCATCGGCCTCGATTTTCTAGGTGTAAACGCTCCTCACAACGCAACTAGTCCATGGATGCCCTGAATTAAGAAAAACAAGAAAAACACATCAAAGGGCAACTGTTTTATTCAATTAATGCATGAAAGTATAAGTATTTCACCATTACAAAACGGTGTATTTAGACACTTATCATTCACCCCAAGGTTCACCCACTTCCGGTGACCTTGGGGTTTTAGTTGCTCATAGTCTCAAAATACATGGATGAAAGCATGAAAACAACTAAACTAAACATAAAAGACCTCCCTCCAAAGATACAAGTCGAAGAAGCTTCCAAAGACGCCACTCAAAGGGGTGGCTTCCCGTCGTCTTCAAACTCCAAATTTGAAGACCTAGAAGTAGATCCCGCTCAAGATCGCGCTCACCTCGCCGATTCCTCCGTGGAAATGCCCTCCAAGCTCTCCTTCTTGGTCAGATTTGGAAGTGAGGGTGTGGAGCTCCAAGAAGAGGCAAAAGTCCTATCTTTAGAATGCCCTAAAATCCTTTAAAAGGGTGAAAGTCGCGTCTCCTCACGGGCTGCCTCACGGCCGTGAGGCACTCAGAAAGTTTCGTAGAAAATTTCACCTCGGGTGCTACAGTACCCTGCTACAGTATTCCTACAGTGAAGAAGCCCAAAAACGTTGTATTTGGTGTCGATTTCTTCCTAAATACGTTCTTGAGCTCATTTTGGCTTATTTAGGGTCTGCAACATCAAATAAAGTGATTTAGACCATAAAAAGGGCATCGACTCATCAAAAAAATAATAAAATAATACAAATGAATACGTATAAAATACGTATATTTAGACGTTTATCAAACATCCCCACACCTAAGCGTTTGCTTGTCCCCAAGCAAACAAACATGAAGAACAGGGGCAAGACGATAAACGGCTAAATATACGACCTCAAGCTCAACTGTACAGGACTCCACAAGCACAAATGGACATAAATCAAGAAGTGAGTTGTTCAATGTATAGTCAAGTAATATTAGCTCTGTTTCATCCAAAGTGTTCCTCTGTGTGTGTGCTGACTCCCACCTTGACCTCCGCACCCTGGATTATCCAGGATGTTTGTTCACCTCACTCAAATTGAAATTAGTGTTAGGAGTGCCAAAGAAAAATTCTCTCAATAGTCAGTTAAAAATCTTTTGGTCCCCAAACGAAACTTTAACATTAAGTAAAGGTAAAACATGTTTCAAGCGCCAAATAAGCCAAGAAAGTTTTTTTTTCTTCCAGTCCGCCTAACATAGACTGCACAAAAATCTTTCAGAAGGATGCACATGCTGGCCAGGCACAAGAGCCACCCAACTTACTTGACTACAGATCTACATATACGCATTCATGCTTTTACAAGCAGAGGAATACTGACATAGACTCCTTTTTTTTCAGCAAATAAATACATCCTATCTCAAGACGCCTGATCAACCACCTGCTAAAAACCTCACTTAAAAACCTCATTTAGGGTTAAAGCAAAAATAGGAGACTCAAAAATTTTTAAAAGACTATTGAAAGAGGAATTTGGCATCCTAACACAAAATCAATAAGATGGGTTAGAGTGTCAGAAGTGGAAGTTAGAGTGAGCAGGTATCAATGTGTACTAAAGATGAAACAGAACTACATTCAAGTACATATAAATTAGAACTCACTACTCTCATTCTACCAAGCTAGGAAATCCTTCACAATAAAATCATAGCTATCATAGGTGAGTCAAGCATGCATTAAAATAAAATACTCCATCTCCACAGCTAAAGCTGTACATTGTCCACAGTGTACATAAGTCAGCTGCATAGGGTGGGAAATAAATACAAAACAAAAATTTAAAGATGGAGTAAGAAACTTCCCCAATTCGTCAATGAAGTGTAAGACATGTGCGTATGGACTTGGGGTAAACTATGTGGTGAGGGCCTGGAGTGTGGAATAGCTGTATCATCATCCTGAAATCACAACAAAAGCTGATCACAACTCCAGAGGCAAAAATAATAAAGGAAGAGCGCATACAAAAATAGTTCACAAACACCCAAAATAAAGTTTAGCAGAGCAGGAGCCCTGACTAACTTAAAAGTACAACATACAACAAAAGAAAATGAAAACAAGCAAGCTCAAAGCAAAGAACAAAAAAAAAAACAAAATGGTGGTAGTGTCCTGGGGCCTAGGGGCCCTGTCTCTGTGTCCTCTTTCAAACGCCTGCTGCTGCTGGTAAACCTCAGGTGGGTTCTTCAATGAATAATAACTTGTTCTACCCATCATGGGAAATAAGATGCAAAACAGCTTCATCAAGCTCAAGGTTCTCAATACATCCCAACCAATTTTTCCAATGGTTCCAAATGTCATACTTGACAAAAGTGTGAATCATGTCTTATGATCGTTTTTTCAAAACCTTGATTTGTTGTGGGTTGGGGTATGATCTCTCCGTGTCCTCTTATGAGCAATTTTCTTGGTCCTCATACCTACAAGATCAAGGGGACACCATTAAACCAAATTATAGACAAAATAGAGCTTAAAAGAATGAAAGTTCATGAGGAAAGCTCAGTGCTACAGTAAATCCGAGACCATTTTGCAAGAGTTTTGCTTGAAAAAGTAGCCAAAAATTTTTACAATCATACCAAATCATACTTAAGATGCTCTTGCAACAAAAGAGAACAAAATCCAAGCAATAAACACACCACAAACCCAAGAAAAATCAAGCCCTCAAGTGAAAGAAAATTTACCTAACAATAGAATATGTGGAGCAATCTCTTTGCAAAATCCGGCCAAAGGAGTGTTTTTTCTTCGAAATTTCTTCACCAAATTAGATGAGGGGACGAGGAGAGGGATTTAGAGCAGAAAAAATGAGGAAACTCGGTGGAGAATGGAGGGGGAAATGAGAGAAAGGTTGGAGAAGAAGAATGGACAAAAGAGGCTTGAAAAGGGACCCTTTGAAGACCCAACCCGTGAGAATTCCTTGGATGGCTCACGGGTGAGCCCACACCCGTGAGCTCACCCGTGAGCTTTCCCTGAATTCTTCAGGGGCGAGTTCATTGGCCATAAACGGCCAAAATCTGAATTTTTTTCAACTTAACCTCTTCCAAACCCTCAAAAACGTTTAAAACAATGACAAATAAAGCATGGAAACACTCAAAACATGATTTTCATGGCATCTAATATACAAATCACTCAAGGAAACACAAGATCATGCAAAGAGAATTGGACAAAAATGATGAACAAAACCACCACAACAAGAAAAGCAACTCGAAAACTAACACAGCAAAAATACGGAAAAAAAATAACACACTAAGCAATCAAACAACTAGAAAAAAAAGCAATGCAACAAATTTAAGAGCTTGGGTTGCCTCCCAAGAAGCGCTTGTTTAAAGTCGTTAGCTCGACTCTTCTTACCTCGAATCATGGTGGGACAAAGGGTGGAGAATTACCTCCATTTCTTGACGCGGCATTGTTACCGGCAAAGTAATGCTTGAGACGGTGACCATTGACCTTGAATGTTCCATCCTGAGGGTGAGTTATTTCGATGGCACCATGAGGGAAAACTTGTATGACAGTGTATGGCCCATGCCATCTTGATTTCAATTTCCCTGGGAATAATCTCAATCTAGCATTGAACAATAAAACTTGATCCCCTTTTTGAAAATATTTAGCTCGTTTAATGTGGCGATCATGATACTCCTTCGTTTTCTCCTTGTATCGCACCGAGGTTTCATATGCCAAAGTTCGCCATTCGTCTAATTAATTTAGTTGAAACTTCCTCTTATGGCCCCTAAGGTGAGGATCGAAGTTGAGTTGCTTAATGGCCCAGTAAGCTCTGTGCTCCAATTCAACTGGTAAGTGGCAAGCTTTTCCATAAACCAATCTGTAGGGTGTTGACCCGATAGGTGTCTTGTATGCCGTCCTATATGCCCACAGCGCATCGTCCAGCTGTTCTGCTAAGATCCGCTTTAACTCCCTATTCGATACCTCAACCTGCCCACTGGTTTGAGGATGATACGCAGTCGACATGCTATGAGATACCCTGTACCGTTTTAGAACTTTCTCAAATTGAGAGTTGCAGAAATGGGTGCCTCGATCACTTATGATCACCCTGGGTGTGCCAAACCGGGAGAATAACTTCTTTAGAAATTTCACCACCACCCTAGCATCACAAGACGGAAGAGCCTGTGCTTCCACCCATTTTGAGACATAATCTACCGCCACCAAAATGTACTTGTTACCTTGGGAGCTAGGGAATGGGCCCATGAAATCGATTCCCCAGACATCAAACACCTCACAAGCTTGATTCCATGATTGCGGCATTTCTTCTCTTTTTGAGATATTGCCGGTTCTTTGACACCTGTCACACTGTTGTACCAGTGCTTGTGCATCCTGAAACATAGTGGGCCAGTAGAATCCCGAGTCAAGAACCTTCTTCGTTGTTATGCTCCCGCTATAGTGGCCTCCTGTCGGCCCTGAGTGGCAATGTATAAGATATCGTACCCTTCTTCTGTTGAAACACATCTCCTGACGATTTGATCAGCACACATCCTCAATAGGTACGGGTCTTCCCATATGTAGTGCTTTAGATCGGCGAAGAATTTTTTTCTCTGCTGATATGTGAGCTGCTTTGGGAATATTTTTGCTGCCAAGTAATTTGCCATATCTGCAAACCACGGAGTCTCATCTTCTTCAATCACCTGAATACTGCACAACTGTTCTCCAGGGAATGAATCATTAATCTCATCCTTTTGCAAAGTATTTTCCATAGGTTCCTCAAGGCGTGAGAGATGATCAGCAGCTAAGTTCTCTGCCCCCTTTTTATCCTTTATTTCTAGATCAAACTCTTGCAGCAGTAAGACCCATCGGATTAGACGAGGCTTTGCATCTGACTTGTTAAGTAAATATTTTAGGGCAGAATGATCTGTGTACACAATCACCTTTGATAACACCAAATATGATCAGAATTTGTCAAATGCAAAGACAACAGCGAGCATTTCTTTTTCGGTGGTGGTGTAGTTTTCTTAGGCATCGTTCAGGGTTTTGCTTGCATAGTAGATGGGGTGGAAGTGATTGTTTCGCCGCTGGCCAAGCACGACTCCCACAGCATAGTCACTCGCATCATACATTAATTCGAATGGCAGATTCCAGTCTGGAGAAACCATAATTGGTGCTTCTATAAGCTTTTTCTTCAAGGAAAGGAAGGCTTTCATACAGTCTTCATCGAACTCAAAAGGGGCATCCTTGTCGAGTAGCTTCGTCAACGGTCGGGCAATCGAAGAGAAATCTTTCACAAACCTCCTGTAAAACCTCGCATGGCCCAGGAAACGTCTGATTTGTCACGCCCCGACCCTCGGGTCCCGGTCCATGGCACTACCACCACGACAACCCAGGGGAGGTCAACACCCGCCTCAACCCCAGGTTGCCGTAAGGCTAGCCTGTTACCTGTACAATATTAACATTACCACAATAATACTCTAAATCTAAGATATTCAACCACAACCCTGTACAAGATCAACAGACTCACACATATATGTACATATATCCCTGGAAATCACAACATCAATGATCATGGACACAATCATAGTTTTTCCCCAAACACTGGGTGTAAACTCATACAACCTAAGGTCCTGTCTGAACCAATCAAGATTATACAAGACTAAAATGGAAATACGAAAATATAGGTCCTAGTGGATCCATCTTATGCATGACAACAATGTTTATGAATCATACTGATCGACACAGAATGTCAACACCCGCAAGCGCACGGGGTCGTCAAGTAATAAACCACTCGTGCACGCACGAGTGGGTCGTATTCCCAAGGGGCCCGAGGAGCTACCTTACTCACTTTTCACTTGCTGTTTAGCTCACCGATTCCATTTTTTTTAGAGAATAACTAAGAAAGAAAACAAATAGCAACAAGGGAAATTTTCTTAATAAATACGTTTGAATCAAAACTCGGGAGATGCTCAGCGATGGAAAACGGTCACGGATGAGGATCCCCAAGGGGGCTACTCAAGTGAGTAGGATATTTGAGAAATTAAGTATGTGGCTAGTTGGACCGAGAAAACCTAAGCTTAGGTCAACCCGATGGTCACGGCAATTGACCCCTAACCCGGTACAAGTGTTGAATAAGGAATTTCTTCCACACAACCTCTCACACAGTTGCAAGGAGAATAATGGTTTTCTCAAGTTAGGGTGGAAACACTAATTAGTTTTCAACCCTAGAAATGGAGGGGTACAAATACCCGATGATCACGGCGTATTTATACAGTAATCCCTTCCAAGTTTGGTAGAGTCTAGCACTAAGGCAATGGTCATGCTACAAAGTGCTACCAAGCATTTGATACAACAATTAAGCACATGTACCAAAACAATTAAGAATACCAGACAAGGATCACAACAAGCCAATCATACAATAAATAGCTCAAATAATCCAAAAGGGTTTAGTTGTTCATATCCAATAAATCCACAACACAAACCATGCAAATAACCAAAATAAACATGAGGAACACTCCCTCAAATGGTGAAGGTCGAATGCCGCTTGGATCCCCGGAGAAAACCTTCCGAAGACGCCACTCGAAGGGGTGGCTTCCCGTTGTCTTCAACCTCCAAACAATGAAGCTTTTGAAGTAGATCCTCCAAGATCTTGCTCTCTTCTCCTTAGAAAACCCGAATTTCCTCTCCTTTTGCCCTCCAAAATGGTGTAGAAATAATGCTCAAACCCTAGCCTTTTTTTCCAAAAAACCTCTCTCCAAGAAGATGCAAAAGTCCTCTTCAAAATGCCCTAGATCGGCCTTTAAACCCCAAATCCCGATGGGTAAACGGGTCAGTATACTGCCGGTATGCTGACCCCTCGGGATTTCTACTTTTCTGCCAAGAAGTCCGCGATGAGCTACAGTAACTGCTACAGTGACTGCTACGTTACCGTGCTACAGTGTCCCCGTCTCGAAAACGCTATTTTGATGTCGAAATCGCTCCCCATCTCGTCGTCGAGTCCCCAGGGCTTCTGGCTGGCCTGAAATACAAAAATAAAGCAATTTAGATCTAAAAGGGCATAGATTCAACAAAAAGATATGAAAATAATACACAACAAATACATGTAAAATACGTACTTTTAGACGTTTATCAAACATCCCCACACCTAAGCGTTTGCTTGTCCCCAAGCAAACAAACATGAAGAACAAGGGAAAGAAGATAAACGGCTAAAAACACGACCTCAGGCTCAAAAGTAAAGAACTCCACAAGCACAATTGGACAGAAATCAAGAAGTGAGCTGCTCAAAACTAATAGCTCTGGTTCATCCACAGTACCCTATGTGTGTGTGTGCTGACTCTCACCTTGACCTCCACACCCCGGATTACCCCAGGATGACCATTCACCCCACACAAAATGAAGATGGCATTAGAGTGCTAAAGACTTCCTCAATGCCCAGTTAAAGTCCTTTGGTTCCTAAATACAACTCCAACTCTTAAGTGACCATAAAACAGGCTCTAGGGATCAAAATGGAAACTTCATTTATTTCACTCACAAAAATATACAAATTCTCTTTTTTCTGGGTCCGCCTAACATAGACTGCACAAAAATCTTTCAGATGGATGCACATGCTGGCCAAGCACAAGAGTCACCTTCTTAAACAATTACAATCTACATATACGCATTCATGCTTAAAAGCAGAGGAATACTGACATAGACCCCAATTTTTTTTTTTTTTTTTTCGATCCCTGATAAACTACCTGCTAAAAACTTCACTTAGGTTGGAGAAAACAATAAAGGAATTTAAAAGCTTTTAAAAGTGCATTGAAGAAAGAATTTAACAAATTAATGCCAAAGTCACTAAGATGGGTTGGATAGAGTGTACAAGGTGAGAGTGATCGTGAGTATGTATACAGGTGCACTAAAGATGAAACAGAGCTACATTAAAGTACAAGTACTGTACAGCTCACTACTATCATCCTACCAAGCTAGGAAATCCTTTAACAACACAAACATAGCCATCATAGGTAACAAGCATGCATAAATGCAAAATACCCTAAGTAAATAACCATCCCCACACCTAAAGTTGTACATTGTCCTCAATGTACCTAAGTCAGCAGAATAATGTGGGGGATGTGAATGATAACCGAAAAATGGGGGTGAAGAAACTTCCCTGATTCCTTGATGTGGTTCTCAGTTGTTCCACTTGGATCAGGAGTATTTCACCTAAGGAGGGTGACACAAGTAAAGCTCCCAAAATTAATAATCCTGAAAAGAACAAGGAGCTTATCATCATTCAAAGTTTTTCAGGAGGAAAAAGAAATAAAGTAAGGAAAAGATAGCTCCAACATAAAAAACACAAGAGTTTAGTAGGGAGTGAGCCCTAGCTAACTCAAAAGTACAAGTTTTAACAACAAACAACAAAGCACAACAGAAAGAAAATAAACAAGGTCTTGTCATGGGTCTAAAGTGATGATGCGGCGCAAGTAGTGCTCAAAGCTTCCCAAAGTGCTCAAAGCTTCCCAATCGATCTTCCCCACCGTGCCGAACCCTTTTCGTGATAAGAGTGCGTAGCGCGTCTTGTGTTATTCCTTGGAAAATTGAGGTTCATGGACGGGAGGCGAAGGTTCCCGCCTAGGTCTCTTGGAAGCTAGTTTCTTGATTGGCATCCTATAAAAATAAAATAGAGATTAACCAACTAAATTACAAGCAAAATAAGCACCAAAAAATGAGGAAATCCAAGAAAATGTGCATTGCTACAGTAATTCCGGAAAAAATTTTCAAGAATTTTGCTTGTAGGAGTAGCCAAAAAATTTTACAAACTATGAAAAATGCCTTGATAAATCTTAAACATTCACCCAACAACAATATTCCAACAATTTCCAACAAATTTCAGCCATAAAAGTAAGGAAAAATCAAAGTTTTTGAGTGAGTGTCAAACTTGTGCCATAGGGTAAAATGAGTAGATCCAAATGGTAAATCCGTCCAAAAGGTTGCTCAAACTCCAAATTTTTGTCACCAAGATGGAAAAGAGGAGGAGGAGAGCAAACTAGAGCAAAAAAAATGAGTAAAAACGGTGGAGAAATGAGGGAGAAAAGGTTGGAAGAATGGGGAAGAGAATGAATAGTGTGAAATCCCCAAAACCCCTTTTAAAACCTAAGTTCGGGTGGTCTTGCCGACCATCCTTACGGCCGTAAGGATGGTCGGCAAGAACCTCGGGATGGTTCTTGCCGGCCATCCTTACGGCCGTAAGGATGGTCGGCAAGACCCAATTTTTGCACCGGTTCTTTCTCCACACTTCGCACGCGTCAACCCTCGATGAAACCTTGAAAAATATGGCCGGAAACAACATTTAAACACTCAAAACATCAACATGAATGCATCTAGAGCAAGAATTCTTCAAAAACCTCATGACAAACAAGTTAACAAAAAGGCGAAAGAAACAAGAAAAACGACGAAAAGCAAAACAACACAAGAACTACTACTAAAAACATAAGCAAAACAAGACAACACGAATAATAAAAAGAAATACGGGAAATGAAATGAACTTGGGTTGCCTCCCAAGGAGCGCTTCTTTAACGTCATTAGCTTGACTTGCATTACCTCAAAATTTTCATGGTGGGACAAATGGAGGAAAGTTACCTCCAACTTTTGACAAGTAGTTGTTACCCGGGAAATTTAATGAAAGGCATGAGAAAATTCCAAATTTACCTTGGCCCTTAAAGAACAAAAGATCTACCTCCTCGGGTGGCAATGTGGAAACCTTTGCACTTACTTTTGATCTCTCATGCTTGTACCTCCACACCTTCTTTTCATTTTTCTTCTTTTTGCCATGGGATGGCAAGATGCTCTCCAATTGAGTCACATGATAAGTTGGTGGAGAGGGGGTCTCTTCTTCAATTTCCTCGTTCTCAAATCTTCTAAATATTCAACCAAAGGGTTCATGGCGAGGACTTCCTATACACAATCGGTAACAATTAAATCTGTTGTATCCGCGAAATATAAAGTGTCATCGTGATCAAGGGAGTGTTTCATTGCTTGAGGAAGGGTGAAGACCACTTGCTCGTCTCCAACTCTCAAGGTCATTTTTCCCTCCTTCACATCTATCAATGCACCAGAAGTGTTGAGGAACGGCCGGCCAAGAATTAGGGGGACCTCGACATCGTCATCCACATCCAGTATCACGAAATCCACTGGTATAATAAGCTTGTCCACCCTAACAAGAACATCTTCCACAACCCCACGCGGTCGTCGCACGGATCGATCAGCTAGTTGTAAAGTCATCCGCGTAGGTCTCAAATCTTCCAAGCCCAATTTCAGGAACAAGTTGTATGGCATAACATTAATACTGGCCCCTGAGTTGGCCAATGCACTTTCTTGCATTCCATTTCCTAACACACAAGGAATGATGAAGCTACCAGGATCTGTCAGTTTTTTTGGCAATTTTCTCTGAATTATAGCTGAACAATTTTCAGTAAGCGTCACCGTATCCAAGTCTTCCAGCTTTCTCTTGTTGGTGAGGAGGTCCTTCATGAACTTGGCGTACTTAGGCATTTGGGAGAGAGCTTCAACAAGGGGGATGTTCACATGAAGTTGTTTAAAGATATTGAGAAATTTCTTGAATTGAGCCTCATCCTTGTCTTGCTTAAGCCTAGATGGGTACGGCACAGATGGTCTAAACTCAGGGACCTTTGATGTTGGAGAGTGGTTATGAATTTCAGTTTGCTTCTTTCTACTCCCTTCAATTTCATTCTCGGTTGCATTGGGGTCTTCCCGGACGGCTACCCCATCATTAGAAGCACTTGGGATCCCTTTTTCCCTTGCTTCCAACTGTTTACCACTTCTCAAAGTAACAGCTTTCAATTGTTCCCTTGGGTTGCTTTCGGTATTGCTTGGCAAACTCCCCGAGGGTCGTTCAGATTGTCCACGAGCAAGCTGTCCCACTTGGTTCTCAAGAGATTGAATGGATGCTTGAACATTTCTCAATATGGTGCCAAATTCATCCATTTTCTTTTCATTATTCACGAAGCGTGCCTCCGTGCTAATCATGAATCGGCTAAAACATCCTCTCGTAGAATATTTCTTCTCTTTGGGGGAGGAGCTTGGTATTGGCTTCCCTGAGATGGTGGAGGTCTGTATTGAGATTGGCCTTGAGTCCAAGAAGGATTTGAAGAGCCCCTCCATCCATAATTGTAATTGTTGCCAAACTGATTCCCTGGTCCTCTTGGTCCACCCCCAACATAATCCACTGTTTCCATCAGCGGTGATGGGGCAACAACAATAGGGCATTGTGATGTTGCATGCCCTGCCCCACAAGTATCACATGACATAACGGCCTTTGATCCTGAACTGGATCCTATCATGAGCTGATCAACCTTTTGTGCTAGGGCGTCATACTTCGAACTATTATCCATGACATGTTTTGTTAGGGCATCAATCTTCGCGGCCAAAGCTGTGGATTCGATCACCTCATACAACCCCGCAGCCCTTGGAGGCTTCGTCGAGTGCTCCAATGGCACTCATTACTGCCCATGTTCTCAATTAACTCCTCGGCCTCTTCAGGAAGCTTGTTGCTCAGAGAACCGCCTGCTGCTGCATCGATGAGCTGCCTAGTAGCATAATTCAGCCCATTGCAAAATGTCTGCACCCTCATCCATGAAGGGAAGCCATGATGAGGACACTTGCGAAGAAGGTCCTTAAATCGTTCATGGGCTTCAAAAAGTGTCTCAGTATCACCCTGTCTGAAGGATGATATTTCCTGTCTCAATCTTGCGGCTTTGCTTTGGGGGAAAATATCGGGCCAGGGAACTTCTCAACCATTTCCTTCCAAGTGGTGATGGACCCGGGAGCTAAGGATGTGAGCCATCGTATGCTTGTTCCTCTCAAACCGAACGGGAATAACCTCAGTCTGATGGCATCGTCTGATACTGAGTTGATCTTAAAAGTGGAGCAAATCTGAAGAAATTTAGACAAGTGAGCATGCGGGTCTTCATCAGCTAGACCATCAAACTGGACTGAATTCTGAATCATTCCTATGGTGCTGGCCTTGATTTCAAAGTTATTGGCCGGAACAGTTGGCACTTGGACACTAAATTCTTCTCCCGTGAATTGTGGCCTTTCATAATCTGATAGCGTTCTTCTTGGCTCGGCCATGACTGTGGGCTCACTGGATTCTACCTGAACTTCTTGTTGACTTGAACCCTCGATACATTCTCTCAAACGACGGTGAAGTGTTCTTTCTATCTCGTTATCGGGTTCAATCAAATTTGCTTGACTCGCTCGTGTCATAAGATGGGTACCTTCACAGATTGAGGAGCCACAACGTTAGCTAACAACAAGAAATACAAAGAAGCAACAATAAAATAAAAAGCTGGAATAATTACAAAATCTTAACAACCAAAAAGAAGAAAACACAAAAACAAAATAAAACCCACAACAAAAGAAAGGAAAACAAAAGAAAAAGAAAAGGCTAAATCAACAAGCTTGAAGCTTTCCAAATATCCCTCGGTGAAGTCCCCGGCAACGGCGCCAAAAACTTGATCGACACAGAATGTCAACACCCGCAAGCGCACAGGGTCGTCAAGTAATAAACCACTCGTGCACGCACGAGTGGGTCGTATTCCCAAGGGGCCCGAGGAGCTACCTTACTCACTTTTCACTTGCTGTTTAGCTCACCGATTCCATTTTTTTTGAGAGAATAACTAAGAAAGAAAACAAATAGTAACAAGGGAAATTTTCTTAATAAATACGTTTGAATCAAAACTCGGGAGATGCTTAGGGATGGAAAACGGTCACGGATGAGGATCCCCAAGGGGGCTACTCAAGTGAGTAGGATATTTGAGAAATTAAGTATGTGGCTAGTTGGACCGAGAAAACCTAAGCTTAGGTCAACCCGATGGTCACGGCAATTGACCCCTAACCCGGTACAAGTGTTGAATACGGAATTTCTTCCACTCAACCTCTCAAATAGTTGCAAGGAGAATAACGGTTTTCTCAAGTTAGGGTGGAAACACTAATTAGTTTTCAACCCTAGAAATGGAGGGGTACAAATACCCGATGATCACGGCGTATTTATACAGTAATCCCTTCCAAGTTTGGTAGAGTCTAGCACTAAGGCAATGGTCATGCTACAAAGTGCTACCAAGCATTTGATACAACAATTAAGCACATGTACCAAAACAATTAAGAATACCAGACAAGGATCACAACAAGCCAATCATACAATAAATAGCTCAAATAATCCAAAACATCACAAGTTTTGCCCCCAAGGTTCACCTACATCCGGTGACCTTGGGGTTTAGTTGTTCATGTCCAATAAATCCACAACACAAACCATGCAAAAAACCAAAATAAACATGAGGAACACTCCCTCAAATGGTAAAGGTCGAATGCCGCTTGGATCCCCGGAGAAAACCTTCCGAAGACGCCACTCGAAGGGGTGGCTTCCCGTTGTCTTCAACCTCCAAACAATGAAGCTTTTGAAGTAGATCCTCCAAGATCTTGCTCTCCTCCCCTTAGAAAACCCGAATTTCCTCTCCTTTTGCCCTCCAAAATGGTGTAGAAATAATGCTCAAACCCTAGCCTTTTTTTCCAAAAAAACTCTCTCCAAGAAGATGCAAAAGTCCTCTTCAAAATGCCCTAGATCCGCCTTTAAACCCCAAATCCCGATGGGTAAACGGGTCAGTATACTGCCGGTATGCTGACCCCTCGGGATTTCTACTTTTCTGCCAAGAAGTCCGCGATGAGCTACAGTAACTGCTACAGTGACTGCTACGTTACCGTGCTACAGTGTCCCCGTCTCGAAAACGCTGTTTTGATGTCGAAATCGCTCCCCATCTCGTCGTCGAGTCCCCAGGGCTTCTGGCTGGCCTGAAATACAAAAATAAAGCAATTTAGATCTAAAAGGGCATAGATTCAACAAAAAGATATGAAAATAATACACAACAAATACATGTAAAATACGTACTTTTAGACGTTTATCACATACACTACTCAAAGGTAAATGCGAGAATAGATGCCAAGCACTATCACGTCTTACGCCCTGCTGCCGTGCTAACACCTGAAAAGGAGAGAAGGAGAATGGGTGAGTAACTAAGTTACTCAGTGAGGTGTAAAGAATGATATGCCGAAAACATATGTAAATCTTTAACAACCACAACTTACAAAATGCTTTAAATACACATTTCAATATAACAAGCTTTCCAACTTTCTCAAAGAAAGACATCAATAAAACTTTGAAAATCTTTTGTAAAGAGATTCAATACTGAAAATTCAAGTTAAGAATACTCGTCAAAAGATCAAAATATCAAACCCATCGAAATAAGGATTTATAAAGCAACACATGCGGAAATCCTCTATCGATAGCATCATCAATAGCCTATGAAAACCCTCTATCACTAACCATGGCCGTGGCTACGTCAGGAGCCACCAAGATGCGCGTATCTTGGCGTTGGCCGTTGAGTATCCCGTGTGGTGACTCCGGGATCCCAACACAGCACCTTCAGGCTCTCTCCGCGCCTCCTGTAAAGGGCTCGTCAGCCGAGAACTCCACGCCACCCCAAATAGGTCGGTCCGTGGAGACTCGCTTCTGCAGAAGACGGGGATCCTCCCCAATGTCACCATCGAAACATTTGGGATATCCATCCCGCCCGTAGGCTCATCATGAACACATCATATATCTCATCAAGAGATCACAAATAGTTTGCCCGTAGGCTCATCATAAACGTATCATTATAAAATCATATATCTCATCAAGAGATCACAAATTCGCATAAAATACAACTCTAAATCCAAGAGTAAATCCTTTTGCGAAAGCATCGACAATAATGTCATTTTCATCAAGAATATCGACACAAGAGTATTCTTTGAAAACACATTTCAAATACGATAACATCGTGGAGAATCTCAATTTGGTTTACATAGACCCTTATTCGGTCAAAATAACAAGAACATCGAATTGTCAAATTCACAAATCTTGAAAACATGTAGTTCAAACCATAGGATTATCCAATCCTCATCAAATATAAATAATTAAGAATTTAACAAGATCATAAACTATCATGGTTTCTAGGCCTCAAGGGAATCATCTCATGAGCCTTTTGTAATAGAATCAATAGTTAAGCAAGATCATAAACATCAAGGTTTCTAGATCTCAAGGAAATCATCTCATGAGTCCATTAAAATGAAATCAAGAATTAAGAAGATCATATAGCATCATAATTTCAGTTTTCAAGAAACACTTAAAGAATCCATTGAAATCAAGAATTTCTCATTTCAAGGCATGCATTATTAAACAAGCATGATCATAGCTCTTTAATTACACAATTCCCACTCACAAACTTGGCGAGATCGAATACTTGGATCACTCTCCTACTTGATCTTTACCCTTGCCTTTAGATCCACCTTCTTGAAGCCATTAACCATCCAAGAAAAACAAGAATCAATCACAACCTTATACAATCAACAAGAATGCTCTAAAATTAGA
Source organism: Dioscorea dumetorum (assembly GCA_902712375.1). NCBI lineage: Eukaryota > Viridiplantae > Streptophyta > Magnoliopsida > Dioscoreales > Dioscoreaceae > Dioscorea > Dioscorea dumetorum. The sequence continues at coordinate 3,059,850 of CACTHL010000222.1, forward strand.
TCTCAAGGCTTCTAGAGTTTACTAAGTGCTCTAGATTCAAGAATTAACAATAATAGAATCCTTAAACCCATAAAATCAAAATGAAATCAAGAATATCCTAATTGGGTTCGGATCTAAAAGAATCAAAGGTTTAGAGATGAAGGATCTCCTTCATTCTTCACCAAAACATGAAATCAAGGCTCCTATACCATTCAAACATAAGATCTATGGCTAAACTCCAATTAAAAAATAGATCCATACTAAATCCACACTAATTCTACATGGATCTAAAGAGAATTGAATAAAAGAACAAGGAATTGAAGAAGAGAAGAAAACCCACCTCAATTCTTTGCTAGAACTAGAGGAGATTCACCACCAATGGAGAAGAGGGGAAGATCAACACCTTTCTCCTTTCTTGGAGCTCAAGAATGGAGATCTAATGGAGGGGAGAATGAGGATTCAAGATAGGGAGAAAAAGATAGGGAAATGGGGTCTGATAAAGGCCCTTTAAGTTTGAAAACGGGTATTTATAGACCCAAAGCGCGGGAGGGCTCGCGGGCTCCCTTGCGGGCGCAAGGGAGGCCGCGAGGCCCTTTCCAGAAAGCCATGCGGCCTCCCATGCGCCCGCATGGGAGCCCGCATGCATTTCTGGCCGGGGTCCTTGCGGGCTCCCATGCGCCCGCATGGGAGGCCGCAAGGCCCCTAATTTTGCTCCTTGCGGGCACACTAAGTGCTCGCAAGGTCCCTTCCTTGCTAAAGCCTTTTAAAACACTTTTCCCCCATCTTTTAACCTCTCAAAAAGACCTTAACTAAGATCCCAACAAAAATAAAACTCGACAAAAACTTAAACACACAACTTCTACACAAGAAACAAAGCACAAGAGAAGCGAAAAAAGGTCGAACTTCCACATGATTGCTATTACTGAAGTTGGAGGAGGAAGTTTCTCAATAGTGGCGACTTTTGCCTGATCCACTTCTATTCCCTTTTAAGAGATTTTATGTCCAAGTACTATACCCTCCTTGACCATAAAATGACATTTCTCCCAACTAAGTACCAAATTCGTTTCTTCACACCTTTTTAAGACTCGCTCAAAATTTTTGAGACAGAAATCAAACGAGTCACCAAAGACTGAAAAGTCATCCATAAACACTTCCATAATGTTCTCCATCATACCTTCAAAAATCGCCAACATGCATCTCTGGAATGTGGCATGTGCATTGCAAAGCCCAAAGGGCATACGGCGGTAGGCAAACGTTCCATACGGACAAGTGAAAGTGGTCTTCTCTTGGTCCTCAGGAGCAATCGGTATCTGAAAATATCCAGAGAGACCATCCAAGAAGCAGTAAAAAGCGTGTCCCGCCAATCGTTCAAGCATCTGGTCTATGAAAGTCAAAGGGAAGTGATCCTTCCTTGTGGCATTGTTCAGCTTCCTATAATCAATACAGACCCTCCAACCTGTGACTGTTCTCGTCGGGATAAGCTCGTTCCTCTCATTGGTAATAACTGTCATTCCTCCCTTTTTGGGTACTACTTGCACAGGACTCACCCAGGCACTGTCAGATATGGGGTAAATAATGCCGGCATCGAGAAGCTTGATAACCTTATTCTTCACTACTTCCTTCATGTTAGGATTCAATCTTCGTTGGAGTATTGCCAGGGGTTTGAGATTGTCTTCCATAAGAATTTTGTGAGTGCAAAATGATGGACTGATCCCGTTGATTTCAGCTATTTTCCAAGCAATTGCCTTTTTATACTTTTTGAGTACCTCAAGGAGTTTGCCCTTCTGATCCCGTTGATAATGACTGGAAGTTTGGAACCCTCACCCAGAAATGCATATTCCAAGTGCACCGGTAATGGTTTTAGTTCCAGTTCAGGTGGTTCCTCCAATGATGACTTTAATTTCCCGAAACTGCCCATACCGCATTTTTCAGTCCTCACCTCTGATGCCTCTGATGCACTGTCACTATGATAACTTTCTTCCATTGCTTGTGCCTCTGTTTCGACATGAATTGGGTTTTCCTCCATTCTATATTCCCCTTCCTCTAAACTCTCTGTCAATGCGTGCCCTATGCCCTGTTACATTGGAGAATGCTCTACGAGGTTCAATTTTTCTATTTGCATGTACTGGTTGAGGAACGACTGAGTATTGAAATCTCCATGGGTATGATTAATCGAACCCCCACAATACTGCTTCATCCATTTATCATCATAAAAGTTTGGAGTGTTTGACTCAATCCCAGTGCTACAGTAGTTAGAGCACGGCACCTGTGAGTGATGATACTTAACCCAATCATTGGTTGCATACATAATTAAGTAATAGAAAAAAAATATTTACAAACTTAGAATAAAAAGAATCGATGCAAAACAAGAAAAGGAAAGTCAAAAGAAGTAATAATGGACTATAAACAGGAATGGTAAAAATGAAACAAAATAATGGCCAAATCACCACACTTAAAGTTTTCCGAATATTTCTCGTGGTTCCCCGGCAACGGCGCCAAAAACTTGGTGGTGATCCCGCAAGCGCAAGGGATCGTCAAGTAATAAACCACTCGCGCAAGCACGAGTGGGTCGTATTCCCAAGGGCCCGAGAATCTATTCTTACTTCCTTTTTTGCAATGTTGTCTAGCCGATCAAACTTGAGATTTGGAATGAGAAAGTAAAGAAGTAAAACAAAAGCAATTAAACTACTAAATACCAAGGGCGTTAAACGGGAGGAAAATCAGGGTAAGAAGATGGTCACGGATGAGGATCCCCTCGAGGTTACTAAAGTGCGAAGGATGTTGGATTAACATGCAAGTGGCTTGATGGACCGAGAAAACCCTATATTAGGTCAACCGATGGTCACGGCAATTGACCCCTAATCCAGTACGAGTATTGAATACGAGCCCTACCCGTACAATTACTCCTACGATTGCAAAGGGCAAGATGGTTTTCTCAAGCTAAGGTTGAATCACACATGAGTAATTAACGCTAGAATTGGAGGGGTACAAATACCCGATGGTCACGGCGTATTTGTACGTATCTCCCTTCCAAGCTTGGTGAGTCTAACACTAGGGCAATGGTCATGCAACCTAGTATTGGCTAAGTATGGATACACAGAGTTCTCATGCATACCCAAGCATTCAAAAACACCAAACATGAATCACAAACAAGCTAACAAGCATGAATTAAACCAAATCATTCAAACATCACAAGTTCACCCCAAGGTTCATCCACATCCGGTGACCTTGGGGTTTTAGTTGCTCATAGTCTCAAAATACATGGATGAAAGCATGAAAACAACTAAACTAAACATAAAAGACCTCCCTCCAAAGATACAAGTCGAAGAAGCTTCTAAAAACGCCACCCAAAGGGGTGGCTTCCCGTCGTCTTCAACCTCCAAATTTGAAGCCCTAGAAGTAGATCCCGCTCAAGATCGCGCTCTCCCCGCGGATTTCTCCTTGGAAATGCCCTCCAAGCTCTCCTTCTTCGTCAGATTTGGAAGTGAGGGTGTGGAGCTCCAAGAAGAGGCAAAAGTCCCCTCTTTTGAATCCCCTAAAATCCTTTAAAAGGGTGAAAGTCGCGTCTCCTCACGGGCTGCCTCACGGCCGTGAGGTTGCCCGTGAGGCACCCAGAAAGTTTCACAGAAAATTTCACCTCGGGTGCTACAGTACTGCTACAGTGATTCTCCTACAGTACTTCTGCAGTGAAGAAGCCCAACAACGTCGTCTTTGGTGTCGAATTCTTTCTAAATACGTTCTTGAGCTCATTTTGGCTTATTTAGGGTCTGCAACACCAAATAAAGGGATTTAGACCATAAAAAGGGCATCGACTCATCAAAAAAATAATAAAATAATACAAATGAATACGTATAAAGTACGTATATTTAGACGTTTATCAGCATATTTATACAATAATCCCTTCCAAGTTTGGTGGAGTCTAGCACTTAGGCAATGGTCATGCTACAAAGTGCTACCAAGAATTTGATACATCAATTAAGCACATGTACCAAAATAATCAACAATACCAAACAAGGATCACAACAAGGCAATCATACAATAGATAACTCAAATAATCCAAAACATCACAAGTTTTGCCCCCAAGGTTCCCCTACATCCGGTGACCTTTGGAGTTTAGTTGTTCATGTTCAACAAATCAACCAAACAAACCATGAAAATAACTAAAATAAGCATGAGGAACACTCCCTCAAAAAGGTGATGGCCGAATGACGCTTGAATCCCCGGAGAAAACCTTCCGAAGACGGCACTCGAAGGGGTGGCTTCCCGTTGTCTTCAACCTCCAAGAAATGAAGCCCTTGGAGTGCATCCTCCTAGATCTTGCTCTCCCCACCGAAGAATGCTCGGATTTTCTCACCTTTTGCGCTCCTAAATGGTGTGGAAGTGATCTCCAAACCCTAGCCTCCTTTCTCCCCCCAAAACTCTATCCAAGATGATGCCAAAAGTCCCCTCAAAAGATGCCCTAGATAGCCCTTAAACACCCAAATCCCGATGGGTAAACGGGTCAGCATACAGCCGGTATGCTGACCCCTTGGGATTTCTACTTTTCTGCCGAGAAGTTCGTGATGAGCTACAGTAACAGCTACAGTGAACGCTACATTACCATTCTACAGTATCCCGTCTCGAAAACACTATTTTGATATCAAGTTCGTTCCCCATCTCGTCATCGAGTCCCTAGGGCTTCTGACTGGCCTGAAATACAAAGATAAAGCAATTCAGACCGAAAGGGCATAAATTCACCAATAATATGTGAAAATAATACACAGCACATAAATGTAAAATAGGTAATTTTAGATGTTTATCAAACATCCCCACACCTAAGCGTTTACTTGTCCCCAAGCAAACAAACATGAAGAATAAGGGAAAGAAGATAAATGGCTAAAAATATGACCTCAGGCTTAAAATTAAAGAACTCCACAAGCACAAATAGACAGGAATCATGAAGTGAGCTGTTCAATGAATAATGAGGTGATATTAGATCTGCTTCATCCACAGTGCCCTATGTGTGTGTGCTAACTCCCACCTTGACCTCCACACCCCAGATTACCTAGGATGACCATTCACCCCACACATAATGAAGATGGCATTAGAGTGCTAAAGACCTCCTCAATGCTCAATTAAAGTCCTTTGGTTCCTAAATACAACTCCAACTCTTAAGTGACCATAAAACAGGTTCTAGGAATCACAAGGGAAACTTTATTTCTTCCACACACAAATATACACAAATTCTTTCTTTTCTGGGTCCGCCTAACATACACTGCACAAAAATCTTTCAGATGGATGCACATGCTGGCCAGGCACAAGAGTCACCCTCTTAATCGATTACAATCTACATATACGCATTCATGCTTATAAAGCAGAGGAATACTGACATAGACCCTCTCTTTTTCTTTTTTTTTTATTATGATCCTTGATAAACTACCTGGTAAAAACTTCACTTAAGGTTAGAGAAAACAACAAAGGAACTTAAAAGCTTTTAAAAGTGTATTGAAGAAAGAATTTAACAAATTAATGCCAAAGCCATTAAGATGGGTTGGTTAGAGTGTACAAGGTGAAAGTGATCGTGAGCATGTATATAGGTGCACTAAAGATGAAACAGAACTACATTCAAGCACATGTACTGTACAGCTTACGGCTATTATTCTACCAAGCTAGGAAGTCCTTTAACAAAACAATCATAGCCATCATAGGTAACAAACATGCACAAATATAAAATACTCCACGGAAATAACCATCCCCACACCTAATGTTGTACATTGTCCTCAATGTACCTAAGTCAGCAGAATAATGTGGGGGACGAAAATAATAAGCAAAGAATGGGAGTGAAGAAACTTCCCTGATTCCTTGGTGTGATTCTCAGTTGTTCCACTTGGATCAGGAGTATATCACCTAATGACGGCGACACAAGTAAAGCTCCCAAAATTAATAACCCTGAAAAGAACAAGGAGCTTATCATCATTCAATATTTTTCAAAAGGAAATGGAAATAAAGTATGGAAATGAGAGCCCAACATAAATAACAAAAGAGTTTAGTAGGGAATGAGCCCTAGCTAACTCAAAAGTACAAGTTTTAACAACAAAAAACAAACAACGAAGAACAAAAGAAAGAAAATAAACAAAGTCATGTCATAGGTCTAAGAGGTTGGATGAAGTGATGACGCGGAGCAAGTAGTGAACGGGTATTCCTTGACCATCTCTATGGAGCTAAGGACTTCCAAGGTGACTTCTTCAATCGAAAGTAATTTATCTCAACTATCATGTGAAATGAGCTCCAACACTGTGCCATCTAATCCCAATGTGTTCAAAGCTTCCAAATCGATCTTTCTAACGGTGCCGAACCCCTTTGGTGATAGGAGTGCAAAACGCGTCATATGTTCTTCCTTGAAAAACTTGGGCTCTTGGACTGGAGGTGAAGGTTCCCTCCTAGCTCTCTTGGAAGCTAATTTCTTGATTGGCATCCTGTAGAAACAAAGTAGAGATTATCCGACTAATTTACAAGCAAAATGAGCACAAAAAAAAATGAAGAAATCCAAGAAAAAAATTCAGTGCTACAGTAATTTCGGAAAAATGTTTCAAGAACTTTGCTTGTAGAAGTAGCCAAAAATTTTACAAACTAAGAGAAATACTTTGATAAACTTTAAACATTCACCAACCAACAAAAATCCTAGAAATTTCAGCCACAAAAACAAGAAAAACTCAATGTTTTGAGTGAGATGCCATACTCTTGCCCTAGAGTAAGATGAGTGAATCCAAGGGTTAGATCCGGCCAAAAGCTTGCTCAAACTCCAAATTTTTGTCACCAAGATGGAAAAGAGGAGGAGGAGAGCAAACTAGGGCAAAAAGAATGAAGAAAAATGGTGGAGAAATGAGGGAGAACTGGTTAGAAGAATGGGAAGAAGAGTGAATAGTGTTAACCCCCAAAACTTGCTCTTTAAAGCTTCTATCGGGTGGTCATGCCGACCATCCTTGTGGCCGCAAGGATGGTCGGCAAGAAGCTCGGGATAAATCCCGAGGGGCATCCTTGCGACCGCAAGGATGGTCCTAGGGACTTTCTGTTTGCACCATTTCTTTCTCCACTCTTTCTACACATTAACCATGGATGAAACCTTGAAAAATACGGCCGGAAACATCATTTAAACACTCAAAACATCAACATGCATGCATCTAGAACAAGAATTCTTCAAAGACCACATGACAAACAAGTTAACACAAAGGCAAAAGAATTAAGAAAAACGAAGAAAAATACAACTACAAACGAACCACTACTAAAAACACAAGTAAGATCAGACAACACAAATAAGATAATGGATACGGGAAATGAAAGAAACTTGGGTTGCCTCCCAAGGAGCGCTTTTTTTAACGTTATTAGCTTGACGTGCATTACCTAAAAATCTCATGGTGGAACATATGGAGGGAAGTTACCTCCAACCTTTGGGGCCGGGTTGCCACTCGGAAAAGTCAATGAAAGACATGAGAAGACTTTGAATTTACCACTATTTCCAGAGAATATACGATCAACCTCATCCGGAGGGAATGTGGATACCTCTCTACTCTCTCTTGTTTCTCCTTTGATTTTCTCCACATCTTCTTAACTCCCTTAATTTTCTTACCATTGTGGGATGAATTACCATCTACTTGATTAATTTGTTGTATTGGTGGAGGAGAGCGTTCTTCCTCGACATCTTGGCACGTTAACTCATCCAAGTACTCATCCAAAGGGTTTAAGGCAAGCACCTCTTGCACACAGTCAAAAACAATTACATCAGTACTATCAGTGAAATATAATTTCTCATCGTGATCAAGTGTGTGCTTCATTGCTTCAGGGAGAGTGAAGAGCACTTGCTCATCTCCAACCCTCAAGGTCATCTTGCCTTCTTTGACATCAATTAGAGCACCCGAAGTGTTCAGGAATGGGCGCCCTAGAATTAAGGGAACCTCAACATCATCATCCACATCTAAAATCACAAAGTCTACAGGAATGATGAGTTTGTCAACTCTGACAAGGACATCTTCAACTACTCCCCAAGGTCTTCGCACCGACCTATCTGCAAGCTGTAATGTTATTCGTGTAGGTCATAGGTCTTCTAATCCCAGCTTCAAGAATAAGTTGAACGGCATTACATTTATGCTAGCCCCAGAATCGGCTAGAGCATGCTCCGTCACTCCTTCACCAATTACACAAGGAACCACAAAACTACCTGGGTCCTTTAACTTTTGTGGAAGTTTTTTCTCTAGAATTGCTGAGCAATTCCCAGTAAGTGCAACTGTGCCTTGTTCCTCTAACTTCCTCTTATTGGTGAGAAGTTCTTTTAGAAATTTGGCATACTTCGGCATTTGAGCTCGTGCCTCAATGATTGGAATATTTATGTCGAGTTGCTTGAAGATATTGAGGAACTTCTTGAGTTGGGCTTCATCTTTATCTTGTTTGAGTCTTGAGGGGTAAGGTACCACTGGGTTGTATTTGTGCTCCTTTGAAATGTCAGAATTGGGAGAGTCTTCACCAGTTTTCCTCCCATTCTCCTTGCTTGCATCTTCACTCAAATTAGGGTCTTCCCGGACCGCTACCCTATCATTAGAAGCACTTGGGATCCCTTTTCTCTTGCTTCCAACTGTTTACCACTTCTCAAAGTAACAGCTTTTAATTGTTCCCTTGGGTTGCTTTCGGTGTTGCTTGGCAAACTCCCCGAGGGTCGTTCAGATTGTCCACGAGCAAGTTGTCCCACTTGGTTCTCCAGAGATTGGATGGATGCTTGAACATTTCTCAATATGGTACCAAATTCATCAATTTTCTTTTCATTATTCACAAAGCGTGCCTCCGTGCTAATCATGAATCTGGCTAAAACATCCTCTGTAGAGTATTTCTTCTCTTGTGGGGGAGGAGCTTGGTATTGGCTTCCTTGAGATGGTGGAGATCTGTACTGAGATTGGCCTTGAGTCGAAGAGATTGGCCTTGTTTCCAAACTGATTCCCTGGTCCTCTTGGTCCACCCCCAACATAATCAACCGTTTCCATCAGCGGTGATGGGGCAAAAATAATAGGGTATTGTGATGCTGCATGCCCTGCCCCACAAGTATCACATGACATAACAGCCTTGGACCCTGAACTGGATCCTAACATGAGTTGGTCAACTTTTTGTGCTAGGGCGTCATACTTCGAACTATTCTCCATGACATGTTTCGTTAGGGCATCAATCTTCGCAGCTAAAGCTGTGGATTCAGTCACCTCATACAGCCCTGCAGCTCTTGGAAATTTCTATCGAGTGCTCCAATGGCACTCATTGCTGGCCATATTCTCAATTAATTCCTCAGCCTCTTCAGGAAGCTTGTTGCTCAAAGAACCGCCTGCTGCTGCATCGATGAGTTGCCTAGTAGCATAATTCAACCCGTTACACAACATCTGCACTCTCATCGATGAAGGGAAGCCATGATGAGGACACTTGCCTGAAGGACGATATCTCCTGTCTTAGTCTTGTAGCTTTGCTTGGGGGAAAATATCGGGTGAAGAACTTCTCAACCATTTCCTTCCAAGTGGTGATGGACCCAGGAGCTAAGGATGTGAGCCATCTGTATGCTGTTCCTCTCAAACTGAATGGGAATAATCTCAATCTGATGTCATCGTCTGATACTGAGTTGATCTTAAAAGTGGAGCATATCTGAAGGAACCGGGCAAGATGGGCATGGGGGTCTTCATCCGCTAGACCGTCAAACTGGACTGAATTCTGAATCATCCCTATGGTACTTGCCTTGATTTCAAGGTTATTAGCCGGAACAGTTGGTGCTTGGACACTAAATTCTTCTCCGGTGAATTGTGGCATTTCATATTCAGATAGGATCTTCCTAGGCTCCGCCATGACTGATGGTTCACTCGACTCAACCCGAATCTCTTGTTGTCTAGAACTTTCTGCCACTTCTTTCAATCGTTGATGTAAAGTTCTTTCTATCTCGTTATCGGGTTCAACCAAGTTTACTTGACTCGCTCGTGTAATAAGATGGGTACCTACACGGATTGAGGAGTCACGATGTTAGCTAATAATAAGAAATACAAAAAGAGCAACAATAAACACAAATATAGAATATTTACGAAAGGTCAATAACCAAAAAACAAGAAAACACAAAAACAAAACAAACCAAACAACAAAAAAAAGAAAAACAAAAGAAAAAGATAAGGCTAAATCAACAAACTTAAAGCTTTCCAAATATCCCTCTTTGAATCCCCCGGCAACGGCGCCAAAAACTTGATCGACACAAAGTGTGAACACCCGCAAGCGCACGGGGTCGTCAAGTAATAAACCACTCGTGCACTCACGAGTGGGTCGTATTCCCAAGGGGCCCGAGGAGCTACTTTACTCACTTCTTACTTGTTGTTTAGCTCACCGATTCGATTTCCAGAGAATAAACAGGAAAGTAAAGAAATAACAACAAGAGAAATTGTCTAAATAAATGCGACGAAATTAAAACACGGGAGATGCTCAATGATGGAAAACGGTCATGGATGAGGGTCCCCAGGGGGCTACTCAAGTGAGCAGGATATTTGAGAAATTAAGCATGTGGCTAGTTGGACCGAGAAAACCTAAACTTAGGTAAACCTGATGGTTACGGCAATTGACCCTTAACCCGGTACAAGAGTTGAATAAGGAATTTCTTCCACTCAACCTCTCACACGGTTGCAAGGAGAAGGATGGTTTCCTCAAGTTAGGGTGGAAACACTAGTTAGTTTTCAACCCTAGAAATGGAGGGGTACAAATACCCGATGGTCACGGCTTATTTATACAATAATCCCTTCCAAGTTTGGTGGAGTCTAGCACTAAGGCAATGGTCATGCTACAAAGTGCTACCAAGAATTTGATACATCAATTAAGCACATGTACCAAAATAATCAAGAATACCAAACAAGGATCACAACAAGCCAATCATACAATAGATAACTCAAATAATCCAAAACATCACAAGTTTTGCCCCAAAGGTTCCCCTACATCCGGTGACCTTGGGGTTTAGTTGTTCATGTTCAACAAATCAACCAAACAAACCATGCAAATAACTAAAATAAACATGAGGAACACTCCCTCAAAAAGGTGAAGGCCGAATGACGCTTGAATCCCCGGAGAAAACCTTCCGAAGATGGCATTCGAATGGGTGGCTTCCAGTTGTCTTCCACCTCCAAGAAATGAAGCCCTTGGAGTGGATCCTCCTAGATCTTGCTCTCCCCACCGAAGAATGCTCGGATTTCCTCTCCTTTTGCCCTCCTAAATGGTGTGGAAGTGATCTCCAAACCCTAGCCTCCTTTCTGCCCCCAAAACTCTCTCGAAGATGATGCCAAACGTCCCCTCAAAATATGCCCTAGACAGCCCTTAAACACCCAAATCCCGATGGGTAAACGGGTCAGCATACAGCCGGTATACTAACCCCTCAGGATTTCTACTTTTCTGCCGAGAAGTCCGTGATGAGCTACAGTAATTGCTACAAATACCGTGCTGCAGTATCCCGTCTCGAAAACGCTATTTTGATGTCAAGTTCGTTCCCCATCTCGTCGTCGAGTCCCCAGGGCTTCTGACTGGCCTGAAATACAAAGATAAAGCAATTCAGACCGAAAGGACATAAATTCAACAATAATATGTTAAAATAATACACAGCACATACATGTAAAATACGTACTTTTAGACGTTTATCAACGACCCTCTTGTGGCCGTACAAGAGGTATTACTTGACGACCCCTGCACTTGCAGCCGGGGAGCCGTGTGGCCGCTTTTTAGCGACGCGCGCAGCGACCATCAAGTTTTTGGCGCCGTTGCCGGGGACACTCCGAGAACATTAAGAAAACTCATAGACGTTGGCTTAGTCAATTTCTTTGTTAGAAATTGGATTAGTTTTCTTTTCTTCTTCGTTGCACACCCTTGCTGCAATCTTTCTTTATTATTATCTCTTTCCTCTAAACTCGTATGTGAGCGTCTCTGTTTGAACTTTCATTACTCTTTATGTTTATTTATTCTTATAGATTATTTTTCTTTTCCTATGAGAGGCACCCAGTGGATTATAACTCAAAACATGAACGTGGATTCACACGCGCGCTCAGAAGCGCACGAACATTCAGTGGCATACCTACAGCAATACATTCGCAATTGGAATTATCATCCTACCGGGTATAACTCTGAAGGAGTAATCCCTTTGGGAAACAAAGGCGCCCCTCAGCAAGATTGGTGTGAAGTTCTAAGCACCCTCCATGGGAAGTATGAAGTGGTTGTAAGGAGTACAATTGCAGAATAGCCAACCCGAATCCGAAGAGGAAGCAAGGTTGGTGAGAGAGGATCCTAGCTTAGAGAGCTCCACTCCTGCGGTTATCGAATTCGAGAAGATAGATTGTGATGGTAAAAGCCGGCTCAAGCCGTCTGTGGATGACCCACCGAAGATAGAACTCAAGGAATTACCACCGCACCTGGAGTATGCATTTTTAGGAGAGAATTCATCATTACCGATTATCATCGCCTCCGACCTTACCGAGGAATAGAAGAAAGAACTTCTAAGCGTGTTGGGAAGACACAAGTAAGCGATCGCTTGGAAAATTTCGGACATCAAGGGTATCAGTCCATCATTCTGCTCTCACAAAATCCTGATGGAAGACAGTCATAGGCCGTCCGCACTTCCGCAAAGAAGAATGAATCCCAACATGAAGGAGGTGGTAAAAGAGGAGGTGGTCAAGTTGCTGGATGCTGGCATCATTTACCCTATTTCTGACAGTGCATGGGTGAGGTCCGGTCAAAGTAGTAGCAAAGAAAGGAGGTATTACAGTGGTAACTAACGCGAATAATGAGCTTATTCCCACTAGAACAGTAACTGGGTGGCTAGTGTGTATCGACTACTTCAAGCTCAATGACACCACCCGAAAGGATCACTTCCCGTTGCCATTCATTGATCAGATGCTTGAGCGGTTGGCCGGCCACGAGTACTACTGCTTCTTGGATGGTTTTTCCGGATACTTTCAGATCCCTATTGCACCGGAAGATCAAGAAAAATACTCCTGATCCAAGTGGAACAACTGAGAACCACATCAAGGAATCAGGGAAGTTTCTTCACCCCCATTTTTGGTTATCATTCACATCCCCCACATTATTCTGCTGACTTAGGTACATTGAGGACAATGTACAACTTTAGGTGTGGGGATGGTTATTTACTTAGGGTATTTTGCATTTATGCATGCTTGTTACCTATGATGGCTATGTTTGTGTTGTTAAAGGATTTCCTAGCTTGGTAGGATGATAGTAGTGAGCTGTACAGTACTTGTACTTTAATGTAGCTCTGTTTCATCTTTAGTGCACCTGTATACATACTCACGATCACTCTCACCTTGTACACTCTATCCAACCCATCTTAGTGACTTTGGCATTAATTTGTTAAATTCTTTCTTCAATGCACTTTTAAAAGCTTTTAAGTTCCTTTATTGTTTTCTCCAACCTAAGTGAAGTTTTTAGCAGGTAGTTTATCAGGGATCGAAAAAAAAAAAAAAAAAAATTGGGGTCTATGTCAGTATTCCTCTGCTTTTAAGCATGAATGCGTATATGTAGATTGTAATTGATTAAGAATGTGACTCTTGTGCCTGGCCAGCATGTGCATCCATCTGAAAGATTTTTGTGCAGTCTATATTAGGCGGACCCAGAAAAAAGAGAATTTGTATATTTTTGTGAGTGAAATAAATGAAGTTTCCATTTTGATCCCTAGAGCCTGTTTTATGGTCACTTAAGAGTTGGAGTTGTATTTAGAAACCAAAGGACTTTAACTGGGCATTGAGGAAGTCTTTAGCACTCTAATGCCATCTTCATTTTGTGTGGGGTGAATGGTCATCCTGGGGTAATCCGGGGTGTGGAGGTCAAGGTGAGAGTCAGCACACACACACATAGGGCATTGTGGATGAACCAGAGCTATTAGTTTTGAGCAGCGCACTTCTTGATTTCTGTCCAATTGTGCTTGTGGAGTTCTTTACTTTTGAGCCTGAGGTCGTGTTTTTAGCCGTTTATCTTCTTTCCCTTGTTCTTCATGTTTGTTTGCTTGGGGACAAGCAAACGCTTAGGTGTGGGGATGTTTGATAAACGTCTAAAAGTACGTATTTTGCATGTATTTGTTGTGTATTATTTTCATATCTTTTTGTTGAATCTATGCCCTTTTAGATCTAAATTGCTTTATTTTTGTATTTCAGGCCAGCCAGAAGCCCTGGGGAGCGATTTCGACATCAAAACAGCGTTTTCGAGACGGGGACACTGTAGCACGACTGTAGCAGTCACTGTAGCAGTTACTGCAGCTCATCGCGGACTTCTTGGCAGAAAAGTAGAAATCCCGAGGGGTCAGCATACCGGCAGTATACTGACCCGTTTACCCATCGGGATTTGGGGTTTAAAGGCCGACCTAGGGCATTTTGAAGAGAACTTTTGCATCTTCTTGGAGAGAGCTTTTGGGGGAAAAGAAGGCTAGGGTTTGACCATCATTTCTACATCATTTTGGTGGGCAAAAGGAGAGGAAATTCGGGTTTTCTAAGGAGAGGAGAGCAAGATCTTGGAGGATCTACTTCAAAAGCTTCATTGTTTGGAGGTTGAAGACAACGGGAAGCCACCCCTTCGAGTGGCGTCTTCGGAAGGTTTTCTCCGGGGATCCAAGCGGCATTCGACCTTCACCATTTGAGGGAGTGTTCCTCATGTTTATTTTGGTTATTTGCATGGTTTGTGTGGTGGATTTATTGGACATGAACAACTAAACCCCAAGGTCACCGGATGTAGGTGAACCTTGGGGGCAAAACTTGTGATGTTTTGGATTATTTGAGATATTTATTGTATGATTGGCTTGTTGTGATCCTTGTCTGGTATTCTTAATTATTTTGGTACCTGTGCTTAATTGTTGTATCAAATGCTTGGTAGCACTTTGTAGCATGACCATTGCCTTAGTGCTAGACTCTACCAAACTTGGAAGGGATTACTGTATAAATACGCCGTGATCATCGGGTATTTGTACCCCTCCATTTCTAGGGTTGAAAACTAATTAGTGTTTCCACCCTAACTTGAGAAAACCATTATTCTCCTTGCAACTGTGTGAGAGGTTGAGTGGAAGAAATTCCTTATTCAACACTTGTACCGGGTTAGGGGTCAATTGCCGTGACCATCAGGTTGACCTAAGCTTAGGTTTTCTCGGTCCTACTAGCCACATACTTAATTTCTCAAATATCCTACTCACTTGAGTAGCCTCCTTGGGGATCCTCATCCGTGACCGTTTTCCATCCCTGAGCATCTCCCGAGTTTTGATTCAAACGTATTTATTAAGAAAATTTCCCTTGTTGCTATTTGTTTTCTTTCTTAGTTATTCTCTCAAAAAAATGGAATCGGTGAGCTAAACAGCAAGTGAAAAGTGAGTAAGGTAGCTCCTCGGGCCCCTTGGGAATACGACCCACTCGTGCGTGCACGAGTGGTTTATTACTTGACGACCCCGTGCGCTTGGGGGTGTTGACATTCTGTGTCGATCACATTCCAAAGGTGCATGCTTGCCATCTTTGAAGACATGATTGTGGACACCATGGAGGTTTTCATGGATGAATTTTCCGTGTATGGAAACTCGTTTAACTTATGCTTAAAGAACCTCGAGCAAATGTTAACGCAGTGTGAAAAAACCAACCTAGTCTTGAGTTGGGAGAAATGTCATTTCATGGTCAAGGAAGGGATAGTTCTGGGCATAAAGTCTCAAGAAAAGGGATCGAAGTGGACAAAGCAAAAATTTCCACCATCGAGAAGCTTCCTCCACCGAGCTCAGTGCGGGCGATAAGAAGTTTTCTTGGCCACGCGGGTTTCTACAGAAGGTTTATAAAAGACTTTGCAAAGCTCTCAAACCCTTGACTAAACTCTTAGAGAAGAACACCCCATTCGATTTCAAGACTGAATGCCTTGCAGCCTTCACGGTCCTGAAGACATTGTTGATTAGAGCCCCTATCATGATTACACCCGATTGGAATGAACCCTTCGAGCTAATGTGCGATACAAGTGATTATGCAGTGGGGGCAGTATTGGGACAGCGTAAGAACATCCATTTTCATCCTATCTACTATCCGAGCAAGACACTTACCAGCGCTCAAGAGAACTACACAACCACTGAAAAGGAGCTCCTTGCAGTCGTATTCGCGGTGGACAAGTTTCGGTCATATTTAGTGCTCTCGAAGTTCATTGTGTTTACTGATCATTCAGCCCTTCGATATCTTATGAGCAAGACGGACGCGAAGCCGAGATTAATTCGTTGGGTACTTCTGTTGCAAGAGTTTGACTTGGAGATCAAGGATAAGAGAGGGGCTGAAAATCTGGCTGCAGACCATCTCTCTCGGTTGGAAAGAAGTGCATGCACGACTCATGAGGGTGAGATTAATGATGCGTTCCCCGAGGAACAACTGTACCGTATTCAATTGACACAAGGCGATGACATCCCATGGTTTGCAGATATTGCCAATTACCTAGCTGCGGGTATCATCCCGAAAGGGTTCACAACCCAACAACGAAAGAAATTTTTCACAGACCTCAAACACCACATGTGGGAAGAATCTTATTTATTTCGGGTATGTGCAGATCAAGTAGTTCGCCGTTGTGTAGGCCAAGCTGAAGGTCAGGCCCTCCCAACAAGCGATGCAAGATCGGTAGTTCAATTCTTAAAAAAACTCTTCTCCCGATTCGGTACTCCAAGGACAATCATTAGTGATCGGGGGGCACATTTTTGCAATACCCAATTTGAAAAGATCCTCAAACGATACGGAGTTCGACATCATACCTCAACTGCTTATCATCCCCAAACTAGCGGGCAAGTCGAAGTTTCAAATCGGGAACTCAAGAGGATTCTTGAGAAAACTGTGGCATATCATCGGAAGGATTGACCCGAACAACTAGAAGACGCTTTGTGGGCCTACAGAACTGCCTACAAGACACCCATTGGGAGTAGTCCCTATCGCCTAGTGTACGGCAAGGCCGGTCACTTACCCGTGGAACTCGAACATAAGGCATATTGGGCAACAAAAGTTTTGAATTTCGATTTCCAAGCGGTAGGAGAAAAAAGGAAAATGCAACTGAACAAACTCGACGAATGGAGAGCTTTTGCTTATGAAAACTCGCGAGTATACAAGGAAAGGGCAAAAATTTATCACGATTAGAGGATTAAGCAAAACAAGCAGTTTGCAGAAGGGGATCAGGTCCTCCTATACAACTCCCGTCTCCGTTTATTTCCGGGGAAACTCAAGTCCCGATGGTCAGGACCCTACACAATCACTCTTATATCACCACAAGGGGTAATTGAGATAAATCACCCTGAAAAGGGTCAGTTTAAAGTCAACGGTCACTGCCTTAAGCCATATTTTGGTCGGTCTAGCCCATCCTCTTCTTTCTTCGTGGAGCAAGGTAAACTTTTTCCCTTTGATCCACCTTAAGGCTGTGCATAAGGGATGTAAGGCTCGTGACTCTAAACAAGCGCTCCTGGGAGGCAACCCAAGTTTGTTTTCATGTATTTTCCTTTAGTCTTCCTGGTTTGCGTTTTGTTGGTTGTTTTTGGCGCTCCCTTTTTCCTCTGGGGTGTTTTATTTTCTGATTTTTTTTAGCTTTCGTGATTCCTATTTTCTTTTGTTGATGTTTCGTCAGTTGGTGGTGAATGATTTTCGTGTTTGTCGGTATAGTGTGCGTGCCTTACAACGATTTAAACTGATTGGTGTTTTCATTTTCTTCGTACTAATTAAGTCACAAATCTGATTCAGGCACCTCTGGAGTCTGTGCGGGTAGGCTACAGCCCGCACAGGCCTACCAGAAGGCTGTGCGGCCCCACAGCCCCCGCACAAGACCGCCAGATCCATGTGGGGCCTGGTGTGTGGCCGCACACCTGGCCCACCAGGCCCCACAGCACGGGCAGAAGCCCGTGCGTCCTGGCGTGCGGCCCGCACGCCAGACCGCACAACCGTGTGCGGCGGTACCCCGGCCGCACATGGATGTGCGGGCAGCAACCAGACCGCACGGATCTGGCTACCCTCTTTCCTGGCGCGGCCCCCACCCTCTTTAAGAGTCTCTTCTTTCCCCTCTCCTTCTTTATCTTCCTTCACCTTCACCTCCTTTCACCAAGAAGTCCATTTCCTCATCCCACAACTCACTCCAATCACCTTCTCTTTTCATCTTATGAGCAAGGTTCATCATACAATGTTGAAATGTGGCAGGGGCGTTGCATAGTCCAAATGGCATGCGACGATAGGCAAAAGTGCTATAGGGACATGTAAAGCTGGTTTTTCTTGATCTTTAGGTGCTATTGGAATTTGTAAATAGTCTGACATCCTATCCAAGAAACAATAATACATATGCCCTGCCAGTCTCTCTAACATTTGGTCAATAAATAGGAGGGGAAAATGATCCTTTCTAGTGGCGTCATTCAGTTTACGATAATCAATGCAAACCCCCCACCCAGTAACTGTACGAGTGGGTATTGTTTCATTCTTATCATTCTAGACTACTATCATGCTGCCCTTCTTCGGAACCACTTGTACAGGGCTAACCCACGGACTGTCCGAAATAGGATAAATAACCCCGGCATCCAAAAGTTTCTTTACCTCTATCTTGACCACTTCCTGCATGTTCGGATTCATACACCATTGTGGTTGCACCTTTAGTTTGATCTCATCTTCCATGAGGATCTTATGTGTATAAAATGAAGGGCTTATCCCCCGAATGTCTGATATCATCCAAGCGATAGCTCTTTTATGCGTGGTGAGTACCTGCAGTAACCTCTCCTTCTGCTCATCTTTCAACTTTGCCAAAATTATCACCGGGCATTGTTTATCCCCACCCAAATAGGCATACTCCAAATGATCAGGTAGTTTTTTAAGTTTGGCCGCCACAACCTCATTTTCCCGAGCCAGGGAGTTTACTTCCTCTTCGATCTCTGAATTCTCAATACCTGTTGCTTGATCCCCCCAAACTTAGACCTGTCAAGCTATCTAGGGGAATTCTCTCTGCTCTGAACTCTTTTCCCAGAGGACGAATTGCATCAATCTTAGCCTCTTGTTTACTGTACAGACTCACTGACAATACTTCCTCACTGTATTGTTGTTCAGTCCGTCGATCCACCCATACCTCCTGATCAGTAGGTTGATCTCCCTACCATACCTAAGATTTTTCACTGTAAGTATTCACGGCCTCTTCCAAAATGATATCATCATGATTTTCTTGTATGAGACTTGAGAGTAACTCTATCAACTACCTGTCCTTGTGATGGTCTCCCACTTCTTTCCTAAATGAGAGGTTTCCCGGTCTCTTCAGTGCATACAGAAGGTCCTCCATTTTGACCACGTCACTTCCTTTTTGATCTACTATGGAATGCGCGTGCACAATCCAAATTAGGCCTAGCAAACCGAATGCACTCCCTTTGAATGACTTTTCTCAACCCTTGATGAAATGTGCGGTCCATATCGTGGTCGGGGCTGGCCAGTGGTGATGAACTGCTTCAGGTCATACACTAAACCTGCGTACAATAAAAAGAAAATATTAGAATTAAAGATTCATCTCTCAAACAAGTAAAACAAAAATAAGAAAAGAAATAAAATTGAAAATTGAAAAGCAAATAAACGACTAGATTACTAAGATTGTAAAAATTCTTAGAAGTTGCCAGTCCCCGGCAACGGCGGCAAAAACTGGTACTCCCCTTGTGTAACCACAAGTGCACGGGTCGTACAAGTAGTATATTGTACTGGTACACCCATTGCGTATCCGCAAATGCACGGGTCGCACAAGTAGTAAAGTGTACCCTTTAGGTCGGGTAGTCGAATCCACAGGGACTGGTATAGCTTCTAATACTAACGTCCTACTTAATATCTAACGAAATAGAAGATGATGGAATTGACTTTGGATTAACTACAAGGAGGTTAAGGGAATGGGAAGTTCACCAAGGGAAGATTGAGATTTGACTCGATGGAGAAGATGGGGCCCCGGGGTTGGATTTCCGACGTTCACTAAGTCGGTCTTTCTCAGTGTTTATCAGAGATGTCTTCAGTTCTAAACCTAGTTATGCTATAAGCATGAGGTTTCTAGCGCTGCCGAGCTCTAAGTTGAACTCCCACTGCTTGCAACAATCAATAATGATTCACAAGCCTAGATAAGAGAACCTAACTACCAAGCATCAAGCACTAAACAACATACAAGATAGCCAATAACCTTGATTTATTGAAAGGAACAAGACATTCAAAAACACTGCAAGTAAATAAATGAGTTCAAGCTACAACGTCATCCCAACAACCCCGGGGCTCCCTTAAGAGTGTAGCCCCTCATGACAACAACCAACAAACACAATGCCAAAAAAATTAAAAGACTAGGAATTGAAAACTCCCTAATTTCTTGCATCCTTGAGGTTGTCGAAGGATCTACGATGCCGTGTAATCTCCTCCCGATCGGCCTACCATAAGCTTGGCATTCCCTTGATGAAGTGGAGGATGAATCCCCAAAGCTCTCCCTTTCTTTCTCCCAAAGTTCGCCCACCAAAAAGTCTCCCTAGAAACTGAGTTTCTAGGGTTTTAAAGTCTTCTCGATGTGAGCACGGGCGTGTTGAAGCCGTGCTTCAAGCCGTGCAGATTACGGCCAAATAACTCTTCAGAAAACTCACATTCTTGTAATCTGCACAGGGAACAGCACGGGCGTGCTTCGACCATGCTGAGGTTTTCACGACCGTGCTCAGCGAACTCAGGCTGTGCTGATCTGTAGCTGCATTCTCCTGTAATTTGCACGGGAAACAGCACGGGCGTGCTTCGACCGTGCTGAGGTTCTCACACCCGTGCTCAGCGGACTCAGGCTGTGCTGAATTGTGGTTGAATTCTCCTGCACTTTGCATGGGAAACAGCACGGGCGTGCTCAAGCCATGCTGAGCTTGATGAGGTTTCTTCTAGGTCCTTTAGCTTCTAAAATTGTACCAAAAACGCTTCTTCTTACTTCAGGACTTTGATATCTGCATGACGAACAACGAATACCTCAAATAACACCGTACTTGGAGAGTTACAGCCAAAATATTCAATAATGATGAAGGTAAAACATGCAATACATATATATGAAATGTGCTCATCATGTACCCGAGAGTCTGGTAGTCGATTCCACAGGGACTGGTATGTCTCCTAATACTATCTTCCTACTTAGTATCTAATCAACCAGAATTAGAGTGAATTAACTCTGACTTGAGAAAACAAGAATGAAAGGAAAGAGGGAACGAACTAGAGGAAGAGAGTTAGGATTGGTCAATGAAGGAGATGAGGCCCTGGGTAAATCACTTGGTGCTACCTAACTTAGACTCACACAACATTTATCTGAAGTGTCTCTCACAAACCCTAATTCTAGAATCTTGTTGTGCTACTTGGAAAATACCTGTAGTGTAATTGAAACCCTAGGCTGAATTCTAACTACTCGCATGAGTGGAGAAGACATGCAAGCCTAGCCAGAATCACGTTCTCAAACTAATCAATGCACTCAACAGCCATCAATGAAGCCAACAACCAAAGATTTAATAAGGGAAACAAAGACATTCATAAATGCTGAATAGCAGAATCTAAGTTCAAAGCATACACACAAGTTTCTAACCCGGGGATCCCAAGAAAGGTTTAGCCCCTCATAGATTCAAACAACAAAGAAACAACTGAAGAAACAAATATAACAGAAATCAAAGTCTCCCTATTTGCTTCCATCCTTATTGCCGTCTGAGGTTCTGATGTCGATAGATCTTCTCCCTCCAATTGGCCTACAATTCGTAATTGGTTTCCTCTCCAGTGGTTCTGGAAGCTATCCTCATTCCTCCCTTTCTTTGCCTCTTTTTCTCTCGCCCTAAAAGTCCCCGAAACCCGAAGTTTCGGGGTGTTTTAAAGCTCTTCCGATGTCAACATGGCCGTGCTTAGGGCATGAGCTAAGCAGTGCAGATTACTGCCTATAATCTGCAAGGGGTTCAACACAATCGATTTGCAAGTTGCACGACCGTGCCTAGAGACCCGAAGCCGTACTGGACTTTGGTTGAATTTTCCTGTGAATTGCACGTCTTGGGACACGGGCATGTTGAGGCCGTGCTTAGCTTGGTGAGGTTTCTTCTAAACTCCTTAGCTAGCAAAATCACTTGAAATTGTTTTTTCTTGCTTCGGAGATTCGATATTTGCATAGAAAACTAGAAATACCTCAAATAGCATTGAAATGGGAGAATTACTACTAAAAATACTTATGAAACACGGGTATACTGGTGATTGTCCGCAAGCGCTCGGGTCGTCAAGTAATACCTCTCACGCACGCGTGAGAGGGTCGTATTCCCTGGGGTCCCAAAAGCTGCTATTACTTCCCCCTAGACGACACTGTCTAGTCTACCAAAGATAGAGAATTGAAACAAGATAAAAAACTAACAAGGATAACTATAAACATGTTGGACTAAGGCACACCAAATAAGGATATCAAGGAGGCAATTAGCAATGAAAGTACGAGGTCCCGAGCTAGGATCCCCTCGGGATTACTAAAGCTAGTAGGATGCTAGAATTACACAGGCACTGGTGGTTCTTGGCCAGGAGAATCCTAAGGTAGGCTAACCCGATGGTCACGGCAGTTGGCCCCTAATCCGGTATGAGTATTGATACGGGAATTCCTTCCGCCCAAATCCTCTTACGATTGCATTAAAGGCACTAGATTCTCAAATTAGGGTTGAAGCACAAACTAGGTACAACCCTAATACCGGAGGGGTACAAAATACCCGATGGTCACGGCGTATTTGTGCATGTATCCCTTCCAAGCTTGGGAGTCTAAATGTAGGGCGATGGTCACGCAACCTACTAAAACCTAGAAATCGATACACAGAGTTCTCATGCATACCAATACATCAAAGTACACCAAGCATGAACCTCAAAACAAACCAAATACCATGAATGTAAATCTAAGCATCCATACAAAGCAAGTTCATCCCAAGGTTCACCGGATGCCCGGCGACCTTTTGAGTCTAGTTCATCATCAACAAAGGAGAAAGCAAGAAATACAAGAATACAAGATAAAACTCAAAGCAAACTCCCCTAAGATGAAGACTAGAAGGTGGTGATGAGAACTTGTCGGATCCGCGCCGGCAAGCTCCTAGATCTTCTCCTTGATAGCAAAACCTCTTCTCCCCTTGATTTCCACCTCAGATCGGCCCTCTCCACTTGCCTTGAAACCCTAGAAGATGATGGTGGAGAATGGTGGCCAAAGTCCTCTTTCAAGATGCCCTAATGCCCCTTAAAAAGAGAAATTTCGTGTGTCCTTACGGCCGTAAGGTTTCCCGTAAGACACCCAAAAAACTTTCCCAGGAATTTTATCTCGGTGATTCTACAGTGACCTGCTACAGTACCTGCTATAGTATTAGCTACAATATCCTATACAGTTTAGCTACAGTATCCTGCTACAGGACTTCACTAGCACAGATGGTTAGAAATCAGGAAGTGAGTTGTTTAGTGTATAGACAAGCAATATCAGCTCTGTTTCATCCAGAGTGTTCTTGTGAGTGTGTGCTGACTCCCACACTGACCTCAACACCCTGGATTACCCCAGGATGTCCATTCACCTCATACAAATTGAAGTTAGTGTTAGAGTGCTAAAGACCCTCTCAATAGTCAGTTAAAAATCTTCTGGTCTCACAAACGGAACTTTAACAACAAGTGAAGATAGAACAGGTTTCAGGCACCTGAAAGGTCAATTTTTTTTTTTTTTTTTTTTTTTCGAGTCCATCTAACGTAGACTGTACAAAAATCTTTCAGCGGGATGCACATGCTGGCCAGGCACAAGAGCCACCCGACTTACTTGACTACAGATCTACATATACGCATTCATGCTTTTACAAGCAGAGGAATACTGACATAGACTCATTTTTCACTTTTTTTTTTTTTTTTTTTTTGAATGTCTGATTAAAAGCCTGCTAAAACCTCACTTAAAAACCTCACTTAGGGTTAAAGCAAAAACAGGAGACTCAAAAGTTTTTAAAGGACTATTGAAAGTAGAATTTAGCATCCTAACACTAAATCAATAAGATGGGTTAAAGTGTCAGAAGTGGAAGTTAAAGTGAGCAGGCATAAATGCACTAAAGATGAAACAGAACTACAATCAAGCAAATGTAGAGTACAACTCACGACTATCATTCTACCAAGCTAGGAAATCCTTAACAATAAGATCATAGCTATCATAGGTGAGTCAAGCATGCAATTTAAAACAATTCCAAAGTTCATGAAAATCCACCCCCCACTCAAAGATGCACATTGTCCTCAATGTGTCTAAATCAGCAGTGCATAAAAAATATAGGCAATAAAAGCATAATAAGAGGGTTTCATGAACTTCCCCGAGTCTCAAAACATGAGGCTTGAAGTCCAAGAGATTGTTGTAGCCACCAATGATGCGAGTAGATGATCGAGAGAGAAGGCGTGCTTGATGCCCTACTTCCATCCTACAAGATAGAAAGGAACATCATATCAAGGCATCTAACACACAAAAAGAAAAAAAAACACAAACAAAATCAAACAAAACAAACAACTAACACAACACAACAATCAAGCAAAACAAAATCAAAGCAAATTCTTTGTTCATCATTATCATGGTGTCCAAAGCTCAATAATGCAAGCATGGCTAAGGGTTTACAAATATGATTCAAGATTAAGTCACATACAAGAGAAGCAATGGTTCAACATGATGGGAATGTGAAAGAATTCAAGAATTGCTACAGTAATTCCCAAAAGATTTTGCAAGAGCTTCTCTTGTAAATGGAGCATAAACATTTTTACAAAGCTTTGAAATTGCTCCCAAAACCCACAACAAGCAACAAACAACAAAACTCCATGAATTTCATCCACAAAAATAAGAAAAACTCAAGGTTTTGAGTGAGAGATCAAACCCTTGCCCTAGAGTAAGATGAGTGAATCTAAGGGCTAGATCCGGCCAAAAGCTTGCTCAAAGTCCAAATTTTTGTCACCAAGATGGA
Organism: Dioscorea dumetorum; assembly: GCA_902712375.1. Lineage (NCBI taxonomy): Eukaryota > Viridiplantae > Streptophyta > Magnoliopsida > Dioscoreales > Dioscoreaceae > Dioscorea > Dioscorea dumetorum. The sequence goes on from CACTHL010000222.1 coordinate 3,084,799, forward strand.
AAAGAGGAGGAGGAGAGCAAACTAGAGCAAAAATAATGAGGAAAAATGGTGGAGAAATGAGGGAGAACCGGTTAGAAGAATGGGGAAGGAGAATGAATAGTTTAAGCCCCCAAAACATGTGTTTTAAGCCCTCTATCGGGTGGTCTTGCCGACCATCCTTACGGCCGCAAGGATGGTCGGCAAGAATCTCTGGATAATTCTTGCCGGCCATCTTTACGGCCGCAAGGATGGTCGGCAAGACTCTCTGTTTGCACCAATTCATTCTCCACACTTTGTACACATTAACCATCGATGAAACCTTGAAAAATATGGCCGGAAACATCATTTAAACACTCAAAACATCAACATGCATGCATCTAGAACAAGAATTCTTCAAAAACCACATGACAAACAAGTTAACAAAAAGGCGAAAGAATCAAGAAAAACGACGAAAAGTACAACTACACACGAACCACTACTAAAAACACAAGTAAAATAAGACAACACGAATAAGAAAATGAATACGGGAAATGAAAGGAACTTGGGTTGCCTCCCAAGGAGCGCTTCTTTAACGTCATTAGCTTGACGTGCATTACCTAAAAATCTCATGGTGGAACAAATGGAGGGAAGTTAACTCCAACCTTTGGAACCGGGTTGCCACTCGAAACATTCAATGAAAGGCATGAAAAGACTTTGAATTTACCAGCATTTCCAAAGAATATACGATCAACCTCATCCGGAGGCAATGTGGATACCTCTCTACTCTCTTTTTGTTTCTTCTTTGATTTTCTCCACATCTTCTCAACACCCCTAATTTTCTTACCATTATTGGATGAATTACCCTCCACTTGATTAATTTGTTGTGTTGGTGGAGGAGAGAGTTCTTCCTTGACATCTTGGCACGTTAACTCATCCAAGTACTCATCCAAAGGGTTTAAGGCAAGCACCTCCTGCACACAGTCAGAAACAATTACATCAATACTATCGGTGAAATAGAGTTTATCATCATGATCAAGTGTGTGCTTCATTGCTTCAGGGAGGGTGAAGACAACTTGCTCATCTCCAACCCTCAAGGTCATCTTGCCTTCTTTGACATCAATTAGGGCATCCGAAGTGTTCAGGAATGGCCGCCCAAGAATTAAGGGAACCTCAACATCATCATCCCCATCTAGAATCACGAAGTCTATGGGAATGATGAGTTTGTCAACTCTGACAAGGACATCTTCAACTACTCCCCGAGGTCTTCGCACCGACCTATCTGCAAGCTGTAATGTCATTCGTGTAGGTCGTAGGTCTTCCAATCCCAGCTTCAAGAATAAGTTGTATGGCATTACATTTATGCTAGCCCCAGAATCGGCTAGAGCATGCTCCGTCACTCCTTCACCAATTACATAAGGAATCACAAAACTACCTGGGTCCTTTAATTTTTGTGGGAGTTTCTTCTCTAGAATGGCCGGGCAATTCCCAGTAAGTGCAACTGTGCCTTGTTCCTCTAACTTCCTCTTATTGGTGAGAAGCTCCTTTAAAAATTTGGCATACTTCGGCATTTGAGCTAGTGCCTCAATGATTGGAATATTTATGTGGAGTTGCTTGAAGATATTGAGGAACTTCTTGAATTGGGCTTCATCTTTATCTTGTTTAAGCCTTGAAGGGTAAGGTACCACTGGCTTGTATTCATGCTCCCTTGGAATGTTAGAATTGGGAGAGTCTTCACCAGTTTTCCTCCCATTATCCTTGCTTGCATCTTCACTCAAATCAGGGTCTTCCCGGACGGCTACCCTATCATTAGAAGCACTTGGAATTCCTTTTTCCCTTGCTTCCAACTGTTTACCATTTCTCAAAGTAACAGCTTTTAATTGCTCCCTCGGGTTGCTTTCGGTGTTGCTTAGCAAACTCCCAGAGGGTCGTTCAGATTGTCCACGACCAAGCTCTCTCACTTGGTTCTCCAGAGATTGGATGGATGCTAGAACATTTCTCAATATGGTACCAAATTCATCCATTTTCTTTTCATTATTCACAAAGCGTGCCTCCGTGCTAATCATGAATCTGTCTAAAACATCTTCTGTAGAGTATTTCTTCTCTTGTGGGGGAGGAGCTTGGTATTGGCTTACCTGAGATTGTGGAGGTCTATATTGAGATTGACCTTGAGTCCAGGAAGGATTTGAAGGGCCCCTCTATCCATAACTGTAATTGCTGCCAAACTGATTCCCTGGTCCTCTTGGTCCACCCCCAACATAATCAACTGTTTCCATCGGCGGTGATGGGGCAACAACAATAGGGCATTGTGATGTTGCATGGCCTGCCCTACAAGTATCACATGACATAACAGCCTTAGACCCTGAACTAGACCCTAACATGAGTTGCTCAACTTTTTGTGCTAGGGCGTCATACTTCGAACTATTCTCTGTGACGTGTTTCGTTAGGGCATCAATCTTAGCAGCCAAAGCTGTGGATTCAGTCACCTCGTACAACCCTGCAGCCCTTGGAAGCTTCTGTCGAGTGCTCCAATGGCACTCATTGCTGGCCATATTCTCAATTAACTCCTTGGCCTCTTCAGGAAGCTTGTTGCTCAAAGAAAACTCTCGACACCTCACACCACGTATGACTGCGCTATGCTATAGGGATTCCAAGCGGTAAACCCTATTCCCAACTATAGATCAATCCCTTTGGTCCAGGCGAAAGATCCCTAATCACAAATAAGTCCCGGCGGAAAGGCTTCTCTCAACGCCTAACTCTCTTTGAGATCGAAGGTAATACTTGGAATAAGAAGGTAGGGAAAACCACACCGGAGGGGAAAGGGGACGTGTCGCTACCTCTCAACTCACCCTCTCGACCCTCTTCAATCTTGGTTCATCTAATCCTAATGGTGATGGTCACTCATCAAAAGGATGACTGGATTAGCCCTCAACCCTAGTGTCACTCTAAGGGAGAAACAATTAAGCACACAAGATTGAAACTCAAATTTAAACTCAAATTGAATAAAAGCATTAAAGTCAATGAAACATAGGAAACTTAGGGTTTACAAGTCCAAGTACCCACTCGGGGTTTAGCCCTCCATGGAGCAATACAAGTTCATCAAAATAAATGAAGATAAGTGCAAGAAATCCATAAAGAAAACCCCCTTAAGCTTTGTGTTGATAGACTATGAGGGCTTCTCCTTCTTCTCGAAAGAACTCCTTCCTCCAAGCCTAGGGCACAACTCGTCGAATCGAGTCGTCGAAGGCTCCCCCAATAGCTCTCCTTGGAAGGGATTGATGTTGAAAACGATGAAGAAGCACCCCCTTTAGTGTAGCAAGAACCTCCTGAACCCTAGGCGTCACCCCCTCTCACGTTTTGAAAGAAGATCCTCAAATAACGCTTCAGAACGGCTTTATAATTGGCTATCACGAGGATCCACACGGGCGTGTGGAAATTCCACACGGCCGTGTGGAAATTCCACACGCCCATGTGGAGTTTCTGCCCTGTGGAAAACTTCGTATTAGTCCCCGATTTCGGCTGTTTCTTCTCTTGAGGTCACATGGACGGACACACGCCCATGTGAAAGGTCATGTGGCATTTCTTGATGATGGGAAAACCTTGGAGAGCTTTTGAAATCTTTGAACAAATCGGAACAAGCGAGCATGACTGCCTTCGTGTCCTTCTACAAGAATTGTCTTGAAGTCTTTAGAAGTTGGCACATACCCCCTCGTTTGAACCCGATTTGTCTTGAACTTCGTATTTGCACAAAAGAACTTCACTTTGTCACGCCCCGACCCTCGGGTCCCGGTCCATGGCACTACCGCCACGACAACCCAGGGGAGGTCAACACCTGCCTCAACCCCAGGTCGCCGTAAGGCTAACCTGTTACTTGTACGATATTAACTTTACCACAATAATACTCTAAATCTAAGGTATTTAATCACAACCCTGTACAAGATCAACAGACTCGCACATATATGTACATATATCCCTGGAAATCACATCACCAATGATCATGGACACAATCATAGTATTTCACAAACACTGAATATAGACTCATACAACCTAAGGTCCTGACTGAACCAATCAAGATTATACAAGATCAAATGGAAATACGAAAACATAGGTCCTAGTGGATCCATCTTATGCATAACGGCAATGTTTATGAATCATACACTAGTCAAAGGTAAATGCGAGAATGGATGCCAAGCACTATCACTTCTTACGCCCCGCTGCCGTGCTAACACCTGAAAAGGGGAGAAGAAGAATGGGTGAGTAACTAAGTTACTCAGTGAGGGGTTGAACATGGGGCTATAACTCATACAAGTGTAAAGAATGGTATGCCGAAAACATATGTAAATCTTTAACAATCACACCTTACAAAATGCTTTAAATACACATTTCAATATAACAAGCTTTCTAACTTTCTCAAAGAAAGGCATCAATAAGTCTTTGAAAATCTTTTGTAAAGAGATTCAATACTGAAAATTCAAGTTAAGAATACTCGTCAAAAGATCAAAAGATCAAACCCATCGAATTAAGAATTTATAGTGCAACGCATGCAGAAATCCTTTATCGATAGCGTCAACAATAGCCTATGAAAAACCCTCCATCACTAACCATGGCCGTGGTTAGGTCAAGAGCCACCAAGATGCACGTATCTTGGCGTTGGCCGTTGAGTATCCCGTGTGGTGACTCCGGGTACCCAACACAAGCACCTTCGGGTTCACTCCGCGCCTCCCGTAAAGGGCTCATCAACCGAGAACTCCACGCCACCCCATTGGTCGGTCCGTGGAGACTCGCTTCTGCGAAGACGGGGATCCTCCCCAATGTCACCATCGAAACATTTGGGATATCCTATCCCGCCCGTAGGCTCATCATGAACACATCATATATCTCATCAAGAGATCACAAATAGTTTGCCCGTAGGCTCATCATAAACGTATCGTTATAAAATCATATATCTCTTCAAGAGATCACAAATAGTTTGCCCATAGGCTAATCATAAATGTATCATTTTAAAATCACATATCTCAACAAGAGATCACAAATTCGCATAAAATACAACTCTTAATCGAAGAGTAAATCCTTTTGCGAAAGCATCGACAATAATGTCATTTTCATCAAGAATATCAACACAAGAGTATCCTTTGAAAACTCATTTCAAATACGATAACATCGTGGAGAATCTCAATTTGGTTTACATAGACCCTTATTTGGTCAAAATAACAAGAATATCGAATTCTCAAGTTCACAAATCTTGAAAACATGTAGTTCAAACCATAGGATTATCCAATCCTTATCAAATATAAATAATCAAGAATTTAACAAGATCATAAACTATCATGGTTTCTAGGCCTCAAGGAAATCATCTCATGAGCCTTTGTAATAGAATCAATAGTTAAGCAAAATCACAAATATCATGGTTTCTAGATCTCAAGGAAATCATCTCATGAGTCTTTTGTAATATAATCAATAGTTAAGCAAGATCATGAACATCAAGATTTCTAGATCTCAAGGAAATCATCTCATGAGTCTTTTAAGATGAAATCAAGAATTAAAATGATCATATAGTATCATAATTTCAGTTTTCAAGAAACATTTCAAGAATCCATTGAAATCAAGAATTTCTCATTTCAAGGCATGCATCATTAAACAAGCATGATCATAGCTCTTTAATTTAAACAATTCCCACTCACAAACTTGGCGAGATCGAACACTTGGATCACTCGCCCACTTGATCTTTACCCTTGCCTTTAGATCCACCTTCTTGAAGCCATTAACCATCCAAGAAAAAACAAGAATCAATCACAACCTTATCCAATCAATAAGAGAGGAAAGAATGCTCCAAAATTAGATCTCAAGGCTTCTAGGGTTTACTATGTGCTCTTGATTCAAGAATTAACAATAATAGAATCCTTAAACCCTCAAAATCAAAATGAAATCAAGAATATCCTAATTGGGTTCGGATCTACAAGAATCAAAGGTTTAGAGATCAAGGATCTCCTCCATTCTTTACCAAAACATGAAATCAAGGCTCCTATACCATTCAAACATTAGATCTATGGCTAAATCCCAATTAAATAATAGATCCATGCTAAATCCACACTAATTCTCCATGGATCTAAAAAGAAATGAATAAAAGAACAAGGAGTTGAAGAAGAGAATAAAACCCACCTCAATTCTTGCTAGAACTAGAGGAGATTCACCACCAATGGAGAAGAGGGGAAGATCAACACCTTTCTCCTTTCTTGGAGCTCAAGAATGGAGATCTAATGGAGGGGAGAATGAGGGTTCAAGATGGGGAGAAAAAGAGAGGGAAATGAGGTCTTATAAAGGCCATTTAAGTTTGAAAACGGGTATTTATAGACCCAAAGTGCGGGAGGGCTCGCGGGCTCCCTTGCGGGCGCAAGGGAGGCCGCGAGGCCCTTTCCAGAAAGCCTTGCGGCCTCCCATGCGCCCGCATGGGAGCCCGCAAGCATTTCTGGCCGGGGTCCTTGCGGGCTCCCATGCGGGCGCATGGGAGGCCGCAAGGCCTCTTCTTTGGCTCCTTGCGGGCACACTAAGTGCCCGCAAGGTCCCTTCCTTGCTAAAGCCTTTTAAAACACTTTTCCCCCATCTTTTAACCTCTCAAAAAGACCTTAACTAAGATCCCAACAAAAATAAAACTCGACAAAAATTTAAACACACAACTTCTACACAAGAAACAAAGCACAAGAGAAGCGAAAAAGATCGAACTTCCACAACCTACCCCCCTTAAAGAAATTTCGGCCTCGAAATTTTTGGCATACCTCAAGATTCAAACAAAAGGGGATACTTGCTCTTCATCACTTCCTCAGGTTCCCAAGTTACCTCTTCTACCACATCATTTCTCCAAAGCACTTTAACCATAGGAATAATCTTTCGCCGAAGAGTTTTCACTTGAGAATCAAGGATCTCTACCGGTTGCACTTCAAATTTCAAATCTTCTCTTAACTCTACCGGCGGAGCTTCAAGACAATGAGAAGGGTCAGGGATATACTTCTTCAACATGGAAACATGGAACACATTATGAATCTTCTCCAACTCAGGCGGTAATTCTAATCGGTATGCCACCGGTCCAATCCTCTCCAGGATCACAAATGGACCTATAAATCGGGGATTCAACTTTCCCCTTCCTCGAAACCGAATTACCCCTTTCCAAGGAGAGATCTTCAAGAATACTCTATCCCCAACCTGAAACTCCAAAAATCTTCTACGGTTATCGGCATAACTCTTTTGCCTGTCTTGAGCTGTTTTCAATCTTCCTCTAATCACTGCTACTTTCTCAACCGTTCGCTCAATCAACTCCACACTTTGAAGTTTTCTTTCTCCCACTTCATCCCAACAAAGAGGAGTTCTACACTTTCTTCCATACAAAGCTTCATACGGAGCCATACCAATGCTTGCTTGGAAGCTATTATTATAGGCAAATTCCACTAATGCCAAATGTTGCTCCCAACTCCCTTGGAAATCTATCACACAAGCCCTCAACATGTCCTCGAGGGTCTGAATGGTCCTCTCCGACTGACCATCTGTTTGAGGATGATAAGCAGTACTGAACTTCAAAGTCGTACCCAAGGCCTCCTGAAACCTAGGCCAAAAACGGGAAGTAAATCTGGGGTCTCGATCTGAAACTATCGAAGTTGGCACCCCATGCAACCTTACTATCTCATCAATGTACAACTTTGCCAATTTCTCCAAAGAGTACTTAGTATGCCTTGCTAAGAAATGTGCCGACTTTGTTAGTCTATCCACTATCACCCACACTCGCATCACAACCTCGAGGCGTTCGAGGTAAACCAACCACAAAATCCATAGCCACATGATCCCACTTCCATTCCGGGATAGGAAGAGGTTGTAAGAACCCAGATGGCCTTTGGTGTTACGCCTTAACTTGCCGACACACCAAACACTTAGCCACAAACTCTGCTATCTCCCTCTTCATTCCAGGCCACCAATAACTCTCCTTAATGGTTCTATACATCTTGGTACTCCCGGGATGAACCGCATAAGCTGAAGAATGAGCTTCCTCCAAAATAGCTTTCCTCGGCTCGGAATCCGATGGAACACAAACACGTCCTCGAAACTCCAAGATCCCATCATCTCTCAATCTAAATTCACTAGTCTCCCCGACTTGCAACTTCTTCACCTCTTGCACCAACTCTTCACTAACACTCTGAAGCTCCTTAATACGCTCCAACAGCGAAGGTCTCACCACAAAACGGCCACTAAGGCTCCACTATCCTCGGTCTCTAGTTCCAACTTCAAGCTTTTCATTGCCGACAAAACTTGCAAATAGGACACCCTCAAAACAGCCACCGAACTATACTTCCTACTCAAAGCATCGGCTACCACATTGGCCTTTCTGGGTGATAATCGATTATCAAATCATAATCTTTTATCAATTCCAACCATCGCCTCTCGCCTCAAATTCAAGTCCTTCGAGTGAAAAGATACTTCAAACTTTTATGGTCTCGTGAAAATCCGACATCTTTCCCCATAAAGATAATGCCTCCAAATCTTCAAAGCAAACACTACCATGACCAACTCCAAATCATGAGTAGGATAATACAGCTCATGTTGTTTCAACTGTCTAGAAGCATAGGCAACTACCTTTCCTTCTTGCATCAAAACACAACCTAAACCCCGCCGAGAGGCATCACTGAAAACCACAAACTCTTTCTCATTCTCTCGGCAAAGTAAGCACAGGAGCCGATGTCAATCGATCCTTTAAAATCTGAAAACTCTTCTCACACTCATCATTCCAAGAGAACTTCACTTCCTTACGAGTTAACTTTGACAAAGGTAATGCAATCGCAGAAAACCCTTCCACAAACCTCCTATAATAACCCGCAAGACCAAGAAAACTTCGAACTTCAGTAACATTCTTCGGCCTTTCCCAATCAACAATGGCTTCCACCTTCTTTGGATCTACCGAGATCCCTTCTCCCGACACCACATGCCCAAGAAATCCCACTTCATAAAGCCAAAACTCACACTTAGCAAACTTAGCAAACAACCGCCTCTCCCGGAGAGTTTGCAAGACAATCCTCAAATGTTGAGCATGCTCCTCATTGGAAGGTGAGTACACCAAAATATCATCAATAAACACAATGACAAATTTGTCCGGATAAGGCCTAAACACCCTATTCATCAAATCCATAAAAAGCTGCAGGAGCATTAGTCGACCAAATGGCATCACCAAAAACTCATAATGTCCATATCGTGTCCGAAATGCCGTCTTCGGTACATCTTCGACCTAATCTTCAACCGATGATACCCGGACCTCAAATCAATCTTGGAGAATACCTTTGCCCCTTTTAATTGATCAAACAAATCATCAATCCTCGGCAATGGGTACTTGTTCTTAATTGTCACCTTATTCGGTTGTCGATAATCAATACACGGCCTCGAGAGATCCATCCTTCTTCTTCACAAAAAGGACCGGTGCGCCCCAGGGGTGATATACTTGGTCGTATAAAACCCTTGTCTACCAGATCTTGCAACCGAGTTTTCAACTCCTTTAACTCCGCAGCGCCATCCTATAAGGTGGTATAGAAATGGGAGCTGTACCCGGCAACAAATCTATAACAAACTCCATGTCTCTCGTCTCGGGGGTAAACCCGGCAATTCCTCGGGGAAGACATCCCGAAACTCCCTCACCACAGCCATCTCCTCCAACTCGGCTCCTTAACTCTTGTGTCCACCACATGAGCCAAAAACGCAGAACAACCCTTACTCACCAATCTTCTAGCTTCCAAGGACGAAATCAAACATGAAGGTAAAGCCCTTCTCTTCCCCTTCAACACTACCGCAGGTCCCGAGGACCTAGGAAAAGTTACTTCCTTCAAGAAACAATCAATGGAAGCATGATGCCTATCCAACCAATCCATACCAAGAATGGCATCAAAATCCTTCATCTCTAAAGGAATCAAATCTGCCTCCAACACTTCTCCACAAACTATCACAGGACATTCTCTAAACACCAAACTCCGAACTACCTCCTCACCAAGAGGGGTTTGAATCACCAACTCACACCCTAAGAAGGAAGGCCGACTATCGGCATGGCATGCAAAAACGGTGCTAACAAAGGAACGTTCGACCCGGAATCAATCAAAACATAAGCATCAAGCTGAAAGATAGAAAGTATACCCGTGATCACATTAGGCCTACACTCGGCCTCTTCCTCGATCATGGCAAAAACTCGGGTCTGAACTCTAGGCCGAGGTCGCCGAGAACCCGGCCGAGGGACACTACTACCCGGCTCCGGACTTCGCAACACTGGAGTAGAAACAACCGGCCGAGGACCCCGGGACTCGAAAAGGACGACCCCCGAGCTGAAGGTGCAAAACCACCCTGTCCTAGCTCGGACAAGCAGATCTCATGTGCCCGGCTCGACCACACCGAAAGCACTTGCGAGGTAAAAGACACGGCCCCCTATGCGACTTCCCACAGTTCCTACACTTGGCGCCGAAATCCGGACCTCTAACACTCGGGAGCACCGACAGCACGAGAGTGCCTCTGCCGGTAACCACTCCGAGATGGTGGAGGTCTAGCGGGCCCGACACGAAGTGCCTCTAAAAGAACCTTCACCTCTACTCTTCTTTAAGGGCCGACCCGACTCCAAACTCCTTCTCTTAGCAATGTTCTCTCGAACTCTCTTGCCTTCTCTAACCAATCGCTCCGCCCTCAAAGCCGATCGCACTAATTCCCGGAAACTCGCTTACCGGAGACCGCCATCCTTTCCCTAATGCCCAGATTCAACCCAACTTCGAATTTGGAACAAAGAACCTCCTCGAAGGTGCCAACTCGGGAACGAAACTAGCCAAATCCTTCAATTCTGTCTCATACTCTGTCCTTTGTCTTACCTCCCCGAACAAGCCTCATAAACTCAAGCCTCTTCGATCCCGATGGAACCGGGTATAGTACTCCTCATCAAACTCTCTCGGGAAGTCAGACCAAGTAACTCCGCCCAAAAGATCGGCTCCTCAAACTCTCCCACCAAATCCGAGCACGACTCTCCAGTAGTCCGGTAGCCACCCCGAGTCTCATCTCGGCACCTAAACTCATGTCATCAAAAGTAGCAACTACCCTCTTGACCCACTCCTTAGCAATCATGGCATCACTTGTGCCATCAAAAGAACTACAACCAAGTTGTCGGGCTTCCTTCGGAAATTTAGACAAAACCAAGGCTTGACTAGATCCACCGGCCTCTACCGGCACGTCTTGAACTACCGGCACCGGAGGTCTTGGGGGGAGCCTTGGGTCCGCCCGAGCCTCGACCCCCCAAAAGCCCTCCAAAACCCGAGAAAGTCCTGGTACTCCCGATAGGTAGGCTGCCTCTCCTTGGTAGCCCAAAGAGCCCTAAAAGCTTCAAGTGCCTCGGGAGTTGGACCAGTACCTCCCGAACATCCGGAGCATGAACAGTAAGCCGCCACCTCGGGATCATGCCCCGAACTACCCTCCCGCCCGGGTGGCGATGGAGATGGGCGAGGAGTTGGTTCTCCTTGCCTCCCATCTCTCAAAACTCTTGGTGTAGCATCGCCGGGGAAGTAGCTCTCCCTTGGCGAGCGCGTGAGCGTAGTGCCGGCATTTTACCGAGACAGAACGTAAGACAATTCTTAGGAATGTTTCTATATGCATCTAATGCAATAAGTCCGACTCTATTTGGATCCACTGGATACAAGAATCAAAAGATCAACGTTTTGACCCAATCGAGGAACGATTCTGAGAAAACAAAAGCCCACTTCCCGACCAAATCGAAGACAGTGGTAAATAGCGGAAGATCAACTTCTTGTCCCAATCGAAGACCGACTTTAAGTCAAGCTTATATTGACAAAATCCATTTCTAAACTCTAAACCGGTTCTCGACCCAATCATGAAATCTCGTACCGACCCAATCATGTAACTTTATACCGACCCAATCATTAAACTATATACTGACCCAATCATGATAACCTCGGGCTCGATACCACTAAAGTAGTGTCACGCCCCGACCCTCGGGTCCCGGTCCATGGCACTACCGCCACGACAACCCGGGGGAGGTCAACACCTGCCTCAACCCCGGGTCGCCGTAAGGCTAACCACGTTACTTGTACGATATTAACTTTACCACAATAATACTCTAAATCTAAGGTATTTAATCACAACCCCGTACAAGATCAACAGACTCGCACATATATGTACATATATCCTCGGAAATCACATCACCAATGATCATGGACACAATCATAGTATTTCACAAACACCGAATATAGACTCATACAACCTAAGGTCCCGACTGAACCAATCAAGATTATACAAGATCAAATGGAAATACGAAAACATAGGTCCTAGTGGATCCATCTTATGCATAACGGCAATGTTTATGAATCATACACTAGTCAAAGGTAAATGCGAGAATGGATGCCAAGCACTATCACTTCTTACGCCCCATTGCCGTGCTAACACCGAAAAGGGGAGAAGAAGAATGGGTGAGTAACTAAGTTACTCGGTGAGGGGTTGAACATGGGGCTATAACTCATACAAGTGTAAAGAATGGTATGCCGAAAACATATGTAAATCTTTAACAATCACACCTTACAAAATGCTTTAAATACACATTTCAATATAACAAGCTTTCTAACTTTCTCAAAGAAAGGCATCAATAAGTCTTTGAAAATCTTTTGTAAAGAGATTCAATACTGAAAATTCAAGTTAAGAATACTCGTCAAAAGATCAAAAGATCAAACCCATCGAATTAAGAATTTATAGTGCAACGCATGCAGAAATCCTTTATCGATAGCGTCAACAATAGCCTATGAAAAACCCTCCATCACTAACCATGGCCGTGGTTAGGTCAAGAGCCACCAAGATGCACGTATCTTGGCGTTGGCCGTTGAGTATCCCGTGTGGTGACTCCGGGTACCCAACACACGCACCTTCGGAGTTCACTCCGCGCCTCCCGTAAAGGGCTCATCAACCGAGAACTCCACGCCACCCCATTGGTCGGTCCGTGGAGACTCGCTTCTGCAGAAGACGGGGATCCTCCCCAATGTCACCATCGAAACATTTGGGATATCCTATCCCGCCCGTAGGCTCATCATGAACACATCATATATCTCATCAAGAGATCACAAATAGTTTGCCCGTAGGCTCATCATAAACGTATCGTTATAAAATCATATATCTCTTCAAGAGATCACAAATAGTTTGCCCATAGGCTAATCATAAATGTATCATTTTAAAATCACATATCTCAACAAGAGATCACAAATTCGCATAAAATACAACTCTTAATCGAAGAGTAAATCCTTTTGCGAAAGCATCGACAATAATGTCATTTTCATCAAGAATATCAACACAAGAGTATCCTTTGAAAACTCATTTCAAATACGATAACATCGTGGAGAATCTCAATTTGGTTTACATAGACCCTTATTTGGTCAAAATAACAAGAATATCGAATTCTCAAGTTCACAAATCTTGAAAACATGTAGTTCAAACCATAGGATTATCCAATCCTTATCAAATATAAATAATCAAGAATTTAACAAGATCATAAACTATCATGGTTTCTAGGCCTCAAGGAAATCATCTCATGAGCCTTTGTAATAGAATCAATAGTTAAGCAAAATCACAAATATCATGGTTTCTAGATCTCAAGGAAATCATCTCATGAGTCTTTTGTAATATAATCAATAGTTAAGCAAGATCATGAACATCAAGATTTCTAGATCTCAAGGAAATCATCTCATGAGTCTTTTAAGATGAAATCAAGAATTAAAATGATCATATAGTATCATAATTTCAGTTTTCAAGAAACATTTCAAGAATCCATTGAAATCAAGAATTTCTCATTTCAAGGCATGCATCATTAAACAAGCATGATCATAGCTCTTTAATTTAAACAATTCCCACTCACAAACTTGGCGAGATCGAACACTTGGATCACTCGCCCACTTGATCTTTACCCTTGCCTTTAGATCCACCTTCTTGAAGCCATTAACCATCCAAGAAAAAACAAGAATCAATCACAACCTTATCCAATCAATAAGAGAGGAAAGAATGCTCCAAAATTAGATCTCAAGGCTTCTAGGGTTTACTATGTGCTCTTGATTCAAGAATTAACAATAATAGAATCCTTAAACCCTCAAAATCAAAATGAAATCAAGAATATCCTAATTGGGTTCGGATCTACAAGAATCAAAGGTTTAGAGATCAAGGATCTCCTCCATTCTTTACCAAAACATGAAATCAAGGCTCCTATACCATTCAAACATTAGATCTATGGCTAAATCCCAATTAAATAATAGATCCATGCTAAATCCACACTAATTCTCCATGGATCTAAAAAGAAATGAATAAAAGAACAAGGAGTTGAAGAAGAGAATAAAACCCACCTCAATTCTTGCTAGAACTAGAGGAGATTCACCACCAATGGAGAAGAGGGGAAGATCAACACCTTTCTCCTTTCTTGGAGCTCAAGAATGGAGATCTAATGGAGGGGAGAATGAGGGTTCAAGATGGGGAGAAAAAGAGAGGGAAATGAGGTCTTATAAAGGCCATTTAAGTTTGAAAACGGGTATTTATAGACCCAAAGTGCGGGAGGGCTCGCGGGCTCCCTTGCGGGCGCAAGGGAGGCCGCGAGGCCCTTTCCAGAAAGCCTTGCGGCCTCCCATGCGCCCGCATGGGAGCCCGCAAGCATTTCTGGCCGGGGTCCTTGCGGGCTCCCATGCGGGCGCATGGGAGGCCGCAAGGCCTCTTCTTTGGCTCCTTGCGGGCACACTAAGTGCCCGCAAGGTCCCTTCCTTGCTAAAGCCTTTTAAAACACTTTTCCCCCATCTTTTAACCTCTCAAAAAGACCTTAACTAAGATCCCAACAAAAATAAAACTCGACAAAAATTTAAACACACAACTTCTACACAAGAAACAAAGCACAAGAGAAGCGAAAAAGATCGAACTTCCACACACTTGGCAACATTATGACCTAATCTTGCCTTTTATTCACGTACCATGTCTTCACAACCCTAATTGCATGAAAGAACACCAAAGCACACGAAATTAGCGATAAAACCTGAGAAATGTGATGCTCATGCGTGGAAAACATTTCCAAAAATATATACATGCAAGCACTTATCAGAGCTTTTCGCAGTCATACATGGTGTGAGGCGTCGAGAGTCTTTCTCTCCACCGGGATCTCGTAGGGGACTAGTCAGGGTTGACCTTAGGTTTGGGACCCTGTATCCTTGGATTTCCACGACTCATTGATTTTCATTGTAAGAAGAGCAGCTTAAGTTTTCCACTAGAAACTAGGATTCTAGGGGGAGCATTGTCCAAGTACCCCATCTTCATATTGATCTCATTCTACACTCTAGCTTTCACTTTCAGAACTTTATTTCTGTTTCTTTCTTGTTTTATTTTCATTCACAACAACAACTGATTTATCTTTGGCTACTTAGCAAAGTGTTATAGTTCTTACATCTACTCCCTGTGGATTCGACTACCCACCCGTTTTGGTACTTTATTACTTCGACACCCGTGCACTTGAGGAGCACACACGCATGGATGTGTCATGGATCTTCGACCATGGCCAAAAGGCCATGGTTGATCCACATCGAGGCGTACAAACACTCGAAACTTCGAGCAAAAGTATTTAAAGTATGAAAATAAGTATTCTCGATGAAAACAACATGCTAAAACACATGATTCATCACCCAAATCGAAGAATTAACATTGATGGCAAGAAGAGAGAAAAGAGGGCTCACCTGAGAAGATGATGATGAATCACGCAATATAACGATGGGTAAAGCCCACAAATCCTATAAATAGGCGAGGGAATGGAAGGAGAAGCGATTTGGTCCTGTCTTTGGAGTGGAGGCGTTTGGAGATGAAAGGGCGCGAAGTGGAATATGAAGAGAAGCAAGATCTTCATGTATAAGTAACCCACATGGCCATGTGGAAATTCCACATGGGCATGTGTTTTCTCTGGATTTCCCTTACTCAAAACACCCGAATTTCCACAGGGCCATGTGGAAACTCCATATGGCAGTGTAGATTCTCTGGATCGCCTGAAAAATTCTGAACAAATCCACAGGGCCATGTGGAAATTCCACATGGCCTTGTGTTTTCTCTGGATTGAAATTTTACAGCTCATGAATAGTACGCACATGCCCATGTGGAATTTCCACATGGGCATGTGAATTTCCAATCTTGGCCAAATGAGCTCTAAATTTTTCACATGGCCATGTGGAAATTCTACATGGCCCTGTGGATTCTCTAGATGATAGAAAACCCACAAAAAATCCATCCACATAGCCATGTGGAAATTCCAATTGTCTCCATTTTTCGGCCCAAAAATGTTTCAAACTCTGCCAAATTCATCAAAAACACATGGAAAACTGCAGAAATTGAAATCAAACAAGAACATGGCTCAAATCTCACCAAATTCACAAGAAAAACTCTCAAACTTACAAGAAACGATGAAAACACGATTTTACATCTGAAAACGGCAAAAATGCACTACACCGGAGATGAATTGAAAGAAAACAAAAACAAACCAAAAACTCAACTGCATAAATTGAAAATTAACTAAAACAAGGGCCAAGAAATTAAAAATTGGGTTGCCTATCAATAAGCTCTTGTTTTACGTCACTAGCTTGACGTACCTGTCCCTCAAATCAAGAGGGGTCATCGAGTGGGAATCCTCCATTGCCTGCACTCTTCAAGCATGATGAGCTAAACATTTTTAAATAAGAGGGTGAGTAATAGGAATTGTTACCAACAGAAGCGGCATCACTCTTAATCTTTGAATGTCCATCCGCAAAATTTTTCCGTTGTCTCTTGCGGCGATGTCTCACCCTCTTCAGCTTTTTGATGAATTTATTTACTATGCCCGTGGGAGGTTCCTCCTTATGCAATGGATCAAGTGATGAAACCTCCTCTTCGTCGATCTCTTGTTCTAGCAGCTCCTTCATTGGATCCGGATATAACGATTCCTGTACATAATCATTAACGAAGTCATCAGTGGTGTCAAGAAAATACAAAGTATCGTCAAAATCAAGAGAATGTCTCATGGCTTCAGCAAGGTGGTAGGCCAGCTTCTCATCTCCAATCCTCAGTGTCTATAAGAGCCTTGGAAGTACGCAGAAAAGGTCTTCTAAGTATCAGTGGCACATCGACATTCTCATCCACGTCAGGAACTACAAAATTTGCCGGAAAAATATACTTGTCCACTTTCACCAGGACATCTTCAATAATGGCTCTTGGATGACGAACTGAACGATCAGCTAGCTGAAGGGTCATCCGAGTAGGCCTTGGCTCTCCCAATCCCAATTTCTTAAAGAATGTATAAGGCATGACATTGATGCTAGCACCTGAATCTGCTAATGCCTTTTCTTCACCTAAATCACCAATATTACAAGGGATGATAAAACTTCCCGGGTCTTTCATCTTGTTCGGTAAATTTCTCTGCAGCACCGCCGAGCAAGATGCATCTAACACCACAGCTGTACTCTCCTCCAATTTATTCTTGTTGGTCAAGAGGTCTTTTAAAAACTTCGCATAACGAGGCATTTGTGATAACGACTACACGAATGGGATGTTGATGTGCAACTGCTTGAACAGGCCCAGAAATTTCTTGTACTGCTCATCATTTTTGTCACCTTTCAGCCTTGAAGGGTAAGGAATTCTTGGCTTGTATGGTGGGGGCGCTACCTCCTTTTCCTTACCCTTATCCTTAACATCTGATAAGTGCTTGCATGTACCTAATATTTGAGATATTTTTCCATGCATGAGCATCACATTTTTCAGTTTATATTTCTCATTTCATGTGTTTTTGTGTTCTTTCATGCAATTAGGGTTGTGAAGAAGGTTTATGCGAAGAAAAGCAAAAATAGGTCATGATGGTGCCGAGCGAAGTCCTTTTGTGCAAACACAAAGTTTAAGATGAAAATCGGGTCATACAAGAGAGTATGTGCCAACTTCTAAAGGTTTCAAGACAATTTTTGTAGAAGGACACGAAGGCAGTCATGCTCGCTCGTTCTGATTTGATCGAAGATTTCAAAAGCCCTCAAAGGATTTTTCGACATCAAGAAATGCCTCATGACCTACCACACGATCGTGTGTCCGTTTGTGTGGCCTCAGAAGAAAAAAACGGGCGAAATCGGGGACCTATAGATGTAGTTTTGTAGAGGCTGAAAATCCACATAGGCATGTGGAATTTCCACAGGGCCGTGTGGATTTTCCACATGGCCGTGTGGATCCTCGATGTTTGCCATTTAAAAGGCCGTTCTGAAGGGTTTTAAGGGGATCTTTTCCCTATCTTTGGGGAGGAGTTCGGCTAGGGTTTGAGAAGGTTTTTGCTGCGTTTTGGGGGCGTTTCTTCACCGATTTCAACATCGATTCCTTCCAAGGAGAGCTATTGGGGGAGCCTTCGACGACTTCGATTCAGCGAGGTGTGCCCTAGGCTTGGAGGAAGGATCCGTGGAGAAGAAGAAGCAGCCCTCATAGGCCATCAGCACGAAGCTTAAGGGGGTTTTCTTTATGGATTACTTGCATTTATCTTCATTTATTTTGATGAACTTGTATTACTCCATGGAGAGCTAAACCCCTAGTGGGTACTTGGACATGTAAATTCTAGAATTTCTTTGTTTCAATGACTCTATTGCTTTATTTTAAATTGAGATTTATTTGAGTTTCAATCTTGTGTGCTTAATTGTTTCTCCCTTAGAGTGACACTAGGGTTGAGGGCTAATCTAATCATCCTTTTGATGAGTGACCATCACCATTAGGATTAGATTAACCAAGATTGAAGAGGGTCGAGAGGGTGAGTTGAGAGGTAGCGACACGTCCCCTTTCCCTTCCGATGTGGTTTACCCTACCTTCTTATTCCAAGCTTTATTATCGATCTCAAAAGAGAGTTAGGCGTTGAGAGAGGCCTTTCCGCCGGGACTTATTTGTGATTAGGGATCTTTCGCCTGGACCAAAAGGGATTGATCTATAGTTGGGAATAGGGTTTATCACTTGGAATCCCTAAAGTTAAGCGGAGTCATACGTGGTGTGAGACGTCGAGAGTTTTCTCTCCGCCGGGACCTCGTAGGGGACTAGTCAGGGTTGACCTTAGGTTTGGGACCTTGTGTCTTTGGATTCCACGACTCTTCAAATCTCGTTTAAGTAAAGGTATGACACACCCTTGCGTGTGTGTTCCGCAAGTGCACGGGTGTCGAAGTAATAAAGTACCCAAACGGGTGGGTAGTCGAATCCACAGGGAGTAGACGTAAGAACAATCACACTTTGTTAAGTAATCAAGAAAAACCAATTGATTGTTGTGAAAGAAAATAAACTAGGAAAGAAGTAAAAATAAGGTGCTGAAAATAAAGGTTAGGGTGTAGAAATAGATCAATAAGAGGATGGGGTACTCGGACGATGCTCCCCCTAGAATCCTTGTTTCAAGTGCAAGACTTCAATTACTCTTATTCAAAAGAGATTTCAAGAGTCGTGGAATCCAAATATACAAGGTCCCAAATTTAAGGTCAACCCTGACTAGCCCCCTACGAGGTCCGGTGGAGAGAAAACTCTCGACACCTCACACCACGTATGGCTGCGCTATTCTCTAGGGATTCCAAGTGGTAAACCCCATTCCCAACTCTAGATCGATCCCTTTGGTCCAGGTGAAAGATCCCTAATCACAAATAAGTCCCGGCGGAAAAACCTCTCTCAACGCCTAACTCTCTTTGAGATCGAAGGTAAAACTTGGAATGGGAAGGTAGGGAAAACCACACCGGAGGGGAAAGGGGACGTGTCACTACCTCTCAACTCACCCTCTCAACCCTCTTCAATCTTGGTTCATCTAATCCTAATGGTGATGGTCACTCGTCAAAAGGATGATTGGATTAGCCCTCAACCCTAGTGTCACTCTAAGGGAGAAACAAATAAGCATGCAAGATTGAAACTCAAATTCAAACTCAAATTGAATAACAGCATTAAAGTCAATGAAACAAAGGAAATCTAGGGTTTACAAGTCCAAGTACCCACTAGGGGTTTAGCTCTCCATGGAGCAATACAAGTTCATCAAAATAAATGAAGATAAGTGCATGAAATCCATAAAGAAAACCCCCTTAAGCTTCGTGTTGATAGACTATGGGAACTTCTCCTTCTTCTTCAAAGAACTCCTTTCTCCAAGCCTAAGGCACACCTCGTCGAATCGAGTCGTCTAAGGCTCCCCCAATAGCTCTCCTTGGAAGGGATTGATAATGAAATCGGTGAAGAAACACCCCCAAAGTGTAGCAAGAACCTCTTGAACCCTAGCCGTCACCTCCTCTCAAAGTTGGAAGAAGATCCCCTCAATAACGCTTCAGAACGGCGTTATAATTAGCCATCTCGAGGATCCACACGGCCGTGTGGATAGACCACACGGCCGTGTGAAAATTCCACACGCCCATGTGGATTTTCTGCCTTGTGAAATCTTCATACTAATCCCCGATTTCGCCCGTTTCTTCTCCTGAGGTCACATGGACGGACACACGCCCATGTGAAAGGTCAAGTGGCATTTCTTGATGATGGGAAAACCTTGGAGAGCTTTTGAAATCTTTGAACCAATCGGAACGAGCGAGCATGACTGCCTTCGTGTCCTTCTACAAGAGTTGTGTTGAAGTCTTTAGAAGTTGGCACATACCCCCTCGTTGGAACCCGATTTGTGTCTTGAACTTCGTAATTGCACAAAAGATCTCCACTTGGCACTATTCTGACCTAATCTTGCCTTTATTCACGTACCATGTCTCCACAACCCTAATTGCGTGAAAGAACACCAAAACACACGAAATTAGCAATAAAGCCTGAAAAATGTGATGCTCATGCGTGGAAAACATTTCCAGAATTATATACATGCAAGCACTTATCAAACTCCCCCGCACTTAAGCTTTTGCTTGTCCTCAAGCAAAGTTCATACCATGAGAATTAAAGGTTGAGTGATGAAAATGCTTGGCCTTAAGTTCACCAAACCTGTACAACGATAGTATTCTCAAAAAGGGAGAATTTAAACATAGATAGATAAAAACCAAAACTCTAGCAAAAACTCAAATTACGAAGAAAATAAAATCTGAAAGCGTGTGTGTGTGTACACTTACTCATGCCAACCCCAAGTTTATGCTTGAACATTATTACAACAAGGACTTAAATAGGAAAAATAAATCGGTGGTAGCTGCACACAACCTCAACGGTAGCCATTTCCTAAGGTGCCTCCTAGGCGGCTTTCACCCTTTCGAGGTGGTAGCTCTTTCCACCCGGGAGTGTTAGCTTTCACACAGCCTATTAGATAGCTCTTTCTCTCATTAGGGCATAGCTACTATCCAACTTATGAGAGTAGCTGCATACAGAATAGTTGGTAGCTCTTTCCACCCCAAGAACAAAGGAGATTTTTCTTTTTTTTTTTTTTTTTTATAAAGCTCCAGAAAAATGAAACTAATGTCCTATCAAAATGAACTAGCATTATCAGGCTTAACAGAGCAAGTAAAGTGCAAGAGATGCAATCAGACTAAAAAAAAATTTCTAAGTTTTTCGAGTGAACTAGAGCATGGTAACAACCGAAGTTTAAATTTCTCCTAAATTTCGAGAATACACTCATGTTCCTTAGGGTGAACTGTCATTGGCTAGATGAGCATGAAAGTGATAATCAAGAATAAAGAACGTGTGCAGTGTGAACTCCCTCCCACACTTAAGCTGTACATTGCCCTCAATGTACTCATACAAACATGCGACATAAGAACGCAAATAATAAAAAAAAACATGAGGGCGTGGGTATTAAAAACAACTCCCCTGATCTCCGAGTGTGGTATTTGAATGGAGGTGTGAAAGCGGGAAGTGGAGTTGCGTAGGGTTGTGAAGCTCACACGGCCGTGTGGAAATTCCACACGGCCGTGCATATGACCATTTCTCAAAACCAAGTTGACAAGTCTATCTGCACATCACAAAAGGGGTTCAGTGGATTTCAACAAAAGCTACGATTAAAAGATTACAAAAATAAACAAACCAAAAACAAACTGATTCGCGATCCATATGGGGTACATACGGCTCCTTATACTGGGTAGTATGGAAATCTGTGCAGATAAGTCCAAATCATTGCGCTGCTACAGTGCATACGGCCCCCATACTGGGTAGTATGGGGGTAGTATGAAATTCCTGTTTTCGTCTCTTTTTGCCTAAATGATATCTTCTTGTTCTCCATGGCTTCCTTATGCCCTACATAGCAAATAATAGACGATTAAGCGCAAAATAGGCATCAAACCTCACAAAATACAAACAAAGTGAAAACGATATATATATGAAAACACCTACATTTAGACACTTATCACCCCTCCACCTGGGATATGTGGTAGCGGATTACTTGAGGCACCAGGGACAGTACGCACGGGTCGGAGTTATGTTTTCTGGCCCTTATATCACTCGTCTCATCAGGGGAATGGGCCTGATTAACGCTGTCTGACACACCCTTGCGTGTGTACTCTGCAAGTGCACGGGTGTCGAAGTAATAAAGTACCCAAACGGGTGGGTAGTCGAATCCACAGGGAGTAGACGTAAGAACAATCACACTTTGTTAAGTAATCAAAGATAAACCAATTGTTGTTGTGAAATAAAATAAAATAAGAAAGAAATAGAAATAAAGTGAAGAAAAGAAAAACTAGGGTATGGAAAAGGATTAATAAGAAGATGGGGTACTCGGACGATGCTCCCCCTAGAATCCTTGTTTCAAGTGCAAGACTTCAATTACTCTTATTCAATAGAGATTTCAAGAGTCGTGGAATCCAAAGATACAAGGTCCAAAATCTAAGGTCAACCGTGACTAGTCCCCAAAGTGTAGCAAGAACCTCCTGAACCCTAGCCGTCACCTTGTATCTTTGGATTCCACGACTCTTGAAATCTCTATTGAATAAGAGTATTTGAAGTCTTGCACTTGAAACAAGGATTCTAGGGGGAACATCGTCCGAGTACCCTATCTTCTTAATTGATCTATTTCTCCGACCTAGCTTTCATTTTCAGCACTTTGTTTCTACTCCTTTCTTATTTTATTTTCTTTCAATAACAATTGGTTTATCTTTGATTACTTAACAAAGTGTGATTGTTCTTACGTCTACTCCCTGTGGATTCGACTACCCACCCGCTTGGGTACTTTATTACTTCGACACCCGTGCACTTGCGGAGTACACACGCAAGGGTGTGTCAAGGACGCCTCATGCGTCAGGAAACTCTGCTGGTGGTGCTGGTGGTGCTGATGTCGTTGCCTTAGATGCGGTGTCACTCTCCAGAAGATGTCGAATGATGGACAACTGCGACATCATTATGGACTGGTTGGGAAGCACAGTCACCATGTCCCCCTGGAGAGCTCCAACTGCCACCTCGAGCCTCGCCAAACGGTCACGGGCTCGAGTGGAAGGCTGCTCTGGCTCTAGCTAAGATGCAGGGGCCTCGGTGTCCATCGGCACAGCTGTGGGTGCCGGTAAATCAAGAGCGTCTGCTGGGTCGCCGCCTCCTCTTCTGACTCCTCTTCCTCAGCCTCCACTACGAGTACATATCGGCCGGTACTCGTCTTCGTAGCCATACGCATGGCTCGGAGGGATGCAAGCCCCAAGGGTGCAGGTACGCTGATCTTCTCCATCCCTCTAAGTGCCTCGGTCAACCCCATGCCACAAACGAGTCAGGTGATGTATACTCATGAGAAGATCAGACCAACCCGCACGTAATGGCTTTGATGGCGAAGGTAATCCGCCACAACAAAGCCTAAATGCATGGGGATATTCTGGACCATGGTGTATAGGTAAAGCAAGTCGAGGTGGCTCAAAACTCCGGTGCTGTCGCCTCGTCCCGTCACGGTCCTGCTAAAGATAGAATGTATATACCTGTAGGCCGGACGGCTGAGCATGGTGGCCTTGGAGGATCCCGGCTCATACTGGAAACCTCCAAATATGGTCGCGTACGCACGGCTCGGGGTGAGTCTAATAGGATAGTTGACAATGAGTTGCTCGTACTCCCCCGAGTGAACATAGTCTCTGTCATATAAACCAAGAAAAACAGAGAACTGCGTGAGGCTCATGGAGTGGTACTGACCGAATAATCTGAAGCGGATCGTATCCTCCTTCTCAAAATTAGGCGAGCGCGGTCGAAGTTGAATGAGGACAAGACGTCCAGTGTGAGCTAGCAATAAGTGGGATCACGAATAGTAAGGAGACGGTCCCAGCCTCCCACAGCGGTAAGCTCGCGCACCTCATCGGCCAAGTCGATCTTCTCGAGTGTCTTCCAATCAATTATGCGCGGCAGCCTGAATTTGAGACGCTATCTCATGGCTCACCCTCTCAACCCTCTTTATTCTTGGTAAATCTAAACCTAGCGGTGTGATAAACGTCTAAAAGTACGTATTTTACATGTATGTGTTGTGTATTATTTTCATATTTTATTGTTGAATCTACGCCCTTTTCGGTCTAAATTGCTTTATCTTTGTATTTCAGGCCAGCCAGAAGCCCTGGGGACTCGACGACGAGATGGGGAGCGAATTCGAAACCAAAACAGCATTTTCGAGACAGGATATTGTAGCATGGTACTGTAGCATTCACTGTAGCTCATCGCGGACTTGTCGGCAGAAAAGTAGAAATCCCGAGGGGTCAGCATACCGGCTGTAACTGCTTAGGATTTCTCGGTCCAACTAGCCACATACTTAATTTCTCAATTATCCTACTCACTTGAGTAGCCCCCTTGGGGATCCTCATCCATGACCGTTTTCCATCCCTGAGCATCTCCCGTGTTTTAATTCAGTCGCATTTAAATAGAAAATTTCTCTTGTTGTTATTTGTTTTCTTTCTTATTTATTCTCTTGAAATGTAATCGGTGAGCTAAACAACAAGTGAGAAGTGAGTAAGGTAGCTCCTCGGGCCCCTTGGGAATACGACCCACTCGTGCGTGCACGAGTGGTTTATTACTTGACGACCCCATGCGCTTGCGGGTATTCACACTTTCCGTGTCGATCAAGTTTTTGGCGCCGTTGCCGGGGAATTCACCGAGGGATATTTGGACAGCTTTAAGCTTGTTGATTTAGCCTTTTCTTTTTCTTTTGTTTTTCTTTCTTTTTGTTGTGTGTTTTGTTTTGTTTTTGTGTTTTCTTATTTTTGGTTGTTGAGATTTTGTAATTATTCCAGCTTTGTATTTTATTGTTGCTCTTTTATATTTCTTGTTGTTAGCTAACGTCGTGACTCCTCAACCCGTGTAGGTACCCATCTTATGACACGAGCGAGTCAAGCAAACTTGATTGAACCCGATAACAAGATAGAAAGAACACTTCACCGTCTTTTGAGAGAAGGTATCGAGGGTTCAAGTCAACAAGAAGTTCAAGTAGACTACAGTGTGCCCACAGTTATGGCCGAGCCAAGAAGAACTCTATCTGACTATGAAAGGCCACAATTCACCGGAGAAGAATTTAGTGGCCAAGCACCAACTGTTCCGGCCAATAACTTTGAAATCAAGGCCAGCACCATAGGGATGATTCAGAATTCAGTCCAGTTTGATGGTCTAGCTGATGAAGACCCGCATGCCCACTTGTCCAAGTTCCTTCAGATATGCTCAACCTTCAAGATCAATTCAGTTTCTGATGATGCAATAAGGTTGAGATTATTTCCTTTCAGTTTAAGCGGAGCAGCATATAGATGGCTTACTTCTTTGGCTCCGGGATCGATTACTACATGGAAGGAAATGGTGGAGAAGTTTCTTGCCCGATATTTTCCACCAAGTAAGGCGGCGAGGCTAAGGCAAGAAATTTCCGCATTCCGACAAGGAGATTCTGAGACCCTATTCGAAGCTCATGAAAGATTTAAGGACCTTCTAAGAAGATGTCCTCATCACGGGTTCCCTGCATGGATGAGAGTGCAGACATTTTGTAATGGGCTGAATTATGCTACTAGGCAACTCATCGATGCAGCAGCAGGCGGTTCTTTGAGCAACAAGCTTTCTGAAGAGGCCGAGGCATTAATTGAGAATATGGCTAGCAATGAGTGCCATTGGAGCACTCGACAGAAGCTTCCAAGGGCTGCAGGGTTGTATGAGGTGACCGAATCCACAGCTCTGACTGCTAAGATTGATGCCCTAACGAAACACGTCACGGAGAATAATTCGAAGTATGACGCCCTAGCACAAAAAGTTGATCAACTCATGTTAGGATCCAGTTCAGGGTCCAAGGCTGTTATGTCATGTGATACTTGTGGGGCAGGGCATGCAATATCACAATGCCCTATTGTTGTTGCCCCATAATCTCAATATAGACCTCCACAATCTCAGGGAAGCCAATACCAAGCTCCTCACCCACAAGAGAAGAAATACTCTACAGAGGATGTTTTAGCCAGATTCATGATTAGCACGGAGGCACGCTTTGTGAATAATGAAAAGAAAATGGATGAATTTGGTACCATACTGAGAAATGTTCAAGCATCCATCCAATCTCTGGAGAACCAAGTGGGACAGCTTGCTCGTGGACAATCTGAACGACCCTCAGGGAGTTTGCCAAGCAACACTGAAAGCAACCCAAGGGAACAATTAAAAGCTGTTACTTTGAGAAGTGGTAAACAGTTCGAAGCAAGGGAAAAAGGGATCCCAAGTGCTTCTAATGATAGGGTAGCCGTCCGGGAAGACCCTGATTTGAGTGACGGAGCACGCTCTAGCCGATTCTGGGGCTAGCATAAATGTAATGCCATACAACTTATTCTTGAAGCTGGGATCGGAAGACCTACGACCTACACGAATGACATTACAGCTTGCAGATAGGTCGTTGCGAAGACCTCGGGGAATAGTTGAAGATGTCCTTGTCAGAGTTGACAAACTCATCATTCCTGTAGACTTCATGATTCTAGATGTGGATGATGATGTTGAGGTTCCCTTAATTCTAGGGCGGCCATTCCTGAACACTTCGGGTGCCCTAATTGATGTCAAAGAAGGTAAGATGACCTTGAGGGTTGGAGATGAGCAAGTGGTCTTCACTCTCCCTGAAGCAATGAAGCACACACTTGATCATGATGATAAACTCTATTTCACCGATAGTACTGATGTAATTGTTTCTGACTGTGTGCATGAGGTGCTTGCCTTAAACCCTTTGGATGAGTATTTGGATGAGTTAACGTGCCAAGATGTCGAGGAAGAACTTTCTCCTCCACCAACACAACAAATTAATCAAGTGGAGGGTAATTCATCCAATAATGGTAAGAAAATTAGGGGTGTTGAGAAGATGTGGAGAAAATCAAAGAAGAAACAAAAAGAGAGTAGAGAGGTATCCACATTGCCTCCGGATGAGGTTGATCGTATATTCTTTGGAAAGAGTGGTAAATTTAAAGTCTTCTCATGTCTTTCATTGAATTTTCCGAGTGGTAACCCGGTTCCAAAGGTTGGAGGTAACTTCCCTCCATTTGTTCCACCATGAGATTCTTAGGTACTGCACGTCAAGCTAATGACGTTAAAAAAAGAGCTCCTTGGGAGGCAACCCAAGTTTCTTTCATTTCCCGTATTTTTTTTCTTATTTGTGTCGTCTTATTTTACTTATGTTTTTAGTAGTGGTTCGTGTGTAGTTGTGCTTTTCGTCGTTTTTCTTGATTCTTTTGCCTTTTTGTTAACTTGTTTGGCATGTGGTTTTTGAAGAATTCTTGTTCTAGATGCATGCATGTTGATGTTTTGAGTGTTTAAATGTTGTTTCCGGCCATATTTTTCAAGGTTTCATCGATGTTTTGAGTGTACAAAGTGTGGAGATCGAATCGGTGCAAACAGAGAATCTTGCAGACCATCCTTGCGGCCGTAAGGATGGCCGGCAAGAATTATCCAGAGATTCTTGCCGACCATCCTTGTGGCCGTAAGGATGGTCGGCAAGACCACCCGAATGAAGGTTTAAAAGGGCAAGTTTGGGGCTTTATACTATTCACTCTTCTTCCCCATTCTTCCAACCGTTTCTCCCTCATTTCTCCATCGTTTTTACTCATTTTTTTTGCTCTAGTTTGCTCTCCTCCTCCTCTTTTCCATCTTGGTGACAAAAATTTGGAGTTTGAGCAAGCTTTTGGCCGGATTTACCATTTGGATCCACTCATCTTACCCTAGGGCAAGAGTATGGCACCTCACTCAAACCTTTGGACTTTTCTTGTTTTTTTTGGCTGAAATATCTTGGGATGTTGTTGGTTGATGAATGCTTATTGTTGATCAAAGTATTGTTCTTAGTTTGTAAAATTTTTTGCCTACTTCTACAAGCAAAGTTCTTGAAAATGTTTTCCAAAATTACTGTAGCAATGCACTTTTTCTTGGATTTCTTCATTCTTTTGGTGCTTATTTTGCTTGTAAATTAGTTGGATAATCTCTACTTTGTTTCTATAGGATGCCAATCAAGAAACTATCCTCCAAGATACCTAGGAGGGAACCTTCCTCTCCCGTCCATGAACCCCAATTTTCCAAGGAAGAACATAAGACTCGTTTTGCACTCTTATCACGAAAAGGGTTCGGCACGGTGTTGAAGATCGATTGGGAAGCTTTGAGCACTTTGGGAAGCTTTGAGCACTACTTGCGCCGTATCATCACTTTAGACCCATGACACGACCTTGTTTATTTTCTTTCTTTTGTTTTTCGTTGTTTGTTGTTCAGACTTGTACTTTTGAGTTAGCTGGGGCTCATCCCTACTAAACTCTTGTGTTATTTATGTTGGAGCTCTCTTTTCCTTACTTTATTTCTTTTTCCTCTTGAAAAACTTTGAATGATGATAAGCTCCTTGCTCTTTTCAGGGTTATTAATTTTGGGAGCTTTACTTGTGTCGCCCTCCTTAGGTGATATACTCCTGATCCAAGTGGAACAACTGAGAATCACACCAAGGAATCAGGGAAGTTTCTTCACCCCCATTATTTGCTTATCATTTTCATCCCCCACATTATTCTGTTGACTTAGGTACATTGAGGACAATGTACCACTTTAGGTGTGGGGATGGTTATTTCCTTATAATGTTTTGTATTTGTGCATGCTTGTCACCTATGATGGCTATGATTGTTTTGTTAAAGGACTTCCTAGCTTGATAGAATGATAGTTGTGAGCTGTACAGTACATATGCTTGAATGTAGTTCTGTTTCATCTTTAGTGCACCTGTATACATGCTCACGATCACTCTCACCTTGTACACTCTAACCAACCCATCTTAATGGCTTTGGCATTAATTTGTTAAATTCTTTCTTCAATGCACTTTTAAAAGCTTTTAAGTTCCTTTGTTGTTTTCTCTAACCTTAAGTGAAGTTTTTAGTGGGTAGTTTATCAGGGATCATAAAATAAAAAAAACAAAAGGGGGGGGGTCTATGTCGGTATTCCTCTGCTTTATAAGCATGAATGCGTATATGTAGATTGTAATCGATTAAGAGGGTGACTCTTGTGCCTGGCCAGCATGTGCATCCATCTGAAAGATTTTTGTGCAGTCTATGTTAGGCGGACCCAGAAAAGAAAGAATTTGTGTATATTTGTGTGTGAAAGAAATAATGTTTCCATTTTGATCCCTAGAACCTGTTTTATGGTCACTTAAGAGTTGGAGTTGTATTTAGGAACCAAAGGACTTTAACTGGACATTGAGGAGGTCTTTAACACTCTAATGCCATCTTCATTATGTGTGGGGTGAATGGTCATCCTGGGGTAATCCGGGGGGTGGAGGTCAAGGTGAGAGTCAGCACACACACATAGGGCACTGTGGATGAACCAGAGCTATTATCACCTCATTATTCATTGAACAGCTCACTTCTTGATTCCTGTCCATTTGTGCTTGTGGAGTTCTTTAATGCTAAGCCTGAGGTTGTATTTTTAGCCGTTTATCTTCTTTCCCTTATTCTTCATGTTTGTTTGCTTGGGGACAAGCAAACGCTTAGGTGTGGGGATGTTTGATAAACGTCTAAAAGTACGTATTTTACATGTATGTGTTGTGTATTATTTTCATATTTTATTGTTGAATCTACGCCCTTTTCGGTCTAAATTGCTTTATCTTTGTATTTCAGGCCAGCCAAAAGCCCTGGGGACTCGACGACGAGATGGGGAGCGAATTCGACACCAAAACAGCGTTTTCGAGACAGGATATTGTAGCACGGTACTGTAGCATTCACTGTAGCAGTTACTGTAGCAGTTACTGTAGCTCATCGCGGACTTCTCGGCAGAAAAGTAGAAATCCCAAGGGGTCAGCATACCGGCTGTATGCTGACCCGTTTACCCATCGAGATTTGGGGTTTTAAGGGCGATCTAGGGCATTTTATGAAGGGACTTTTCATCTTCTTTGAGAGCTTTTGGGGGGAGAAAGAAGGCTAGGGTTTGGACATCACTTTCACACCATTTTGGAGGGCAAAAGGAGAGGAAATCCGGGCTTTCTTAGGTGGGGAGAGCAAGATCTTGGAGGATCCACTTCAAAGATTTCATTGTTTGGAGGTTGAAGACAACGGGAAGCCACCCCTTCGCGTGGCGTCTTCGGAAGGCTTTCTCCGGGGATTCAAGAGGCATTCGGCGTTCACCATTTGAGGTACTGTTCCTCATGTTTATTTTAGTTATTTGCATGGTTTGTGTGGTGGATTTGTGGAATATGAACAACTAAACCACAAGGTCACCGGATGTAGGTGAACCTTGGGGGCAAAACTTGTGATGTTTTGGATTATTTGAGTTATCTATTGTATGATTGGCTTGTTGTGATCCTTGTTTGGTATTCTTGATTGTTTTGGTACATGTGCTTAATTGATGTATCAAATTCTTGGTAGCACTTTGTAGCATGATGATAAGTGCTTGATTATATATATTTTATAATATCAGTTTATATGCATTGAGCATCACTTCTATCAGATTTTAGCATTAACAAGGTGTGTTTTGTGTTCTTTTGTGCAAACAGGGCTTTGGAGACATGACATACAGGAAGAAGCAAAGATAGGGTGTGATGACACGTTTCAAGACCACAATCAGAAGCTGTGTTCATATGCATGGGAGTGTTGCCAACTTTCGGAGGAGTACAAGTCATTACACAAACCGAAAGGGCACAAAGGCAGTAGTACGCCCATGTCCCAGCTTCCGTACAAAGCAGAAGAAAGTTCTTGAGGATTTCAAAGCCTAGAAAGCCACACACCCTACCACACGAGCGTGTGCCCGACCGTGTGGACTCCAAGGAAGACTTCGGGAAAAAATCACTGTAGCATCTACTGTAGCGAAACACTGTAGCAAATTACTGTAGCAGTACTGTAGCAGAGTGCTTCACACGCCCGTGTGGGATTTCCACACGGGCGTGTGGATGGCCGTGTGGATGCCCGCGTAAAGCCCCGAATTCAAATTATAAAAGCCGCCTTGTGATAATTTTTAGGGATCTTTTTGGCCACTTTCGAGAGACAAGGCGGCTAGGTCTTGGAAGGAGTTCTTTGCGGCTTTGGGAAGCTTTCCTCACCAACTTGGATCGATTCCTCCTCCGTCATAGCGTCAAGGAAGCCATCGGCGACCTAGCTTCGGAGTGGATTCAATCCAGACGTGGAAACTACCCATCAAGACTATCATCACGGATTTAAGGGGGTTATTCTTTATGTCTTTGGAACTTATTTCTGAATTTATTATTTGTTTTGTGACTCGCTCCATGGAGAGCTAAACCCCTAGAGGGTATTCGGACATGTAAACCCTAGGATTCTTATTTTCATTAGATTTACATTGTGTTTCTATTCGAATTTATCAGATTGAGTTTTACTCTTGAGTTCATAATGCTTGTTTGTGCTTTTGATTTCATTATTAATTGCCTTGCATGTTTTATTCAATCTAGTGAAGAGAGAGATCACCGCTAGGTTTAGAATTACCAAGAGTAAAGAGGGTTGAGAGGGTGAGCCGTGAGATAGCGGAGTGTCCCCTTTCCCTTCCGACAGATATTTCCTATCTCCATATTCCCTAAGTGTCAAGCAACCATATGTGGTGTGAGGCGTCGAGAGAATTCTCCGCCGGGACCTCGTAGGGGGTTAGGGATCTTCCACCTGGAGGCAGGGTTAGATCTACTTTTAGGAATTGGTCATATCTTTGGGATCCCTAGAGTTTTAAGCAGTCATATGTGGTGTGAGGCGTCGAGAGAATTCTCCGCCGGGACCTCATAGGGGACTAGTTATCGGTGACCTGGAGGCAGGGGCCGTTATACCCTTGGATACCCACGACTCATTGTCTTCGTTTAGAAACACTTGTAATCTACATCCAACACCCGAATCTTAGGGGGAGCATTGTCCGGATACCTCACTTTTATTGATTGAGAACTCTTTTCCTTTTTATTTCCTGCGCACTTGTGGTGACACTCTTAGTGTTGGCCATTAGATCATCACATACTACACTCATTAGGCTAGATAACAAAAGAGGGGCTATTACTAGTACTTCTGTTCCCTGTGGTTCGACAACCCGACCCTTTGGGTCCACTTTTATTACTTGACGACCCGTGCACTTGCGGTAACGCAAGGGGTTGACACACATCACCCTGTTTGTGTTGTTGCGGAGACGCATCAAGTTTTTGGCGCCGTTGCCGGGGAACAGGATATTAGGAACGCTAGTATTTTGTTACTTTAGCCATTCATTTATTTTTACTGTTTTTCTACCCCATCTTCTCTACTTTCATTGTTCTCATTTTCTTTTGTTTATTTGATTTCAGCTCCAGCTTATGACCAGAGGGAACCCATCGACATTAGTTGAAGGAGACCCTGAAATTGAGCGAAGACTTCACAAGAGAAGCAAGGAGCCTGAAGTTGTTCAAGAAACAACAAGTTGAAGTTGAAGCCGAAGGATCTGCGACCATGGCGGACCACGAAGATGAACCAAGGACACTTGCTGATTTTGCGAAACCTTCAGCCCGAGGAACACGGTCGAGCATTGTTAGACCGCCCATCGCGGCTAACAATTTTGAGCTGAAGCCGGCATTCATCCGAGATGGTTCAGCAGTCCGCGCAGTTTAATGGGCTGCCTGATGAAGACCCCAATGCCCATGTTGAAAACTTCTTGGAGGTTTGTGATATGCTCAAGATCAACGGGGTATCGGATGATGCGATTCGATTGAGGACCTTCCCATTCTCATTGAAGGGACGAGCCAAACAATGGCTCCAATCATTGCCAAGAGCGTCCATCACCACTTGGGACGAGATGGTAGAAGCCTTTCTTGCACGATATTTCCCTCCCGGGAAATCAGCGAAGCTCCGCAATGAGATCTCTTCCTTCTTTCAGAATGAGTTGGAGTCTCTATTCGAGACATGGGAAAGGTTCAAGAACCTTCTGCGGCGATGCCCCCAACATGGAT
Source organism: Dioscorea dumetorum (assembly GCA_902712375.1). NCBI lineage: Eukaryota > Viridiplantae > Streptophyta > Magnoliopsida > Dioscoreales > Dioscoreaceae > Dioscorea > Dioscorea dumetorum. The sequence continues at coordinate 3,118,037 of CACTHL010000222.1, forward strand.
TCCCGGATTGGATGATTATACACACGTTCTATAATGGGCTGAATCCAAGCACTAGGCAACTCCTAGATGCGGCCGCAGGTGGGACTATGGGTAATAAGACCCCGAGAAGATGCAAGACAGCTCATTGAAGACATGGCTCTCAACGGTTGCCAATGGAGCTCGAGGGAGAAGAAGAAGGTTGCGGGAATACATGATGTTGATGCCGTTACATCACTAGCGGCCCAAGTTGAAGCACTAAGCAAGAAGCTAGACACCATTACAACTTCAAGAGTAGCTGCCATCAGCACTTGCGATAGTTGTGGAGGTGGGCATAGCTCTACAGATTGTCCCATTTCAGTGGGGGTGTCGGCACCAATGGAGCAAGTGGATTTTGTTGGAAATCCAGTGAGGGGACAAGGGAACCCTTATTCAAATACCTACAATCAGGGATGGAGGAACCATCCGAACTTCTCATGGAGCAATCAGGGCCAGCAGAAGCAAGCAGCTCCTCCGGGTTTCCCACAACAGCCTTCTATTCCAGAGAGAGTTTCGAACTTGAAAAGGTACTTTCTAAGTTTATTCAATCTACTGACACCAGGTTTCAGAACGTGGAGGGACGCTGCGCAACCACACTGCGTCATTGCACAACTTGGAGACGCAAGTGGGCCAAATAGCAAAATCCTTGGCCGATAGACCTCAAGGAAGCCTGCCGAGCAATACCAGAGACAAACCCAAGAGAGCACGTGAAGGCGATCACGTTGAGAAGCGGGCGAGAGGTGGAGAATAAGGTGCAAGAAAAGAAGACTGCACAAGAACCAGAGCAAGTGCAGCCTAAGGCCCAAGAAAAAGAGAAGGAGGCTGCAGCAACACCTCCCCTTATGTGCCTCGAGTACCATACCCTTCACGGCTGAAGAAGGATCAAACGGAGGAGCGAGAACAAGAAATTTCTGGAGTTGTTCAAACAGTTGCACATCAACATCCCTTTTGTCGAGGCATTATCACAAATGCCCGGGTATGCAAAATTTTTGAAAGATCTTTTGACTAACAAAAGGAAAATTGAAGAAAGTGCAGCTGTGATATTGGATGGGAGTTGTTCAGCAATACTCCAAAAGAACCTCCCAAGCAAGAAGAAAGATCCTGGGAGTTTCATCATCCCATGTGTTATTGGGGGTTTAGGCCAAGAGAAAGCGTTAGCCGATTCGAGAGCAAGCATCAACGTGATGCCGTACAAATTTTTCCAGAAATTGGGGTTAGGAGAGCCACGGCCAACTCAAATGACGTTGCGGCTAGCCGATCGCTCAATTCGACATCCTAGAGGTATCATTGAAGATGTTTTGATTAAGATTGACAAATATATTTTTCCTGCAGATTTTGTAGTACTTGATGTCGATGAGGATGTGGAAGTTCCGTTGATTTTGGGGAGACCATTCCTTCGAACCTCCAAGGCACTGATAGACATGGAGGGAGGCGAATTGACGCTGCGCATTGGAGACGAAAAGATCACTTATCGCCTTACGAGATGCTATGAAGCATCCTCACGAATTTGATGACACTTGTTATTTTGTTGATGCTAATGATGAGCTTGTCGATGAGTATATGCGGGAGACGTTCTACCCGACCCATATGAGGGGTGGCCTGAGTTTGAAAAGGATGAATCAAGTCTCGCGGGAGGTTCGAGTGATAGAGGATCAACCACAACCGGGAATTCTGAAGAGGATTTTCCGTAGACTGACTAGATCAAGGCGTCACCGCAAGAAGCACCAAAAGAGTGTAAAAGATACACATACACGAGAAGAAGGTGATGGCTTTTCAAGTGGTAATAAGATTTCTCATCACTTGCCTCCCACGCAACCATATTGTCTGAATTGTCAGGTAAAGGCTGCCAAGAACATATTTCACTTGCATGAGCCCCCATAGAGGAACAGGTACGTCGAGCTAATGACGTAAAACAAGCACTTCTTGGGAGGTAACCCAAGTCATTTTATTGCTTTCATAATTAGTTTTTCAATTCTGCAGTAATAATTGGCTTGAGTAGGCGACTTTGCGTTAATTCTGTCGTGGCTGTGTTTTTATTGTTTATTCTTGGTGTTTCATGATAATTATACATGTGTGGCTTGATCTAGATTGATTTAGAGATTTAAAGTTAAGGAATTGGCCTTGTGCTTAAGTGTTTCATGTTTTGCTGAAAATCCACAAGGGCAGGCACAAGGGGGTGTGAGTGCCCCTGTGCCTTGCTGAAAAATTGAAAAAAAACATGAAACAGAAGGGCACAAGGGCACCCACACGGGCGTGTGGGTGCCCCTGTGGCCTTCCTGAGGAGCCACACGCCCATGTGCCTCATCCACATGGGCGTGTGAGACCTGAAAATCAATTTTCAGGTTTCCAGAGAGGCACAAGGGCAGCCACACGCCCGTGTGGCTGCCCCTGTGGATTTTCCAGGTCCACAAGGGCACTCACACGGCCGTGTGAGTGCCCCTGTGGCCTTCTGTCTCGAGTTTTTAATCCACACCGGCACTCACACGGCCGTGTGAGTGCCCTTGTGGCTTTCTGGCGTCGATTTTTGAAGGCACAAGGGCGTGTGGCTCATCCACACGCCCATGTGGCCATCCACAAGGGCGTGTGAGACCCTCACACGCCCATGTGGTTTATAAAGGAGATGAGAAGGCCTTGAACCTTTCATTCAAACCTTCGCGCCTTTTCTCCTTCCGACGCCTCCACGCGAAGAGACATACCTCTTGGGTTCCTAACGCCTCTCCTTAGCTTATTTAAGGATTCTTGGGTGTTTTTCCGGCGATTTCCATCTTCTTCTTCATCAAAAATCTCCGGTAAGCTCCAAGTTTTTCTAGTTCTTGCCATGAATTTTGAATTTCAGATCTGGTGATTTGTTGATGTTTTATGCATAAATCTTCCATGAGAACTATCATAATATGCATGCTTGTCGATTTAGGGGTAGTTTTTGATGTGGAAACCACCCAACCATGGCTTTTTGGCCATGGTCGGGCATCCACACGGGCGTGTGGCCCATCCACACGCCCGTGTGGATGAGGATGATGACCCACAAGGGCGTGTGGATCATCCACACGCCCATGTGGATTTCTGCACAGTGGAATTTTGCACTAACTTGCCCTGATTTTCACAGATATGGCCCCTAGGACCAAGAAGGTCGCCCACAAGCGCTCTCGCGCCGCTCGGGAGCCTTCTCCTCATGAGGAACTGGAGTTCGCCGTCCCTGAGCATCAGCAGCGATATGAGCGCTTACAGCGTCTCAAATTCGGACAGGCGCGCGTGATCGATTGGAAGGCACTCGAGGAGATTGACTTGGCCGATGAGGTGCGCGAGCTTACCGTTGTGGGAGGCTGGGACCGGCTCCTTACTATTCGTGATCCCACTTATCGTGAGCTCACACCTGGAGGTCTTGTCCTCGTTCGACTTCGACCGCGCTCGCCATGATTTTGAGAGGGAGGACACGATCCGCTTCGAGCTATTCGGTCGAGTACCACTCCATGAGCCTCACGCAGTTCTCTGTTTTTCTCGGTTTATATGACAGAGACTATGTTCACACGGGGGAGTACGAGCAACTCATCGTCGATTACCCTATTGGACTCACTCCGAGTCGTGCGTACGGGACCATATGCGGAGGTTTCCAGTACGAGCCGGGATCTTCCAAGGCCACCATGCTCAGCCGTCCGTCCGTCCTACGGTATATACATTCTATTTTCAGCAGGACCGTGACGGGACGAGGCGACAGACTGGAGTTTTGAGCCGCCTCGACTTGCTTTACCTATACACCATGGTCCAGAACATCCCCATGCATTTAGGCTTTGTTGTGGCGGATTACCTCCGCCATCAAAGCCATTACGTGCGGGTCGGTGTGATCTTTTCGAGAGTATACATTACCCGACTCGTTCGTGGCATGGGGTTGTCCGAGGCACTTCGAGGGATGGAGAGGATCAGCATACCGGCACCCTTAGGGCTTGCATCTCTCCGAGCCATGCGTATGGTGAAGAAGACGAGCACCGGCCGTTATATACTCGCAAGTGGAGGCCGAGGAGGAGGAGTCGAAGAGGAGGCAGCCGACCCAAGAGACGCTCCCGATTCACCGGCACCCACAGCTGTGCCGATGGACACCGAGGCCCCCGCATCCGAGCGAGCCGAGCAGCCCTCCACTCGAGCCCGTGACCGTTTGGCGAGGCTCGAGGTGGCGAGTTGGAGCTCTCCGGGGGGACATGGCGACTGTGCTCGCCAACCCAGTCCATGATGATGTCGCAGTTGTCCATCATTCGACATCTTCTGGAGAGCGACACAGCATCTGAGGCGACGACATCAGCACCACCAGCACCACCAGCAGCACCAGCAGAGTTTCCTGACGCATGAGGCGTCCTTGAGTCATTTTATTTTATCTTCTGTATTTTTATTTTCTGTAGTTTTATTTTCAGCATGCTAGTTGAGACTCTGTCTTTTATTTCTGTCATTTTTATTTTGTGGTTCTATTTGTTTTCCGTTGTTTTATTTTCTAATCTTGTTGAGCTTCATTGAACCCCCTGAATCCGCAGATAGTCTTGAGAGTCTTGGGAAATGGAAATCAAGTTATGCACATGGCCGTGTGACTAGGTCACACGGCCGTTTCACCTCCAAATGCCCGTTGAGCCAAACACACCCTTGTACGAGATTCCACCAACTATTTCACTTGGAATTCAGGGGAGTATTATTTTGATTTTTGCACACCCTCACATGCTTTGTTTTCAGAATTTATAATTTTATTGTGCTTGCATGTGTACATTGGGGACAATGTACATCTTAAGTGTGGGGGAGGGATCACTTTATACACCACTTTATTGTCTGTTTTCATTATATATGCTCATGCAACCTATGAAGGTTCACTTTAAGGTTAAGAGTTAGATTCTAGACTATAGGGGAGCTTCGAACACTAGATTTCATCATGCTCTAGTTGTCATCCAATTTTTTGAGAAATTTTTGTCCGATTGCCATTTATGCACTCTACTCACTCATTAGACCTATAGAAGCTCTAGTTTAATGTTTTGAGACTTGTTAGTAGTTGTTTTATTCGAAAAAAAAAAAGAAGAAAAAGAAAAGAAAAAAAAATATAGATATTTGTATAGCTTAGCAATTGTGAATTATTTCGTGTATATAGGGGGTGAAAAGAGCTACTACCTTTGATTGTATGCAGCTACTCTCATAAGTCGGATACTAGTTATGCCCTAATGAGAGAAAGAGCTATCACAAGGGATATGTGAAAGCTAGCACCCTCGGTAGAAAGAGCTACCATCTCTAAAGTGTGAAAGCCACTCGGGAGGCCGCCTGAGAAAGGGCTACCTTGGAGATTGTGTGCAGCTACTACCATTCTTTTTGCTATTATATGAGTCTCGAGCAATAAAAACTGTAAGTAGTGGACATAGAGTCGAATTGAGATGAGTTTTTCCACACACACACATTTTCGGATTTCTTTTTCTTTCTTGTCATTGGATTGTTTTCTAGAGCATTGACTGAGCTGTTTGGTGTTAAATAGTTTTTCCCTTTTGTTATAGAATCATACTCTCACACTTTCTAGTGAACCTGAGGCCAAGCACTTATCCTTTCTTTCCTTGTAATGAATGTTTAGTTTGCTTGAGGACAAGCAAAAGCTTAAGTGTGGGGGAGTTTGATAAGTGCTTGATTATATATATTTTATAATATCAGTTTATATGCATTGAGCATCACTTCTATCAGATTTTAGCATTAACAAGGTGTGTTTTGTGTTCTTTTGTGCAAACAGGGCTTTGGAGACATGACATACAGGAAGAAGCAAAGATAGGGTGTGATGACACGTTTCAAGACCACAATCAAGAAGCTGTGTTCATATGCATGGGAGTGTTGCCAACTTTCGGAGGAGTACAAGTCATTACACAAACCGAAAGGGCACAAAGGCAGTAGTACGCCCATGTCCCAGCTTCCGTACAAAGCAGAAGAAAGTTCTTGAGGATTTCAAAGCCTAGAAAGCCACACACCCTACCACACGAGCGTGTGCCCGACCGTGTGGACTCCAAGGAAGACTTCGGGAAAAAATCACTGTAGCATCTACTGTAGCGAAACAATGTAGCAATTTACTGTAGCGATCGTAGCGAGAGTGCTTCACACGCCCGTGTGGAATTTCCACACGGGCGTGTGGATGGCCGTGTGGATGCCCGCGTAAAGCCCCGAATTCAAATTATAAAAGCCGCCTTGTGATAATTTTTAGGGATCTTTTTGGCCACTTTCGAGAGACAAGGCGGCTAGGGCTTGGAAGGAGTTCTTTGCGGCTTTGGGAAGCTTTCCTCACCAACTTGGATCGATTCCTCCTCCGTCATAGCGTCAAGGAAGCCATCGGCGACCTAGCTTCGGAGTGGATTCAATCCAGACGTGGAAACTACCCATCAAGACTATCATCACGGATTTAAGGGGGTTATTCTTTATGTCTTTGGAACTTATTTCTGAATTTATTATTTGTTTTGTGACTCGCTCCATGGAGAGCTAAACCCCTAGAGGGTATTCGGACATGTAAACCCTAGGATTCTTATTTTCATTAGATTTACATTGTGTTTCTATTCGAATTTATCAGATTGAGTTTTACTCTTGAGTTCATAATGCTTGTTTGTGCTTTTGATTTCATTATTAATTGCCTTGCATGTTTTATTCAATCTAGTGAAGAGAGAGATCACCGCTAGGTTTAGAATTACCAAGAGTAAAGAGGGTTGAGAGGGTGAGCCGTGAGATAGCGGAGTGTCCCCTTTCCCTTCCGACAGATATTTCCTATCTCCATATTCCCTAAGTGTCAAGCAACCATATGTGGTGTGAGGCGTCGAGAGAATTCTCCGCCGGGACCTCGTAGGGAACTAGTTATCGGTGACCTGGAGGCAGGGGCCGTTATACCCTTGGATACCCACGACTCATTGTCTTCGTTTAGAAACACTTGTAATCTACATCCAACACCCGAATCCTAGGGGGAGCATTGTCCGGATACCTCACTTTTATTGATTGAGAACTCTTTTCCTTTTTATTTCCTGCGCACTTGTGGTGACACTCTTAGTGTTGGCCATTAGATCATCACATACTACACTCATTAGGCTAGATAACAAAAGAGGGGCTATTACTAGTACTTCTGTTCCCTGTGGTTCGACAACCCGACCCTTTGGGTCCACTTTTATTACTTGACGACCCGTGCACTTGCGGTAACGCAAGAGGTTGACACACATCACCCTGTTTGTGTTGTTGCGGAGACGCATCACATGACCATTGCCTTAGTGCTAGACTCTACCAAACTTGGAAGGGATTATTGTATAAATACGCCCTGACCATCGGGTATTTGTACCCCTCCATTTCTAGGGTTGAAAACTAACTAGTGTTTCCACCCTAACTTGAGGAAACCATCATTCTCCTTGCAACCGTGTGAGAGGTTGAGTGGAAGAAATTCCTTATTCAACACTTGTACTGGGTTAGGGGTCAATTGTCGTGACCATCGGGTTGACCTAAGCTTAGGTTTTCTCGGTCCAACTAGCCACATACTTAATTTCTCAATTATCCTACTCACTTGAGTAGCCCCCTTGGGGATCCTCATCCATGACCGTTTTCCATCCGTGAGCATCTCCCGTGTTTTAATTCAGTCGCATTTATTTAGAAAATTTCTCTTCTTTTAATTCATGTCTCCAAAGCCCTGTTTGCACAAAAGAACACAAAACACATCTTGTTAATGCTAAAACCTGATAAAAGTGATGCTCAATGCATGTAAACTGATATTATAAAATATATATATATAATCAAGCACTTATCACACGGCTATGAGGATACTCCACATTTCCGTGTAAGCATCACAACCGTTTACAACTTCACTTCCCGCCTTTGCACCGCCACTCAAATTCTACATCTGGCGACCAGGGGAGTGTCGTTTTTAATCCCAGGCCCTCTTGTTTTATTTGCTTTATCGTTTGTATGCTTGCATGAGTACAATGAGGACGTTGTATAACTTAATTGTGTGTGTGGGGGGGGGGAGTTCACGTTGCACACGTTCTTTATGTATCTATGCTCATCACTTGTATGCTCATTTAGCCAATGATAGTTCACCTTAAATGACAAGGATTGTATTTTTGAATTTAGGAGAAATTTAAACGTCGATTGTCACCATGCTCTAGTTTACTCGAAAAACTTAGAAATTTTTTGGTTGATTGCATTTCTTACACATTACTTGCTCTGTTAGCCCTAGCAACTCTAGTTCAGTGCTGAAAGGACCTTAGTTTCATTGCTTTTATTCAAAAAAAAAAAAAAGAAGAAGAAGAAGAATGCTTTTATTTGTTTACTTGTTTTCGAGGTGGAAAGAGCTACCACCTATGTTGTATGCAGCTACTCTCATAAGTCGGATACTAGCTACGCCCTAATGAGAGAAAGAGCTATCTAATAGGCTATGTGAAAGCTAACACTCCCAGGTGGAAAGAGCTACCACCTTACAAGCGTTAAAGCCCCCCAGGAGGCATCTTGGGAAATGGCTACCTTCGAGGTTGTGTACAGCTACTGCCTATTCTTTGTCCTCAAATAAGTCATTTTCAATAAGAACTTTTAAGAGTAAATTTGGGGTTTTCATGAGTGAGCATACACACACAGACACAGTCAGATTCTATTTTCTTTGTGCCTTGGGTTTTTGCTAGAGCATTGGTTTTTACCTTTCTATGTTGTAAATTGTTCCTTGGTTTAAGAATGCTCTCCTTACATACTTTTTGGTGAACTTAAGGCTAAGCACTTCTATCACTCTACTTGTGGATTTTATTGTTTAAATTTTCCTTGAGGACAAGCAAAAGCTTAAGTGTGGGGGAGTTTGATAAGTGCTTGCATGTACTGAATAATTGAGATGTTTTTCATGCATGAGCATTACTTTTATCAGGCTATATCGCTCATTTCGTGTGCTTTTGTGTTCTTTCACGCAGTTAGGGTTGTGAAGAGTTTTCTTTGGGAGTTTAAGCAAAAATAGGTCATAATGGTGCCAAGTGGAGTTCTTTTGTGCAATTACAAAGATCAAGACATAAATCGGGGTCAAATGAGAGAGTATGTGCCAACTTCTACAAGGTTCGAGATAACTCTTGTAGAAGGACATAGAGGTAGTCATGCTCACTCGTTCTGATTTGTTCGAAGACTTCAAAAGCTCTCCAAGGATTTTTCACTATCAAGAAAAGCCTCATGACCTTCCACACAAGCGTCTGTCCGTCCGTGTGGCCTAAGAAGCAAAAACGAGTGAAATTGGGGACTTACATGCGAAATTCTACATAGCTGAAATTCCACATAGGCGTGTGGAATTTCCACAAGGCCATTTGGAATTTCCACACGCCCGTGTGGATCATTGAGATCGCGTTTTAAAAAGCCGTTCTGAAGCGTTTTAAGGGGATCTTCTTCCCAGCTTCTGGAGGGAGTTCGGCTAGGGTTGGGAGAGGTTTTTGCTAGGGTTTGAGGGCGGTTCTTCACCGATTTCTACATCGATTCCTCCCAAGGAAAGCTCTTGGGGGAGCCTTCGATGACATCGATTCAGCGAGGTGTGCCCCAGGCTTGAAGGAGGGATTCCTGGAGAAGAAGGAGCAGCCCTCTTAGACCATCAGCACGGAGCTTAAGGGGGTTTTCTCTATGGTTTATTTGCATTTGTTTTCAATTATTTTGATGAACTTGTATTGCTCCATGGAGAGCTAAACCCCTAGTGGGTACTTGGACATGTAAACTCTAGAATTCCTTTGTTTCAATGACTCTATTACTTTTATTTAAATTGAGATTTGTTTTGAGTTTCAATCTTGTGTGCTTACTTGTTTCTCCCTTAGAGTGACACTAGGGTTGAGGGCCAATCTAATTATCCTTTTGATGAGTGACCATCACGATTAGGATTAGATTAACCAAGATTGAAGAGGATCAAGAGGGTGAGTTGAGAGGTAGTTACAAGTTCCCTTTCCCCTCCGGTTTTATATACCTTACCTCCATATTCCAAGAGTTAGTATCGATCTCTAAGAGAGTTAGGCGTTGAGAGAGGCCTTTCCGCCGGGACTTATTTGTGATTAGGGATCTTTCACTTGGACCAAAGGGTTTGATCTATAGTTGGGAATAGGGTTTATCACTTCGAATCCCAAGAGCTTAGCGCAGTCATACGTGGTGTGAGGCGTCGAGAGTTTTCTCTCCGCCGGGACCTCGTAGTACTAGTCAAGGTTGACCTTAGGTTTGGGACCTTGTGCCTTTGGATTTCCACGACTCGTTAAATCTCGATTAAGTAAGAGTAATTGAAGTCTTGCACTTGAAACTAGGAACCTAGGGGGAGCACTGTCTGAATTAAGCACGGCCGTGCTTGCATCGGGAATGACTTATTAAGGCCGAATTTAGGGTTTCTATGGGGCTTTCTTGGGGGGATTTTCTTCTCCCCGTTAGGGGAGGCGGCGGAGTAGTAGAGAGGCACCTTCAAGGGCTAGATCCGGACCAAGAGATCATCGTATGAGTGGAGAAACGTTGGCAAGATTATCATCGGACACTCTACGATGAAGATTATGAAGCAAGAAGGGAGTTGATGAATTTCATCTCATTTTCTTGTTATTTACCTTGTGTTTCTTGTAGAATCATGAGGAGCTAATCATTCTTCGGTGCCCCGGTTTAAGAACTTGGTAGTTGTTGTCTTTGAATGCTTTTATTGCAATGTTTATGGAGTCTCTAATTCTCTCTGTTAGATCTTTTGTTGTTTATTTGAATGTTGGTTGTTGAGTGGCATTGATTGCTTAATTCCTTGATTTTCTCTTAGCTTGTATATGTCATTGATTGATACAGGAAGTGGAATTTGGCTCTTACTCTCAATCCCGCTATTTACATTATCCGCATTAGGGCAACAAGACTCTAGAACATAGGGATTTTGAGACGCACCTGATAAACCTTGCGAGAATTCGAGTATAATTGACACCAAGGGACTACTCCGGGACGCTACTCTTTAGTTTGGATCTCTTGTCACCTTAACCCTCTCTCTCTTCTTTTTATCCTCACTTTCTTATTTTTATTTGTAATTAAATCTCAAACAAACTTTTGAGTCGGCTAGATATTAGAAATCCGACGAGTATCGAAAACTACACCAGTCCCTGTGGATTCGACTACCCGACCCTACGGGTACACTCTACTACTTGTACGACCCGTGCACTTGCGGATACGCAAGGGGCGTATCAATCACACCACTTATAGTGGTACCAGACCTTGAAATCGTAAGGATCCCCCTAATGAATTCACAAGTTACTTCTGTCTCTCGTCTATACACAATTGGCTTTATTCACACTTTTTTTTTGACTAACATGAACTGTAGTCTTCTTTTTGAATGGGTAAATATGCTGAACAGGCACCAAAAAACCTAACTTACTCAGAAGATTACAAGTTCACATAAACATGCTCGTGCTTTTCTTGCTTTTGGCTTTGGGAACACTCTTATCTGGAGCCCGAACCCTAAGTTAATTCGCTATTCAAGTAGAGGAGCATTGTCATTCTTATTTCTATACAACACTCTTTTTATTATCATATTTTATTTCCCTTTTTGGCCCATTTCAAGAAAGAGACAGAAGCCCTCAAACAACTCATTAGGAAGAATCCTAACACGTCAAGGTACGGTATCACTAAAATGGGTTAGCTACCAAGAGGGTCACAAAGGTTATCATTTAACCTAACCTTGGTATCTGATGAGTGCATTTTATATAGATATATTTTCCATAGTATATGATAAATGTCTAAATATACGTATTTTATACGTACTTGTGTATATTTTTCTGTTCTCTTTTTGTTAAGTTGTTATCTATTTTCTTGTTTAAAGTTGCTTTACTTGTGTTACAGGCCCGGAATAAGCAAAATAAGCTCAAGAACGTATTTATGAAGAAATCGACATCAAATACGCCGTTTTTGGGCTTCATCACTGTATCAACAATGTAGTAGAGGATACTGTAGCAGTACTGTAGTAGAGATACTGTAGGTAAATACTGTAGCGGGTACTGTAGTACCCCCCGAGATAAAATTTCTGGAAAAGTTTCTGGGTGTCTTACGGGCAACCTTACGCCCGTAAGGACACACGAAATTTCCCTTTTTAAGGGCATTAGGGCATCTTGAAAGAGGACTTTGGCCACCATTCTCCACCATCATCTTCTAGGGTTTCAAGGCAAGTGGAAAGGGCCGATCTGAAGTGGAAATCAAGGGGAGAAGAGGTTTTCCTATCAAGGAGAAGATCTAGGAGCTTGCCGGCGCGGATCCGACAAGTTCTCATCACCACCTTCTAGTCTTCATCTTAGGGGAGTTAGCTTTGAGTTTTATCTTGTATTCTTTGTATTTCTTGCTTTCTCCTTTGTTGATGATGAACTAGACTCCCAAGGTCGCCGGGCATCCGGTGAACCTTGGGATGAACTTGCTTTATATGGATGCTTAGATTTACATTCATGGTATTTGGTTTGTTTTCTGGTTCATGCTTGGTGTACTTTGATGTATTGGTATGCATGAGAACTCTGTGTATCGATTTCTAGGTTTTAGTAGGTTGCGTGACCATCGCCCTACTTTTAGACTCCCAAGCTTGGAAGGGATACATGCACAAATACGCCGTGACCATCGGGTATTTTGTACGCCTCCAGTATTAGGGTTGTACCTAGTTTGTGCTTCAACCCTAATTTGAGAATTTCGTGCCTTTAATGCAATCGTAAGAGGATTTGGGCGGAAGGAATTCCCGTATCAATACTCGTACCGGATTAGGGGCCAACTGCCGTGACCATCGGGTTGGCCTACCTTAGGATTCTCCTGGCCAAAAACCAGCAGTGCCTGTGTAATTCTAGCATCCTACTAGCTTTAGTAATCCCGGGGGGATCCTAGCTCGGGACCTCGTACTTTCATTGCCAATTTCCTCCTTGATATGCTTATTTGGTGTGCCTTAGTCCAACCTGTTTATAGTTATCTTTGTTAGTTTTCTTATCTTGTTCTAATTCTCTATCTTAGTTAGACTAGACAGTGCCGTCTAGGGGGAAGTAATAGCAGCTCTTGGGACCCCAGGGAATACGACCCTCTCACGCGTGCGTGAGAGGTATTACTTGACGACCCGTGCGCTTGCGGACAATCGACCAAGTTTTTGGCGCCGTTGTCGGGGAATTCACCGAGGGATATTTGGAACGCTTTAAGCTTGTTGATTTAGCCTTTCTTTTTCTTTTGTTTTTCTTTCTTTTTGTTGTGTGTTTTGTTTTATTTTTGTGTTTTCTTGTTTTTGGTTGTCGAAATTTTGTAATTATTCCAGATTTGTATTTTATTGTTGCTTCTTTGTATTTCTTGTTGTTAGCTAACGTTGTGACTCCTCAATCTGTGTAGGTACCCATCTTATAACACGAGCGAGTCAAGCAAACTTGATTGAACCCGATAACGAGATAGAAACAACACTGCACCGTCGTTTGAGAAAAGGTATCGAGGGTTCAATTCAACGAGAAGTTCAGGTAGAATCTAGTGAGCCCACAGTTATGGCCGAGCCAAGAAGAACTCTATCTGATTATGAAAGGCCACAATTCACCGGGGATGAATTTAGTGTGTTGGTCCCCACTGTACCTGCGAATAATTTTGAAATAAAAGCAAGCACAATTGGGATGGTGCAAAACTCAGTACAGTTTGATGGTCTAGCTGATGAAGACCCGCATGCCCACTTGTCCAAGTTCCTTCAGATATGTTCAACCTTCAAGATCAATTCAGTTTCTGATGATGCAATAAGGTTGAGATTATTTCCTTTTAGTTTAAGGGGAGCAGCATATAGATGGGTTACTTCTTTGGCTCCGGGATCGATTACTACATGGAAGGAAATGGTGGAGAAGTTTCTTGCCCGATATTTTCCACCAAGTAAGGCAGCGAGGCTAAGGCAAGAAATTTCCGCATTCCGACAAGGACATTCTGAGACCCTATTCGAAGCTCATGAAAGATTTAAGGACCTTCTAAGAAGATGTCCTCATCACGGGTTCCCTGCATGGATGAGGGTGCAGACATTTTGTAATGGGCTGAATTATGCTACTAGGCAACTCATCGATGCAGCAGCAGGCGGTTCTTTGAGCAACAAGCTTCCTGAAGAGGCCGAGGAGTTAATTGAGAATATTGCCAGCAATGAGTGCCATTAGAGCACTCGACAGAAGCTTCCAAGGGCTGCAGGGTTGTACGAGGTGACTGAATCCACAGCTTTGGCTGCTAAGATTGATGCAATAACGAAACACGTCACGGAGAATAATTCGAAGTATGACGCCCTAGCACAAAAAGTTGAGCAACTCATGTTAGGGTCTAGTTCAGGGTCTAAGGCTGTTATGTCATGTGATACTTGTGGGGCAGGGCATGCAACATCACAATGCCCTATTGTTGTTGCCCCATTACCGCCTATGGAAACAGTTGATTATGTTGGGGGTGGACCAAGAGGACCAGGGAATCAGTTTGGCAGCAATTACAATTATGGATGGAGGGGCCCTTCAAATCCTTCCTGGACTCAAGGTCAATCTCAATATAGACCTCCACAATCTCAGGGAAGCCAATACCAAGCACCTCCCCCAGAAGAGAAGAAATACTCTACAGAGGATGTTTTAGCCAGATTCATGATTAGCACGGAGGCACGCTTTGTGAATAATGAAAAAAAAATGGATGAATTTGGTACCATATTGAGAAATGTTCAAGCATCCATCCAATCTCTGGAGAACCAAGTGGGACAGCTTGCTCGTGGACAATCTGAACGACCCTCTGGGAGTTTGCCAAGCAACACCGAAAGCAACCCGAGGGAGCAATTAAAAGCTGTTACTTTGAGAAGTGGTAAACAGTTGGAAGCAAGGGAAAAAGGAATTCCAAGTGCTTCTAATGATAGGGTAGCCGTCCGGGACGACCCTGATTTGAGTGAAGACGCAAGCAAGGATAATGGGAGGAAAACTGGTGAAGACTCTCCCAATTCTAACATTCCAAGGGAGCATGAATACAAGCCAGTGGTACCTTACCCTTCAAGGCTTAAACAAGATAAAGATGAAGCCCAATTCAAGAAGTTCCTCAATATCTTCAAGCAACTCCACATAAATATTCCAATCATTGAGGCACTAGCTCAAATGCCGAAGTATGCCAAATTTTTAAAGGAGCTTCTCACCAATAAGAGGAAGTTAGAGGAACAAGGCACAGTTGCACTTACTGGGAATTGCTTGGCCATTCTAGAGAAGAAACTCCCACAAAAGTTAAAGGACCCAGGTAGTTTTGTGATTCCTTGTGTAATTGGTGAAGGAGTGACGGAGCATGCTCTAGCAGATTCTGGGGCTAGCATAAATGTAATGCCATACAACTTATTCTTGAAGCTGGGATTGGAAGACCTACGACCTACACGAATGACATTACAGCTTGCAGATAGGTCGGTGCCAAGAAATCGTGGAGTAGTTGAAGATGTCCTTGTCAGAGTTGACAAACTCATCATTCCCGTAGACTTCGTGATTCTAGATGGGGATGATGATGTTGAGGTTCCCTTAATTCTAGGGCGGCCATTCCTGAACACTTCGGGTGCCCTAATTGATGTCAAAGAAGGCAAGTTGTCTTCACCCTCCTGAGGCAATGAAGCACACACTTGATCATGATGATAAACTCTATTTCACCGATAGTACTGATGTAATTGTTTCTGACTGTGTGCAGGAGGTGCTTGCCTTAAACCCTTTGGATGAGTACTTGGATGAGTTAACGTGCCAAGATGTCAAGGAAGAACTCTCTCCTCCACCAACACAACAAATTAATCAAGTGGAGGATAATTCATCCAATAATGGTAAGAAAATTAGGGGTGTTGAGAAGATGTGGAGAAAATCAAAGAAGAAACAAAAAGAGTGTAGAGAGGTATCCACATTGCCTCCGGATGAGGTTGATCGTATATTCTTTGGAAATGCTGGTAAATTCAAAGTCTTTTCATGGCTTTCATTGAATTTTTCGAGTGGCAACCCGGTTCCAAAGGTTGGAGGTAACTTCCCTCCATTTGTTCCACCATGAGAATTTTAGGTAATGCACGTCAAGCTAATGACGTTAAAGAAGCGCTCCATGGGAGGCAACCCAAGTTCCTTTCATTTCCCGTATTCATTTTCTTATTCGTGTTGTCTTATTTTACTTGTGTTTTTAGTAGTGGTTCGTGTGTAGTTGTGCTTTTCGTCGTTTTTCTTGATTCTTTCGCCTTTTTGTTAACTTGTTTGTCATGTGGTTTTTGAAGAATTCTTGTTCTAGATGCATGCATGTTGATGTTTTGAGTGTTTAAATGATGTTTCCGGCCATAGTTTTCAAGGTTTCATCGATGGTTAATGTGTACAAAGTGTGGAGAATGAATTGGTGCAAACAGAGAGTCTTGCCGACCATCCTTGCGGCCGTAACGATGGCCGGTAAGAATTATCCAGAGATTCTTGCCGACCATCCTTGCGGCCGTAAGGATGGTCGGCAAGACAACCCGATAGAGGGCTTAAAACACATGTTTTGGGGGCTTAAACTATTCATTCTCCTTCCCCATTCT
Source organism: Dioscorea dumetorum (assembly GCA_902712375.1). Lineage (NCBI taxonomy): Eukaryota > Viridiplantae > Streptophyta > Magnoliopsida > Dioscoreales > Dioscoreaceae > Dioscorea > Dioscorea dumetorum. The sequence continues at coordinate 3,134,532 of CACTHL010000222.1, forward strand.
TCTAACCGGTTCTCCCTCATTTCTCCACCGTTTTTCCTCATTCTTTTTGCTCTAGTTTGCTCTCCTCCTCCTCTTTTCCATCTTGGTGAAAAAAATTTGGAGTTTGAGCAAGCTTTTGGCCGGATCTAGCCCTTAGATTCACTCATCTTACTCTAGGCAAGGGTTTGATCTCTCACTCAAAACCTTGAGTTTTTCTTATTTTTGTGGATGAAATTTCATGGAGTTTTGTTGTTTGTTGTTTTTGTGGGTTTCGGGAGCAATTTCAAAGCTTTGTAAAAATGTTTATTGACACACCCTTGCGTGTGTGTTCCGCAAGTGCACGGGTGTCGAAGTAATAAAGTACCCAACGGGTGGGTAGTCGAATCCACAGGGAGTAGAAGATAGAAACAAAAACACTTCGCTAAGTAGCCAAAGAAAACCGATTGTTGTTGAGATTAAAAAGTGATTAAAAACAGAAATTAAAAACTGAAAGTTAAAGCTAGAGAGTAGGAAAAGATCGAGATAAGAATGGGGTACTCGGACACTGCTCCCCCTAGAATCCTTGTTTCAAGTGCAAGATTTCAAACACTCCTACTAAATGAAGATTTAAAGAGTCGTGGAATCCAAAGATACAAGGTCCCAAATCTAAGGTCAACCTTGACTAGTGCCCTACGAGGTCCCGGCGGAGAGAAGACTCTCGACGCCTCACACCACGTATGACTGCGCTATGCTCTAGGGATTCCAAGTGGTAAACCCTATTCCCAACTATAGATCAATCCCTTTGGTCCAGGCGAAAGATCCCTAATCACAAATAAGTCCCGGCGGAAAGGCCTCTCTCAACGCCTAACTCTCTTTGAGATCGAAGGTAAAACTTGGAATAAGAAGGTAGGGAAAACCACACCGGAGGGGAAAGGGGACGTGTCGCTACCTCTCAACTCACCCTCTCAACCCCCTCCAATCTTGATTAATCTAATCCTAATGGTGATGGTCACTCGTCAAAAGGATGATTGGATTAGCCCTCAACCCTAGTGTCACTCTAAGGGAGAAACAATTAGGCATACAAGATTGAAACTCAAATTCAAACTCAAATTGAATAAAAGCATTAAAGTCAATGAAACATAGGAAATCTAGGGTTTACAAGTCCAAGTACCCACTAGGGGTTTAGGTCTCCATGGAGCAATACAAGTTCATCAAAATAAATGAAGATAAGTGCAAGAAACCCATAAAGAAAACCCCCTTAAGGTTCGTGTTGATAGACTATGGGAACTTCTCCTTCTTCTTCAAAGAATCCCTTCCTCCAAGCCTAAGGCACACCTCGTCGAATCGAGTCGTCGAAGGCTCCCCCAATAGCTCTCCTCGGAAGGGAATGATGATGAAACCGGTAAAGAAGCGCCCCCAAAGTGTAGCAAGAACCTCCTGAACCCTAGCCGTCACTTCCTCTCAAAGTTAGAAGATGATCCTTTCAATAACGCTTCAGAACGGCTTTACAATTGGCCATCTTGAGGATCCACATGGGCGTGTGGATAAGCCACACGGCCGTGTGGAAATTCCACACGCCCATGTGGATTTTCTGTCTTGTGGAATCTTCATACTAGTCCCCGATTTCGCCCGTTTCTTCTCCTGAGGTCACATGGACGGACACACGCCCATGTGAAAGGACAAGTGGCGTTTCTTGATGATAGGAAAACCTTGGAGAGCTTTTGAAATCTTTGAACCAATCAGAACGAGCGAGCATGACTGCCTTCGTGTCCTTCTACAAGAGTTGTCTTGAAGTCTTTAGAAGTTGGCACATACCCCCTCGTTGGAACCCGATTTGTGTCTTGAACTTCGTAATTGCACAAAAGATCTCCACTTGGCACCATTCTGACCTAATCTTGCCTTTATTCACATACCATGTCTCCACAACCCTAATTGCGTGAAAGAACACCAAAACACACGAAATTAGCGATAAAGCCTGAAAAATGTGATGCAAGCCCTTACCAAATTCCCCCACACTTAAGCTTTTGCTTGTCCTCAAGCAAATTTCATACCATGAGAATTAAAGATTGAGTGATGAAAATGCTTGGCCTTAAGTTCACCAAAAGTGTACAACGATAGTATTCTCAAAAAGGGAGAATTTAAACATAGATAGATAAAAACCAAAACTCTAGCAAAAACTCAAATTACGAAGAAAATAAAATCTGAAAGCGTGAGTGTGTGTACACTTACTCATGCCAACCCCAGGTCTACGCTTGAACATTATTAAAACAAGGACTTATTTAGGAAAAAGAAATCGGTGGTAGCTGCACACAACCTCAAAGGTAGCCATTTCCCAAGATGCCTCCTAGGCGGCTTTCACCCTATTAAGGTGGTAGCTCTTTCCACCAGGGAGTGTTAGCTTTCACACAGCCTATTAGATAGCTCTTTCTCTCATTAGGGCATAGCCAGTATCCGACTTATGAGAGTAGCTGCATACAGAATAGGTGGTAGCTCTTTCCACCCCAAGAACAAAGGAGCACCATTTTTTTTTTTTTTTTTTTTTTTATTGCTCAAGAAAAATGAAACTAATGTCCTTTCACACTGAACTAGCGTTATCAGGGTTAACAGAGTAAGTAAAGTGCAAGAAATGCAATCAGACAAAACAAAAATTTCTAAGTTTTTCGAGTGAACTAGAGCATGGTAACAACCGAAGTTTAAATTTCTTCTAAATTCAAAAATACACTCATGTTCCTTAGGGTGAACTGTCATTGGCTAGATGAGCATGAAAGTAATGATTAAGAATAAAGAACGTGTGCAGTGTGAACTCCCCCCCCCCACACTTAAGCTGTACATTGCCCTCAATGTACTCATACAAACATGCAACATAAGAACGCAAATAAAAACATGAGGGCGTGGGTATTAAAACAACACTCCCCTGATCTCCGAGTGTGGTATTTGAATGGAGGTATGAAGGCGGGAAGTGGAGTTGCGTAGGGTTGTGAAGCTGACACGGCCGTGTGGAAATTCCACACGGTCGTGCCTATGACCATTTCTTAAAACCAAGTTGACAAGTCTATCTGCACATCACAAAAGGGGTTCAGTGGATTTCAACAAAAGCTAAGATTAAAAGAGTACAAAAATTAAACAAACCAAACACAAACTCAACAAAGAACATGAAAAGAAAGCAGTAAGATAACTCTCAGAAGGTGTAACCTTTCTGAGTACACAAAGACTCAACACAAAAGAAAATACAAGAAAATAAAAAGAAGAGTAAAAGACGCATCAAGCGTCGGCATCTACTGGTGCTGCTGGGGATGCTGGGGAGGCGTAGGGTGCTCGGGGTGTGGACGGCGAAGTGGAATCGCTACCTCTCGCCATCAACTGGTGGAGTGAAGTGATGTGCGTCATCATCTCCGAGTGGTACTCAGCCATGCGAGCGAGAACCTCAGTGTGGTTCGCTGCCTGAGTCACCCACATGGCGGCGAGATCAGTCTGGAGGGTCCCCACAGCAGCCTCAAGTCTGTCTATGTGATCCTGTGCTGGAGGAGATGCAGGTGCTGATACTGGTGGCACCTCCTCGTCTGCTGGGGTGTCCTCCGCCTCCATGGGTGTGGGTTGTGATGATGGTCCTGCCCCGGTCTCCTCCGAGTCTTCATCTTCGTCCTCAGACTCCTCGGACTCATCTGGGAATGGAGCAACAAGTACGTACCTGCCGGGGGCGGCCCTCTTCACCATGCCCATCATACGCAAGGTATCAAGGCCGAGTGGAGAGGGAACAATAACCTTGTCAGCTCCCCGAACAGCATCAATCAGTCCCATTCCTCGGATGAGTCGGGTGATGTAGGGACCAGAGAAAAGAACTCCTATCCGCGCGTACTGTCCCTGGTGCCTCAGAAAATCATCTAGCACGTAACCCAGGTGCAGGGGCAGGCTCTGGACCATAGAGTGTAAGTAGAGGAGGTCCAGCCGCCCCAATACGCCAGTGTTGTCTCCCCGCCCAGTAATAGACCTGCTCAAGATGGCATGAATGTACCTGTGGGCGGGGCGGAGGAGCAAAGACGCCTTGGTCAACCCGGGCTCGTACTGTATATCTCCACACAGCATCCGGCAAACTCGGCTTGGAGTGACGCGGAAGGGGTAGTCGAATGGCAGCTGCGCGTACTCCTCCGTGTGAATGAAGTCTCGATCGTACAGGCCGAGGGCGACAGCAAAATCTGTCAAGCTCATGCTGTGGTACTGCCCAAAGATGCGGAATCGAACTGTGTCCGGCCTGTGGTAGTCAGTGTGGGAGCGATCAAACTCGAATGTCGCGAGGACTTCGAGAGTAAGATCGCGAGTGGCTGGGTCTTTGATGCACAATAGTCGTTCCCACCCGCCCACAGCAATAAGCTCACGGACCTCATCCGCCAACTCGGCCGCACGCGCATGTTCTATTGCCTCCAAAGCTTGCAAGTCGGGAATGCGCGTTTGGCCAAACCTCAACTTCGAAAGTCGATTAAACCGTGCTTGATGTTCGGGCACGGCGAACTCGAATGGTGCGGGCGAGAGATCACGGGACTCACGGACCTCACGGGCCTCACGAGGGCTCTTATGAGCGAGTTTCTTCGTTCGTGGGGACATTCCTGTGCATAATAGAAGTAAACAAGTTAATTCGGAGCTTAAAATAGGTTCCCAGAATTCCACATGGCCGTGTGGAAATTCCACGCGGCCGTGTGTCTCCTCTGGTTACCCAAAAACAAAGAAACAGGCAATACACACGGCCGTGTGGAATTTCCACACGGCCGTGTGGAATTTCGACCATGGCCAAAGTGCCTTGGTGAATCCACACCATTTCATACAATCATCCACACAACTGAGCACAAGTGTTTTAAGCAATAATGTAAGTATTAATCATGAAAATAGCATGCAAAAACACAAGATTCAACATCCACAACAAAAAAAATGAAGGTTTCATGGCAAGAAGAGGGGAAGAGGGCTTACCGGAGAAGATGAGTCCAATCTAACAATGTAGCAACGAGTAAGGCCCACAAATCCCTTAAAGAAGCGAGAGAATGGAAGGAGAAGAGCAACCGTCGCGACCTTTGAAGAGGAGGCGTTTGAAGATGAAGGGTTGCTTGGGGGGAATATAAAGAGAAAGGCCCCTTTTCATGTTTAAGTACGCCCACACGGCTGTGTGGATTCTCTGTATTGTGAAGGTTTGTACTAAATAAATCCACATGGCCGTGTGGAATTTCCACACGGCCGTGGGGATTCTCTGGATGAGAAAATTCCTTCACAAATTCATCCACACGGCCATGTGGAAATTCCACATGGCCGTGTGCTTCCATTCTTCAGCTCAAAAATAGTCCAAACTCTGCAGAAATTAATGAAAACACATGGAACGACTGCAGAAGTTGAAAACTAACATGTTTAAAACTTAAAATCTCGCAAAATTCACAGGAATACCACCTAACTTGCCATAAACGATGAACACATAAAAATGCACTACCAGCAATGAATCCACACACTACAAACTAAACAAAAACAAAAAATGCAGAAATAAAACTAACTACAACACAAGCAAAGAGTTTTAAAAATTGGGTTGCCTCCCAATAAGCGCTTGTTTTACGTCACTAGCTTGACGTACCTGCCTCTCTAGACTCAAGGTGGGTCATGGGTCGAAAGCACCTCGCTGCTTGGAAGTGTGAAACATGAAGAGCATAAGTTCTGGAATTTAGAAGATGAGTGATCGAATTTGTTACCAGATGGAGGGATATCATCCTTAGATCTTGAAGGAACGTCCGCAGGTTCATTCGTTTGCTTCTTGCGGCGATGTCTTACCCTCTTTAGTTTTTTCATTAGTTTGTTGACCGTACCCGTGGTAGATGTATCCTTGTTTTCCAGGTCAACTGATGAAATGTGATCATCATCCATCTCTTGATCCAACAAATCAGCTAGTGGATCTGGGCAAAAGATTTCCTGCACATAATCATCAATCAAAGCATCAGTAGTGTCAAGAAAATACAAAGTATCATCAAAGTTGAGAGAATGTCTCATGGCTTCAGCAAGGCGGTAGGTCAGCTTCTCATCTCCTATCCTCAATGTCATCTCCCCGCCATCCATGTCTATAAGAGCCTTGGAAGTACGCAGAAAGGGTCTTCCAAGTATCAGCGGCACGTCGACATTCTCATCTGCATCCAGCACCACGAAATCTGCCGGGAATATATACTTATCCACTTTCACCAAAATATCTTCAATGATACCTCTCGGGTGACGAATGGAACGGTCAGCTAGTTGTAAGGTCATCCGAGTGGACCTTGGTTCTCCCAGTCCCAGCTTCTTGAAGAAGGAGTAAGGCATGACATTGATACTGGCCCCTGAGTCTGCCAATGCCTTCTCTTCACCCAAATTCCCAATGTTACATGGGATGATGAAGCTTCCGGGGTCTTTCATCTTGTCAGGTAAATTCTTCTGCAACACAGCTGAACAAGATGCATCCAAAATCACCGCTGCACCCTCTTCCAATTTCCTCTTGTTGGTTAAGAGGTCCTTCAAGAACTTTGCATACCGAGGCATTTGAGACAAAGCCTCCACAAAAGGAATATTGATGTGCAGCTGCTTGAAAATTCCCAGAAACTTCTTATACTGCTCATCATTTTTATCATTCTTCAGCCTTGAGGGGTAAGGAATCCTTGGTTTGTATGGTGCAGGTGCTACCTCCTTTTCCTTACCCTCTTCCTTGTCTTTCTCTTTAGCAGAATTTGAACAACCTCTTCAGCGGGAAGTCTACCCTCAACCTCACAACCACTCTTCAGAGTGATTGCTTTCAGCTGCTCTCTAGGGTTGGTCTCTGTATTTCCTGGGAGACTTCCTTGAGGTCGCTCAGATAAAGATTTCGCAATCTGCCCCACCTGATTTTCCAAGTTATGCAGTGAAGCGGTGTGATTGCGAAGTGTACTCTCCACGCCTTGGAAGCGCGTGTCGGAGGACTGAATGAACTTGGTCAATGCCTTTTCCAAGTCTGTCATCCGGTTCTCAAGCCCTGAAACTCGGCCCTCCATGTTTGGTTGTTGGGGTTGCTGAAATCCTGGGGGTGCAGAGGGCCTTTGTTGCCCTTGGTTACTCCATGCAAAGTTCGGATGGTTTCGCCACCCCGGATTGTAGGTGTTGCTATAGGGGTTTCCTTGACCTCGTCCAGCATTCCCCACAAAATCAACCTGCTCAACAGGTGCTGTTCCGACCATAGAAATAAGGCAATCAGCAGAAACATGCCCTCCTCCACAACTATCACAATTCAACACTGCAGCTATTCGAGATGGGCCTGCCAAAGTGTCCAACTTCTTGCTCAATGCTTCAACTTGAGCTGCTAGAGATGTCACTGCATCAACTTCATGAATACCCGCCACTTTCCTCTTGTCTCGAGCATTCCACTGATAGCTATTCATAGCCATTTCTTCTATCAGTTGGCGGGCAGCTTCGGGGGTCTTGCTTCCTAAGGTACCTCCTGCTGCGGCATCAAGTAGCTGTCTTGTGCTTGGGTTCAATCCATTGTAGAAGGTGTGGATGACCATCCACTCGGGGAACCCATGTTGAGGACATTTGCGCAGAAGGTCCTTGAACCTTTCCCATGTCTCGAAAAGAGACTCCAATTCCGACTGCATAAAGGAAGAAATTTCATTTCTCAGCTTGGCCGATTTCCCAGGAGGGAAATATCGGGCAAGGAAGGCCTCAACCATTTCTTCCCAAGTGGTAATTGACGCTCTAGGTAAAGATTGCAACCACTGTTTTGCTTTCCCCTTCAAGGAAAATGGGAAGGCTCTCAATCTGATGGCGTCGTCCGTGACTCCATTGATCTACAACATGTCGCACACTTCCAAGAAATTTTCTATGTGATTGTTTGGGTCTTCATCTGCTAACCCATTAAACTGTGCGGACTGTTGGACCATCTGAATAAACCCCGGCTTAAGCTCAAAGTTATGAGCTGAAATTGGTGGCCTGACTATGCTTGACTGTGTACCACGAACAGACGGCCTAGCAAAATCAGAAAGGGTCCGCTGTTGCTCATTCTGTTCAGCCATGGTTGCGGACTCTTCAACTTCTATCTCAGCCTGATCAAACTGTTCCAATTCAGGTTGTCTTCCCCGTCTGTGCAATCTCCTCTCTATTTCCGGATCACCTTCCACTAATGTCGAAGGATATCCACGGGTCATAACCTGGGGCTGAAATCAAGAAAAGAAAGTAAAGTCAGAACGATGGAAGTAAAAGAAGTGCGAAATAGGATGTGCGAAAAATGACCAGCGAAACAAAGTGTAAAAATTCCTAAAACGCCTAACTCCCCGGCAACGGGGCCAAAAACTTGACACACCCTTGCGTGTGTGTTCCGCAAGTGTACGGGTGTCGAAGTAATAAAGTACCCAACGGGTGGGTAGTCGAATCCACAGGGAGTAGACGATAGAAACAAAAACACTTCGCTAAGTAGCCAAAGAAAACCGATTGTTGTTGAGATTAAAAAGTGATTAAAAACAGAAATTAAAAACTGAAAGTTAAAGCTAGAGAGTAGGAAAAGATCGAGATAAGAATGGGGTACTCGGACACTGCTCCCCCTAGAATCCTTGTTTCAAGTGCAAGACTTCAAACACTCCTACTAAATGAAGATTTCAAGAGTCGTGGAATCCAAAGATACGAGGTCCCAAATCTAAGGTCAACCTTGACTAGTCCCCTACGAGGTCCCGGCGGAGAGAAGACTCTCGACGCCTCACACCACGTATGACTGCGCTATGCTCTAGGGATTCCAAGTGGTAAACCCTATTCCCAACTATAGATCAATCCCTTTGGTCCAGGCGAAAGATCCCTAATCACAAATAAGTCCCGACGGAAAGGCCTCTCTCAACGCCTAACACTCTTTAAGATCGAAGGTAATACTTGGAATATGAAGGTAGGGAAAACCACACCGGAGGGGAAAGGGGACGCCTCGCTACCTCTCAACTCACCCTCTCAACCCTCTTCAATCTTGGTAATCTAATCCTAATGGTGATGGTCACTCGTCAAAAGGATGATTGGATTAGCCCTCAACCCTAGTGTCACTCTAAGGGAGAAACCATTAAGCATACAAGATTGAAACTCAAATTTAAACTCAAATTGACATAAAAGCATTAAAGTCAATGAAACATAGGAAATCTAGGGTTTACAAGTCCAAGTACCCACTAAGGGTTTAGCTCTCCATGGAGCAATACAAGTTCATCAAAATAAATGAAGATAAGTGCAAGAAATCCATAAAGAAAACCCCCTTAAGCTTCGTGTTGATAGACTATGGGAACTTCTCCTTCTTCTTCAAAGAATCCCTTCCTCCAAGCCTAAGGCACACCTCGTCGAATCGAGTCGTCGAAGGCTCCCCCAATAGCTCTCCTTGGAAGGGAATGATGATGAAACCGGTGAAGAAGCGCCCCCAAAGTGTAGCAAGAACCTCCTGAAACCTAGCCGTCACTTCCTCTCAAAGTTAGAAGATTATTGGTGGTGATCCCGCAAGCGCACGGGGTCGTCAAGTAATAAACCACTCGCGCACGCACGAGTGGGTCGTATTCCCATGGACCCAAGGAGCTACTATTACTCCCCTTTCGTCTATTTCCTAGCCTAACACTTCAAAAGAACAGTGATTGAAAAAAGATAAAAAAAACTATTAAAATGAAATCCGGGCTACTACTACACACATTTAGCGAACAAGGGAGAATCAAACACACGAAGAGGTGATTTGGACAATGAATTCTCCTAGGGTTGTCATTAGGTCCTGAATTTAGGATGAAATATTGAGATGGTGGCTGGGCCAAGAGACTCCTAAGATAGGTCAAGCCCGATGGTCACGGCGATCAACCCCTAATCCGGTAGAAGTATTGGATCGGAATCACATCCGCCCAAATCCTCCTATGATTGCATTAAACTTAGGGAAAACTCTAATTAGGGTCAAACACAATATCTATGTTCATCCCTAATGGTTTGAGAGGTACGAAATACCCGATGGTCAAGGTGTATTCATACATGAATCCCTTTCAAGCTTGGTGAGTCTAATACTAGGGCAATGGTCATGCAACCTAGCATTTCCTAGAATTGGCGCACCGAGTTCTCATACATACCAAGGCATTAAAATACACCAAACATGAACCACAAACTATAAGATTCCATAAAAGAAATACAACATCCAACAATACATCACAAGCATGATCATCCAAATTACAAACAAACAACCCTAGAATTCATCATGTCCAAACCACAAATAAGTTAGTTCCTCATGAAAGAGGAACACTCAAACAAGTTCAAGGAGCAAATATACAAGAAAAGAAGGAAGAAACACTCCCTCTAGCTTTGGAAACCCTTGAATGGATGAAGACCTTCAAAATACACCTTGATGTCTTGGATCTTCCCTCCAAATCTTCTCCTTCGATGTGTGCCTCCCTCTTGGTGAAGCTTGCGCCGTAGATCGCCGGAAATGGCCGGCAAAGAAGGTGGGGCGCCGGCCCTAGAAGAGTAGATGATGACCCCCTCAAAGAATGCCCTAACTTTCCTTTATAAACCTCTTTTTCGGGCATCCATACGGGCTGCCTTGCGGGCGCATGCTTGCCCGCAAGGCTCCTAGCCTTTTTCCTGAAAATCCCGTTTCGATGCTACAGTGCCCGCTACAGTAATCATGCTTGACTCACCTATGATAGCTATGATCTTATTGTTAAGGATTTCCTAGCTTGGTAGAATGATAGTCGTGAATTGTACTCTACATTTGCTTGAATGTAGTTCTGTTTCATCTTTAGTTTATTTATGCCTGCTCACTTTAACTTCCACTTCTGACACTCTAACCCATCTTATTGATTTAGTGTTAGGATGCTAAATTCTTCTTTCAATGGTCCTTTAAAAACTTTGAGTCTCCTGTTTTTGCTTTAACCCTAAGTGAGGTTTTTAAGTGAGGTTTTAGTAGGCTTTTGATCAGACATTCAAAAAAAAAAAAAAGTGAAAAATGAGTCTATGTCAGTATTCCTCTGCTTGTAAAAGCATGAATGCGTATATGTAGATCTGTAGTCAAGTAAGTCGGGTGGCTCTTGTGCCTGGCCAGCATGTGCATCCTGCTGAAAGATTTTTGTACAGTCTACGTTAGACGGACTCGAAAAAAAAAAAAAAAAAAAAAAATTTGACCTTTCGGGTGCCTGAAACCTGTTCTATCTTCACTTGTTGTTAAAGTTCCGTTTGTGAGACCAGAAGATTTTTAACTGACTATTGAGAGGGTCTTTAGCACTCTAACACTAACTTCAATTTGTATGAGGTGAATGGACATCCTGGGGTAATCCAGGGTATTGAGGTCAGTGTGGGAGTCAGCACATACTCACAAGAACACTTTGGATGAAACAGAGCTGATATTGCTTGTCTATACACTGAACAACTCACTTCCTGATTTCTAACCATCTGTGCTAGTGAAGTCCTGTACATTTGAGCTTGAGGTCATATATTTAACCATTTATCTTCTTGCCCCTGTTCTTCATGTTTGTTTGCTTGGGGACAAGCAAACGCTTAGGTGTGGGGATGTTTGATAAACGTCTAAATATACGTATTTTATACGTACTTATGTATATTTTTTGTTCCCTTTTTGTTAAGTTGTTATCTATTTTCTTGTTTAAAGTTGCTTTACTTGTGTTACAGGCCCAGAATAAGCCAAATAAGCTCAAGAACGTATTTATGAAGAAATCGACACAAAATACGGCATTTTTGGGCTTCATCACTGTTGCAGTACTGTAGCAGGATACTGTAGCTAAATACTGTAGCAGGGTACTGTAGCATCACCGAGATAAAATTCCTGGGAAAGTTTTTTGGGGGTCTTACGGGCAACCTTACGCCCGTAAGGACACACGAAATTTCCTTTTTTAAGGGGCATTAGGACATCTTGAAAGAGGACTTTGGCCACCATGCTCCACCATCATCTTCTAGGGTTTCAAGGCAAGTGGAGAGTGCAGATCTGAGGTGGAAATCAAGGGAGAAGAGGTTTTGCTATCAAGGAGAAGATCTAGGGGCTTGCCGGCGCGGATCCGACAAGTTCTCCTCACCACCTTCTAGTCTTCATCTTAGGGGAGTTTGCTTTGAGTTTTATCTTGTATTCTTTGTATTTCTTGCTTTCTCCTTTGTTGATGATGAACTAGACTCCCAAGGTCACCGGGCATCCGGTGAACCTTGGGATGAACTTGCTTTGTATGGATGCTTAGATTTATATTCATGGTATTTGGTTTGTTTTGTGGTTCATGCTTGGTGAACTTTGATGTATTGGTATGCATGAGAACTCTGTGTATCGATTTCTAGGTTTTAGTAGGTTGCGTGACCATCGCCCTACTTTTAGACTCCCAAGCTTGGAAGGGATACATGCACAAATACGCCGTGACCATCGGGTATTTTGTACCCCTCCAGTATTAGGGTTGTACCTAGTTTGTGCTTCAACCCTAATTTGAGAATCTCGTGTCTTTAATGCAATCGTAAGAGGATTTGGGCGGAAGGAATTCCCGTATCAATACTCATACCGGATTAGGAGCCAACTGCCGTGACCATCGGGTTGGCCTACCTTAGGATTCTCCTGGCCAAGAACCAGCAGTGCCTGTGTATTACTTGACGACCCGTGCGCTTGCGGACAATCGACCAGAGGGCGACGGCGAAATCCGTCAGGCTCATGGTGTGGTACTGCCCAAAAATGCGGTTTGATCGGTGTGAGAACGATCAAACTCGAACGACGCGAGGACCTCGAGAGTGATGTCGCGAGTGGCTGGGTCTTTGATGCACAACAATCGTTTCCACCCACCCACAACAATCAGCTCTCGGACTTCATCCGCCAACTCGTTTGCACGTGCATGTTCTATCGCCGCCAGAGCTTGCAAATCAGGAGTTCCCGTTTGGCCAAATTTCAGCTTTGAGAGCCGATCAAACCGTGCTTGATGTTCGGGCACGGCGAACTCTAATGGTGGGGGCGAGAGCTCACGGGACTCACGAGGACGCTTATGAGCGAGCATCTTTGTTCTTGGAGCCATTCCTGTGCATAAGAGAGGTAAACGAGTTAATTCGGAGTTTAAAATAGGTTCCCAGAATTCCACATGGCCGTGTGGAAATTCAACACGGCCGTGTGTCTCCTCTGGGTTACTCAGAAAAAAAACAGCCAATACACACGGCCGTGTGGAATTTCTACACGGCCGTGTGTCTCCTCTGGAATCCAGAGGGGGCACCCCGACAATCCACACGGCCGTGTGAAATTTCCACACGGCCGTGTGGATCTTCGACCATGGGTAAAATGCCATGGTGAATCCACATCGTTTCATACAACCATTCACACAGTTGAGCACAAGTGTTTTAAACAATAATCTAAGTATTAACCATGAAAATATCATGCAAAAACACAAGATCCAACATCCACAACAAGTATTGAAAGTTTCATGGCAAGAAAAGGGAAAGAGGGCTTACCGGAGAAGATGAGTACAATCTCACAATGTAGCAACGAGTAAGGCCAACAAATCCTTTAAATAAGCGAGAGAATGGAAGGAGAAGAGAAAACGTCGCGACCCTTGGAGAGGAGGCGCTTGAAGATGAAGGGTTGCTTGGTGGAATATGAAAATTCCACACGGCCATGTGGATTCTCGGGATGACCCTCACTCAACTCGCCATTTTCCACACGGCCGTGTGGATTCTCTGCATTGCGAAAGTTCTTACTGAACAAATCCACATGGTCGTGTGGAATTTTCCACACGGCCGTGTGGATTCTCTGGATGAGAGAATTCCTTCAAAAATTCTTCCACACGGCCATGTGGAAATTCCACATGGCCGTGTGTTTCCATTCATCAGCTCAAATATGATCTAAAATCTGCAGAAATCATTGAAAACACCTGGAACGACTGCAGAAATTGAAAACTAACACGTTTACAGCCGAAATCTCGCAAAATTCACAGGACTAACACCTAACTTGCCATAAACGATAAAAACACTAAATTGCACTACACCAGCAATGAATCCACACAAACTACAAACTTAAACAAAAACTAAACTGCGGAAATAAAAAGTAACTACAACTCGCACAAAGAATTTTAAAAATTTCGTTGCCTCAAAATAAGCGCTTGTTTTACGTCACTAGCTTGACGTACCTGTTTCACCAGACTCAAGAGGGGTCATGGGTTGAAAGCACTTCGCTGCTAGGAAATTCGAAAGATGATGAGCATAAATTCTGGAATTTAGAGGATGAGGGATTGAACTTGTTACTAGATGGAGGGGTATCGTTCCTAGACCTTGAAGGGTTGTCCACAGATTCGTTCGTTTGCTTCTTGCGGCGATGTCTTACCCTCCTTAGCTTCTTAATGAATTTGTTGACTATACCCGTGGGAGGTGTACCCTTGCCCTTCAAGTCAACTGATGAAATATGATCATCCTCCATCTCTTGATCGAACCAACCAGCTAGTGGATCCGGGCAAAAGGTTTCCTGCACATAGATATCAATTAACGCATCATTAGTGTCAAGAAAATACAAAGCATCATCAAAGTTAAGAGAGTGTCTCATGGCTTCAGCAAGGCGATAGGTCAGCTTCTCATCTCCTATCCTCAATGTCATCTCCCCGCCATCCATGTCTATAAGAGCCTTGGAAGTACGCAGAAAGGGTCTTCCAAGTATCAGCGGCACGTCGACATTCTCATCTACATCTAGCACCACGAAATCTGCAGGAAATATATATTTATCCACTTTCACCAAGATGTCTTCAATGATGCCTCTCGGGTGACGAATCGAACGGTCAGCTAGTTGTAATGTCATCCGAGTGGGCCTTGGCTCTCCCAGTCCCAGTTTCTTGAAGAAGTAGTAAGGCATGACATTGATACTGGCTCCTGAGTCTGCCAATGCCTTCTCTTCACCCAAATTCCCAATGTTACATAGGATGATGAAGCTTCCGGGGTCTTTCATCTTGTTAGGTAGATTCTTCTGCAACACAGCTGAACAAGAGGCATCTAAAATCACCGCCGCACCCTCTTCCAATTTCCTCTTGTTGGTTAAGAGGTCCTTCAAAAATTTTGCATACCGAGGCATTTGAGACAAAGCCTCCAGAAAAGGGATATTAATGTGCAATTGCTTGAAAAAGCCCAGAAACTTCTTGTATTGCTCATCATTTTGATCACTCTTCAGCCTTGAAGGATAAGGAATTTTGTGCTTGTATGGTGCGGATGCTACCTCCTTTTCCTTACCCTTCTCCTTGTCTTTCTCCTTAGCAGGAACATGAACAACCTCTTCACTGGGGAGTCTACCCTCAACCTCATGACCACTCCTCAGAGTGATTGCCTTCAGCTGCTCTCTTGGGTTTGTCTCTGTATTTCCCGGGAGACTTCCTTGAGGTCGCTCAGATAAAGACTTCGCAATCTGCCCCACCTGATTTTCCAAGTTATGTAACGAAGCGGTGTGGTTGCGAAGTGTACTCTCCACGCCTTGGGAGGGCGTGTCTGAGGACTGAATGAACTTAGTTAATGCTTTCTCCAAGTCCGTCATTCGGTTCTCAAGCCCTGAAACTCGGCCCTCCATGGTTGGTTGTTGGGGTTGCTGAAATCCGGGGGGTGCAGAGGGCCTTTGTTGCCCTTGGTTGCTCCATGCAAAGTTCGGGTGATTTCGCCACCCCGGATTGTAGGTGTTGCTATAGGGATTCCCTTGACCTCGTCTGGCATTCCCCACAAAATCCACCTGCTCAACAGGTGCTGTTCTGACCACAGAGATAGGGCAATCAGAAGAAACATGCCCTCCTCCACAACTATCACAACTCATCACTGCAGCCATTCTAGATGGGCCTGCCAAAGTGTCTAACTTCTTGCTCAATGCTTCAACTTGAGCTGCTAGAGATGTTATTGCATCAACTTCATGAATACCCGCCACTTTCCTCTTGTCTCGAGCATTCCACTGATAGCTATTCATAGCCATTTCTTCTATCAGTTGGCGGGCAGCTTCGGGGGTCTTGCTTCCTAAGGTACCTCCTGCTGCGGCATCAAGTAGCTGTCTTGTGCTTGGGTTCAGCCCATTGTAGAAGGTGTGGATGACCATCCACTCGGGGAACCCGTGTTGAGGACACTTGCGCAGAAGATCCTTGAACCTCTCCTATGTCTCAAAAAGAGACTCCAATTCCGACTGCATGAAGGAAGAAATTTCATTTCTTAGCTTTGCCGATTTCCCAGGAGGGAAATATCGGGCAAGGAAGGCCTCAACCATCTCTTCCCAAGTGGTAATTGATGCTCTAGGTAAATATTGCAACCACTGTTTTGCTTTCCCCTTCAAGGAAAATGGGAAGGCTCTCAATCTGATGGTGTCATCTGTGACTCCATTTATCTTCAACATGTCGCACACTTCAAGGAAATTTTCTATGTGATTGTTCGGGTCTTCATCTGCTAACCCATTAAACTGTGCGGACTGTTAAACCATCTGAATGAACCCCGGCTTAAGCTCAAAGTTATGAGCTGAAATTGGTGGCCTGACTATGCTTGACTGTGTACCACTGGCAGACGGCCTAGCAAAATCAGAAAGTGTCCGCTGTTGCTCATTTTGTTCAGCCATGGTTACGGACTCTTCAACCTCTATCTCAGCGTGATCAAACTGTTCTTGTTCAAGTTGTCTTCCCTGTCTGTGCAATCTCCTCTCTATTTCCGGATCACCTTCCACTAATGTCGAAGGATGTCAACGGGTCATAACCTGGAGCTGAAATCAGGAAAAGAAAGCAAAATCAGAACAATGGAAGTAAAAGAAGTGTGAGATAGAATGTGCGAAAAATGACTAGCGAAACGAAGTATAACAATTCCTAAAACCCCTAAGTCCCCGGCAACGGCGCCAAAAACTTGACACACCATTGGGTGTGTGCTCCGCAAGTGCACGGGTGTCGAAGTAATAAAATACCCAAACGGGTGGGTAGTCGAATCCACAGGGAGTAGACGTAAGAACTATAACACTTTGCTAAGTAGCCAAAGATAAATCAGTTGTTGTTGTGAATGAAAATAAAACAAGAAAGAAACAGAAATAAAGTTCTGAAAGTGAAAGCTAGAGTGTAGAATGAGATCAATATGAAGATGGGGTACTCGGACAATACTCCCCCTAGAATCCTAGTTTCTAGTGGAAAACTTAAGCTGCTATTCTTACAATGAAAAATGAGTCGTGGAAATCCAAGGATATAGGATCCCAAACCTAAGGTTAACCCTGACTAGTCAACTACGAGATCCTGGTGGAGAGAAAGACTCTCGACGCTTCACACCACGTATGACTGCGAAAAGCTCGTGGGAATCCAAACGATAAACCCTATTCCGAAATATGGACCAACCCCTTTGGCCCAGGCGGAAGATCCCTAATCACAAATAAGTCCCGGCGGAAAGACTTCTCTCTTAACGCCAAACTCTCTTTGAGATTGAAGTTATCTCGTGGAATGAGAAGGTAGAGTAAATCATACCGGAAGGGAAAGGGGTCGTGTTGCTACCTCTCAACTCACCCTCTCGACCCTCTTCAATCCTGATTGATCTAATCCTAATGGTGATGGTCACTCGTCAAAAGGATGATTAAATGTGATTCTCAACCCTAGTGTCACTCTAAGGGAGAATCCAAGAAGCATACAAGATTGAAACTCAAATTAAAACTCAAATTAAAGAACAGCAATAAAGTCATAGAAACATAGAAATTCTAGAGTTTACATGTCCAAGTACCCACTAGGGTTTTAGCTCTCCATGGAGCAATACAAGATCATGAAAGAAATGAAAATTAAATGCAACCAATCCATAAATAAAACCCCTTTAAGGTCCGTGCTGATAGTCTATGAGGGCTTCTCCTTCTTCTCCAAAGAATTCCTTCCTCCAAGCCTAGGGCACAGCTTGTCGAATCAACTCGTTGAAGGCTCCCCCAATAGCCCTCCTTGGAAGGAATTGATGTTGAAATCGATGAAGAAGCACCCCCAAAGTGTAGCAAGAACCTCCTGAACCCTAGCCGTCACTCCGCCTTCAGTTTGGAAGAAGATCCCCAAAATAACGCTTCAGAACGGCTTTATAATTGGCCATCTCGAGGATACACACGGGCGTGTGGATGAGCCACACGGCCGTGTGGAAATTCCACACGCCCATTTGGAATTTCTACACTGTGGAAAATTGTGTATTGGTCCCCGATTTCGCCCGTTTCTTCTCTTGAGGTCACACGGACGGACACACACCCATGTGAAAGGTCATGTGGCACTTCTTGATGATGAGAAAAACTTGGAGAGCTTTTGAAATCTTCGAACAAATCCGAACAAGCGAGCATGACTGCCTTCGTGTCCTTCTACAAGAATTGTCTTGAAACCTTTAAAAGTTGGCACATACCCCCTCGTTTGAACCCGATTCGTGTCTTGAACTTTGTATTTGCACAAAAGAGCTCCACTTGGCACCATTATGACCTAATCTTGCCTTTATTCACGTACCATGTCTTCACAACCCTAAATGCACGAAAGAACACTAAAGCACACGAAATTAGCGATACAACCTGAGAAATGTGATGCTCATGCATGGAAAACATTTCCAAAAATATGTACATGCAAGCACTTATCAATCCACACGACCGTGTGGATTTTCGGGATGCTCCACTTTGTGTCTAGAGAGAACACACGGCCGTGTGAACCTCTGGGAGGTTATTTTGAGCCCCAAAATGACTTGTTTGCTTCTCTTATGCGCAGGAATGGCTCCAAGGACAAACAAAGTTGCACATAAACGTCCTCGTGAGCTTCGTAACTTTTCACCCAAAGTTTTGGAGTTTGCCATGCCCGAACATCAAGTCCCGCTTGAGCGTCTCTCAAAGCTCAAGTTCGGCCAGACGCAAACCCCGGATTTACAAGCATTAGCAGCGATAGAGCATGCCCAAGCAGAAGAGCTGGCGAACGAAGTTCGAGAGTTGATTGCCGTGGGAGGTTGGAATAAATTATTGTGCTTCAAAGACCCGGCCACTCGCGACATCACTCTTGAAGTTCTTGCTTCCTTCGAGTTCGATCGCTCACACACGGACTACCACCGGGCCGACACCATCCGTTTTCGCGCCTTTGATCAGTACCATAGCATGAGCATGACGGACTTCTCCGTCGCCCTCGGCCTGTACGACAGAGATTTCACCCATACAGAGGAGTACACACAACTGCCCATTGATTTTCCATTTCGTGTAACTCCTAGCCGGGTTTGCAAGATGTTATGCTTTGATATTCAGTATGAGGCCGATTCCACAAAAGCCTCCTTGCTCCTTCGGCCGGCCCATACGTATATTCACGCTGTTTTAGCAGGTCGATCAATGGGTGGGGCGACAGCACTGGTGTACTAAGGCGGCTGGACCTTCTATACTTGTACTCCATGGTCCACAGCTTGCCCTTGCACCTGGGATATGTGGTAGCAGATTACTTGAGGCACCAGGGACAGTTGACACACCCTTGCGTGTGTACTCCGCAAGTGCACGGGTGTCGAAGTAATAAAGTACCCAAACGGGTGGGTAGTCGAATCCACAGGGAGTAGACGTAAGAACAATCACGCTTTGTTAAGTAATCAAAGATAAACCAATTGTTGCTGAAAGAAAATAAAATCAGAAAGTAGTAGAAACAAGGTGCTGAAAATGAAAGCTAGGTCGGAGAAATAGATCAATAAGAAGATGGGGTACTCGGACAATGCTCCCCCTAGAATCCTTGTTTCAAGTGCAAGACTTCAAGTACTCTTATTCAATAGAGATTTCAAGAGTCGTGGAATCCAAAGATGCAAGGTCCCAAATCTAAGGTCAACCTTGACTAGTCCCCTACGAGGTCCCGGCGGAGAGAAGACTCTCGACGCCTCACACCACGTATGACTACGCTATGCTCTAGGGATTCCAAGTGGTAAACCCTATTCCCAACTATAGATCAATCCCTTTGGTCCAGGCGAAAGATCCCTAATCACAAATAAGTCCCGGCGGAAAGGCCTCTCTCAACGCCTAACTCTCTTTGAGATCGAAGGTAAAACTTGGAATAAGAAGGTAGGGAAAACCACACCGGAGGGGAAAGGGGACGTGTCGCTACCTCTCAACTCACCCTCTCAACCCCCTCCAATCTTGATTAATCTAATCCTAATGGTGATGGTCACTCGTCAAAAGGATGATTGGATTAGCCCTCAACCCTAGTGTCACTCTAAGGGAGAAACAATTAGGCATACAAGATTGAAACTCAAATTCAAACTCAAATTGAATAAAAGCATTAAAGTCAATGAAACATAGGAAATCTAGGGTTTACAAGTCCAAGTACCCACTAGGGGTTTAGCTCTCCATGGAGCAATACAAGTTCATCAAAATAAATGAAGATAAGTGCAAGAAATCCATAAAGAAAACCCCCTTAAGCTTCGTGTTGATAGACTATGGGAACTTCTCCTTCTTCTTCAAAGAATCCCTTCCTCCAAGCCTAAGGAACACCTCGTCGAATCGAGTTGTCGAAGGCTCCCCCAATGGCTCTCCTTGGAAGGGAATGATGATGAAACCGGTGAAGAAGCGTCCCCAAAGTGTAGCAAGAACCTCCTGAACCCTAGCCGTCACCTCCTCCCAAAGTTAGAAGATGATCCCCTGGATAACGCTTCAGAACGGCTTTATAATTGGCCATCTCGAGGATCCACACGGGCGTGTGGATAGTCCACACGGCCGTGTGGAAATTCCACACGGGCGTGTGGAAATTCCACACGCCCATGTGGATTTTCTGCCTTGTGAAATCTTCATACTAATCCTCGATTTCGCCCGTTTCTTCTCCTGAGGTCACATGGACGGACACACGCCCATGTGAAAGGTCAAGTGGCATTTCTTGATGATGGGAAACCTTGGAGAGCTTTTGAAATCTTTGAACCAATCGGAACGAGCGAGCATGACTGCCTTCGTGTCCTTCTACAAGAATTGTCTTGAAGCCTTTAGAAGTTGGCACATACCCCCTCGTTTGAACCCGATTTGTGTCTTGAACTTCATATTTGCACAAAAGAGCTCCACATGGCACCATTATGACCTAATCTTGCTTTTCTTCGCATAAACCTTTTTTACAACCCTAATTGCACGAAAGAACACAGAAACACACGAAATGAGAAATATAACCTGAAAAATGTGATGCTCATGCAGGGAAAAACATCTCAAATTATATGTACATTCAAGCACTTATCAACAGTACGCACGGGTCGGAGTTCTATTTTCCGGCCCTTGCATTACTCGTTTATCAGGGGGATGGGCCTGATTGACGCTGTTCGCGGAGCAGACAAGGTGATCGTTCCCTCTCCACTAGGCCTTGAAACTTTGCGTATGATGGGCATTGTGAAGAGGGCAGCTCCGGGAAGGTATGTACTTGTTGTCCCTTTCCCAGACGAGTCCGAGGAGGAAAGTGAGGAGGAAGAAGACACCGGGGCTGGACCTTCATCGCAGGTAGCACCTATGGAGGCAGAGGACACCCCAGCAGCAGAGGAGGCGCCCCCGAAGTCAGCACGTGCATCTCCTCCATCTTACGATCGCATGGACAGACTGGAGAGTGCTGTGGGGGTCCTCTAGACTGATCTTGCAACTATGAGGATAACTCAGGCAGCGAACCATGCTGAGGTGCTCTCTCGCATGGCCGACTATCACGCAGAGATGATGGCGCGTTTCACCACACTCCAGCAGATGATGGTGAGAGACTCCGACTCAACTGCGTCGCCCGCACCGCGAGCACCCCATACATCCCACGCATCACCAGCACCACCAGCAAATGATGACGCTTGAGGCGTGACACACCCTTGCGTGTGTACTCCGCAAGTGCACGGGTGTCAAAGTAATAAAGTACCCAAACGGGTGGGTAGTCGAATCCACAGGGAGTAGACGTAAGAACAATCACACTTTGTTAAGTAGCCAAAGATAAACCAATTGTTGTTGTTAAAGAAAATAAAATAGGAAAGAAGTAAAAATAGAGTGCTGAAAATAAAAGTTAGGGTGTAGAAATAGATCAATAAGAAGATGGGGTACTCGGACAATGCTCCCCCTAGAATCCTTGTCTCAAGTGCAAGACTTCAAGTACTCTTACTAAATGAAGATTTCAAGAGTCGTGGAATCCAAAGATACAAGGCCCCAAATCTAAGGTCAACCTTAACTAGTCCCCTACGAGGTCCCGGCGGAGAGAAGACTCTCGACGCCTCACACCACGTAAGACAGCGCTATGCTCTTGGGATTCCAAGTGGTAAACCCTATTCCCAACTATAGATCAATCCCTTTGGTCCAGGCGAAAGATCCCTAATCACAAATAAGTCCCAGCGGAAAGGCCTCTCTCAACGCCTAACTCTCTTTGAGATCGAAGGTAATACTTGGAATAAGAAGGTAGGGAAAACCACACCGGAGGGGAAAGGGGACGTGTCGCTACCTCTCAACTCACCCTCTCAACCCCCTCCAATCTTGATTAATCTAATCCTAATGGTGATGGTCACTCATCAAAAGGATGATTGGATTAGCCCACAACCCTAGTGTCACTCTAAGGGAGAAACAATTAAGCATACAAGATTGAAACTCAAATTCAAACTCAAATTGAATAAAAGCATTAAAGTCAATGAAACATAGGAAATCTAGGGTTTACAAGTCCAAGTACCCACTAGGGGTTTAGCTCTCCATGGAGCAATACAAGTTCATCAAAATAAATGAAGATAAGTGCAAGAAATCCATAAAGAAAACCCCCTTAAGCTTCGTGTTGATAGACTATGGGAACTTCTCCTTCTTCTTCAAAGAATCCCTTCCTCCAAGCCTAAGGCACACCTCGTCGAATCGAGTCGTCGAAGGCTCCCCCAATGGCTCTCCTTGGAAGGGAATGATGATGAAACCGGTGAAGAAGCGCCCCCAAAGTGTAGCAAGAACCTCCTGAACCCTAGCCGTCACCTCCTCTCCAAGTTAGAAGAAGATCCCCCAAATAACGCTTCAGAACGGCTTTATAATTGGCCATCTCGAGGATCCACACGGGCGTGTGGATAGTCCACACGGCCGTGTGGAAATTCCATACGCCCATGTGGATTTGCTGCCTTGTGAAATCTTCATACTAATCCTCGATTTCGCCCGTTTCTTCTCCTGAGGTCACATGGACGGACACACGCCCATGTGAAAGGTCAAGTGGCATTTCTTGATGATGGGAAACCTTGGAGAGCTTTTGAAATCTTTAAACCAATTGGAACGAGCGAGCATGACTGCCTTCGTGTCCTTCTACAAGAGTTGTCTTGAAGTCTTTAGAAGTTGGCACATACCCCCTCGTTGGAACCCGATTTGTGTCTTGAACTTCGTAATTGCATAAAAGATCTCCACTTGGCACCATTCTGACCTAATCTTGCCTTTATTCACGTACCATGTCTCCACAACCCTAATTGCGTGAAAGAACACCAAAACACACGAAATTAGCGATAAAGCCTGAAAAATGTGATGCTCATGCATGGAAAACATTTCCAGAATTATATACATGCAAGCACTTATTAAGGCGTCTTTCTTTCAGTTGTTTTTCCTTGTACCTTTTTATTTTTTTTTGTTGGGTCTTTGTTACTCATAAAGGGTTTACCTTCTGATAAGTGGTTGATTATATATATTTTATAATATCAGTTTACATGTATTGAGCATCACTTTTATCAGGTTTTAGCATTAACAAGGTGTGTTTTGTGTTCTTTTGTGCAAACAGGGCTTTGGAGACATGACGTACAGGAAGAAGCAAAGATAGGGTGTGATGACACGTTTCAAGGCCACAATCAGAAGTTGTGTTCATATGCATGGGGGTGTTGCCAACTTTCGGAGGAGTACAAGTCATTACACAAACCGAAAGGGCACAAAGGCAGTAGTACGCCCATGTCCCAGCTTCCGTACAAAGCAGAAGAAGGTTCTTGAGGATTTCAAAGCATAGAAAGCCTTACACCCTACCACACGAGCGTGTGCCCGAACGTGTGGACTCCAAGGAAGACTTCGGGGGGGGGGGAAATCACTGTAGCATTTAATGTAGCGAAGTAATGTAGAAAAAGCACTGTAGCAGTTTAGGGTAGCAGTACTGTAGCAACAGTCTTAGTACTGTAGCAACAGTCTTCACACGCCCGTGTGGAATTTCCACACGGGCGTGTGGATGCCCGTGTGGATGCCCGCGTAAAGCCCCGAATTCAAATTATAAAAGCCACCTTGTGATAATTTTGAGGGATCTTTTCGGCCACTTTCGAGAGACAAGGCGGCTAGGGCTTGGAAGGAGTTCTTTGCGGCTTTGGGAAGCTTTCCTCACCAACTTGGATCGATTACTCCGCCGTCATAGCATCAAGGAAGCCATCGGCGACCTAGCTTCGGAGTGGATTCAATCCAGACGTGGAAACTACCCATCAAGACCATCATCACGGATTTAAGGGGGTTATTCTTTATGTCTTTGGAACTTTATTCTGAATTCATTATTTGTTTTGTCACTCGCTCCATGGATAGCTAACCCCCTAGAGGGTATTCGGACATGTAAACCCTAGGATTCTTATTTTCATTAGATTTACATTGTGTTTCTATTCGAATTTATCAGTTTGAGTTTTACTCTTGAGTTCTTAATGCTTGTTTGTGCTTTTGATTTCATTATTAATTGCCTTGCATGTTTTATTCAATCTAGTGAAGAGAGAGATCACCGCTAGGTTTAGAATTACCAAGAGTGAAGAGGGTCGAGAGGGTGAGCCGTGAGATAGCGGAGTGTCCCCTTTCCCTTTCGACAGATATTTCCTATCTCCATATTCCCTAAGTGTCAAGCAACCATATGTGGTGTGAGGAGTCGAGAGAATTCTCCGCCAGGACCTCGTAGGGGGTTAGGGATCTTTCACCTGGAGGCAGGGTTAGATCTACTTTTAGGAATTGGTTATATCTTTGGGATCCCTAGAGTTTTAAGCAGTCATATGTGGTGTGAGGCGTCGAGAGAATTCTCCGCCGGGACCTCGTAGGGGACTAGTTATCGGCGACCTGGAAGCAGGGGCCGTTATACCTTTGGATACCCACGACTCATTGTTTTCGTTTAGAACACTTGTAATCTACATCCAACACCAGAATCCTAGGGGGAGCATTGTCCGGATACCTCACTTTTATTGATTGAGAACTCTTTTCCTTTTATTTGCTGCGCACTTGTGGTGACACTCTTAGTGTTGGCCATTAGATCATCACACACTACATTCATTAGGCTAGATAACAAAAGAGGGGCTATTACTAGTACTTCTGTTCCTTGTGGTTCGACAACCCGACCCTTTGGGTCCACTTTTATTACATGACGACCCGTGCACTTGCGGTAACGCAATGGGTTGACACACATCACCCTGTTGTGTTGTTGCGGAGACGCACCAAGTTTTTGGCGCCGTTGTCGGGGAACAGGATATTAGGAACGCTAGTATTTTGTTACTTTAGCCATTCTTTATTTTTACTGTTTTTCTTTTCCATCTTCTCTACTTACATTGTTCTCATTTTCTTTTGTTTATTTGAGTGCAGTTCCAGCTTATGACGAGAGGGAACTCATCGACATTAGTTGAAGGAGACCCTGAAATTGAGCGAAGACTTCATAAGAGAAGCAAGGAGCCTGAAGTTGTTCAAGAGCAGCAAGTTGAAGTTGAAGCTGAAGGATCTGCGACCATGGCAGATGTCACAGCCCTAACCGATCAGCTTTGGCCGTGCGGCACCTGACATGCACCATAGCGACAGGTCAGCCTTTCCTTGCAAGAACAGTACGTTAATCCTGTTTGCATTACAAAGTATAGCGGAAATAAGAAGAAGCGAGCAAATCCGGAATACACGTCGGAACGAGAAACACGACACAAAGAAACCCATTTTGAGAGAGAAAAACATAAAACTCTCTTAGATTGAGAAATGTTTACAACCATGGCCAAAACCAACACCAAGTGGCCTTGTCTTCTCCCAAAGACACATTTGACCCTATTACAAGAGCTACCCCAAATCCAAGGTTGATTGAGCCCCATGCCCAATACCGGCCTGGCGTGAATACCCTGACTTCACTTAGCTTGCAGTGTCCTCTGACTCGACTGTAGCTTTAACCAGCCACCCTTGGTCACAGCGCGTAGCAGTACCGGTCACGCGCGGTAATACCGCGTGCCATCCTCGCCCCTGGCTCGGCAACGCTCCCGGCCGCGTGCCTACTTGCATACGCCTGTGCACAGCCTTGTCAGATCCGGAATCAGCTCTCGGTCAACCGGCCTGATCAAGTGTCCCGCCCCGCCTAGACTTGCTAGAGATCCAACACTCTACATGATGAAGCCCTGCGACACTTGACTCTTGGTAAAGGGGCGCGCCTGCCCCACTCGCTCACAGGCCACGCGCACGCCCACGGTCCAGCGCGCGCGCGCCTCACGGCCTCGGTCCATGATCATGCGGGGTATTTCACCCGCCCTTGGTCCGGACACAACATAAGCGCCGCGCCACCTGCGCGCGCTACCAAATCCACGCAGCTGTGCGCCCTCGTGGCTTGGTCTATGTGATACTGTATGCCCGCTGACCAAGTATAAGGTCATCAACCCTTACAGCAGACCACGAAGATGAACCAAGGACGCTTGCTGATTTTGCTAGACCTTCAGCCCGAGGAACACAGTCGAGCATTGTTAGACCGCCCATCGCGGCTAACAATTTTGAGCTGAAGCCGGCATTAATCCAGATGGTTCAGCAGTCCGCGCAGTTTAATGGGCTGCCTGATGAAGACCCCAATGCCCATGTTGAAAACTTCTTGGAGGTTTGTGATATGCTCAAGATCAACGGGGTCTCGGATGATGCGATTCGATTGAGGACTGATAAGTGCTTGCATGTATATATTTTTGGAAATGTTTTCCACGCATGAGCATCACATTTTTCAGGCTTTATCGCTAATTTCGTGTGTTTTGGTGTTCTTTCACGCAATTAGGGTTGTGGAGACATGGTACGTGAATAAAGGCAAGATTAGGTCAGAATGGGGCCAAGTGGAGATCTTTTGTGCAATTACGAAGTTCAAGACACAAATCGGCCTCCAACAAGGGGGTATGTGCCAACTTCTAAAGACATCAAGACAACTCTTGTAGAAGGACACGAAGGCAGTCATGCTCGCTCGTTCCGATTGGTTCAAAAATTTTAAAAGCTCTCCAAGGTTTTCCCATCATCAAGAAATGTCATTTGACCTTTCACATGGGCGTGTGTCCGTCCATGTGACCTCAGGAGAAGAAACGGGCGAAATCGGGGACTAGTATAAAGCTTCCACAAGGCAGAAAATCCACGTGGGCGTGTGGAATTTCCACACGGCCGTGTGGCTTATCCACACGCAAGTGTGGATCCTTGAGATGGCCAATTATAAAGCCGTTCTGAAGCGTTATTGAAGGGATCTTCTTCCAGCTTTGAGAGGAGGTGACGGCTAGGGTTCAGGAGGTTCTTGCTACACTTTGGGGGCGCTTCTTCACCGATTTCATCATCATTCCCTTCCAAGGAGAGCTATTAGGGGAGCCTTCGACGACTCGATTCGACGAGGCGTGCCTTAGGCTTGGAGGAAGGGATTCTTTAAAGAAGAAGGAGAAGTTCCCATAGTTTATCAACACGAAGCTTAAGGGGGTTTTCTTTATGGATTTCTTGCACTTATCTTCATTTATTTTGATGAACTTGTATTGCTCCATGGAGAGCTAAACCCCTAGTGGGTACTTGGACTTGTAAACCCTAGATTTCCTATGTTTCATTGACTTTAATGCTTTTATTCAATTTAAGTTTGAATTTGAGTTTCAATCTTGTATGTTTAATTGTTTCTCCCTTAGAGTGACACTAGGGTTGAGGGCTAATCCAATCATCCTTTTGACGAGTGACCATCACCATTAGGATTAGATTAATCAAGATTGGAGGGGGTTGAGAGGGTGAGTTGAGAGGTAGCGACACGTCCCTTTTCCCCTCCGGTGTGGTTTTCCCTACCTTCTTATTCCAAGTATTACCTTCGATCTCAAAGAGAGTTAGGTGTTGAGAGAGGCCTTTCCGCCGGGACTTATTTGTGATTAGGGATCTTTCACCTAGACCAAAGGGATTGATCTATAGTTGGGAATAGGGTTTACCACTTGGAATCCCTAGAGCATAGCGCAGTCATACGTGGTATGAGGCGTCGAGAGTCTTCTCTCCGTCGGGACCTCGTAGGGGACTAGTCAAGGTTGACCTTAGATTTGGGACCTTGTATCTTTGGATTCCTCGACTCTTGAAATCTTCATTTAGTAAGAGTGTTTGAAGTCTTGCACTTGAAACAAGGATTCTAGGGGGAGCATTGTCCGAGTACCCCATCTTCTTATTGATCTATTTCTACACCCTAATCTTTATTTTTAGCACCCTATTTTTACTTCTTTCCTATTTTATTTTCTTTCACAACAACAATTGGTTTATCTTTGATTACTTAACAAAGTGTGATTGTTCTTACGTCTACTCCCTGTGGATTCGACTACCCACCCGTTTGGGTACTTTATTACTTCGACACCCGTGCACTTGCGGAGCACACACGCAAGGGTGTGTCAAGTTTTTGGCGCCGTTGCCGGGGAGTTAGGCGTTTTAGGATTTGTTACACTTTGTTTCGCTAGTCATTTTTCACACTTCCTATCTCACACCTCTTTTACTTCCATTATTCTATTCTTTATTTCCTTATACATAATCAATTTATTCGTTCTCCGCTATTCTAAGGTTTCTACTCTTTATCAACCTTGTAGGAATCATGATCGACGAAGCAGAACTGTTTGAGAAGATAACCGCAATGGTGAGAGACATTGAGCAGAAAATGAATTGGTTCACCAAGGAATCATCTCCACATAATTATTTGCGAAATTCATCTGAAATAAACTATTGTGTGGGGGAGGTTAACCTGGATATAGATGGAGTTACTGAGGGACAAGATTGTGATCTATTCAGAGTACTCACTCAATTTGAAGAAGTAACACGGGGTTGTACAAGCGGAAAATTAGAGGAAAGTTTAGAAGAGGCCCTTCATCGGTTTGAGCTTTACTGAATCGCTTTTATGACGTGCAGATGGTCATGTCATTCATGTGTTGAGGAGTAGTCATATGCACGGCCATGTGAGCTTCACAACCCTTCTCAACTTCACTTCCCACTTTTGCATCTCCACTCAAATTCTACATACGGAGACCAAGGGAGTGTCATTTTTAATACCCACTCCCTCTTGTTTTATTTATTATTTATTTTGTATGCTTGCATGAGTACACTGAAGGCATTGTACATCTTAAGTGTGGGGGGGGGAGTTCACGTTGCACACGTTCTTTATGTATGTATGTATGCTCATTTGGCCAATGATAGTTCACCTTAAGGGTCAAGAATTATGCTTTTGAATTTAAGAGACGTTTGAACATCGATTGTCACCATGCTTTAGTTTACTTGAAAAATTTAGAAATTTTTTGACTGATCGCAATTTGTACGCACCATTTGCTCTGTTAACCCTAACAACTCTAGTTTAGGGATGAAAGGACTCTAGTTTCATTACTTTGAGTTAAAAAAAAAAAAAAAAAAAAATTCTGTTGAGGGGTGGAAAGAGCTACCACCTATTTTGTATGCAGCTACTCTCATAAGTCGGATACTAGTTATGCCCTAATGAGAGAAAGAGCTATCTTATAGGATGTGTAAAAGCTACTAACCCCGGTAGAAAGAGCTACCACCTTGAATGTGTGAAATCCTGTCAGGAGGCATCTTGGAAAAGGGCTCCCTTCGAGTCTGTGTGCAGCTACTGTCTATTCTTTCTGTATTTAAATAAGTCATCTTTAATAAGAACTTTAAAGAGTAGTTTGGAGTTGATTTGAGTAAATTAGCACACACTCACATGCTTTAAGATTTTTATTTCTTTGAAGTTCAAGTGTTTGCAAGAGCATTGGTTTTTTCTCTTTCGTTGTTCAAAATGATTCCTAGTTTGAAAATGCTCTCGTTGCACATTTATGGTGAACTTAATGCCAAGCACCTATAGCACTCTACTTTTGATCCCTCTAATGTATAAGTTTTGCTTGATGACAAGCAAAGGCTTAAGTGTGGGGGAGTTTGATAAGTTCTTGCATGTACAGAATAATTAAGATGTTTTCATGCATGAGTATTACTTTTCTTAGGCTATTTCACTCATTTCGTTTGTTTTTTGTGTTCTTCCGTGCAGTTAGGGTTGTGAAGAGGTTTTTTTGGGAGTTTAAGCAAAAATAGGTCATGATGGTGCCAAGTGGAGTTCTTTTGCGCAATTACAAAGATCAAGACACAAATCGGGGTCAAAAGAGAGAGTATGTACCAACTTCTACAAGGTCCGAGGCAATTCTTGTAGAAGGACACAGAGGCAGTCATGCTCACTCGTTCTGATTTGTTCGAAGACTTCAAAAGCTCTCCAAGGGGGTTTCACTATCAAGAAAAGCCTCATGACCTTCCACACGAGCGTGTGTCCGTCTGTGTGGCCTCAAAAGCAACAACGAGCGAAATCGGGGACCTATAAGCGAAATTCTACAGGGCTGAAATTCCACATGGGTGTGTGAAATTTCCACACGGCCGTGTGGCTCATCCACATGGCCGTGTGGATCCTCGAGATTGCGTTTTAAAAAGCCGTTCTGAAGCGTTTTTAGGGGATCTTTTTCCTATCTTTTGGAGGGAGTTCGGCTAGGGTTTGGAGAGGTTTTTGCTACGTTTTGGGGGCGTTTCTTCACCGATTTCAACACCGATTGCTTCCAATGAGAGCTATTGATGGAGCTTTCGACGACTTCGATTCGGCGAGGTGTGTCCTCGGCTTGAAGGAGGGATTCATGGAAAAGAAGGAGCAGCCCTCATAGACCATCAGCACGGAGCTTAAGGGGTTTTTTTAATGGGTTATTTGCACTTATTTTAATTTGTATTGATGATTTTATATTGCTCCATGGAGAGCTAAACCTTTAGTGGGTACTTGGACATGTAAACCCTAGGATTTCTATGTTTCATTGACTTTAATGTTTTTTCTTTAATTTGAGATTTAATTTGAGTTTCAAACTTGTGTACTTCATTGATTTTCCCTTAGAGTGACACTAGGGTTGAGAATTTAATTTAATCATCCTTTTGACGAGTGACCATCACCATTAGGATTAGATTAACCAAGTTTGAACAGGGTTGAGAGGGTGAGTCGAGAGATAGCGGCACGTCTCCTTTCCCCTCCGGTGTGATACACCTTACCTCCATATTCCAAGAGTTAGTATCGATCTCAAAGAGAGTTAGACGTTGAGCGAGGCCTTTCCGCCGGGACTTATTTTTTATTAGGGATCTTTCACCTGGACCAAAGGGTTTAATCTATAGTTGGGAATAGGGTTTATCACTTGGAATCCCAAGAGCTTAGGGCAGTTATACGTGGTGTGAGGCGTCGAGAGTTTCTCTCCACTGGGTTCTCGTAGGGGACTAGTCAAGGTTGACCTTAGGTTTGGGACCTTGTATCGTTGGATTTCCATGACTCATTAAATCGCGATTGAGTAAGAGTAATTGAAGTCTTGCACTTGAAACTAGGATTCTAGGGAGAGCATTGTCCGAGTACTCCATCTCACTTTGATACTTTGCTACACTCTAGCTTTTACTTTCAGTCTTTAATTTCTTTTTATTACTTACTTGTTAATTTCAACAACAATTGGTTTTCTTTGGCCACTTAGCAACGTGTTTTTGTTTTTAATGTCTACTCCCTGTGGATTCGACTACCCACCCGTTGGGTACTTTATTACTTCGACACCCGCAAGCCTTTTCTGGATTGCTTGCGGGCATCCATTTTTTTTCATTTCAACCATTGCACAATCAAAGCAACAATGAATTCGAACAAAAATCACACAAGAATTTGCATTCGAATGGCATAAAATCAAAGGACCAAACCTAAAAATTCAAGAACAAGCATGGATCATACTCAAACAAACAACCAAACAATCTAACATTCAAACAACAACGAGTAAAGAAAAACACAAACACAACAATCCATCACACAATTAAAATACGAAAATTCAAAAAAACATGAATCTAAAACTTGGGTTGCCTCCCAAGAAGCGCTAGTTTAGCGTCATTAGCTCGACGTACCTTGTTCTTACCTTAGGGTGGCTTGAAAATGGTGTGTTCCTCCCGGCTAGAAGTGGCATACGAGCTACCAAGAAAATTAAATCGTACCTTCCGGGATGGTGTCAATGTGGAGGTCAAGTATGAATTACCTTTTGGCCTCCATGGAAAGAGCTTCGGCCGGGCATTGTGCAATTTTAACCTTGGCAAATCTTTAGATGGACTTAGCATTCTTCCCGCCACTTCATTTGTCCCGGCTAAATTTCCATGGAGCCTCATCAAAAATCGTTTTGGCCTCCAATGGAATAAGTTAGGATGAAGATTTTTCAAGCTCGGCATAGGTGGGTCCTTGGGTGGTGTAAACCTCCTACCCACTTCTCCTTCTTCAACCATTGTCAATCTTCCATTAATTACCCACAAAAATCGTTTGGGTCTCCAAGGAAATAATTTTGGGTGGGACGTGTCTAGCAATGACATAGGTGGGTCATTGGATGGCTTCAACCTCCTACCCACTTCTTCAGTTGTCCCGGAAAATCTTTTTTGTGCATAATAAATGGATTGGCTTCTATGCAAAGGGCTCGCTCAATTTGTATCGGCACCACCTTTTCTTCTCCTTCAAGCTCCACTATACCAAAGTTCTCTTCTATCTCCCTTTCAATGTAGCTCTCTTCGTTTTCATTATTGCTTGTAGTTGGGAGTTCTATTCTTGGCATGAGGATTAATTGTTCAACCCGGTCCTCTAGCTTGTGAAGGGATGCTTGCACATTCAAAAGTGTGGCATGGATAGCCTCAAATCCGGAATTATATTTAGCATCAAGGGATTGAAGTTCGGCGGTAATGGCTTCAAATTTAGTGTTGATGGTGCGAAATCTATGTTCAGTATTCACCATGAATTTTGCCAATACATCCTCAGTAGTATATTTCCTTTCTTGCGGAGTTCCATGTTGAGGACTTGGAGGGGGAATGTACCGTTGCTCTTGAAGTGACTTGTGGTTAATAAATTTGTTGAGTTTCTCCTCAAGAGCATCTATTCGAGCGGCCAAAGCAAAGTTTGGATCATTCAAGGTCAAAGCTCCTTGCATTTTGCCAAGATTAGTATACCTCGCACAAAAAGAAAACACAAAGTCAAACAAAGCACAACAAAAGAACGAAGATAAATAAGAAAATATGTACAAGAAGAAGAAGAATGGCTAGAGCAATAGACTATAGGTTTTCCTAGTATCCCTTGTGTCCCCGGCAACGGCGCCAAAAACTTGATGATTATCCCGCAAGCGCACGGGGTCGTCAAGTAATAAACCACTCGCGCAAGCACGAGTGGGTCGTATTCCCAAGGGCCCAAGGAGCTACTATTACTCCCCTTTCATCTATTTCCTAGCCTAACACTACAAAAGATAAATAGTGATTGCGAAAAGATAAAAAAAACTACTAATATGAAATCCGGGCTACTACTACACACATTTAGCGAACAAGGGAGAATCAAACACACGAAGAGGTGATTTGGACAATGAATTCCCCTAGAGTTGTCATTAGGTCCTGAATTTAGGATGAAATGTTGAGATGGTAGCTGGGCCAAGAGACTCCTAAAGTAGGTCAACCCCGATGGTCACGACGATCAACCCCTAATCCGATAGAAGTATTGGATCGGAATCACATCCGCCAAAATCCTCCTATGATTGCATTAAACTTAGGGAAATCTCTAATTATGGTCAAACACAATATCTATGTTCATCCCTAATGGTTGGAGGGGTACGAAATACCCGATGGTCACGGTGTATTCATACATGAATCCCTTTCAAGCTTGGTGAGTCTAATACTAGGGCAATGGTCATGCAACCTAGCATTTCCTAGAAATGGCACACCGAGTTCTCATGCATACCAAGGCATTAAAATACACCAAACATGAACCACAAACTATAAGATTCCATAAAAGAAATACAACATCCAACAATACATCACAAGGATAATCATCCAAATTACAAACAAACACCCCTAGAGTTCATCATGTCCAAACCACAAATAAGTTAGTTCCTCATGAAAGAGGAACACTTATACAAGTTCAAGGAGCAAATAAACAAGAAAAGAAGGAAGAAACACTCCCTCTAGCTTTGGAAACCCTTGAATGGATGAAGACCTTCAAAATACACCTTGATGTCTTGGATCTTCTCTCCAAACCTTCTCCTTCGATGTGTGCCTCCCTCTTGGTGAAGATTGTGTCGTAGATCGCCGGAAATGGCCGGCAAGGAAGGTGGGGTGCCGGCCCTAGAAGAATAGATCCAAAAGTCCCCTTTTCCATGCCCTAAAAGTCTTTAAAAAGGGTGAAAGTCGCGACTCCTCACGGGCTGCCTCACGGCCGTGAGGTTGCCCGTGAGGCATCCAGAGAATTTTGCAGAAACTTTTCACCTCGGTGCTACAGTATCCCCTGCTACAGTCATTATGCTACAGTATTTCTGCTACAGTACTGCTACAGTGAAAAACCCAAAACCGTCGTATTTGGTGTCGAATTCTTCCTAAATACGTTCTTGAGCTCATTTAGGGTCTGCAACACAAAATAAAGAGATTTAGACTATAAAAAGGCCATTGACTTATCAAAAAAATAATAAAATAATACAAATGAATACGTATAAAATACGTATATTTAGACGTTTATCAAAAATACGTATATTTAGACGTTTATCAACAATCCTGGGTGGAGGAATCACCAAAACTTTTCATGGAGTCAGGAGACTCAAGGGCAGCCGTGCCCTCAACAACAGCAGCAGCAATAGCAGACACAACCTCAATTCTCGAGGCCTCAACCACAAGAACAGAAGGGTCCCACTCTTGAGGCCCTTTTGGTGAAGTACATCCAATCTAATGACGCACGACTCTCAGGGCATGAGGAAGTAATGCGCAATCAGCAGGCATCATTACAGAATCTTGAGCATCAAGTGGCGCAGATTGCCAAGACTCTCGTTGAACGGTCCCCGGGTTCATTACCAAGCAATACTGAGGTCAAAACCCGGGAATCGCTCAAGGCCGTGACTTTGAGAAATGGGAAAGAGCTAGAGTCACTACCTACTCAAGTGCAACCAGTTATTCAGGATGAACCTGAGGTGGAGATTATGGAGAAAAATTTTGATTTTGATTCAGGGTCAAATGAGAGAATGAAGGGCAAGAAGAAAGAGCCAGTAGCAGAGTACTGGCCTACTTTACCCTATCCTGCTAAATTTAAGAAAGATCAACAATATGCTCAGTTCAAGAAGTTTCTGGAAATGTTCAAGAGATTGCATATCAATGTTCCTTTTGTGGAAGCTCTCTCCCAAATGCCTAAGTATGCCAAGTTCCTCAAGGAGTTGTTGACAAATGAGAGGAAGTTGGAAGCAATTTCGACGGTCATTTTGAGTGAGGAATGCTCGGCTATCATCTCAAACAAGATTCCTAAGAAAGAAAAAGATCCGGAAGGATTTAGCATCCCGTGTATTATCGGGGGTATCATGGATGAGAAGGCACTTGCTGACTTGGGGGCAAGTATTAATTTGATGCCCTACAAGATTTTCCAGAAATTGGGCCTTGGGGAACTGAAGCCCACCCAAATGACACTCCAACTTGCAAATCGTTCCACGCGACAACCCATGGGTATAATTGAAGATGTTCTAGTGAAAGTTGACAAGTTCATTTTTCCGGTGGACTTTGTAATTTTAGAATTAGATGATCGAGCTGAAGTACCCTTGATCTTGGGCCAGCCATTCCACGCAACCTCGCAAGCAATCATTGACGTTAAGGATGGCCGAATGGCCTTAAGAGTTGGAGATGAAGAAGTGGTGTTTAGCTTGAAAGACGCTATGCGACACCCAATGAGTTTTGATGATACATGTTATTTTTTAGATACTAATGATGATATTATTGGTGATTGTGTTCAGGAGGCTCTGTGGAAGGACGACCTCATGGACTTGTTGGGGGAGGAACCCCCAGATGAGCCTTCCATCGTGAGGAATTAAGAAGTTACTGTGGTGGCAAGCAGTGTTAACAATCCAGTTGAATATACCAAGGAGAAGAGGACATGGTGGAAGAAGGTCTCCGAAAGGAAGAAACAGCAAGCCCTTGATCCAAAACACATCTCGTCGGGCTTATTCAGCATGGGTGAGAAATTTCTGATCGATTCACAGACCCCCTATATTGATGGTTTTACTGTAGGCTGCCAAGAGAGAAGGTATGCGTTTGAAGCTTCGTAAGGTGAGTGCGGGTACGTCGAGCTAGTAACGTTAAACAAGTGCTCCTCGGTAGGCAACCCGAGTAGTTTCCTTCCCTTTGTTTTTCGAGTTGTGTTTTGTTGTCTCTTGTTATTTCATTTTTTTTTAGTTTTGTTTTGTCTGTTTCACCATGTCTGTGGAAGTTCGACCTTTTTTCGCTTCTCTTGTGCTTTGTTTCTTGTGTAGAAGTTGTGTGTTTAAGTTTTTGTCGAGTTTTATTTTTGTTGGGATCTTAGTTAAGGTCTTTTTGAGAGGTTAAAAGATGGGGGAAAAGTGTTTTAAAAGGCTTTAGCAAGGAAGGGACCTTGCGGGCACTTACTGTGCCCGCAAGGAGCAAAATTAGGGTCCTTGCGGCCTCCCATGCGGGCGCATGGGAGCCCGCAAGGACCCCGGCCAGAAATGCATGCGGGCTCCCATGCGGGCGCATGGGAGGCCGCATGGCTTTCTGGAAAGGGCCTCGCGGCCTCCCTTGCGCCCGCAAGGGAGCCCGCGAGCCCTCCCGCGCTTTGGGTCTATAAATACCCGTTTTCAAACTTAAAGGGCCTTTATAAGACCCCATTTCCCTCTCTTTTTCTCCCCATCTTGAATCCTCATTCTCCCCTCCATTAGATCTCCATTCTTGAGCTCCAAGAAAGGAGAAAGGTGTTGATCTTCCCCTCTTCTCCATTGGTGGTGAATCTCCTCTAGTTCTAGCAAAGAATTGAGGTGGGTTTTCTTCTCTTCTTCAATTCCTTGTTCTTTTATTCAATTCTCTTTAGATCCATGTAGAAGTAGTGTGGATTTAGTATGGATCTATTATTTAATTGGAGTTTAGCCATGGATCTAATGTTTGAATGGTATAGGAGCCTTGATTTCATGTTTTGGTGAAGAATGAAGGAGATCCTTCATCTCTAAACCTTTGATTCTTTTAGATCCGAACCCAATTAGGATGTTCTTGATTTCATTTTGATTTTATGGGTTTAAGGATTCTATTATTGTTAATTCTTGAATCTAGAGCACTTAGTAAACCCTAGAAGCCTTGAGATCTAATTTCTGAGCATTCTTTCCTCTCTTGTTGATTGTATAAGGTTGTGATTGATTCTTGTTTTTCTTGGATGGTTAATGGCTTCAAGAAGGTGGATCTAAAGGCAAGTGTAAAGATCAAGTAGGCGAGTGATCCAAGTATTCGATCTCGCCAAGTTTGTGAGTGGGAATTGTTTAACTAAAGAGCTATGATCATGCTTGTTTAATAATGCATGCCTTGAAATGAGAAATTCTTGATTTCAATGGATTCTTGAAGTGTTTCTTGAAAACTGAAATTATGATGCTATATGATCTTCTTAATTCTTGATTTCATTTTAATGGACTCATGAGATGATTTCCTTGAGATCTAGAAACCTTGATGTTTATGATCTTGCTTAACTATTGATTCTATTACAAAAGGCTCATGAGATGATTTCCTTGAGGCCTAGAAACCATGATAGTTTATGATCTTGTTAAATTCTTGATTATTTATATTTGATGAGGATTGGATAATCCTATGGTTTGAACTACATGTTTTCAAGATTTGTGAATTTGAGAATTCGATGTTCTTGTTATTTTGACCGAATAAGGGTCTATGTAAACCAAATTGAGATTCTCCACGATGTTATCGTATTTGAAATGTGTTTTCAAAGAATACTCTTGTGTCGATATTCTTGATGAAAATGACATTATTGTCGATGCTTTCGCAAAAGGATTTACTCTTGGATTTAGAGTTGTATTTTATACGAATTTGTGATCTCTTGATGAGATATATGATTTTATAATGATACGTTTATGATGAGCCTACGGGCGAAGTATTTGTGATCTTTTGATGAGATTATGATATTATATCGATGTCTTCATATTATTATCATGATGCGTTCATGATGAGCCTACGGGCGGGATAGGATATCCCAAATGTTTCGATGGTGACATTGGGGAGGATCCCCGTCTTCTGCAGAAGCGAGTCTCCACGGACCGACCAATGGGGTGGCGTGGAGTTCTCGGCTGACGAGCCCTTTACAGGAGGCGCGGAGAGAACCTGAAGGTGCTGTGTTGGGATCCCGGAGTCACCACACGGGATACTCAACGGCCAACGCCAAGATACACGCATCTTGGTGGCTCTTGACCTAACCACGGCCATGGTTAGTGATGGAGGGTTTTCATAGGCTATTGATGATGCTATCGATAAAGGATTTCTGCATGCGTTGCACTATAAATTCTTGATTCGATGGGTTTGATCTTTTGATCTTTTGACGAGTATTCCTAACTTGAATTTTCAGTATTGAATCTCTTTATAAAAGATTTTCAAAGTTTTATTGATGCCTTTCTTTGAGAAAGTTGGAAAGCTTGTTATATTGAAATGTGTATTTAAAGCATTTTGTAAGTTGTGGTTGTTAAAGATTTACATATGTTTTCGGCATATCATTCTTTACACCTGTATGAGTTATAGCTCCATGTTCAACCCCTCACTGAGTAACTTGGTTACTCACCCATTCTTCTTCTCTCCTTTTCAGGTGTTAGCACGGCAGCAGGGCGTAAGACATGATAGTGCTTGGCATCTATTCTCGCATTTACCTTTGAGTAGTGTATGATTCATAAACATTGTTGTCATGCATAAGATGGATCCACTAGGACCTATATTTTCGTATTTCCATTTTAGTCTTGTATAATCTTGATTGATTCAGACAGGACCTTAGGTTGTATGAGTTTACACCCAGTGTTTGGGGAAAAACTATGATTGTGTCCATGATCATTGATGTTGTGATTTCCAGGGATATATGTACATATATGTGTGAGTCTGTTGATCTTGTACAGGGTTGTGGTTGAATATCTTAGATTTAGAGTATTATTGTGGTAATGTTAATATTGTACAGGTAACAGGCTAGCCTTACGGCAACCTGGGGTTGAGGCAGGTGTTGACCTCCCCTGGGTTGTCGTGGCGGTAGTGCCATGGACCGGGACCCGAGGGTCGGGGCGTGACAATGTCTCTCTAATGCTTGTGTGTTGTAGTTCAGGATGTTGGATTTCTCTATTTCCCATTTCAAATGGCTTCCCCTTCATGATGATCAACACACGCCATTGTTTGTCATGGAATTATTCACGTGAGCGTCTCCTTTAATTTGGTAAAAATTCCCCAACTCTCACCTTCATTTGACTTGATTATTTTCTTTGAGTTGCATGTTCTATTTTTAAATATTGAGGACAATGTTTCATTCAAGTGTGAAGGAGGGTTGTTAATTATGTATAACATTTTTAGATGTAGTGCATGACTTAGGACGATCTATGACATTTTTGGTTGAGAATTACTAAGCTAAGGAGTCATTGATGATGCTAGTGCACTTTTGTTGAACTTAAGGTTTCATTTTGCTCTTACTTTGGAAACCCTAACTCTACCACGTAGCCTTCTGTGGTGTGGTCACTCTGTTAGAGGAAGGGCTAGTCTTAAGGTTTGTGAAAAATTAGATGTTAACTCCAAACTCAAATAATAAAAGCTACAAAATGAGAAGAAAATTCTAAAAGTGAGAAAAAGAAAAGAATTTCGACAAGTCTGATTCCTTTTAGGATGCCCTGTCAAATTCTTGTTAGAAAGATGGTAGAAAGAGATATCACCCTAGAAAAAGCAAAAGCCGCACTTGAGTAGTCGGATCTTAGGCATCACAAATGTCATTTTGATGATCTACCAAGTGAAACTACCAAGTGAAATGGC
Source organism: Dioscorea dumetorum (assembly GCA_902712375.1). NCBI lineage: Eukaryota > Viridiplantae > Streptophyta > Magnoliopsida > Dioscoreales > Dioscoreaceae > Dioscorea > Dioscorea dumetorum. The sequence continues at coordinate 3,174,394 of CACTHL010000222.1, forward strand.
TGCCTCTAGGGTGTATGAAGCTACTACCCAGTTTAGGAGTCATCTTGAAAAAGAAGAAAATTCGCAGCTTGAACTAGACCCCCTCGAGGACAATTGTGACACACTTCATAAGGTGGCACACACACACGGTAGTACGAAGTAAGAGTAAAATCTTTCAAGAGCTTTCAATGGACTAAGACACTAGCTACTCTGGGCTCCTCAATCTTTAGTAATTTTCTAACTTTGCTGATCTCAGAGGTCATGCACTCATCACTTTGTTAGGGGATTAAGGTTAATTGAGGGCAAGCAACGATTCATGTTTGGGGGTATTTGATGAGTGCATTTCATATATATTTATTTTATATCTTACTCCTATGAGTCTTGAATTTATAGGCATTAATTCTCCAAATTCAGTGCTATTTGAGGTATTCTTAGTTTTCCATGCAGATATCAAAGTCCGAAGGCAAGAAAAAGTGACATGGAGTGATTTTAGGAGCTAAAGGACTTAGTAGAAACCTCACCAAGCTCAACATGGCCTCAGCACGCCCGTGCTTGTAGGCCATGCAAATTGCAGGAGAATTTAGCCGAGGACAGCACATCCTATGGTCGCTAAGCATGGTCGTGCAACCTTCAGCACGGCATTAACACGGGTGTGTTGGACCCCGTGCATATTACAGGATTTTGAGTTTCAGGAGTCTTATTCGGCCGTAATCTATACGGCCTGGAGCACGGTTTCAACACGGCCGCGCTCACATCGGGAAAAGGTTAAAATCCCAGAAACTTAGGTTTTTGGGGGACTTTTTGGCTGCGAACTAAGGAGGAAGAAGGAGGGAGCTTTGGGGAGCCGTCCTCATCATCACAAAGGGAATGTAGGCCGATCTGGAGGAAAATCCATCACATCGCAAAGCCTCAGATAGTCGCAAGGATGCAAGAAATTAGGGAGTTTTCAACTTCTTGTGTATTAATTTGTTTGGCATTTATCTTGTTGTCTAACCTCATGAGGGGCTAAACTCTCTTAGGGAGCCTCGGGAGGAATATTCTGATGTTGTAGCTTGAACTTGATTACTCTACTTGCAGTATTTATGAATGTCTTGTTCCTTGCATTAAATCTTGATTGTTGGCTATCTTGAATGTTTGTTGAGTGGTTGAATGCTTGAATGTTTGGTTATCTTAACTTAGCTTGTGAATCTTATTGATAGTTACAAGAAGTGAGATTTCAGCTTAGGGTTCAACAGCACTGTGAGCATCATTCACTCAGCACGACTAGATTTTAGAACTGAAGATATCTCTGATAAGTACTGAGAGAGTCCAAGTTAGTGAGCATCAGGAATACAACCCCGGGGCCCCATCTCCTCCATCGAGCCAATCCTTACATTTCCCTTCGTGCATTACCTTCTTTTAAATCTCTTTCAGTCCAACCTAGAGTCAGTTAAACCCTTCTTCAATTGATTAGATACTAAGCAGAACGAGAGTATTAGAAGATACACCAGTCCTAGTGGATACGACTACCCGACCTTAGGGTACACTTTATTACTAGTACGACCCGTGCACTTGCGGATACACAAGGGGCGTATCAATATTCCTCACGCTCTTCGTCACCACACAACACACGCCTTGCGCTAACCGCACTCTACCCAATCCACGCAACTGTGCACCCTCGTGGCTTGGCCTATGTTGAAATGTATGCCCGCTGACCAAGTGTAAGGTTTTTAACCATGACACAAACCAGCTGCCTTAATTGGCTTATCTCTCACTATATACTAATAGTACCAGTTTATGGCCATTTCTTTCAAACAACTCAAGTGCCTTATGCAACATCTTGGTATCTAGTGTACCTCAAGCAGCTACATCAATCATCTGTTAAGTGCCTTATGTGGACCCATGTAAAGGGTTGGACCTACATCCACTATAGGAAGCCATGATGTGGCCACTTTCTTAACATCTCCCACCCTTTCTTGCCTCACTTATAGCCAACTTTAACAATACATTATAACAACAAGGAGGTGGCTATGCCGCATGGCTAGATGTATACAAACATGGATGCCAAGAGTCATAAATCTCCAAAGGCTAGGTGTGCATTAGAATCTTCATCATGAAAACCGTCCAACTAAATTGTTTGTTGTACCTTTACAATGACAATTGTATTTGTCTCAAAATTGTTCATAGTGACTGTGGATTTAACTATGTTGGACTCAGTACCTATCAATGAAGGTCTAACATACTCCTATATAGTAAGCTGATTACTGACGCGATACCTTCTATTGATCATGGTTGATGACTGCTCAGTATCCAATGCAGCTTCTATTTCTTCTTTAGCAAGTCTCAACTTTCGCACAACTTTCTATTCAATGTGCTTCCTAACTCGGGATCTAGTTTGGCAAATTTAGATGGATTCACTTGTGTCATACACTCGATATCTACTAGGAGAAAAAAAAAGAAAAATCAATTTCAGCACCAAAACTTGGTCGGCGCATTTGTGCATGTGTAAATTCTAAGATAAGCTTGTGTTCGATCTACTACAGTGCATATGTTGATCAAGTAATAAAAACGTGAGTATAAAATGCAAGATGTGATCCCACGAGTAGTGTAAGTACTAGTGTTACCTAAGTTTTTATTCTCTAGCATAAATTTTATAGATTTTTGACCTAATGAATATAAGTGAATTAATTAAGAAATTAAAGGAAAGAAAATATGGGAGTATAGTTGTGGGGGTAATCAAAATTTGGAGAGGGTCCCAGACTCAATTCCCCGTAGGAATTCTCAGCCACCCAAACTTTCACTTCTGATTTAATCGAGGTTGAACTGTGGAGATTCTACAAACATGCCAATACTTTTCTCAAAGCCATTAGCATCTAATCAATATTACGTAAGATCTTTTTCTAGCTTGATTCAAGATGAAATCATGACGCTCAATGAATCTCTCGCTAAGGATGAGCCTAAGGCTTCTTATCCAAAGGTGAGCACTCAACTTCTAACTCAAAACGTGTGCTCAAACCGAGGCTTCTAACTCAAAACATGAGCATAAGGCTTCTTATCCAAAGGATTTCCCACCTTGAATCAAGCACCCAACGTGTTATAAGATGTTCTCAAGGTGAAATGTGTGAGTTCTGAAATGAAGTTACTATAGTGGTATTGCTGTAACTCACTATAATATATGACTGTAGGAGTTTGCTATAGCAACTCTATAGCACCCACACAGAAATTTGTTCGTCTCACACAGTAGCCTACACGAAGCAAGTAGAAAAATGGGTCCACCAGCACAGGAGGCCACATGGATTGCTAGGTCTCTTGAATTTGAGTTTTAACACCTTGTGCGAGCTCCAATGCACCCATACATTAGCTTGAACCGAGGCCACGACTTTAAATAGAGCATTTTAAAGTTTTTGTTTTAGGATTATTTAAAGTTATAGCCATTGGCACTTCTTGTTGAACATTTCTGACTAAAAAAAGGAGATTTGAGAGACATTACAATGAGGAGAGGATGGATCTTGAAAATCTAAACATCGGAGAGCAATCATCTTTTAAGGAAGCCACATTTTGGAAGGATTAGAGGTGGTTGTCCTTGGCTACTGACATACCCTTGCGTGTGTGTTCTGCAAGTGCACGGGTGTCGAAGTAATAAAGTACCTAACGGGTGGGTAGTCGAATCCACATAGAGTAGACGTTAAAAACAAAAACACTTTGCTAAGTAGTCAAAGAAAACCAATTGTTGTTGCGATCAAAAAGTAATTAACAACATAATTAAAGAACTGAAGGTGTAAGCTAGAACGTAGGAAATGATCAAAGTGAAGATGGAGTACTTGGACAATGCTCCCCCAAGGATCCTAGTTTCAAGTGCAAGACTTCAATTACTCTTACTCAATCGAGATTAAACGAGTCGTTGAAATCCAACGATACAAGGTCCCAAACCTAAGGTCAACCTTGACTAGTCCCCTATGAGGTCCCGGCGGAGAGGAACTCTCGACGCCTCACACCACATATAACTTCCCTAAGCTCTTGGGATTCCAAGTAATAAACCCTATTCCCAACTATAGATCAAACCCTTTGGTCCAGGAGAAAGATCCCTAATCACAAATAAGTCAGGGCGGAAAGGCCTCTCTCGACGGCTAAATATCTTTGAGATCGATACTAACTCTCGGAATATGGAGGTAATGTGTATCACACGGAGGGGAAAGGAGACGTGCCGCTACCTCTCGACTCACCCTCTCAACCCTCTTCAAACTTTGTTTATCTAATCCTAATGGTGATGGTCACTCGTCAAAAGGATGATTAGATTGGATTCTCAACCCTAGTGTCACTCTAAGGGAAAATCAATGAAGCACACAAATTTGAAACTCAAATTAAATCTCAAATTAAATAAAAGCATTAAAGTCAATGAAACATAGAAATCCTAGGGTTTACATGTCCAAGTACCCACTAGGGTTTAGCTCTCCATGAAACAATACAAAATCATCAATAGAAGTGAAAATCAATGCAAATAATCCATAAAGAAAACCCCCTTAAGCTCCGTGCTGATGGTCTATGAGGGTTGCTCCTTCTTCTCCACGAATCCCTCCTTCAAGCCTAGGGCACACCTCGCCGAATCAAAGTCGTCGAATGCTCCCCCAATAGCTCCCCTTGGAAGGAATTGGTGTTGAAATCGGTGAAAAAACGCCCCCAAAACATAGCAAAAACCTCTCCAAACCCTAGCCGAACTCTCTCCAAAAGATAGGAAAAAGATCCCCCAAAAATGCTTCAGAATGGCCTTTTAAAGCGCAAAAGTCGGGGATACACACGGCTATGTGGAAAATCCACACGGCAATGTGGAAATTCCACACGGCCGTGTGGAAAATCTACATGCCCATGTGGATTTTCAGCCTCTACAAAACTGCATCCATAGGTCCCCGATTTTTGCGTGTGGTTGGTCATGAGGCATTTCTTGATATTGAAAACCCTTGGAGAGCTTTTGAGTTTTTCGAACAAATCATAACGAGGGAGCATGACTGCTTTCATGTCCTTCTACAAAAACTGTCTTGAATCCTTTAGAAGTTGGAACATACTCTCTTGTTTGACCCCGATTTGTATCTTGAACTTTGTATTTGCACAAAAGAACTCCACTTGGCACTATCATGACCTATTTTTGCCTTTATTCTCATAAAGCTTCTTCACAACCCTAATTGCATGAAAGAAGACAAAAACAAACGAAATGAGAAATATAACCTGAAAAATGTGATGTTCATGCATTGAAAACATCTCAAATTATATATATATTCAAGCACTTATTAAACTCCCCCACACTTAAGCTTTTGCTTGTCCTCAAGCAAAGTTTATACAATGAAATTCACAAGTAGAGTAATGGAAGTGCTCCGCCTTAAGTTCACCCAAAAGTATGTAAGGAGAGCATTCTTAAACAAAGGAGCAATTTAAAACATAGAAAGGTAAAAACCAATGCTCTAGCAAAAACTCAAATCACAAAGAAAATAGAATCTGATAGCGTGTGTGTGTGTATGCTTACTCATGCCAACCCCAAGTTTACTATTAAGAGTTCTTATTGAAAAGGACTTATTTAAAGACAAAGAATAGGTAGTAGCTGCACACAACCTCGAAGGTAGCCATTTCCCAAAATACCTCCTGGGCAGCTTTCACGCTTTTGAGGTGGTAGCTCTTTCCACCTGGGAGTGTTAGCTTTCACACAACCTATTAGATAGCTATTTCTCCCATTAGGGCATAGCTAGTATCTGACTTATGAGAGTAGCTGGATACAACATAGGTGGTAGCTCTTTCCACCCCGAAAACACATAAACAAATAAAAGCATTCTTCTCTTTTTTATTTTTTGAACTAAGAGAATGAAACTAAGATCCTTTCAGCACTGAACTAGAGTTATCAGGGTTAACCGAGCAAGAAAGGCGTAAGAAATGCAATCAGACAAAAACTTTCTAAGTTTTTCGAATAAACTAGAGCTTGGTGACAATCGATGTTTAAATTTCTCCTAAATTCACTACTACAATCCTTGTCCCTTAACGTGAACTATCATTGGCTAAATGAGCATGAAAGTGATGAGCATAAATAAAGAACGTGTGTAACGTAAACTCCCCCCACACTTGAGATGTATATTGTCCTCAATGTACAAATGCAACTATAAAGAATAGAAATTTGTAAAGAACTGAACATGAAAATGTGGGTACTAAAAACAACATTCCCTTGATCTCCATATGTATATTATGGTGGAGCTGAAGTGGCGGGGACTGAAGCTGTGAAGGGTTGTGAAGTTCACACGGCCGCGTGGATAAAGCACACGGCCGAGCCTATGACTATTCCTCAAAACATGACTCACAAGACCATCTGCACGTCACAAAAGAGGTTCCGTAGAGCTCAACACAAATAAAAGATAGAGTTTATAAGCATACATCGAAGCTTAAACTCGAAACAAACTAAATACGACTAAAAACAAAAAGATAGATCTCAGAAGGTAAACCCTTGCTGAGTGAAAAAATTCTCAAACAGCACAAAAGTAAATAACATAAATAAAAGTAGAAAGAAACTAAATACATCTCAAGCGTCGTCATCTGCTGGTGCTTCTGGTGATGCGGGTGATGCATGGGGTGCTCGAGGTGCGGGCGAAGCAGTGGAGTCGGTGTCTCTCGCCATCATCTCTGCATGATACTCGGCCATGCGAGAGAGCACCTGAGTGTGGTTCGCTGCCTGGGTCACCCTCATAGCTGCCAGATCAGTCTAGAGTACTCCTACAGCGCTCTCAAGTCTGTCCATACAATCATAAGTGGGAGAAGATGCTCGTGCTGACATCGGGGGCACCTCCTCAGCTGCTGGGATGTCCTCCGTCTCTACGGGTGCAGGCTGCGATGAAGGTCCTGCCAAGGTCTCCTCATGCTCCTCACTCTCCTCCTCCGACTCATCTGGGAAAGGAACAACAAGCACATACCTACCTAGAGAAGCCCTCTTCACCATGCCCATCATACATAACGTCTCAAGGCCTAGTGGAGAGGGGACAATCACCTTGTCTACTCCACGGACAGCATCAATCAGCCCCATCCCTCTAATGAGTCGAGTGATGTAAGGGCCAGAGAAAAAAACTCCTATACGCGCGTACTGCCCCTGGTCCCTCAGATAATCTGCTACTATGTATCCCAGGTACAAGGGCAAGCTCTGGACCATAGAGTATAAGTAGAGAAGGTCCAGCCGCACCAATACGCCGATGCTGTCTCCGCGCCCATTGATTGACCTGCTAAGAATAGCATGGATATACCTGTGGGCCCGGCGGAGAAGCAGAGAAGCCTTTGTCGATCCGGGTTCGTATTGAATATCCCCACACAGCATCTTGCATACTCGGCTTGGAGTCACGCAGAATAGATAATCAGCTGGAAGCTACGCGTACTCCTCGGTGTGGATGAAATCTCTATCGTACAGGCCGAGGACGATGGTGAAATCCGTCAGACTCATGCTGTGATACTGTCCAAAGACGCGAAAACGAACTGTGTCTACCCGGTGATAGTTTGTGTGTGATCGATCAAACTCGAACGAAGAGAGGACCACTAGAGTGATGTCGCGGGTGGCGGGGTCCTTAATGCACAGTAACTTGTTCCAACCACCCACGGCGATTAACTCCCGGACTTCTTCCACCAACTCTTCCACATGTGCATGCTCTATCGCCGCTAATGCTTGAAAATTGGGGGTTCGCGTCTGGCCAAAATTGAGCCTTGAGAGGCGCTCAAGCCGTATTTGATGCTCAGGTGAGAGCTCACGAGACTCACGAGGGCGCTTATACATTAGTTTCTTCATCCTTGGAGGCATTCCTGCGCATAAGAGAGGCAAACGAGTCATTTTGGGGCTTAAAATAGGTTCCCAGAGGTTCACAGGGCCCTATGGAAAATCCACACAGCCGTGTGTTCTCCCTGGATAAGAAAACAAACAACCAGGAAATCCACACGGCCGTGTGGATCTTCAACCATGGCCAAAAGGCCATAGTTGATCCCCATCGAGCCGATGTTTCATACAAACATTTGAGTACAAGTGTTTAAAGCATAAAAACATACATTTTCCATGAAATCACCATGCTAGAACACAAGATTCATCACCCAATTCAAAGAAATAAAATTCATGGCAAGAAAGAGGGCAAGAGAGCTTACCGGAGGAGATGAAGTGTGAAATCTTGATATAACTCCGATTAAAACACTCTAATCCTATAAATAGGTGATGGGGGAAAGGAGAAGCAATTTAGTCGCGATCCTTGATGCGGAGACGTTTGGATGTGAAGAGGTGCTAAGTGGAATATAAAGAGAAGCAAGCTTCTCATGACTAAGTAATCCACATGGCCATGTGGAAATTCCACATGGCCGTGTGGATTCTCTGGATCGCCTCAAAAATTTTGAACAAATCCACAGGGCCATGTGGAAATTCCACATGGCCATGTGTCTCTCTGGATTGTAATTTTGTAGCTTATGAATAGTACTCACATGCCCATGTGAAAATTCCACATGGGCATGTGAAAATTCAATCTTTGCCAAAGAAGCTCAAAATCACTCGTGGATTCTCTGGATACCCAGAAAACCCAACATAATCCATCCACATGGCCATGTGGAAAATCAAAATGGCCATGTGGATCCATTTTCAGCCCAGAGTTTGTTCAAAATCTGTAGAACTAATGGAAAACACATGCAAAGACTACAGAAAATGAAATCTAGCATAACATGGTCGAAAACTCGACGAATTCACAGGATGAACACTCAAACTTGCCAGAAACGATGAAAACATGGATTTGCATCTAAAAACGACTATGATGCACTACAACGAGATCACAAATTCTCATAGATACAACTCTCAATTCGAAAGTGAATTCTTGAGTAAACATCTACAATGATATTATTTTCATCACGAATATCATCATAAAAGTATTCTTTGAAAACACATTTCAAATACGACATCATCGCAAAGAATAACATTTCAAATAGAGCTTCATCACCAAGAAATTCATTTTGATTCACTTAGGCCCTTTCTTGGGTTCTCATGTCAAGAACATTAACCCTTTGACAATACTTTGAAAATATTCATTTCAAGATATAGGGATTCCATCCCTTAAGAATAATAAAATATTATTGATCATAATCGAAAAGTACATCAAATCATAAACCACGAAGTATCAATGATCAATAACCTTAATCAAAAGTACATCAAATCATAAATCAAGAAGTATAAATGATCAATGTCCTCAATCAAGAAATAAACTAAAACATAAATGACCATTATTCAAAGTTTCATGAAAACATATCAAAAAACCTTTGAAACATGAAATTCACCATTCAAGAATGTATATAATTAGGTATTCAAACAAATATGATCATAGCTCATGAATTAAACAATTTCCCACTCACAAACTTGGCGAGATCGAACTTCTTGGATCACTCGCCTACTTGCTCTTTACCCTTGCTTTTAAATCCACCTCCTTGAAGCCATTAACTATTCAAGAAAAACAACAATCAATCACATAACCCAAACAATAAACAAAGGAGGAAAGAATGATCAAAAATTAGATCTCATGGCTTCTGGGGTTCATTAGATATTCTAGATTCAAGAATTAACAATAATAGTATCCTCAAACCCTCAAGATCCCAATAAAATCACGAAAATCCTAATTGGGTTCGGATCTACAAAAATCAAGGGTTTAGAGATGAAGGATCTCCTTCATTCTTCATGAAAACATGAGATCAAGACTCTTAAACCAACCAAACATTAGATCTATGCCCTAAATCCCTTCAAACATTGGATCTATACTAGAGCCACACTTTTCCTTCATGGATCTATAGAGAATTGAATAAAAGAACAAGAAATTGAAGAAGGGAAGAAAACTCACCTTAAACCTTGCTAGATATAGAGGAGAATCATTACCAATGGAGGAGAGGGGGGAGATCAACACCTTTCTTCTTTCTTGGAGCTCAAGAATGAAGATCTAATAGAAGGGAGAATGAGGATTCAAGATGGGAAGAAAAAAAGAGGGAAATGGGGTCTTATGAAGACCCTTTGAGTTTTAAATTTGCTATTTACAGACCTAAAACACGGGAGGGCTCGCGGGCTCCCTTGCGGGCGCATAGGAGGCCGCGAGGCCTCTTTCCAAAGGCCCTTGCGGGCTGCCTTGCGCCCACAAGGCCTATTTTCAGGGGCCCATGTGAGCGGTCATGCGCCCCCATGGGGGGCCGCATGGGAGGCGGCAACGCCCCTGTTTTTGGGGTTTCTTGCGTCGTCTTGATGATTTACACCCTCTACTTAAAAGCTCTTTCCCCAAAGATTTTTCCTCCTCTTTTCCACTCTAAAAAGAGCCTTAACTAAGATCCTAAACATGAAAAACACCCAACAAAAATTTAAACACACAACTTCTACACAAGAAATAAAGCACAAGAGAAGCGAAAAGGGTCAAATTTCCACAACCTATCCCCCTTAAAGAAATTTCGGCCTCGAAATTTTAGCATACCTCAAGATTCAAACAAAAGGGGATACTTGCTCTTCATCACTTCCTCGGGTTCCCAAGTTACCTCGTCAACCACATCATTTCTGCAACGCACTTTAACCATAGGAATAATCTATCGCCGAAGAGTTTTCACTTGAGAATCAAGGATCTCTACCGGTTGCACTTAAAACTTCAAATCTTCTCTTAACTCTACCGGCGAAGCTTCAAGACAATGAGAAGAGTCGGGGATATACTTCTTCAACATGGAAACATGGAACACATTATGAATCTTCTCTAATTCCGGCGGTAATTCTAATCGATAAGCCACCGGTCCAATCCTCTCAAGAATCACAAATGGAACTATAAATCGGGGGTTCAACTTCCCCCTACCTCGGAATCGAATTACCCCTTTCCAATGAGAGATATTCAATAATACTTTATCCCCAACCTGAAACTCCAAAAATCTTCTACAATTATCCGCATAGCTCTTTTGCCTATCTTGAGCTGCTTTCAATCTACCTCTAATAACTTTCACTTTCTCAAACGTTCGATCAATCAACTCCATACTTTGAAGTTTCCTTTCTCCCACTTCATCCCAACAAAGAGGAGTTCTACACTTCCTTCCATACAAAGCCTCATATGGAGCCATACCAATGCTTTCTTGGAAGCTATTATTATAGGCAAACTCCACTAATGCCAAATGTTGCTCCCAACTCCCTTGGAAATCTATCACACAAGCCCTCAACATGATAAAGGTCTAAATATACGTATTTTATACGTATTTATTTGTATTATTTTATTATCTTTTTGATAAGTCGATGCATTTTTTATAGTCTAAATCTCTTTATTTTGTGTTGCAGACCCTAAATGAGCTCAAGAACGTATTTAGGAAGAATTCGACACCAAATATGACGTTTTTGGGCTTCGGCACTGTAGCAGCACTGCAGCAGAATCACTGTAGCAGGTACTGTAGCACAGGGGTGGAAATTTCTGCAAAATTCTCTGGATCCCTCACGGGCAACCTCACGGCCGTGAGGCAGCCCGTGAGGAGTCGCGACTTTAACCCTTTTTAAGGGCTTTTAGGGCATGGAAAAAGGGACTTTTGCCTCTTCTTGGAGCTTGACACCCTCACTTCGAAATCTGACAAAGAAGGAGAGCTTGGAGGGCATTTCCACGGTGGAATCGGCGAGTAGAGCGCGATCTTGAGCGGGATCTACTTCTAGGGCTTCCAATTTGGAGGTTGAAGACGACGGGAAGCCACCCCTTCGAGTGGTGTCTTTGGAAGCTTCTTCGACTTTTATCTTTGGAGGGAGGTCTTTTATGTTTAGTTTAGTTGTTTTCATGCTTTCATTCATGTATTTTGAGACTATGAGCAACTAAAACCCCAAGGTCACCGGATGTGGGTGAACCTTGGGGTGAACTTGTGATGTTTGGATGATTTGGTTTAATTAATGCTTGTTGGTTTGTTTGTGATTCATGTTTGGTGTTTTTGAATGCTTGGGTATGCATGAGAATTCTGTGTATCCATATTTAGCCAATACTAGGTTGCATGACCATTGCCCTAGTATTAGACTCACCAAGCTTGGAAGGGAAATACGTACAAATACACCGTGACCATCGGGTATTTGTACCCCTCCAATTCTAGGGTTAATTACTCATGTGTGATTCAACCTTAGTTTGAGAAAACCATCTTGCCCTTTGCAATCATAGGAGGAATTGTACGATTAGAGCCCATATTCAATACTCGTACCGGATTAGGGGTCAATTGCCGTGACCATCGGGTTGACCTAATCTAGGGTTTTCTCGGTCCATCAAGCCACTTGCATGTTAATCCAACATCCTTCGCACTTTAGTAACCCCGAGGGGATCCTCATCCGTGACCATCTTCTTACCCTGATTTTTCTCCCGTTTATCGCCCTTGGTATTTAGCAGTTTAATTGCTTTTGTTTTACTTCTTTACTTTCTCATTCCAAATCTCACGTTTGATCGGCTAGACAACATTGCAAAAAGGAAGTAAGAATAGATTCTTGGGCCCTTGGGAATACGACCCACTCGTGCTTGCGCGAGTGGTTTATTACTTGACGACCCCGTGCGCTTGCGGGATCACCACCAAGTTTTTGGCGCCGTTGCCGGGGAGCCACGAGAAATATTCGGAAAACTTTGAGCGTGTTGATTTGGCTTTTGTTTTGCCGTTTTTGCCATTTTTGTATATATTCCGTCATTTCATTTTCTTTGCATTTTCCTACTTATTTGTCTGCAAGTTTTAATGCTTGACTTGAATTTTCTTGCAAGGTACCCATCTTATGACCCGAGCAAGTCAACAAAATTTAGTTGAACCCGACGACGAGATAGAAAGAACACTGCACCGTCGTTTGAGAGAAGGTATTGAGGGTTCAAGTCAACGAGAAGTTCAGGTAGAATCCAGTGAGCCCACAGTTATGGCCGAGCCAAGAAGAACTCTATCTGATTATGAAAGGCCACAATTCACCGGGGATGAATTTAGTGTGTTGGTTCCTACCGTGCCTGCGAATAATTTTGAAATAAAAGCCAGCACAATTGGGATGGTGCAAAACTCAGTACATTTTGATGGTCTGGCTGATGAAGACCCGCATGCCTACTTGTCCAAGTTCCTTCAGATATGCTCAACCTTCAAGATCAATTCAGTTTCTGATGATGCAATAAGGTTGAGATTATTTCCTTTCAGTTTAAGGGGAGCAGCATATAGATGGCTTACTTCTTTGGCTCCGGGATCGATTACTTCATGGAAGGAAATGGTGGAGAAGTTTCTTGCCCGATATTTTCGACCAAGCAAGGCAGCGAGGCTGAGGCAAGAAATTTCAGCATTCCGACAAGGAGATTCTGAGACCCTGTTTGAAGCGCATGAAAGATTTAAGGACCTTCTAAGAAGATGTCCTCATCATGGGTTCCCTGCGTGGATGAGGGTGCAGACCTTCTGTAATGGGCTGAATTATGCTACAAGACAGCTCATCGACGCAGCAGCGGGTGGCTCCTTAAGTAACAAACTTCCTGAAGAAGCCGAAGCATTAACTGAAAACATGGCAAGTAATGAATGTCACTAGAGCACTAGGCAGAAGCTACTCAAAACAGCCGGATTGTATGAGGTGAATGAGACTACTGCCTTGGCGGCAAGAGTGGATGCCCTAAACAAGAATGTTATTGATAACAATGCTAAGGTTGAAGCTTTGACTCAGAATCTTGATGTCATGTGAAACATGTGGTGCTGGGCATGCAACAAACCAATGCCCCATTCTTGTTACTCCCCCTGCACAAATGGAGTCAGTAGACTATGTCAGTGGAGTTCAGAGGGGACCGGGTAACCAATATGGTAATACATATAACCCGGGGTGGAAAAACAATGCAAATTTTTCTTGGAATCAAGGCCAATCACAACAAAGGCCACCCCTACCTCAAGGTCCTCCTTATCAACCTCCTCAACAACAAGAAAGAAAATACACAACTGAAGACATCCTGGCGAGATTCATGATTAATACTGAATCCAGATTTGTTGCTCAAGATAAAAGGTTTGATGAAATAGGTACTGTACTGAGAAATGTTCAAGCATCTATTCAGTCCTTGGAAAATCAAGTTGGGCAACTCGCTAGAGCGCAAGTAGAACGTCCCTCGGGTAGTTTACCAAGTAACACCGAAAGCAACCCGAGGGAACACTTAAAAGCTGTGACACTGAGGAGTGGGAAACAGTTGGAAGCAATGGCCGAGGAGAGCCCAAGTGCTTCCAATGACAGGGTAGCCATTCGGGAAGACCCTAATGTGATTAAAAAAATAAGTGAAGAAAAAGGGAAGAAACTTGATGATGATGCCGCAAAATCCTCCACTCATAAGAGCCCCGAATACAAGCCTGCAGTGCCATATCCCTCAAGGCACAAGCAAGACAAGGATGACGCCCAATTCAAAAAGTTCCTACACATGTTCAAGAAACTTCATATTAACATTCCCTTGGTTGAAGCTCTGTCTCAAATGCCCAAGTATGCAAAATTCATGAAAGACCTTCTTACTAATAAGAGGAAATTAGAAGACTTGGGAACTGTAACTTTATCGGGGAATTGTTCTGCTGTAATCCATAAGAAGTTGCCGACGAAACTGAATGATCCGGGCAGCTTTATTATCCCTTGTGTACTTGGAGAAGGGATGGAAGAAAATGCTTTAGCTGACTCGGGGGCAAGTATTAACGTGATGCCCTATAAATTATTTCTGAAGCTAGGGCTGGAGGAATTGAGACCTACAAGGATGACCTTACAGCTCGCAGACCGCTCAGTGAGAAAACCTAGAGGTGTTGTCGAGGATGTTCTTGTGAGAGTTGATAAACTCATCATCCCGGTGGACTTTGTGATACTAGAAGTGGATGATGATGTAGAGGTCCCGTTGATCCTTGGCCGTCCTTTCCTCAACACCGCAGGAGCCCTAATTGATGTTAAGAGAGGGAAGATGACATTGCGAGTGGGGGATGAACAAGTTGTTTTCACCCTTCCAGAGGCTATGAAGCACACACTAGACCATGATGATACTTTATATTTCACGGATATAACTGACGTAATAATTTCTGATTGTGTGCAGGAAGTCCTCGCTGTGAACCCGTTAAATGAGTACTTAGAAGAAATCGAGGACGAAGAAACTGAAGTAAGGGACCCCTCGCCTCCGCCAAAACAACAAATAGCCCAAGTAGAAGTTGTATCACCTCCGCATCATAAGAAAAAGGGAAATTTGAAGAAGGCATGGCGAAAGGTGAATGCAAAAATGAAGAAAAGCATGAGTATCTCCACATTACCACCGAGTGAGGTAGACCGCCTATATTTTGACAATGAAGGTAAATTTTGCATTTTCTCGTGTCTTTCCTTGAACTTTCCAGGTCGCAACATTGCGTCAAGAAATGGAGGTAATTCTCCACCCTTTGTCCCACCCTGATTAGAGGTAAGAAGAGTCGAGCTAACGACTTTAAACAAGCTCTTCCTGGGAGGCAACCCAAGCTCTTAAATGTGTCGCATTTCTTCTTTCTTGTTGATTGTTTGCTTGGTGTACTCTTTTTCCGTATTTTTGGTGTGTTAGTTTTCAAGTTGCTTTTCTTGTTGTGGTGGTTTTGTTCATCATTTTTGTCAAAATACCTTTGCATGATCTTGTGTTTCCTTGAGTGATTTGTATATTAGATGCCATGAAAATCATGTTTTGAGTGTTTCCATGCTTTATTTGTCATTGTTTTAAACGTTTTTGAGGGTTTGGAAGAGGTTAAGTTGAAGAAAATTCAGATTTTGGCCGTTTTTGGCCCGTGAGTGCGCCATTGAACAATTCAGGGAAAGCTCACGGGTGGGCTCACGGGCGTGAGCTCACCCGTGAGCCATCCAGGGATTTCTCACGGGTGGGCTCACGGCCGTGAGCCCACCCGTGAGGCTTCACGGGTTGGAGCTTTAAAGAGGCCCTTCTTCATGTTCTCTTATTCATTCTTCTTCTCCAAAACTTTCTCTCATTTCTCCCTCCATTCTCCACCGATTTTCTTCATTTTTTTTTGCTCTAAATTCCTCTCCTCCTCCCCTCATCTCATTTGGTGAAGAAATTTTAAAGAAAAAAACACTCCTTTGGCCGGATTTTGCAAAGGGATTGCTCCACATATCCTAGGGTTAGGTAAATGTTCTTTCACTCAAGGGCTTGATTTCTTTTGGATTTGTGGGGTGTTTTTGTCACGCCCCGACCCTCGGGTCCCGGTCCATGGCACTACCGCCACAACAACCCAGGGGAGGTCAACACCTGCCTCAACCCCAGGTCGCCGTAAGGCTAACCTGTTACCTGTACGATATTAACATTACCACAATAATACTCTAAATCTAAGGTATTCAATCACAACCCTGTACAAGATCAACAGACTCACACATATATGTACATATATCCCTGGAAATCACAACACCAATGATCATGGACACAATCATAGTTTTTCACAAACACTGGATGTAGACTCATACAACCTAAGGTCCTGACTGAACCAATCAAGATTATACAAGATCAAATGGAAATACGAAAACATAGGTCCTAGTGGATCCATCTTATGCATGACGACAATGTTTATGAATCATACACTAGTCAAAGGTAAATGCAAGAATAGATGCCAAGCACTATCACTTCTTACGCCCTGCTGCCGTGCTAACACCTGAAAAGAGGAGAAGAAGAATGGGTGAGTAACTAAGTTACTCAGTGAGGGGGTGAACATGGAGCTATAACTCATTCAGGTGTAAAGAATGGTATGCCGAAAACATATGTAAATCTTTAACAATCACAACTTACAAAATGCTTTAAATACCCATTTCAATATAACAAGCTTTCCAACTTTCTCAAAGAAAGGCATCAATAAAACTTTGAAAATCTTTTGTAAAGAGATTTAATACTGAAAATTCAAGTTAAGAATACTCATCAAAAGATCAAAAGATCAAACCCATCGAAATAAGAATTTATAGTGCAACGCATGCAGAAATCCTTTATCGATAGCATCAACAATAGCCTATGAAAACCCTCCATCACTAACCATGGCCGTGGTTAGGTCAAGAGCCACCAAGATGCGCGTATCTTGGCGTTGGCCGTTGAGTATCCCGTGTGGTGACTCCGGGTACCCAACACAGCACCTCCAGGTTCACTCCGCGCCTCCTGTAAAGGGCTCGTCAGCCGAGAACTCCACGCCACCCCATAGGTCGGTCCGTGGAGACTCGCTTCTGCAGAAGACGGGGATCCTCCCCAATGTCACCATCGAAACATTTAGGATATCCTATCCCTCCCGTAGGCTCATCATGAACACATCATATATCTCATCAAGAGATCACAAATAGTTTGCCCGTAGGCTCATCATTAACGTATCGTTATAAAATCATATATCTCATCAAGAGATCACAAATAGTTTGCCCATAGGCTAATCATAAACGTATCATTTTAAAATCACATATCTCAACAAGATATCACAAATTCGCATAAAATACAACTCTTAATCGAAGAGTAAATCCTTTTGCGAAAGCATCGACAATAATGTCATTTTCATGAAGAAAATCAACACAAGAGTATTCTTTGAAAACTCATTTCAAATACGATAACATCGTGGAGAATCTTAATTTGGTTTACATAGACCCTTATTCGGTCAAAATAACAAGAACATCGAATTCTCAAATTCACAAATCTTGAAAACATGTAGTTCAAACCATAGGATTATCCAATCCTCATCAAATATAAATAATCAAGAATTTAACAAGATTATAAACTATCATGGTTTCTAGACCTCAAGGAAATCATCTCATGAGCCTTTGTAATAGAATCAATAGTTAAGCAAGATCATAAACATCAAGGTTTCTAGATCTCAAGGAAATCATCTCATGAACCTTTTGTAATAGAATCAATAGTTAAGCAAGATCATAAACATCAAGGTTTCTAGATCTCAAGGAAATCATCTCATGAGCCTTTTGTAATAGAATCAATAGTTAAGCAAGATCATAAACATCAAGGTTTCTAGATCTCAAGGAAATCATCTCATGAGCCTTTTGTAATAGAATCAATAGTTAAGCAAGATCATAAACATCAAGGTTTCTAGATCTCAAGGAAATCATCTCATGAGCCTTTTGTAATAGAATCAATAGTTAAGCAAGATCATAAACATCAAGGTCTCTAGATCACAAGGAAATCATCTCATGAGTCCATTAAGATGAAATCAAGAATTAAAAGGATCATATAGCATCATAATTTCAGTTTTCAAGAAACACTTCAAGAATCCATTGAAATCAAGAATTTCTCATTTCAAGGCATGCATTATTAAACAAGCATGATCATAGCTCTTTAATTAAACAATTCCCACTCACAAACTTGGCGAGATCGAACACTTGGATCACTCGCCCACTTGATCTTTACCCTTGCCTTTAGATCCACCTTCTTGAAGCCATTAACCATCCAAGAAAAACAAGAATCAATCACAACCTTATCCAATCAATAAGAGAGGAAAGAATGCTCCAAAATTAGATCTCAAGGCTTCTAGGGTTTACTAAGTGCTCTAGATTCAAGAATTAACAATAATAGAATCCTTAAACCCTCAAAATCAAAATGAAATCAAGAACATCCTAATTGGGTTCGGATCTACAAGAATCAAAGGTTTAGAGATCAAGGATCTCCTTCATTCTACACCAAAACATGAAATCAAGGCTCCTATACCATTCAAACGTTAGATCCATGGCTAAATTCCAATTAAATAATAGATCCATACTAAATCCACACTAATTCTCCATGGATCTAAAAAGAAATGAATAAAAGAACAAGGAATTGAAGAAGAGAAGAAAACACACCTCAATTCTTGCTAGAACTAGAGGAGATTCACCACCAATGGAGAAGAGGGGAAGATCAACACCTTTCTCCTTTCTTGGAGCTCAAGAATGGAGATCAAATGGAGGGGAGAATAGGGATTCAAGATGGGGAGAAAAAGAGAGGGAAATGGGGTCTTATATAGGCCATAAGAGTTTGAAAACGTTTAAAATAAGCCCCAAAGCACGGGAGGGCTCGCGGGCTCCCTTGCGGGCGCAAGGGAGGCCGCGAGGCCCTTTCCAGACGGCCATGCGGGCGGCCATGCGCCCGCATGCGGGGCCGCATGGCCCCTTGCGGCCTCCCATGCGGCCCGCATGGAAGGCCGCAAGGCCCCCTGTTTTTGGGGGTTTCTCGCGGCCTGAAGCACCCTTACTCGCTCCACTTAAAAGCTCTCTCCCCCAAAGATTTTCCTCCTCTTTTACACTCTAAAAAGAGCCTTAACTAAGATCCCAACAAAAATAAAACTCGACAAAAACTTAAACACACAACTTCTACACAAGAAACAAAGCACAAGAGAAGCGAAAAAGATCGAACTTCCACAACCTACCCCCCTTAAAGAAATTTCGGCCTCGAAATTTTTTGGCATACCTCAAGATTCAAACAAAAGGGGATACTTGCTCTTCATCACTTCCTCAGGTTCCCAAGTTACCTCTTCTACCACATCATTTCTCCAAAGCACTTTAACCATAGGAATAATCTTTCGCCGAAGGGTTTTCACTTGAGAATCAAGGATCTCTACCGGTTGCACTTCAAATTTCAAATCTTCTCTTAACTCTACCGGCGGCGCTTCAAGACAATGAGAAGGGTCAGGGATATACTTCTTCAACATGGAAACATGGAACACATTATGAATCTTCTCCAACTCAGGCGGTAATTCTAATCGGTATGCCACCGGTCCAATCCTCTCCAGGATCACAAATGGACCTATAAATCGGGGATTCAACTTTCCCCTACCTCGAAACCGAATTACCCCTTTCCAAGGAGAGATCTTCAAGAATACTCTATCCCCAACCTGAAACTCCAAAAATCTTCTACGGTTATCGGCATAACTCTTTTGCCTGTCTTGAGCTGTTTTCAATCTACCTCTAATCACTGCTACTTTCTCAACCGTTCGATCAATCAACTCCACACTTTGAAGTTTTCTTTCTCCCACTTCATCCCAACAAAGAGGAGTTCTACACTTTCTTCCATACAAAGCTTCATACGGAGCCATACAAATGCTTGCTTGGAAGCTATTATTATAGGCAAACTCCACTAATGCCAAATGTTGCTCCCAACTCCCTTGGAAATCTATCACACAAGCCCTCAACATGTCCTCGAGGGTCTGAATGGTCCTCTCGGACTGACCATCCGTTTGAGGATGATAAGCAGTACTGAACTTCAGAGTCGTACCCAAGGCCTCCTGAAACCTAGGCCAAAAACGGGAAGTAAATCTGGGGTCTCGATCTGAAACTATCGAAGTTGGCACCCCATGCAACCTTACTATCTCATCAATGTACAACTTTGCCAATTTCTCCAAATAGTACTTAGTATGCACTGCTAAGAAATGTGCCGACTTTGTTAGTCTATCTACTATCACCCACACTGCATCACAACCTCGAGGCGATCGTGGTAAACCAACCACAAAATCCATCGTCACATGATCCCACTTCCATTCTGGGATAGGAAGAGGTTGTAAGAACCCAGATGGCCTTTGGTGTTCTGCCTTAACTTGCTGACACACCAAACACTTAGCCACAAACTCTGCTATCTCCCTCTTCATTCCAGGCCACCAATAACTTTCCTTAATGGTTCTATACATCTTGGTACTCCCAGGATGAACCGCATAAGCTGAAGAATGAGCTTCCTCCAAAATAGCTTTCCTCAGCTCAGAATCCGATGGAACACAAACACGTCCTCGAAACTCCAAGATCCCATCATCTCTTAATCTAAATTCACTAGTCTCCCCGGCCTGCAACTTCTTCACCTCTTGCACCAACTCTTTACTAACACTCTGAAGCTCCTTAATACGTTCCAACAGCGAAGGTCTCACCACAAAACTGGCCACTAAGGCTCCACTATCCTCAGTCTCTAGTTCCAACTTCAAGCTCTTCATTGCTGACAAAACTTGCAAATAGGACACCCTCAAAACAGCCACCGAACTATATTTCCTACTCAAAGCATCAGCTACCACATTGGCCTTTCCTGGGTGATAATCGATTATCAAATCATAATCTTTTATCAATTCCAACCATCGCCTCTGCCTCAAATTCAAGTCCTTTTGAGTGAAAAGATACTTCAAACTTTTATGGTCTCGTGAAAATCCGACATCTTTCCCCATAAAGATAATGCCTCCAAATCTTCAAAGCAAACACTACCATGACCAACTCCAAATCATGAGTAGGATAATTCAACTCATGTTGTTTCAACTGTCTAGAAGCATAGGCAACTACCTTTCCTTCTTGCATCAATACACAACCTAAACCCTGCCGAGAGGCATCACTGAAAACCACAAACTCTTTCTCATTCTCTGGCAAAGTAAGCACAGGAGCTGATGTCAATCGATCCTTTAAAATCTGAAAACTCTTCTCACACTCATCATTCCAAGAGAACTTCACTTCCTTACGAGTTAACTTTGACAAAGGTAATGCAATCGCAGAAAAGCCTTCCACAAATCTCCTATAATAACCCACAAGACCAAGAAAACTTCGAACTTCAGTAACATTCTTCGGCCTTTCCCAATCAACAATGGCTTCCACCTTCTTTGGATCCACCGAGATCCCTTCTCCTGACACCACATGCCCAAGAAATCCCACTTCATAAAGCCAAAACTCACACTTAGCAAACTTAGCAAACAACCGCCTCTCCCGGAGAGTTTGCAGTACAATCCTCAAATGTTGAGCATGCTCCTCATTGGAAGGTGAGTACACCAAAATATCATCAATAAACACAATGACAAATTTGTCCAGATAAGGCCTAAACACCCTGTTCATCAAATCCATAAAAGCTGCAGGAGCATTAGTCAGACCAAATGGCATCACCAAAAACTCATAATGTCCATAACGTGTCCGAAATGCCGTCTTCGGTACATCTTCTGACCTAATCTTCAACTGATGATACCCAGACCTCAAATCAATCTTGGAGAACACCTTTGCCCCTTTTAATTGATCAAACAAATCATCAATCCTCGGCAATGGGTACTTGTTCTTAATTGTCACCTTATTCAGTTGTCGATAATCAATACACAGCCTCATAGATCCATCCTTCTTCTTCACAAAAAGGACGAGGTGCGCCCCCGGGGTGATATACTTGGTCGTATAAAACCCTTGTCTACAGATCTTGCAACCGAGTTTTCAACTCCTTTAACTCCGCAGGCGCCATCCTCGTAAGGTGGTATAGAAATGGCAGCTGTACCGGGCAACAAATCTATAACAAACTCCATGTCTCTCGTCGGGGGTAAACCCGGTAATTCCTCAGGGAAGACATCCTGAAACTCCCTCACCACAGCCATCTCCTCCAACTCTGGCTCCTTAACTCTTGTGTCCACCACATGAGCCAAAAACGCAGAACAACCCTTACTCACCAATCTTCTAGCTTCCAAGGACGAAATCAAACATGAAGGTAAAGCCCTTCTCTTCCCCTTCAACACTACTGCAGGTCCTGAGGACCTAGGAAAAGTTACTTCCTTCAAGAAACAATCAATGGAAGCATGATGCCTATCCAACCAATCCATACCAAGAATGGCATCAAAATCCTTCATCTCTAAAGGAATCAAATCTGCCTCCAACACTTCTCCACAAACTAACACAGGACATTCTCTAAACACCAAACTCCGAACTACCTCCTCACCAAGAGGGGTTTGAATTACCAACTCACACCCTAAGAAGGAAGGCTGTCTATCGGCATGGCATGCAAAAATAGTGCTAACAAAGGAACGTTCTGACCCAGAATCAATCAAAACATAAGCATCAAGCTGAAAGATAGAAAGTATACCGGTGTAGCATCAGCAGAGGGAGTAGCTCTCCCTTGGCGAGCGCGTGAGTGTAGTGCTGGCATTTTACTGAGACAGGAACGTAACACAATTCTTAGGAATGCTTCTATATGCATCAAATGCAATAAGTCAGACTCTATTTGGATCCACTGGATACAAGAATCAAAAGATCAACGTTTTGACCCAATCAGGGAACAGTTGCAGAAAACAAAAGCTCACTTTCCGACCCAATCAGAAGACAGTGGTAAATAACAGAAGATCAACTTCCTGTCCCAATCAGAAGACTGACTTTAAGTCAAGCTTATATTGACAAAATCCATTTCTAAACTCTAAACTGGTTACTGACCCAATCATGAAATCTCGTACCGACCCAATCATGTAACTTTATACTGACCCAATCATTAAACTATATACTGACCCAATCATGATAACCTGGGCTCTGATACCACTAAAGTAGTGTCACGCCCCGACCCTCGGGTCCCGGTCCATGGCACTACCGCCACAACAACCCAGGGGAGGTCAACACCTGCCTCAACCCCAGGTCGCCGTAAGGCTAACCTGTTACCTGTACGATATTAACATTACCACAATAATACTCTAAATCTAAGGTATTCAATCACAACCCTGTACAAGATCAACAGACTCACACATATATGTACATATATCCCTGGAAATCACAACACCAATGATCATGGACACAATCATAGTTTTTCATAAACACTGGATGTAGACTCATACAACCTAAGGTCCTGACTGAACCAATCAAGATTATACAAGATCAAATGGAAATACGAAAACATAGGTCCTAGTGGATCCATCTTATGCATGACGATAATGTTTATGAATCATACACTAGTCAAAGGTAAATGCAAGAATAGATGCCAAGCACTATCACTTCTTACGCCCGCCGCCGTGCTAACACACCGAAAAGGGGAGAAGAAGAATGGGTGAGTAACTAAGTTACTCGGTGAGGGGGGTGAACATGGAGCTATAACTCATTCAGGTGTAAAGAATGGTATGCCGAAAACATATGTAAATCTTTAACAATCACAACTTACAAAATGCTTTAAATACCCATTTCAATATAACAAGCTTTCCAACTTTCTCAAAGAAAGGCATCAATAAAACTTTGAAAATCTTTTGTAAAGAGATTTAATACTGAAAATTCAAGTTAAGAATACTCATCAAAAGATCAAAAGATCAAACCCATCGAAATAAGAATTTATAGTGCAACGCATGCAGAAATCCTTTATCGATAGCATCAACAATAGCCTATGAAAACCCTCCATCACTAACCATGGCCGTGGTTAGGTCAAGAGCCACCAAGATGCGCGTATCTTGGCGTTGGCCGTTGAGTATCCCGTGTGGTGACTCCGGGTACCCAACACAGCACCTCCAGGTTCACTCCGCGCCTCCTGTAAAGGGCTCGTCAGCCGAGAACTCCACGCCACCCCATAGGTCGGTCCGTGGAGACTCGCTTCTGCAGAAGATGGGGATCCTCCCCAATGTCACCATCGAAACATTTGGGATATCCTATCCCTCCCGTAGGCTCATCATGAACACATCATATATCTCATCAAGAGATCACAAATAGTTTGCCCGTAGGCTCATCATTAACGTATCGTTATAAAATCATATATCTCATCAAGAGATCACAAATAGTTTGCCCATAGGCTAATCATAAACGTATCATTTTAAAATCACATATCTCAACAAGATATCACAAATTCGCATAAAATACAACTCTTAATCGAAGAGTAAATCCTTTTGCGAAAGCATCGACAATAATGTCATTTTCATGAAGAAAATCAACACAAGAGTATTCTTTGAAAACTCATTTCAAATACGATAACATCGTGGAGAATCTCAATTTGGTTTACATAGACCCTTATTCGGTCAAAATAACAAGAACATCGAATTCTCAAATTCACAAATCTTGAAAACATGTAGTTCAAACCATAGGATTATCCAATCCTCATCAAATATAAATAATCAAGAATTTAACAAGATTATAAACTATCATGGTTTCTAGACCTCAAGGAAATCATCTCATGAGCCTTTGTAATAGAATCAATAGTTAAGCAAGATCATAAACATCAAGGTTTCTAGATCTCAAGGAAATCATCTCATGAACCTTTTGTAATAGAATCAATAGTTAAGCAAGATCATAAACATCAAGGTTTCTAGATCTCAAGGAAATCATCTCATGAGCCTTTTGTAATAGAATCAATAGTTAAGCAAGATCATAAACATCAAGGTTTCTAGATCTCAAGGAAATCATCTCATGAGCCTTTTGTAATAGAATCAATAGTTAAGCAAGATCATAAACATCAAGGTTTCTAGATCTCAAGGAAATCATCTCATGAGCCTTTTGTAATAGAATCAATAGTTAAGCAAGATCATAAACATCAAGGTCTCTAGATCTCAAGGAAATCATCTCATGAGTCCATTAAGATGAAATCAAGAATTAAAAGGATCATATAGCATCATAATTTCAGTTTTCAAGAAACACTTCAAGAATCCATTGAAATCAAGAATTTCTCATTTCAAGGCATGCATTATTAAACAAGCATGATCATAGCTCTTTAATTAAACAATTCCCACTCACAAACTTGGCGAGATCGAACACTTGGATCACTCGCCCACTTGATCTTTACCCTTGCCTTTAGATCCACCTTCTTGAAGCCATTAACCATCCAAGAAAAACAAGAATCAATCACAACCTTATCCAATCAATAAGAGAGGAAAGAAGGCTCCAAAATTAGATCTCAAGGCTTCTAGGGTTTACTAAGTGCTCTAGATTCAAGAATTAACAATAATAGAATCCTTAAACCCTCAAAATCAAAATGAAATCAAGAACATCCTAATTGGGTTCGGATCTACAAGAATCAAAGGTTTAGAGATCAAGGATCTCCTTCATTCTACACCAAAACATGAAATCAAGGCTCCTATACCATTCAAACATTAGATCCATGGCTAAATTCCAATTAAATAATAGATCCATACTAAATCCACACTAATTCTCCATGGATCTAAAAAGAAATGAATAAAAGAACAAGGAATTGAAGAAGAGAAGAAAACCCACATCAATTCTTGCTAGAACTAGAGGAGATTCACCACCAATGGAGAAGAGGGGAAGATCAACACCTTTCTCCTTTCTTGGAGCTCAAGAATGGAGATCTAATGGAGGGGAGAATAGGGATTCAAGATGGGGATAAAAAGAGAGGGAAATGGGGTCTTATATAGGCCCTAAGAGTTTGAAAACGTTTAAAATAAGCCCCAAAGCGCGGGAGGGCTCGCGGGCTCCCTTGCGGGCGCAAGGGAGGCCGCGAGGCCCTTTCCAGACGGCCATGCGGGCGGCCATGCGCCCGCATGAGGGGCCGCATGGCCCCTTGCGGGCGGCCATGCGCCCGCATGCGGGGCCGCATGGCCCCTTGCGGCCTCCCATGCGGCCCGCATGGAAGGCCGCAAGGCCCCCTGTTTTTGGGGGTTTCTCGCGGAATGAAGCACCCTTACTCGCTCCACTTAAAAGCTCTCTCCCCCAAAGATTTTCCTCCTCTTTTACACTCTAAAAAGAGCCTTAACTAAGATCCCAACAAAAATAAAACTCGACAAAAACTTAAACACACAACTTCTACACAAGAAACAAAGCACAAGAGAAGCGAAAAAGATCGAACTTCCACAACCTACCCCCCCCCTTAAAGAAATTTCGGCCTCGAAATTTTTTGGCATACCTCAAGATTCAAACAAAAGGGGATACTTGCTCTTCATCACTTCCTCAGGTTCCCAAGTTACCTCTTGTACCACATCATTTCTCCAAAGCACTTTAACCATAGGAATAATCTTTCGCCGAAGGGTTTTCACTTGAGAATCAAGGATCTCTACCGGTTGCACTTCAAATTTCAAATCTTCTCTTAACTCTACCGGCGGCGCTTCAAGACAATGAGAAGGGTCAGGGATATACTTCTTCAACATGGAAACATGGAACACATTATGAATCTTCTCCAACTCAGGCGGTAATTCTAATCGGTATGCCACCGGTCCAATCCTCTCCAGGATCACAAATGGACCTATAAATCGGGGATTCAACTTTCCCCTACCTCGAAACCGAATTACCCCTTTCCAAGTAGAGATCTTCAAGAATACTCTATCCCCAACCTGAAACTCCAAAAATCTTCTACGGTTATCGGCATAACTCTTTTGCCTGTCTTGAGCTGTTTTCAATCTACCTCTAATCACTGCTACTTTCTCAACCGTTCGATCAATCAACTCCACACTTTGAAGTTTTCTTTCTCCCACTTCATCCCAACAAAGAGGAGTTCTACACTTTCTTCCATACAAAGCTTCATACGGAGCCATACAAATGCTTGCTTGGAAGCTATTATTATAGGCAAACTCCACTAATGCCAAATGTTGCTCCCAACTCCCTTGGAAATCTATCACACAAGCCCTCAACATGTCCTCGAGGGTCTGAATGGTCCTCTCGGACTGACCATATGTTTGAGGATGATAAGCAGTACTGAACTTCAAAGTCGTACCCAAGGCCTCCTGAAACCTAGGCCAAAAACGGGAAGTAAATCTGGGGTCTCGATCTGAAACTATCGAAGTTGGCACCCCATGCAACCTTACTATCTCATCAATGTACAACTTTGCCAATTTCTCCAAAGAGTACTTAGTATGCACTGCTAAGAAATGTGCCGACTTTGTTAGTCTATCTACTATCACCCACACTGCATCACAACCTCGAGGCGATCGTGGTAAACCAACCACAAAATCCATCGTCACATGATCCCACTTCCATTCTGGGATAGGAAGAGGTTGTAAGAACCCAGATGGCCTTTGGTGTTCTGCCTTAACTTGCTGACACACCAAACACTTAGTATGATTTGGTATGATTGTAAAAATGTTTTAAGCTTGCATGTTGCTCTCTTTTGTTGCAAGAGCATCTTGAGTGTGATTTGGTATGATTGTAAAAATTTTTTGCTACTTTTTCAAGAAAAACTCTTGCAAAATTTTCTCGGATTTACTGTAGCAATGAGCCTTTTCCATGAAATCTTCATTATTTTGCTATTGCTTATCTTGTAATTAGTTGTATTGATGATCCTTTGGTTTTGTAGGATGCCGGTAAAGAAAGTAGCACACAAGAGGGCCCGAAATAACCGTACCCCATCCCCCGACCAACTAAGGTTTAAAAATGAGGATCACAAGTCCCGTTTTGGGCTTCTTTCGCGCAAGAGCTTCGGCATCTTTAGAAGGATAGATTGGGATGTGCTTAAGAGCTTGGGCTTGGACGGTACCGTTTTAGAACTCATCTCTCACCATGGTTGGGACAAGCTATTCTCTATCGACGAGCCAACTTACAAAGAGCTTACCCTTGAAGTCTTAAGCATAGTTGAGGCTGCGAAACACTGTCCCTTCACTAGCCAACCGAGCTCTATCTCTTTCCGTGCCTTTGGGAAGCATCGCCGGGTCACACAAGATCAATTAGGGGTGCTTATGGGACTCTACCCCGAATTGTACACGCGCACATCTGAATTTAAAGACCTTACTGTTGATTTTCCCTACCCCGTGACGAGCGCAACATATTGGGCTTCCATTGCCACTTGCTCAAAAACAAAGAAGACGTCTCAACTGAGGAACCCCGCGCACATATATATTGATGCACTATTGACACGCGGTATAGGGGGTCGGCCGGACTCAACCGGGGTGATATCACGTATGGATCTACTAATGCTCTACAGCATTATAGAGCGACACCCCCTACACATGGGACGTCTGGTAGCAGAGGCATTAGCACATCAGGGACAGTTTGTCCGCCTTGGGGCCATATTTGCCGGACCGTTTATTACCCGCATAATCAGAGGCATGGGCCTTATAGACCGGACCCAGGATATGACAGTTGTTGGTGATATCACACCACTTGGCATGCAGACTCTTGCATGTATTGGTCTAGTTGAGCGGCGGGGCAATATTTACAGACTTGTGAAGTGCGAGAGTACTAGTGTACCAGACCCCGACCCATCTCAGGAGACAGAGTCTGCATCTGAATCTGATTCAGAGCCGGAGCAGGAGCGCAGATCCAGAGCACAGCGACCACTTGAGGAAAGATTTGAGGTATTTCGTTCGGAAGTTTATGAGCGATTACAGGGACTCGAGAGGGGACACAGAGACATGGCGGCATCACTGAGCCGTATAGAGAGCAACACCACCGAGATCTTATCCCGTCTGCGTTTTTCATCATCTTCAGTTGGTACCACCTCTGCATCCACAGCCTCCGCGACACCTTCACTCCCTTCTGGCCCCTAGGCCCCAGGACACTACCACCATTCTGTCTTTTATTCTTTTCTTCGAGCTTGCTTGTTTTCATTTTCTTTTGCTGTCTTTTGCTGTCTGTTGTACATTTAAGTTAGTCAGGGCTCTTGCTCTGCTAAACTTTATTTTGGGTGTTTGTGAACTATTTTTGTACGCGCTCTTCCTTTATTATTTTTGCCTCTGGAGTTGTGATCAGCTTTTGTTGTGATTTCAGGATGATGATACAGCTGTTCCACACTCCAGGCCCTCACCACATAGTTTACCCCAAGTCCACATGCACATTTCTCACACTTCATCGACGGATTGGGGAAGTTTCTTACTCCATCTTTAAATTTTTGTTCTGTATTTATTTCCCACCCTGTACAGCTGACTTATGTACATTGGGGACAATGTACAGCTTTAGGTGTGGGGATGGAGTATTTTATTTTAATGCATGCTTGACTCACCTATGATAGCTATGATTTTATTGTTAAGGACTTCCTAGCTTGGTAGAATGATAGTAGTGAGTTATACTTTACATGTACTTTAATGTAGTTCTGTTTCATCTTTAGTATACATTGATACCTGCTCACTCTAACTTCCACTTCTGACACTCTAACCCATCTTATTGATTTTGTGTTAGGATGTCAAATTCTTCTTTCAATAGTCCTTTAAAAACTTTTGAGTCCCCTATTTTTGCTTTAACCCTAAGTAAGGTTTTTAAGTGAGGTTTTTAGCAGGTGGTTGATCAGGCGTCCTGAGTTAGGTTGTATAAAAAAATAAAAAAAAAAAAAGTGAAAAATTGAGTCTATGT
Organism: Dioscorea dumetorum; assembly: GCA_902712375.1. Lineage (NCBI taxonomy): Eukaryota > Viridiplantae > Streptophyta > Magnoliopsida > Dioscoreales > Dioscoreaceae > Dioscorea > Dioscorea dumetorum. The sequence continues at coordinate 3,204,233 of CACTHL010000222.1, forward strand.
CAGTATTCCTCTTCTTCTAAAAGCATGAATGCGTATATGTAGATCTGTAATCAAGTAAGTCGGGTGGCTCTTGTGCCTGGCCAGCATGTGCATCCAGCTGAAAGATTTTTGTGCAGTCTACGTTAGGCGGACTCCAAAAAAAAAAAAAAACTTTTGTAACCTTTGGGCGCCTGAAACCTGTCTTATCTTCACTTGATGTTAAAGTTTCGTTTGGGGACCAAAAGATTTTTAACTGACTATTGAGAAGATTTTTGTTTGGCACTCCTAGCACTAATTTCAATTTGAGTGAGGTGAACAAACATCCTGGGTAATCCAGGGTGTGGAGGTCAAGGTGGGAGTCGGCACACACACACACGAACACTTTGGATGAAACAGAGCTAATATTACTTGACTATACATTGAACAACTCACTTCTTGATTTCTGTACATTTGTGCTTGTGGAGTCCTGTACAGTTGAGCTTGAGGTCGTATATTTAGTCGTTTATCGTCTTGCCCCTGTTCTTCATGTTTGTTTGCTTGGGAACAAGCAAACGCTTAGGTGTGGGGATGTTTGATAAACGTCTAAATATACGTATTTTATACGTATTTATTTGTATTATTTTATTATCTTTTGATAAGTCGATGCCCTTTTTATAGTCTAAATCTCTTTATTTTGTGTTGCAGACCCTAAATGAGCTCAAGAACGTATTTAGGAAGAATTCGACACCAAATACGACGTTTTTGGGCTTCTTCACTGTAGCAGGGTACTGTAGCACCGAGGTGAAAATTTCTGCAAAATTCTCTCGATGCCTCACGGGCAACCTCACGGCCGTGAGGCAGCCCGTGAGGAGTCGAGACTTTCACCCTTTTTAAGGGCTTTTAGGGCATGAAAAAGGGGACTTTTGCCTCTTCTTGGAGCTTGACACCCTCACTTCGAAATCTGACCAAGAAGGAGAGCTTGGAGGGCATTTCCACGGTGGAATCGGCGAGGAGAGCGCGATCTTGAGCGGGATCTACTTCTAGGGCTTCCAATTTGGACGTTTAAGACGACGGGAAGCCATCCCTTCGAGTGGCGTCTTTGGAAGCTTGTTCGACTTTTATCTTTGGAGGGAGGTCTTTTATGTTTAGTTAAGTTGTTTTCATGCTTTCATTCATGTATTTTGAGACTATGAGCAACTAAAACCCCAAAGTCACCGGATGTGGGTGAACCTTGGGGTGAACTTGTGATGTTTGGATGATTTGGTTTAATTAATGCTTGTTGGTTTGTTTGTGATTCATGTTTGGTGTTTTTGAATGCTTGGGTATGCATGAGAATTCTGTGTATCCATATTTAGCCAATACTAGGTTGCATGACCATTGCCCTAGTATTAGACTCACCAAGCTTGGAAGGGAAATACGTACAAATACGCCGTGACCATCGGGTATTTGTACCCCTCCAATTCTAGGGTTAATTACTCATGTGTGATTCAACCTTAGTTTGAGAAAACCATCCTGCCCTTTGCAATCGTAGGAGGAATTGTACGGGTAGTGCCCGTATTCAATACTCGTACCGGATTAGGAGTCAATTGCCGTGACCATCGGGTTGACCTAATCTAGGGTTTTCTCGGTCCATCAAGCCACTTGCATGTTAATCCAACATCCTTTGCACTTTAGTAACCCCGAGGGGATTCTCATCCGTGACCATCTTCTTACCCTGATTTTCCTCCCGTTTATCGCCCTTGGTATTTAGCAGTTTAATTGCTTTTGTTTTACTTCTTTACTTTCTCATTCCAAATCTCAAGTTTGATCGCCTAGACAACATTGCAAAAAGGAAGTAAGAATAGATTCTCGGGCCCTTGGGAATACGAGCCACTCGTGCTTGCGCGAGTGGTTTATTACTTGACGACCCCGTGCGCTTGCGGGATCACCACCAGATCAAACATGAAGGTAAAGTCCTTCTCTTCCCCTTCAACACTACTGCAGGTCCTGAGGACCTAGGAAAAGTTACTTCTCCATGAAACAATCAATGGAAGCATGATGCCTATCCAACCAATCCATACCAAGAATGGCATCAAAATCCTTCATCTCTAAAAGAATCAAATCTGCCTCCAATACCTCTCCACAAACCATCAAGGACACTCCCTAAACACCAAACCTCGGACTACCTCTTCACCAAGAGGGGTTTGAATAACCAACTCACACCCTAAGCAGGAAGGGGGACTATCGGCATGGTATGTGGTACGCCCCTTGCGTATCCGCAAGTGCACGGGTCGCACAAGTAGTAAAGTGTACCCTTTGGGTCGGGTAGTCGAATCCACAGGGACTGGTATAGCTTCTAATACTAACGTCCTACTTTATATCTAACCAAACCGAAGATGAAGGAATTGACTTTGGACTGGTTTCGAGGAAGTTGAGGGAATGGAAAGTTCACCAAGGGAAGATTTAGGATTGACTCGATGGAGAAGATGGGGCCCCGGGGTTGGTTTTCTGACGAACACTAACTCAGTTTTTCTCAGTAATTATCAGGGATGTCTTCAGTTCTAAACCTAGTTATGCTATAAGCATGTGGTTTCTAGCACTGCCGAGCCCTAAGTTGAACTCCCTCTGCTTGCAACAATCAATAAAGATTCACAAACCTAGATAGGAGAACCAAACTACCAAGCATCAAGCACTAAACAACATGCAAGATAGCCAATAACCTTGATTTATTGAAATGAACAAGACAATCATAAAAACTGCAAGTAAAGACTACGAGTTCGAGCTACAACGTCATACAACCACCCCCGGGGCTCCCTTAAGAGTTTAGCCCCTCATGATAACAACCAACAAACACAATGCCAAAGAAATTACAAGACAAATAATTGAAAACTCCCTAATTTCTTGCATCCTTGAGGTTGTCGAAGGATCTACGATGTCGTGTAATCTCCCTCCGATCGGCCTACCATACGCTTGGCATTCCCTTGATGAAGTAGAGGATCAACCCCCAAAGCTCTCCCTTTCTTTCTCCCAAAGTTCGCCCCCCATAAGTCCCCCAAAAACCTAAGTTTTTAGGGTTTTAAAGTTTTCCCGATGTGAGCACGGGCGTGCCGACACCGTGCTTCAAGCCGTGCAGATTACGACCAAATAACTCTTCAGAAAACTCACAAACCTGTAATCTGCACGGGGAACAGCACGGGCGTGCTTAGACCGTGCTGAGCTTGATGAGGTTTCTTCTAAGTCCTTTAGCTTCTAAAATTGTTCCAAAAGCGCTTCTTTTTACTTCAGGACTTTGATATCTGCATGACGAACAACGAATACCTCAAATAGCACCGTACTTGGAGAATTATAGCCAAAACATTCAATAATGATGAAGGTATAGCATGCAATATATATATATGAAATGCGCTCATCAAATACCCCCTGATAAGTGCTTGATTATATATATTTTATAATATCAGTTTACATGCATTGAGCATCACTTTTATCAGGTTCTAGCATTAACAAGGTGTGTTTTGTGTTCTTTTGTGCAAACAGGGCTTTGGAGACATGACATACAGGAAGAAGCAAAGATAGGGTGTGATGACACGTTTCAAGACCACAATCAGAAGCTGTGTTCATATGCATGGGGGTGTTGCCAACTTTCGGAGGAGTACAAGTCATTACACAAACCGAAAGGGCACAAAGGCAGAAGTACGCACATGTCCCAGCTTCCGTACAAAGCAGAAGAAGCTTCTTGAGGATTTCAAAGCAAAGAAAGCCACACACCCTACCACACGAGCGTGTGCCCGACCGTGTGGACTCCAAGGAAGACTTCGGGGGGGGTAAAATCACTGTAGCATTTACTGTAGCAAAGTATTGTAGCAAAAGTACTGTAGCAGAGTACTTCACACGCCCGTGTGGAATTCCACACGGGCGTGTGGATGCCCGTGTGGATGCCCGCGTAAAGCCCCGAATTCAAATTATAAAAGCCGCCTTGTGATAATTTTTAGGGATCTTTTTGGCCACTTTCGAGAGACAAGGCGGCTAGGGCTTGGAAGGAGTTCTTGGCGGCTTTGGGAAGCTTTCCTCACCAACTTGGATCGATTCCTCCTCCGTCATAGCGTCAAGGAAGCCATCGGCGACCTAGCTTCGGAGTGGATTCAATCCAGACGTGGAAACTACCCATCAAGACTATCATCACGGATTTAAGGGGGTTATTCTTTATGTCTTTGGAACTTATTTCTGAATTTATTATTTGTTTTGTGACTCGCTCCATGGAGAGCTAAACCCCTAGATGGTGTTCGGACATGTAAACCCTAGGATTCTTATTTTCATTAGATTTACATTGTGTTTCTATTCGAATTTATCAGATTGAGTTTTACTCTTGAGTTCTTAATGCTTGTTTGTGCTTTTGATTTCATTATTAATTGCCTTGCATGTTTTATTCAATCTAGTGAAGAGAGAGATCACCGCTAGGTTTAGAATTACCAAGAGTAAAGAGGGTTGAGAGGGTGTGCCGTGAGATAGCGGAGTGTCCCCTTTCCCTTCCGACAGATATTTCCTATCTCCATATTTCCTAACTGTCAAGCAACCATATGTGGTGTGAGGCGTCGAGAGAATTCTCCACCTGGAGGCAGGGTTAGATCTACTTTTAGGAATTGGTCATATCTTTGGGATCCCTAGAGTTTTAAGCAGTCATATGTGGTGTGAGGCGTCGAGAGAATTCTCCGCCGGGACCTTGTAGGGGACTAGTTATCGGTGACCTGGAGGCAGGGGCCGTTATACCTTTGGATACCCACGACTCATTGTCTTCGTTTAGAAACACTTGTAATCTACATCCAACACCCGAATCCTAGGGGGAGCATTGTCCGGATACCTCACTTTTATTGATTGAGAACTCTTTTCCTTTTATTTCATGCGCACTTGTGGTGACACTCTTAGTGTTGGCCATTAGATCATCAAACACTACATTCATTAGGCTAGATAACAAAAGAGGGGCTATTACTAGTACTTCTGTTCCCTGTGGTTCGACAACCCGACCCTTTGGGTCCACTTTTATTACTTGACGACCCGTGCACTTGCGGTAACGCAAGGGGTTGACACACATCACCCTGTTGTGTTGTTGCGGAGACGCATCACCCCCAAACTTGAATTGTTGCTTGTCCTCAAGCAACCTTATTCCCCTAATAAAGTGATGAGTGCATGACCTCTGATCTCAACAAGTTAAAAGAGTTACTGAAGCTTTAAGGAGTTTCTGAGAACTAGTGACTTAGTCAATTGAAGGCTTGTGAAAGATTTTACTCATACTCCGTACTACCGTGTGTGTGTGTCGCCTCCTGAAGTATGTCAAAACTGTTCTTGAGGGGGCTAGTACAAGCTCTTTCTTCTCAAATTTTCACTATTGACTCCTAAATTGGGTAGTAGCTTCATACACCCTAGAGGCAGCCATTTCACTTGGTAGGTCATCAAAAATGACATTTGTGATGCCTAAAATCCGACTACTCAAGTGCGGCTTTCACTTTTTCTAAAGTGATAGCTCTTTCTACCATCTTTCACACAAAAATTGACAGGGCATCCCAAAAATGGAATCCGACTTGTCACGCAATTTTAGCTTTTATTTATTTTGAGTTTGGAGTCAACTTCTAATTTTTCAGCCTTATAACTAGCCCTTCCTCTAACAGAGTAACAACACAACAGAAGACTAAGTGTTAGCATTTGGGTTTCCAAAGTAAGAGCAAAATGAAACGTTAAGTTCAACAAAAGTGCACTAGTATACCGAGAAACTCCTAGCTTAGCAATTCTCAACCAAAATAAATAATTTTCATTGATCGTCCTAAGCCATGCACAACATCTAGGAGACAAATGCACAACTCTCCCCCACACTTGAATGAAACATTGTCCTCAATGTTTAAAGATGTAAGCATGCAAGCAAAGAAAATAAGTGCAAGTAAAAGTGAGGGTTGGGAATTTTCACCAAGTTAAAGGAGAGGTGCCGACGAAAAATTCGATGGCACACAAGGGCGGGTGTTGATCGCCGATTAGGGATGAGTCGTTTGAGACAACCATCAAGAAAAACAATCAATGAAGCCTGAGATACATATGCAAGCATTAGAGAACGAACATAAACAAAAAGATAAAAAAAACACACTAAAAAGAGATCAGTTTAGTAGGGGACTCCCCTTGCTAACTGACTCAAGAAGACAGACGACAACAGAAGTAAAAACAAAGAACACAAAATAAAGCAAAACAACAACAAAAACAAGAACATCAAAACCGGGCGCTCTCAGAATCGGAGTCAGACTCCGATGGCAGGTCGGTGGTGTCGACGCCGACACTCCGGGACGTAGAAGGTCCAGCGGCACCCCGAGGAGGACACTGATCCATGATTTTCTGAACACTCCGCAACATCCACTCGCAAAATTCACGATCGGATGAAACATTAGAGGAATCAGAATCCGAATTGGACGACCTAGGTGTTTCTGTGGGTAATGTCGGCTGAGCTGATGCAGGTGATGATGGGAGCAAACCCATACTCCGTAAGGTGCACAAATTTATAGGATGGACCCGACCACTAACGGTGAAGGAGCATTGAACTGGCAACAATTGCATGTGACTTGCCAAGTGTGTGATGTAAGGTCCAACAAAAATGGCTTTCATGCGGCGATCTTTAGACTGATGCTGAAGTGCCTTAGCAAGTACATAACCCATATGAAATGGGATGCCATTCCACATACTAACCAAGTATGTGAATTCAGCGTTGGTGATGACACCTGTGCTCTCACCTCGGCCAGTGATGGTCCCACTCAACAGAATGTGAATGACGCGCAATGCAGAAGATTTGAGCGCTGAGGCTCTAGATCGAGCCGGTTGAAATAACCGATGGTCAGAGCTCACCCGCCGCCAACATTCCTGTTGAGTTTCACCAGGAGGAAGATAGAATGTCAAAGATTGATATTCGGGAGATAACGTGAACGGTTCGTCGTACAACCCCATCCGAATAGCAAACTCTGTAAAACTCATTGTAAAAAACCTCCCTAGCAATTGAAATCGCAAGGCAGTGGGATCCTCCCAATTAATTTGACCACGTTTCAGCTCAAATGTAGCGAGAAACTCGGCCGTTAATTCCCGATATGCAGGTTCTGAAATTTAGAAAACCTTGTACCATGATCCCACGTGGAGCAACCGGTCAATCTCTTCGGCTAGATGTGCTTCCCGAAGGGCCTGCCATTCGAGAATGCGAAAATCCCCGAATGGTTGTTGAAGAAGCCTCTGAAATCGTTGTCTTTGATCAGCTGAGGAAAAAGGAGGAAAACTAGGATTGGGGGTGGAGCGTGAATGGCGAGATGGCAGTCGTGGTGCTACACGTTTCGTAGGCATGATGGAAGAGAGTGGAGGATGGCCGGAGAAAGAGCCACCAAGGACAGCGGAGAACGGCTAGCAAAAATTAGGGCTAACAGGGGCTGCTCGGCTTAAAAGGAAAAAAGGAAACTTGCAAAAAAAAAGGGAGCACGGGCGTGCTTCAAAAGGAGCACGCCCGTGCTGATGTTCTGCAAAAAGATAAGAAGAAAACCTGAAAAATGCACGGGGAGCAACACGCGCGTGCTCTCCCCGTGCTGGCAAAAAGAAAGAAATGAAAGGAAAGGAAAGAAAGGAAAGAATGTGGGTTGGCTCCCACGAGCGCTTGTTTACGGTCCCGAGCTTGACTGGTCTGGAATTCAAGTAGGTGAAATAAGCAGGATGCTCTGCACACCCTCGATATCTGATAAGACAGTGGGACTAATGTAGTGCTTCAACCGATGCCCGTTCACCTTGAAAGTGCCATGGTCAGGATGAGATATTTCGATGGCCCCATACGGGTACACGCTCGTGACCTGATATGGGCCCGACCAACGCGATTTCAATTTTCCAGGGAACAATTTCAGTCGGGAGTTAAACAACAACACTTGATCTCCAACCTCGAATTGGGCATTACAAAAATGAGACCCTCTATCACTGATAATAGCTCTTGGGCATCCAAAATGGGCAAACAGCTTTCTTAAAAATTTCACAACAACCCGAGCATCATTAGTAGGAAGTGCTTGAGCCTCTACCCATTTAGACACGTAGTCTACTGCAACCAATATATATCGACACCCATTTGAGGAGGGAAATGGGCCCATAAAGTCAATGCCCCACACATCAAAAACTTCACACTGTTGAATTGGGGTCTGCTTCATCTCGTCCCGTTTAGATAGATTTCCACTCCTCTGACAGGCATCACAAGATTTGATCATAGTCTTTGCATCCCGGAAAAGCGAAGGCCAAACGAAACCAGCTGATAACACCTTCTCCACGGTCCTGTTTTGTCCAAAATGTCCTCCAAGTACCCCCGCGTGGCATTGCGATAAAATATTCCATCCCTCTTCTCTCGAAACACATCTTCTTACCATTTCATCTGCGTAGAGCTTATACAAATACGGATCATCCCAAACATAATGCTTGACATCTGAAAAAAAAATTTTTCGTTGTTGATAAGAGAAGGTTTCTGGGATAAGTCCCCCTGCCAGATAATTTGCAATATCTGCGAACCATGGAATTGAAACATCCCGAGGGTCTTTCGTTTCTGTGAGATATAGATGCTCTTATGGGAAAGAATCATTTACGATTTCAGAATTTTGCCAAGTATTATTGGAGTGCTCTAAACGGGATAAATGATCTGCCACTACGTTCTCAATGCCTTTCTTATCTCTTATCTCCACGTCAAATTCTTGCAACAGTAAGATCCGCTGTATCAACCTTGGTTTAGCATCCGCTTTAGTCATCAGATACCTCAATGCTGCATGATCGGTAAAGACTATCACTTTAGTTAGAACCAGGTACTGCCGGAACTTATCGAAAGCGTAAACAATAGCTAGCAGCTCCTTCTCTGTTGTCGTATAATTTTCTTGGGCTGCGGTCAACATTTTGCTTGCGTAAGAGATTGGATGAAATTGTTTATCGTGCCGCTGCCCTAGTACCACTCCCACAGCTCGATCACTAGCATCACACATTAGTTCGAAAGGTCGATCCCAAAGCGGTGCTTTTAAAATTGGGGCCTCCACTAATTTCTGCCTCAGCAATTCAAAAGCAGCTCGACATGTTGCGTCGAAATTGAAAGGACCATCTTTCTCTAAGAGTTTTGTCATGGGTGCTGAAATTTTTGAAAAATCTCGCCTACATGTCCCAAAAAACTTTTGATATCCTTCGTAGTGGTCGGAATCACTAGTCCTTCAATTGTGGAGATCTTCACCTTATCTACTTCTATTCCGGATTGTGAAATCTTGTGACCCAACACTATTCCTTCCTGGACCATAAAATGACATTTTTCCCAACTGAGTACCAGGTTTGTTGCTTCACATCGGGCTAATACTTTCTTCAAATTGGACAAACAATTATCAAATGAATTGCCAAAAACTGAAAAATCATCCATGAATACCTCCACAAAATCCTCGATGAACTCGTCGAAAATGGACATCATGCAGCGCTGGAATGTGGCAGGAGCGTTGCATAAACCAAAAGGCATACGACGATATGCAAAGGTGCCATAGGGACAGGTGAAAGTAGTCTTCTCTTGATCTTCAGGTGCAATTGGGATCTGTAAGTATCCTGACATCCCGTCTAGAAAGCAGTAATACATGTGTCCTGTAAGTCTCTCCAACATTTGATCAATAAATGGGAGAGGGAAGTGATCTTTTCTAGTAGCATCATTCAATTTCCGGTAATCGATGCACACCCGCCATCCAGTGACTGTGCGAGCAGAAATCACTTCTTTCTTGTCATTCTGGATCACCGTCATACCTCCCTTTTTTGGCACTACTTGCACTGGACTCACCCACGGGCTATCCGAAATAGGGTAAATGATCCCAGCATCTAAAAGTTTCTTGATCTCTGTCTTGACCACCTCCTGCATATTAGGATTCAATCGCCATTGTGGTTGCACCCTCGGCTTAATTTCATCTTCCATAAGGATTTTATGTGTGCAGAAAGCTGGACTGATGCCCTTGATATCTGAATTGACCAGGCTATAGCTTTCTTGTGTGTGGTCAGTACTTGTAATAATTCTCCCTTTTGTTCATCGTCAAGGTCGCAGAAATTATTACTGGGTATCTCCTCCTAAGAAAGCATATTCTAAATGGTCAGGTAGTTTCTTCAGCTCGATTTTTGCACCTTCGATGTCTGCCGTTGGAAAGCTTGGCTCCTTTCCAGATTCGGAACCCACTGTGTGTAATAATTGATCCTCACAATTCAGGCGGTCCACACTGTCCTGAGTATGCTTTGTATCTGTACATTCTTCTACCAACAATTTCCGCCCAGTATGTTTTTCCATTGAATCACTGCACCAGTTTACTGACATGACCTCCTCTGTATAGTTCAGCTCCGTTTGGCTATTAGGCATTGCTTCTTCTGCGACAATTTGATTTCTTGACCATCCATGAGATTTCTTGCTGAAGGTCTGCACAGCTTCTTCCAGGGAGACATTCCGGTAATTTTTGTTTGATGGTCGAGAAAGTAGTTCTATTAGCTGTCTGCCAGCGTCAAGATCTCCTACTTCTATTTCAAAATGGGGATTGCCCTGTCTCCTTAATACGTTCAAAAGATCTTCCATCTTATGGATGGAACTCTGTCACGCCCCGACCCTCGGGTCCCAGTCCATGGCACTACCGCCACGACAACCCAGGGGAGGTCAATACCTGCCTCAACCCCAGGTCGCCGTAAGGCTAACCTGTTACCTGTACAATATTAACATTACCACAATAATACTCTAAATCTAAGGTATTCAATCACAACGCTGTACAAGATCAACATACTCACACATATATGTACATATATCCCTGGAAATCACAACATCAATGATCATGGACACAATCATAGTTTTTTCCCCAAACACTGGGTGTAAACTCATAAACCTAAGGTCCTGTCTTAACCAATCAAGATTATACAAGATCAAATGGAAATACGAAATCATAGGTCCTAATGGATCCATCTTATGCATGACGACAATGTTTATGAATCATACACTACTCAAAGGTAAATGCAAGAATAGATGCCAAGCACTATCACGTCTTACGCCCTGCTGCCGTGCTAACACCTGAAAAGGAGAGAAGAAGAATGGGTGAGTAACTAAGTTACTCAGTGAGGGGTTGAACATGGAGCTATAACTCATACAGGTGTAAAGAATGATATGCCTAAAACATATGTAAATCTTTAACAACCACAACTTACAAAATGCTTTAAATACACATTTCAATATAACAAGCTTTCCAACTTTCTCAAAGAAAGGCATCAATAAAACACTGAAATTCTTTTGTAAAGATTCCAGATTTAAAACCTCAAGTTATGGAAACTCGTTAAAAGCTCAAACCCATCGAATCAAGAATTTATAGTGCAACGCATGCAGAAATCCTTTATCGATAGCATCATCAATAGCCTATGAAAACTCTCCATCACTAACCATGGCCGTGGCTAGGTCAGGAGCCACCAAGATGCGCGTATCTTGGTGTTGGCCGTTGGGAATCCCGTATGGTGACTCCGGGAACCCAACACAGCACCTTCAGGTTCTCCTACGCGCCTCCTGTAAGGGCTAGTCAGCCGAGAACTCCACGCCACCCCAACTAGGTCGGTCCGTGGAGACTCGCTTCTGCAGAAGACGGGGATTCCCCCAATGTCACCATCCCGCCCGTAGGCTTATCATGAACGCATCATGATAATAATATGAAGACATCGATATAATATCATAATCTCATATAAAGAGCACAAATACTTCGCCCGTAGGCTCATCATAAACGTATCATTATAAAATCATATATCTCATCAAGAGATCACAAATTCGCATAAAATACAACTCTAAATCCAAGAGTAAATCCTTTTGCGAAAGCATCGACAATAATGTCATTTTCATCAAGAATATCGACACAAGAGTATTCTTTGAAAACACATTTCAAATACGATAACATCGTGGAGAATCTCAATTTGGTTTACATAGACCCTTATTCGGTCAAAATAACAAGAACATCGAATTCTCAAATCCACAAAACTTGAAAACATGTAGTTCAAACCATAGGATTATCCAATCCTCATCAAATATAAATAATCAAGAATTTAACAAGATCATAAACCATTATGGTTTCTAGGTCTCAAGGAAATCATCTCATGAGCCTTTTGTAATAGAATCAATAGTTAAGCAAGATCATAAACATCAAGGTTTCTAGATCTCAAGGAAATCATCTCATGAGTCCATTAAAATGAAATCAAGAATTAAGAAGATCATATAGCATCATAATTTCAGTTTTCAAGAAACACTTCAAGAATCCATTGAAATCAAGAATTTCTCATTTCAAGGCATACATTATTAAACAAGCATGATCATAGCTCTTTAATTAAACAATTCCCACTCACAAACTTGGCGAGATCGAACACTTGGATCACTCGCCTACTTGATCTTTACCCTTGCCTTTAGATCCACCTTCTTGAAGCCATTAACCATCCAAGAAAAACAAGAATAAATCACATAACCCAAACAATAAACAAGAGAGGAACGAATGATCTAAAATTAGATCTCAAGGCTTCTAGGGTTTACTAAGTGTTCTAGATTCAAGAATTAACAATAATAGAATCCTTAAACCCATAAAATCAAAATAAGATCAAGAATATCCTAATTAGGTTCGGATCTAAAAGAATCAAAGGTTTAGAGATGAAGGATCTCCTTCATTCTTCACCAAAACATGAAATCAAGGCTCCTATACCATTCAAACATTAGATCCATGGCTAAATTCCAATTAAATATTAGATCCATACTAAATCCACACTAATTCTACATGGATCTAAAGAGAATTGAATAAAAGAACAAGGAATTGAAGAAGAGAAGGAAACCCACCTCAAACTTTGCTAGAACTAGAGGAGAATCACCACCAATGGAGAAGAGGGGAAGATCAACACCTTTCTCCTTTCTTGGAGCTCAAGAATGGAGATCTAATGGAGGGGAGAATGAGGATTCAAGATGGGGAGAAAAAGAGAGGGAAATGGGGTCTTATAAAGGCCCTTTAAGTTTGAAAACGGGTATTTATAGACCCAAAGCGCGGGAGGGCTCACGGGCTCCCTTGCGGGCGCAAGGGAGGCCGCGAGGCCTCAACCAGGAAGCCATGCGGCCTCCCATGCGCCCGCATGGGAGCCCGCATGCACTTCTGGCCGGGGGTCCTTGCGGGCTCCCATGCGGGCGCACTAAGTGCCCGCAAGGTCCCTTCCTTGCTTACGCCTTTTAAAACACTTTTCCCCCATCTTTTAACCTCTCAAAAAGACCTTAACTAAGATCCCAACAAAAAATAAAACTCGACAAAAACTTAAACACACAACTTCTACACAAGAAACAAAGCACAAGAGAAGCGAAAAAGATCGAACTTCCACAACCTACCCCCCTTAATGAAATTTCGGCCTCGAAATTTTTGGCATACCTCAAGATTCAAACAAAAGGCGATACTTGCTCTTCATCACTTCCTCAGGTTCCCAAGTTACCTCTTCTACCACATCATTTCTCCAAAGCACTTTAACCATAGGAATAATCTTTCTCCGAAGAGTTTTCACTTGAGAATCAAGGATCTCTACCGGTTGCACTTCAAATTTCAAATCTTCTCTTAACTCTACCGGCGGAGCTTCAAGACAATGAGAAGGGTCAGGGATATACTTCTTCAACATGGAAACATGGAACACATTATGAATCTTCTCCAACTCAGGCGGTAATTCTAATCGGTATGCCACCGGTCCGATCCGCTCTAGGATCACAAATGGACCTATAAATCGGGGATTCAACTTTCCCCTACCTCGAAACCGAATTACCCTTTTCCAAGGAGAGATCTTCAAGAATACTCTATCCCCAACCTGAAACTCCAAAGATCTTCTACGATTATCGGCATAACCCTTTTGCCTGTCTTGAGCTGTTTTCAATCTACCTCTAATCACAGCTACTTTCTCAACTGTTCGATCAATCAACTCCACACTTTGAAGTTTCCTTTCTCCCACTTCATCCCAACAAAGAGGAGTTCTGCACTTTCTTCATACAAAGCTTCATACGGAGCCATACCAATGCTTGCTTGGAAGCTATTATTATAGGCAAACTCCACTAATGCCAAATGTTGCTCCCAACTCCCTTGGAAATCTATCACACAAGCCCTCAACATGTCCTCGAGGGACTGAATGGTCCTCTCAGACTGACCATCTGTTTGAGGATGAAAAGCAGTACTGAACTTCAAAGTCGTACCCAAGGCCTCCTGAAACCTAGGCCAAAAACGGGAAGTAAATCTGGGGTCTCGATCTGAAACTATCGAAGTTGGCACCCCATGCAACCTTACTATCTCATCAATGTACAACTTTGCCAATTTCTCCAAAGAGTACTTAGTATGCACTGCTAAGAAATGTGCCGACTTTGTTAGTCTATCCACTATCACCCACACTGCATCACAACCTCGAGGCGTTCGTGGTAAACCAACCACAAAATCCATCATCACATGATCCCACTTCCATTCTGAGATAGGAAGGGGTTGTAAGAACCCAGATTGCCTTTGGTGTTCTGCCTTAACTTGCTGACACACCAAACACTTAGCCACAAACTCTGCTATCTCCCTCTTCATTCCAGGCCACCAATAACTCTCCTTAATGGTTCTATACATCTTGGTACTCCCAGGATGAACCGCATAAGCTGAAGAATGAGCTTCCTCCAAAATAGCTTTCCTCAGCTCAGAATCCGATGGAACACAAACACGTCCTCGAAACTCCAAGGTCCCATCATCTCTCAATCTAAATTCACTAGTCTCCCCGGTTTGCAACTTCTTCACCTCTTGCACCAACTCTTCATTAACACTCTGAAGCTCCTTAATACGTTCCAACAGCGAAGGTCTCACCACAAAACTAGCCACTAAGGCTCCACTATCCTCAGTCTCTAGTTCCAACTTCAAGCTCTTCATTGCTGACAAAACTTGCAAATATGACACCCTCAAAACAGCCACCGAACTATATTTCCTACTCAAAGCATCAGCTACCACATTGGCCTTTCTTGGGTGATAATCGATTATCAAATCATAATCTTTTATCAATTCCAACCATCGCCTGTGCCTCAAATTCAAGTCCTTCTGAGTGAAAAGATACTTCAAACTTTTATGGTCTGTGAAAATCCGACATCTTTCCCCATAAAGATAATGCCTCCAAATCTTCAAAGCAAACACTACCGCAGCCAACTCCAAATCATGAGTAGGATAATTCAACTCATGTTGTTTCAACTGTCTAGAAGCATAGGCAACTACCTTTCCTTCTTGCATCAATACACAACCTAAACCCTGCCGAGAGGCATCACTGAACACCACAAACTCTTTCTCATTTTCTGGCAAAGTGATCGACACAGAAATGTCAACACCCGCAAGCGCACGGGTCGTCAAGTAATAAACCACTCGTGCACGCACGAGTGGGTCGTATTCCCAAGGGGCCGGAGGAGCTACCTTACTCACTTCTCACTTGTTGTTTAGCTCACCAATTCCATTTTTTAAGAGAATAGACAAGAAAGAAAACAAATAGCAACAAGAGAAATTTTCTTTATAAATACGATTGAATCAAAACTCGGGAGATGCTCAGGGATGGAAAACGGTCACGGATGAGGATCCCCAAGGGGGCTACTCAAGTGAGTAGGATAATTGAGAAATTAAGTATGTGGCTAGTTGGACCGAGAAAACCTAAGCTTAGGCCAACCCGATGGTCACGGCAATTGACCCCTAACCCGGTACAAGTGTTGAATAAGAAATTTCTTCCACTCAACCTCTCACACGGTTGCAAGGAGAATGATGGTTTTCTCAAGTTAGGGTGGAAACACTAGTTAGTTTTCAACCCTAGAAATGGAGGGGTACAAATACCCGATGATCACGGCGTATTTATACAATAATCCCTTCCAAGTTTGGTAGAGTCTAGCACTAAGGCAATGGTCATGCTACAAAGTGCTACCAAGAATTTGATACAACAATTAAGCACTTGTACCAAAATGATTAAGAATACCAAACAAGGATCACAACAAGCCAATCATACAATAAATAGCTCAAATAATCCAAAACATCACAAGTTTTGCCCCCAAGGTTCACCTACATCCGGTGACCTTGGGGTTTAGTTGTTCATGTTCAACAAATCCACCACACAAACCATGCAAATAACTAAAATAAACATGAGGAACACTCCCTCAAATGGTGAAGGTCGAATGCCGCTTGGATCCCCGGAGAAAACCTTCCGAAGACGCCACTCGAAGGGGTGGCTTCCCGTTGTCTTCAACCTCCAAACAATGAAGCTTTT
This sequence comes from Dioscorea dumetorum, assembly GCA_902712375.1. Lineage (NCBI taxonomy): Eukaryota > Viridiplantae > Streptophyta > Magnoliopsida > Dioscoreales > Dioscoreaceae > Dioscorea > Dioscorea dumetorum. The sequence goes on from CACTHL010000222.1 coordinate 3,220,484, forward strand.
GAAGTAAATCCTCCTAGATCTTGCTCTCCTCTCCTTAGAAAACCCGAATTTCCTCTCCTTTTGCCCTCCAAAATGGTGTAGAAATGATGCTCAAACCCTAGCCTTCTTTTCCCCCAAAAGCTCTCTCCAAGAATATGCAAAAGTCCCCTTCAAAATGCCCTAGATCGGCCTTAAAACCCCAAATCCCGATGGGTAAACGGGTCAGCATACTGCCGGTATGCTGACCCCTCGGGATTTCTACTTTTCTGCCACGAAGTCCGCGATGAGCTACAGTAACTGCTACAGTGACTGCTACAGTACCGTGCTGCATTGTCCCGTCTCGAAAACGCTGTTTTGATGTCGAAATCGCTCCCCATCTCGTCGTCGAGTCCCCAGGGATTCTGTCTGGCCTGAAATACAAAAATAGAGCAATTTAGATCTAAAAGGGCATAGATTCAACAAAAAGATATGAAAATAATACACAACAAATACATGTAAAATATGTACTTTTAGACGTTTATCAAACATCCCCACACCTAAGCGTTTGCTTGTCCCCAAGCAAACAAACATGAAGTAACAAGGGAAAGAAGATAAACGGCTAAAAATACGACCTCAGGCTCAAAAGTAAAGAACTCCACAAGCACAATTGGACAGAAATCAAGAAGTGAGCTGCTCCAAACTAATAGCTCTGGTTCCTCCAGAGTGCCCTATGTGTGTGTGTGCTGACTCTCACCTTGACCTCCACAGCCCGGATTACCCCAGGATGACCATTCACCCCACACAAAATGAAGATGGCATTAGAGTGCTAAAGACTTCCTCAATGCCCAGTTAAAGTCCTTTGGTTCCTAAATACAACTCCAACTCTTAAGTGACCATAAAACAGGCTCTAGGGATCAAAAATGGAAACTTTATTTCTTTCACTCACAAATATACACAAATTCTTACTTTTCTGGGTTCGCCTAACATAGACTGCACAAAAATCTTTCAGATGGATGCACATGCTGGCCAGGCACAAGAGTCACCCTCTTAATCGATTACAATCTATATATACGCATTCATGCTTATAAAGCAGAGGAATACTGACATAGACCCCAAATTTTTTTTTTTTTTTTTTTTTTTTTTTGATCCCTGAAAAACTACCTGCTAAAAACTTCACTTAGGTTGGAGAAAACAATAAAGGAACTTAAAAGCTTTTAAAAGTGCATTGAAGAAAGAATTTAACAAATTAATGCCAAAATCATTAAGATGGGTTGGATAGAGTATACAAGGTGAGAGTGATCGTGAGCATGTAGACAGGTGCACTAAAGATGAAACAGAGCTACATTAAAGTACAAGTACTGTACAGCTCACTACTATCATCCTACCAAGCTAGGAAATCCTTTAACAACACAATCATAGCCATCATAGGTAACAAGCATGCATAAATGCAAAATACCCTAAGTAAATAACCATCCCCACACCTAAAGTTGTACATTGTCCTCAATGTACCTAAGTCAGCAGAATAATGTGGGGGATGTGAATGATAACCAAAAAATGGGGGTGAAGAAACTTCCCTGATTCCTTGATGTGGTTCTCAGTTGTTCCACTTGGATCAGCAGTATTTCACCTAAGGAGGGCCAACACAAGTAAAGCTCCCAAAATTAATAATCCTGAAAAGAATAAGGAGCTTATTATCATTCAAAGTTTTTCAACAAAAATAACACGAGAGTTTAGTAGGGAGTGAACCCTAGCTAACTCAAAAGTACAAGTCTTAACAACTAACAACAAAGCACATAAGAAAGAAAAATAAACAGAGTCTTGTCATGGGTCTAAAGTGGTGATGCGGCGCAAGTAGTGCGAACAATGGTCAGGAGCTCGGACAGGTCGCGCTCAATCCGCTGCTGTGCTGTGAGGATCTCCCTCTGTCCTCGCTCAAGGCTCTGAATCTGCTGCTGAACCTCTGTGCGAAATGACTCAAACCTGGCTGTCAATGATGGTGAACTCTCCCCAGTATCCTGGTCAGGCTCTGACTCAGTCTCAGAGTCATGTGAAGTGCCTGGGTCCTGTGAATGTGATCCTTGCCGCTGGGCCAGGCGATAACTGCTTCCCCGCTTCTCAACAATCCCAATGGAGACGAGTGTTTGCATCCCTAAGGAGGCAATAGATCCTACCACTGTCATGCCTCTGGTGAGCTCAATAAATCCCATGCCCCGGATGAGTCGAGTGATGTAGGGTCCGGCAAAGATAGCGCCCAAACGAACAAACTTTCCCTGATGGGAAAGGGTCTCTGCTACTAGGTGTCCCATATGGATAGGCTGACGCTCAATGATGCTGTAAAGCATAGTCAGATCGTGGCGCGTCACTACCCCAGTAGAGTCAACTCTGCCCCCAATACTTCTAGTCAGAAGAGCATGGATAATTCAGTGAGCAGGGTTTGTGAGTTGGAATGCCTTCCGTGTTCTAGAATTAGCAGAGATGGAATGCCAATAAGCTGTGTTCGCTTTCAACTGTGGGACTTCATCAATGGACTACTTGAATGCGGATGATCGTAGTTGAGCCTCTGTATATAGTCCCAAATACATACCAATATTGTCCTCTGAAACACGGTGTTTCTTTCCAAAAGCCCGAAAAGTGACATGGTTCGATTGGTGGGTGAAAGGATATGCTTTGACCATCTCGATGGAGCTAAGGACTTCCAAGGTAAGCTCCTTGAATGTGGCTTCTTCAATAGAAAACAACCTATCCCAACTGCCATGGGAAATAAGCTCCAACACCGTGCCGTCTACTCCCAAAGTACTCAAAGCTTCCCAATCAATTTTTCTCACCGTGCCGAACCCTTTTCGTGACAAGAGCGCGTAGCGCGTCTTGTGTTCTTCCTTGGAAAATTGAGGTTCATGGACGGGAGGCGAAGGTTCTCACCTAGGTCTCTTGGAAGCTAGTTTCTTGATTGGCATCCTATAAAAATAAAATAGAGATTAACCAACTAAATTACAAGCAAAATAAGCACCAAAAAATGAGGAAATCCAAGAAAATGTGCATTGCTACAGTAATTCCGGAAAAATTTTTCAAGAATTTTGCTTGTAGGAGTAGCCAAAATAATTTACAAACTATGAAAAATGCCTTGATAAATCTTAAACATTCACCCAACAACAATATTCCAACAATTCCCAACAAATTTCAGCCATAAAAGTAAGGAAAAATCAAAGTTTTTGAGTGAGTGTCATACTTGTGCCCTAGGGTAAAATGAGTAGATCCAAATGGTAAATCCGGCCAAAAGCTTGCTCAAACTCCAATTTTTTGTCACCAAGATGGAAAAGAGGAGGAGGAGAGCAAACTAGAGCAAAAAAAATGAGTAAAAACGGTGGAGAAATGAGGGAGAAAAGGTTGGAAGAATGGGGAAGAGAATGAATAGTGTGAAATCCCCAAAACCCCTTTTAAAACCTAAGTTCGGGTGGTCTTGCCGACCATCCTTACGGCCGTAAGGATGGTCGGCAAGACCCAATTTTTGCACCGGTTCTTTCTCCACACTTCGCACGCGTCAACCCTCGATGAAACCTTGAAAAATATGGCCGGAAACAACATTTAAACACTCAAAACATCAACATGAATGCATCTAGAGCAAGAATTCTTCAAAAACCACATGACAAACAAGTTAACAAAAAGGCGAAAGAATCAAGAAAAACGATGAAAAGCACAACTACACACAAACTACTACTAAAAACATAAGCAAAACAAGACAACACGAATAATAAAAAGAAATACGGGAAATGAAATGAACTTGGGTTGCCTCCCAAGGAGCGCTTCTTTAACGTCATTAGCTTGACTTGCATTACCTCAAAATTTCATGGTGGGACAAATGGAGGGAAGTTACCTCCAACCTTTGGAACCGGGTTGCCACTCGGAAAATAATGTTTCAAACGATAGCCATTGACTTTAAAAGTACCTTTTGTTGGATGGTGAACCTCAACGGCCCCGTGAGGAAACACTTGTGAGACTGAAAATGGCCCATACCATCTTGATTTCAGTTTTCCCGGAAAAAGTTTCAATCGAGAGTTGAAAAGTAGCACTTGGTCTCCGACTTGAAAATGTTTAGCTTGTTTAATGTGTCGGTCATGGTATTCCTTTGTCTTCTCTTTATACTGTATTGAACTCTCATATGCCACCGACCGCCATTCATCTAATTCATTTAACTGGAATTTTCTCTTGTGGCCTATTAGACGGGGATCAAAATTCAATTGCTTTATGGCCCAATAAGCTTTGTGCTCCAATTCGACGGGCAAGTGACAAGCCTTCCCATATACCAACCTATACGGAGTTGATCCAATAGGGGTCTTAAATGCTGTTCTGTATGCCCAGAGTGCATCATCAAGTTGATCCGCCCAATCCTTCCTGTGATGACTCACCGTTTTCTCCAAGATTCTTTTCAATTCCCTATTAGATACCTCGACTTGACCACTCGTTTGGGGATGGTAAGCAGTTGAGATTCTATGTGATACCCCATATCGTTTCAAAACTTTTTCAAATTGTGAATTGCAAAAATGAGTGCCCCGGTCACTGATGATCGCCCTTGGAGTGCCGAATCTAGCGAACAATTTTTTTAAGAATTTTACTACCACTCTTGCATCACAGGTTGGGAATGCTTGCGCTTCTACCCACTTGGAGACGTAATCTACGGCCACGAGAATAAACTTATTGCCATGAGAACTAGGAAACGGTCCCATGAAGTCGATCCCCCAAACATCAAAAATTTCACAAGCTTGATTCCAAGTTTGCGGCATCTCGTCCCTTTTTGATATGTTACCTACGCATTGACACCTATCACAGTGCTGTACAAGCATCTGAGCGTCATGGAATATCGTGGGCCAATAAAATCCGGCATCAAGTACCTTCCTCGCTGTCCTGTTTCCACTGTAGTGCCCCCCTGTAGGCCCCGAGTGGCAATGCAACAGGATGTCATGTCCTTCTCTTGTTGAGACACATCTCCTGACAATTTGATCAGAACAAGTCTTGAACAGGTATGGATCCTCCCAAGTATAATGCTTCAGGTCAGCAAAGAACTTCTTTCTTTGTTAATAGGTGAGCCACTTTGGGAAAACCCCTGCTGCCAAGTAATTTGCGATATCAGCAAACCATGGTGTCTCATCCTCTTCCACTACTTGAATGCCGCATAATCGCTCCACGGGGAATGTGTCATTTATCCCCTCTCTCTTCAACTCCTCATCATGAGGCCCTTCAAGGCGTGATAAATGATCGGCGGCCAAGTTTTTCGCCCCCTTTTTATCCCTTATCTCTAGATCAAACTCTTGTAGTAGAAGCACCCAACGGATCAATCGAGGCTTGGCATCTGATTTATTCAGTAGGTATTTGAGTGCAGAGTGATCAGTATAAACAATTACCTTAGATAGCACCAAATATGATCGAAATTTATCAAAAGCAAAGACCACCGCTAGCAATTCTTTCTCCGTGGTAGTGTAGTTCTCCTGTGCGTCATTCAAAGTCTTGCTTGCGTAATAAATAGGATGAAAGTGTTTATCCCGTCTTTGTCCTAATACTGCACCCACTGCATAGTCACTTGCATCACACATCACCTCGAAAGGTAAATTCCAGTCCGGAGAAGCCACTATTGGTGCTTCAACTAGTTTCTTTTTCAAGCAGAGGAAGGCATTCATGCAATCTTCATTAAACTCAAAACGAGCATCTTTCTCCAAGAGCTTTGTCAGTGGTCAGGCGATTGCAGAAAAATCTTTGATGAATCTTCTATAAAACCCTGCATGTCCCAGAAAACTTCTGATTGCCTTCACTGAACTTAGAGGGGGTAGTTTTTCGATGGTGGAGACTTTCGCTCTGTCTACTTCAATTCCCATCTTTGAAATCTTATGCCCGAGTACTATGCCCTCCTTGACCATAAAGTGGCATTTCTCCCAACTGAGGACTAAATTAGTCTCCTCACACCTTTTTAGGACCCGTTCAAGATTTTTAAGGCATAACTCGAATGAATCCCCGAAGACCGAAAAATCATCCATAAACACCTCCATGATATCTTCTACCATATCTTCAAATAATTCTAACATACATCTTTGGAATGTAGCCGGTGCATTACAAAGTCCAAAAGGCATACGACGATACGCAAATGTCCCGTAAGGGCATGTGAAAGTAGTCTTCTCCTAATCTTCTGTTGCAATAGGGATCTGAAAGTATCCAGAAAGACCGTCCAAGAAACAGTAGTAAGAATGTCCCTCGAGTCTGTCAAGCATCTGATCAATGAAAGGTAAAGGGAAATGATCCTTTCTTGTAGCATCATTGAGTTTCCTATAATCGATACAGACTCTCCAACCTGTGACTGTTCTTGTGGGAACAAGCTCATTTTTTTCATTAGTGATGACTGTCATTCCTCCTTTCTTTGGCAGCACTTGCACTGGGCTCACCCAGGCACTATCAGAGATAGGGTATATAATGCCCGCATCAAGTAACTTTATGACTTCATTCTTCACAACCTCCTTCATGTTGGGGTTGAGTCTTCGTTGGGGGATTGCTGAGGGTTTGTGATTATCCTCCATAAGTATTTTGTGCGTACAAAAAGATGGGCTGATTCCTCGAATGTCAGAAATCTTCCACGCAATTTCCTTTTTGTGCCTCCTCAGCGTGTTCAAGAGTTGGTCCTTCTGTTCCCTTGTTAAATCTGAAGCAATGACAACAGGGAGTGTAGATTTTTCCCCCAGGAAAGCGTATTCTAGATGATCAGGGAGGGGTTTCAATTCTAGCTCTGGAGGTTCTTCAATTGATGACTTTATCCTTCCATAATTTCTAAGGTCACGTTCCTCAATCTCCTCCATTTCTTCTGAGTCACCATCACTGTTCAAGCTGCATTCCTTCGCTTGAAATTCTGTCTCACTTGTATTCACATCATCCCCCTGGATGTAGTTCACCTCTTCTACTTTTTTAAGGGTTGACTGAATTACCTCCTCTTGATCAAAACAGGTTAACTCGGGAGGACTCTTCAGACAAGTGTCTAGTTCCTCATGAGTATAGTTGGCCCGACTATTGGATGAGAGAATTTCTATTGCCAACTTTCCCCAATTTGATTCCAAATATTTACTGAAGATTGACTGAGCTCCTTGATTCTGTACAGATTGCATACGTGTATCCTGCCACAAATCTTCCTTCCGAAGATTATTGCTGAAATCCATGCTGTCACTCTGAAAAGGAGACACAAAGTTAGCTAACAACAAAAAAAATACAAAGGAGCAACAATAGAATACAACGCTGGAATAATTACAAAATCTTAACAACCAAAAACAAGAAAACACAAAAACAAAATAAAACACACAACAAAAGAAAGAAAAACAAAAGAAAAAGAAAAGGCTAAATCAACAAGCTTGAAGCTTTCCAGATATCCCTCTGCGATTCCCCGGTAACGGCGCCAAAAACTTGATCGACACAGAAATGTCAACACCCGCAAGCGCACGGGTCGTCAAGTAATAAACCACTCATGCACGCACGAGTGGGTCGTATTCCCAAGTGGCCCGAGGAGCTACCTTACTCACTTCTCACTTGTTGTTTAGCTCACCAATTCCATTTTTTAAGAGAATAGACAAGAAATAAAACAAATAGCAATAAGAGAAATTTTCTTTATAAATACGATTGAATCAAAACTCGGGAGATGCTCAGGCATGGAAAACGGTCACGGATGAGGATCCCCAAGGGGGCTACTCAAGTGAGTAGGATAATTGAGAAATTAAGTATGTGGCTAGTTGGACCGAGAAAACCTAAGCTTAGGCCAACCCGATGGTCACGGCAATTGACCCCTAACCCGGTACAAGTGTTGAATAAGGAATTTCTTCCACTCAACCTCTCACACGGTTGCAAGGAGAATGATGGTTTTCTCTAGTTAGGGTGGAAACACTAGTTAGTTTTCAACCCTAGAAATGGAGGGGTACAAATACCCGATGATCACGGCGTATTTATACAATAATCCCTTCCAAGTTTGGTAGAGTCTAGCACTAAGGCAATGGTCATGCTACAAAGTGCTACCAAGAATTTGATACAACAATTAAGCACTTGTACCAAAATGATTAAGAATACCAAACAAGGATCACAACAAGCCAATCATACAATAAATAGCTCAAATAATCCAAAACATCACAAGTTTTGCCCCCAAGGTTCACCTACATCCGGTGACCTTGGGGTTTAGTTGTTCATGTTCAACAAATCCACCACACAAACCATGCAAATAACTAAAATAAACATGAGGAACACTCCCTCAAATGGTGAAGGTCGAATGCCGCTTGGATCCCCGGAGAAAACCTTCCGAAGACGCCACTCGAAGGGGTGGCTTCCCGTTGTCTTCAACCTCCAAACAATGAAGCTTTTGAAGTAGATCCTCCTAGATCTTGCTCTCCTCTCCTTAGAAATTCCGAATTTCCTCTCCTTTTGCCCTCCAAAATGGTGTAGAAATGATGCTCAAACCCTAGCCTTCTTTTCCCCCAAAAGCTCTCTCCAAGAAGATGCAAAAGTCCTGATAAGTGTCTAAATGTCGGTATTTATACGTTTTATTCTTGCACTATTTTGCATGTATTTTGATGAGTTGATGCCCGTTTCGCGTTTAAATTGGTTTTATTTGTGTTATAGGCCTTGAAGAAGCCAAAACGAGCTCAAGAACGTATTTGGGAAGAAATACGTATCAAATACGACGTTTTCGAGCTTCCATCACTGTAGCAGTACTGTAGAAGGATTACTATAATACTGTAGCAGTTACTGTAGATGGAGTGTTCTTCCATCCAAGGCAATCCAAAGCTAGAGAGAGTGTTCTTTGCTTTTCTTTATGCTTGTTTGTTCCTTGGATTTGTATGAGTGTTCCTCTTTCATGAGGAACTAACTTGTATGTGATTTGGGCATGATGAACCCTAGGGTAGTTTTGTTGTAATTATGGGTGATAATCCTTTGTGATTTAGTGTTGTATGTTGAATTTCTTTTATAAGAATTTCTATGGTTTGTGATTCTTTCTATGTGTGCTTTACTGTCTTGGACCGCATGAGAACTCTGCTGTTCAATTTCTAGGTTGTACTTGGAGCGTGACCATCGCCCTTGTACTAGACTCACATAGACTGAAAGGGATTCATGTACCAATACGCCAAGGGATTCGGGTATTAGGTACCCCTCTGAATGTTAGGCTTAGACCCAGAAGAGTGTCTACTCCTGATAAGGGATTCCCTGAGTGCATTGCAATCATAGGAGGAATTGACCGGAAGGGATTCCGGTCAATACTTGTATGGGATTAGGGCTAATCACCGAGGGATTCGGGATTAGCTTAATTTAGGAATCTCTCAGTCCAAACCACCATCACAACACATCACCCTTAATCCTGGCCTTAATGACAACCCTAGGGGGATTCTCTGCCCAAATCACGCCCTCTCCTGATTGTCCGTCCCTTGCATGCTTATTAGGCGTGTAGTGGTAGCCTTATCCTTTTATTTATAGATTTTAGTAGTTGTACTCCTTGCTCGTATTGTTAGGCTAGGAAATATATGAAGGGGAAGTAATAGTAGCTCCTTGGCCCCGTGGAATACGACCCCTGTGTCACACACAGGGTATTACTTGACGACCCCGTGCACTTGCGGGACGCTCATCAAGTCCCCTTCAAAATGCCCTAGATCGGCCTTAAAACCCCAAATCCCGATGGGTAAACGGGTCAGCATACTGCCGGTATGCTGACCCCTCGGGATTTCTACTTTTCTGCCACGAAGTCCGCGATGAGCTACAGTGACTGCTACAGTACTTGCTACAGTGTCCCGTCTCGAAAACGCTGTTTTGATGTCGAAATCGCTCCCCATCTCGTCGTCGAGTCCCCACGGCTTCTCGCTGGCCTGAAATACAAAAATAGAGCAATTTAGATCTAAAAGGGCATAGATTCAACAAAAAGATTTGAAAGTAATACACAACAAATACATGTAAAATATGTACTTTTAGACGTTTATCACAAAGTAAGCACAGGAGCTGATGTCAATCGATCCTTCAAAGTCTGAAAACTCTTCTCACACTCATCATTCCAAGAGAACTTCACTTCCTTACGAGTTAACTTTGACAAAGGTAATGCAATCGCAGAAAACCCTTCCACAAACCTCCTATAATAACCCGCAAGACCAAGAAAACTTCGAACTTCAGTAACATTCTTCGGCCTTTCCCAATCAACAATGGCTTCCACCTTCTTTGGACCCACCGAGATCCCTTCTCCTGACACCACATGCCCAAGAAATCCCACTTCATAAAGCCAAAACTCACACTTAGCAAACTTAGCAAACAACCGCCTCTCCCGGAGAGTTTGCAGTACAATCCTCAAATGTTGAGCATGCTCCTCATTGGACTGTGAGTACACCAAAATATCATCAATAAACACAATGACAAATTTGTCCAGATAAGGCCTAAACACCATGTTCATCAAATCCATAAAAGCTGCAGGAGCATTAGTCAAACCAAATGGCATCACCAAAAACTCATAATGTCCATATCGTGTCCGAAATGCCGTCTTCGGTACATCTTCTGACCTAATCTTCAATTGATGATACCCAAACCTCAAATCAATCTTGGAGAACACCTTTGCCCCTTTTAATTGATCAAACAAATCATCAATCCTCCGCAATGGGTACTTGTTCTTAATTGTCACCTTATTCAGTTGTCGATAATCAATACACAGCCTCATAGATCCATCATTCTTCTTCACAAAAAGGACAGGTGTGCCCCAAGGTGATATACTTGGTCGTATAAAACCCTTGTCTACCAGGTCTTGCAACTGAGTTTTCAACTCCTTTAACTCCGCAGGCGCCATCCTGTAAGGTGGTATAGAAATGGGAGCTGTACCAGGCAACAAATCTATAACAAACTCCATGTGTCTGTCTGGGGGTAAACCCGGTAATTCCTCAGGGAAGACATCCTGAAACTCCCTCACCACAGCCATCTCCTCCAACTCTGGCTCCTTAACTCTTGTGTCCACCACATGAGCCAAATACACAGAACAACCCTTACTCACCAATCTTTTAGCTTCCAAGGACGAGATCAAACATGAAGGTAAAGCCCTTCTCTTCCCCTTCAACACTACTGCAGGTCCTGAGGACCTAGGAAATGTTACTTCATTCAAGAAACAATCAATGGAAGCATGATGCCTATCCAACCAATCCATACCAAGAATGGCATCGAAATCCTTCATCTCCAAAGGAATCAAATCTGCCTCCAACACTTCTCCACAAACTAACACAGGACATTCCCTAAACACTAAACTCCGAACTACCTCCTCACCAAGAGGGGTTTGAATCACCAACTCACACCCTAAGAAGGAAGGCTGTCTATCGGCATGGCATGCAAAAACAGTGCTAATTAAGGAACGTTCTGACCCAGAATCAATCAAAACATAAGCGTTATGCTGAAAGATAGAAAGTATACCGGTGTAGCATCAGCAGAGGGAGTAACTCTCCCTTGGCGAACACGTGAGCGTAGTGCTGGCATTTTACTGAGACAGGAACATAAGACAATTCTTAGGAATGGTTCTATATGCATCAAATGCAATAAGTCAGACTCTATTTGGATCCATTGGATACAAGAATCAAAATATCAACTTTTCCACTCAATCAGGGGACAGTTGCAGAAAACAAAAATTCACTTTCCGAATCAATCAGAAGACAGTGGTAAATAATAGAAGACTGTAGCAAAGTACTGTAGGCGTTACTGTAGCAGTACTGTAGCAAAGTACTTCACACACCCGTGTGGAATTTCCACACGGGCGTGTGGATGCCCGTGTGGATGCCCGCGTAAAGCCCCGAATTCAAATTATAAAAGCCGCCTTGTGATAATTTTTAGGGATCGTTTTGGCCACTTTCGAGAGACAAGGCGGCTAGGGCTTGGAAGGAGTTCTTTGCGGCTTTGGGAAGCTTTCCTCACCAACTTGGATCGATTCCTCCTCCGTCATAGCGTCAAGGAAGCCATCGGCGACCTAGCTTCGGCGTGGATTCAATCCAGACGTGGAAACTACTCATCAAGACTATCATCACGGATTTAAGGGGGTTATTCTTTATGGCTTTGGAACTTATTTCTGAATTTATTATTTGTTTTGTGACTCGCTCCATGGAGAGCTAAACCCCTAGAGGGTATTCGGACATGTAAACCCTAGGATTCTTATTTTTATTAGATTTACATTGTGTTTCTATTCGAATTTATCAGATTGAGTTTTACTCTTGAGTTCTTAATGCTTGTTTGTGCTTTTGATTTCATTATCAATTGCCTTGCATGTTTTATTCAATCTAGTGAAGAGAGAGATCACCGCTAGGTTTAGAATTACCAAGAGTAAAGAGTATTGAGAGGGTGAGCCGTGAGATAGCGGAGTGTCCCCTTTCCCTTCCGACAGATATTTCCTATCTCCATATTCCCTAAGTGTCAAGCAACCATATGTGGTGTGAGGCGTCGAGAGAATTCTCCGCCGGGACCTCGTAGGGGGTTAGGGATCTTCTACCTGGAGGTAGGGTTAGATCTACTTTTAGGAATTGGTCATATCTTTGGGATCCCTAGAGTTTTAAGAAGTCATATGTGGTGTGAGGCGTCGAGAGAATTCTCCGCCGGGACCTCGTAGGGGACTAGTTATCGGTGACCTGGAGGCAGGGGCCGTTATACCTTTGGATACCCACGACTCATTGTCTTCGTTTAGAAACACTTGTAATCTACATCCAACACCCGAATCCTAGGGGGAGCATTGTCCGGATACCTCACTTTTATTGATTGAGAACTCTTTTCCTTTTATTTCCTGCGCACTTGTGGTGACACTCTTCGTGTTGGCCATTAGATCATCACATACTACACTCATTAGGCTAGATAACAAGAGAGGGGCTATTACTAGTACTTCTGTTCCCTGTGGTTCGACAACCCGACCCTTTGGGTCCACTTTTATTACTTGACGACCCGTGTACTTGCGGTAACGCAAGGGGTTGACACACATCACCCTGTTGTGTTGTTGCGGAGACGCATCAAGTTTTTGGCTATGTTGCCGGGGAACAGGATATTAGGAACGCTAGTATTTTGTTACTTTAGCCATTCATTTGTTTTTACTGTTTTTCTATTCCATCCTCTCTACTTTCATTGTTCTCTTTTTCTTTTGTTTATTTGATTGCAGTTCCAGCTTATGACCAAAGGGAACCCATCGACATTAGTTGAAGGAGACCCTGAAATTGAGCGAAGACTTCACAACAGAAGCAAGGAGCCTGAAGTTGTTCAAGAACAGCAAGTTGAAGTTGAAGCTGAAGGATCTGCGACCATGGCAGACCACGAAGATGAACCAAGGACGCTTGCTGATTTTGCTAGACCTTCAGCCCGAGGAACACAGTCGAGCATTGTTAGACCGCCCATCGCGGCTAACAATTTTGAGCTGAAGCCGGCATTCATCCAGATGGTTCAGCAGTCCGCGCAGTTTAATGGGCTGCCTGATGAAGACCCCAATGCCCATGTTGAAAACTTTTTGGAGATTTGTGATATGCTCAAGATCAACGGGGTCTCGGATGATGCGATTCGATTGAGGACCTTCCCATTCTCATTGAAGGGACGAGCCAAACAATGGCTCCAATCATTGCCAAGAGCGTCCATCACCACTTGGGACGAGATGGTGGAAGCATTTCTTGCACGATATTTCCCTCCCGGGAAATCAGCGAAGCTCCGCAATGAGATCTCTTCCTTTTTTCAGAATGAGTTGGAGTCTCTATTCGAGACATGGGAAAGGTTCAAGAACCTTCTGCGGCGATGTCCCCAACACGGATTCCCGGATTGGATGATTATACACACGTTCTATAATGGACTGAATCCAAGCACTAGGCAACTCTTAGATGCGGCCGCAGGTGGGACTATGGGTAACAAGACCCCAGAAGATGCAAGGCAGCTCATTGAGGACATGGCTCTCAACAGTTGCCAATGGAGCTCAAGGGAGAAGAAAAAGGTTGCAGGAATACATGATGTTGATGCCGTTACATCACTAGCAGTTAGCTCTTGCGATAGTTGCGGAGCCGAGCATAACTCTACAGATTGTCCTATCTCAGTGGGGGCATCGGCACCAATGGAGCAAGTGGATTTTGTTGGAAATCCAGTGAGGGGGCAAGGGAACCCTTATTCAAGTACCTACAATCAGGGATGGAGGAACCATTCAAACTTCTCATGGAGCAACCAAGGACAACAGAAGCCAGCAGCCCCACCAGGATCTCAGCCACAACCATCTATTCCAGAGAGAGTTTCTGAGTTGGAAAAGGTATTATCTAAATTTATTCAATCTACTGATACCAGGTTTCAAAATGTAGAGGCAACACTCCGCAACCACACAGCCTCTCTGCATAATCTGGAGACTCAGGGGGCCAAATCGCGAAGTCATTGGCGAAGAAACCACAAATTGAAACAAATCCTAGAGAACATGTGAAGGCGATCACATTGACAAGTGGTCGAAAGTTAGAGAGTAGACTCCCTACTGAGAAGGCTACCAAGAAGAAAGAGGAGAAGCAAGAGGATAAGGTACAAGACAAAGAGAAGGGGGTGGCTGCAGCACCTCCGGCATTCACACCTAGAATTCCTTACCCAGCATGCTTGAAGAAAGACCAAACCGACGAACAGAATAAGAGGTTCCTGGATATGTTCAAGCAGCTGCACATCAATATCCCGTTTGTTGAGGCATTGTCACAAATGCCCCGGTACGCGAAGTTTCTAAAGGACCTCTTAACCAATAAGAGGAAAATGGAGGAGAGCGCAGCTGTCGTCTTAGATGGAACTTGCTCAGCTATACTTCAGAAAAATCTGCCGACAAGATGAAAGATCCAGGAAGCTTCATAATTCCTTGTATAATCGGAGGTTTGGGTGAAGAGAAGGCACTAGCTGATTCGGGGGCAAGCATCAATGTGATGCCGTATAAATTCTTCCAAAAGTTGGAGCTAGGAGAGCCAAGGCCAACCCGAATGACATTACAGCTAGCAGATCGTTCAGTTCGGCATCCACGAGGTATTATTGAAGATGTTTTAATTAAAGTTGACAAGTATATTTTTCCTGTAGATTTTGTAGTGCTCGATGTGGACGAGGATGTTGATGTGCCGCTAATCCTTGGGAGGCCGTTCTTGTGCACTTCCAAAGCACTCATAGACATGGATGGAGGTGAGATGACTCTGCGCATTGGAGATGAAAAGATCACCTATCGTCTCGCTGAAGCCATGAAGCATCCTCTAGATTTTGATGATACTTTTTACTGTTTGGATGTTACTGACGAACTTGTTGACGAGTATATGCAGGAGTTTCTCCACCCCGATCCATATGAGGGGTGGCCCGAATCAGAAGAGGTGGAAATGAGCCCACAAGAGGTTCTGCTAGTCAAAGAGCAACCAGCTCCGGGGATTCTGAAAAGAATCTTTCATCGAATGACAAGGCCAAGGCGTCGCCGAAAGAAACACCACAAACACGTAGAGGATGCATGCACACTGGTAGAGGGCAACAATTTTAAATCTGGTAACAAGTTCTATCAAATTTCTCCACCTATACAAAAATTCTGCTCCCGATGCCAGGCAATTGCAGCAACTGAGATGTCCCATCTTCACAAACCCCCGTGAAGATTAGGTACGTCGAGCTAATGACGTTAAACAAGCGCTTCTTGGGAGGCAACCCAAGTAATTGCATCAATTTCTAGTTAGGTTTTCAATTCTGCTGAAATAATTAGCAGGAAGGGGGACTATCGGCATGGTATGTGGTACGCCCCTTGCGTATCCGCAAGTGCACGGGTCGCACAAGTAGTAAAGTGTACCCTTTGGGTCGGGTAGTCGAATCCACAGGGACTGGTATAGCTTCTAATACTAACGTCCTACTTAATATCTAACCAAACCGAAGATGAAGGAATTGACTTTGGACTGGCTTCGAGGAAGTTGAGGGAATGGAAAGTTCACCAAGGAAAGATTTAGGATTGACTCGATGGAGGAGAAGGGGCCCCGGGGTTGGTTTTCTGACGAACACTAACTCAGTCTTTCTCAGTAATTATCAGGGATGTCTTCAGTTCTAAACCTAGTTATGCTATAAGCATGTGGTTTCTAGCACTGCCGAGCCCTAAGTTGAACTCCCTCTGCTTGCAACAATCAATAAAGATTCACAAACCTAGATAGGAGAACCAAACTACCAAGCATCAAGCACTAAACAACATACAAGATAGCCAATAACCTTGATTTATTGAAATAAACAAGACAATCATAAAAACTGCAAGTAAAGACTACGAGTTCGAGCTACAACGTCATACAACCACCCCCGGGGCTCCCTTAAGAGTTTAGCCCCTCATGATAACAACCAACAAACACAATGCCAAAGAAATTACAAGACAAGGAATTGAAAACTCCCTAATTTCTTGCATCCTTGAGGTTGTCGAAGGATCTACGATGTCGTGTAATCTCCCTCCGATCGGCCTACCATATGCTTGGCATTCCCTTGATGAAGTAGAGGATCAACCCCCAAAGCTCTCCCTTTCTTTCTCCTAAAGTTCGAACCCCAAAAGTCCCCCAAAAACCTAAGTTTTTAGGGTTTTAAAGTTTTCCCGATATGAGCACGGGTGTGCCGAAACCGTGCTTCAAGCCGTGTAGATTACAGCCAAATAACTCTTCAGAAAACTCACAAACCTGTAATCTGCACGGGGAACAGCACGGGAGTGCTTAGACCGTGCTGAGGCTTTGCACGACCGTGCTCAGTGAACTCTGGCTGTGCTGATCTATGGCTGCATTCTCCTGTAATTTTCACGGGAAGCAGCACGGGCGTGCTTCGACCGTGCTGAGGTTTTCACACCCGTGCTCAGCGGACTCAGGCTGTGCTGAATCGCAGTTGAATTCTTCTGCATTTTGCACGGGGAACAGCACGAGCGTGCTCAAACCGTGCTGAGCTTGATGAGGTTTCTTCTAAGTCCTTTAGCTTCTAAAATTGTTCCAAAAGCGCTTCTTTTTACTTCAGGACTTGGATATCTGCATGACGAACAACGAATACCTCAAATAGCACCGTACTTGGAGAATTATAGCCAAAACATTCAATAATGATGAAGGTATAGCATGCAATATATATATATGAAATGCGCTCATCAGTATGCAAAAACAGTGTTAACAAAGGAACGTTCTGACCCAAAATCAATCAAAACATAAGCGCCATGCTGAAAGATTGAAAGTATACCAGTGATCACGTTAGGCCTACACTCGGCCTCTTCCTCAGTCATGGCCAAAACTCGGGTCTGGGCTCTAGCGTGAGGTCGCTGAGAACCTGGCTGAGGGACACTGCTACCAGCTCTAGACTTGGCAGTAGCTGGAGTAGAAACTACCGGCTGAGAACCCCTGGACTGAAAAAGACGACCCTGAGCTGATGGTGCAAAACCACCCTGTCCAAGCTCTGGACAAGCAGATCTCAAATGTCCAATCTGACCACACTGAAAGCACTTGCGGGGTAAATGACACGGCCCTCTATGTGACTTCCCACAATTCCAACACTTGGCACCAGAATCTGGACCTCTAACACTGGGAGCACTGTCAGCACGAGAGTGTCTCTGCTGGTAACCACTCTGAAATGGTGGAGGTCTAGCAGGGCCTGACACAGAAGTGCCTCTAAAAGAACCTTCACTTCTACACTTCTTTAAGGGCTGACCCGACTCCAAACGCCTTGACACACCCTTGCGTGTGTACTCCGCAAGTGCACGGGTGTCGAAGTAATAAAGTACCCAAACGGGTGGGTAGTCGAATCCACAGGGAGTAGACGTAAGAACAATCACACTTTGTTAAGTAGCCAAAGATAAACCAATTGTTGTTGTGAAAGAAAATAAAATAGGAAAGAAGTAAAAATAGAGTGCTGAAAATAAAAGTTAGGGTGTAGAAATAGATCAATAAGAAGATGGGGTACTCGGACAATGCTCCCCCTAGAATCCTTGTTTCAAGTGCAAGACTTCAAGTACTCTTACTAAATGAAGATTTCAAGAGTCGTGGAATCCAAAGATACAAGGTCCCAAATCTAAGGTCAACCTTAACTAGTCCCCTACGAGGTCCCGGCGGAGAGAAGACTCTCGACGCCTCACACCACGTAAGACTGCGCTATGCTCTAGGGATTCCAAGTGTTAAACCCTATTCCCAACTATAGATCAATCCCTTTGGTCCAGGCGAAAGATCCCTAATCACAAATAAGTCCCGGCGGAAAGGCCTCTCTCAACGCCTAACTCTCTTTGAGATCGAAGGTAATACTTGGAATAAGAAGGTAGGGAAAACCACACCGGAGGGGAAAGGGGACGTGTCGCTACCTCTCAACTCACCCTCTCAACCCCCTTCAATCTTGATTAATCTAATCCTAATGGTGATGGTCACTCGTCAAAAGGATGATTGGATTAGCCCTCAACCCTAGTGTCACTCTAAGGGAGAAACAATTAAGCATACAAGATTGAAACTCAAATTCAAACTCAAATTGAATAAAAGCATTAAAGTCAATGAAACATAGGAAATCTAGGGTTTACAAGTCCAAGTACCCACTAGGGGTTTAGCTCTCCATGGAGCAATACAAGTTCATCAAAATAAATCAAGATAAGTGCAAGAAATCCATAAAGAAAACCCCCTTAAGCTTCGTGTTGATAGACTATGGGAACTTCTCCTTCTTCTTCAAAGAATCCCTTCCTCCAAGCCTAAGGCACACCTCGTCGAATCGAGTCGTCGAAGGCTCCCCCAATGGCTCTCCTTGGAAGGGAATGATGATGAAACCGGTGAAGAAGCACCCCCAAAGTGTAGCAAGAACCTCCTGAACCCTAGCCGTCACCTCCTCTCCAAGTTAGAAGAAGATCCCCCAAATAACGCTTCAGAACGGCTTTATAATTGGCCATCTCGAGGATCCACACGGGCGTGTGGATAGTCCACACGGCCGTGTGGAAATTCCACACGCCCATGTGGATTTTCTGCCTTGTGAAATCTTCATACTAATCCTCGATTTCGCCCGTTTCTTCTCCTGAGGTCACATGGACGGACACACGCCCATGTGAAAGGTCAAGTGGCATTTCTTGATGATGGGAAACCTTGGAGAGCTTTTGAAATCTTTAAACCAATCGGAACGAGCGAGCATGACTGCCTTCGTGTCCTTCTACAAGAGTTGTCTTGAAGTCTTTAGAAGTTGGCACATACCCCCTCGTTGGAACCCGATTTGTGTCTTGAACTTCGTAATTGCATAAAAGATCTCCACTTGGCACCATTCTGACCTAATCTTGCCTTTATTCACGTACCATGTCTCCACAACCCTAATTGCGTGAAAGAACACCAAAACACACGAAATTAGCGATAAAGCCTGAAAAATGTGATGCTCATACGTGGAAAACATTTCCAGAATTATATACATGCAAGCACTTATCACTCCTTCTCTTAGCAATGCTCTCCCGAACTCTAATGCCTTCTCTAGCCAACTGCTCTGCCCTCAAAGCCGACTGCACTAATTCCTGGAAACTCTGCTTACTGGAGACCGCCATTCTTTCCCTAATGCCCAGATTCAACCCAACTTCAAATTTGGAACAAAGAACCTACTCAGTAGGTGCCAACTCTGGAACGAAACTAGCCAAATCCTTCAGCTCCGTCTCATACTCTGTCACTGTCTTACCTCCCTGAACAAGCCTCACAAACTCAAGCCTCTTCTGATCCCGATGGAACCGGGTATAGTACTCCTCATCAAACTCTCTCAGAAAATCAAACCAAGTAACATGCCCAAAGGATTGGCTCTTCAGAATCTCCCACCAAATTCGAGCTCGACTCTCCAGTAGTCTGGTAGCCACTCTGAGTCTCATTTCAGCACCTAAACTCATGTCATCAAAAGTAGAAACTACCCTCTCGACCCACTCCTTAGCAATCATGGCATCACTTGTGCCATCAAAAGAACCACAACCAAGCTGTCGGGCTTTCTTCAGAAGTTTAGACAAAGCCAAGGCTTGACTAGATCCACTGGCCTCTACTGGTGCATGCTGAACTACTGGCACTAGAGGTGCTGGGGTAGGCCTTGGGTCTGCCTGAGCCTGATCCCCAAAAGCCCTCCAATACTCCAGAAAGTCCTGGTACTCCTGATAGGTAGGCTGCCTTCCCTTGGTAGCCCAATGAGCCCTAAAGCTTCAAGTGCCTCAGGAGTTGGACCAGTACCCCAAACCTCCGGAGTATGAACAGAAGCTGCCACCGCAGGATCGTGCCCTGAACTACCCTCCTGCCCAGGTGGCGATGGAGATGGGGGAGGAGTTGGTTCTCCTTGCCTTCCACCTCTCAAAACTCTTGGTGTAGCATCAGCAGGGGAAGTAGCTCTCCCATGGTGAGCGCATGAACGTTGTACTGGCATTTTACTAAAAGTGGATCACAAACAACTCTTAGGAATGATTATATATGCTTCAAATGCAATAAATCAGACTCTACTTGGATCCACTAGTTGAAAGAATCAAAAGATCAACTTTTTGACCCAATCAGGGGACAACTGCATAAAACAAAAATTCACTTTCTGACCCAATCAGAAGACAGTGGTAAATAACAGAAGATCAACTTCCTGACCCAATCAGAAGACTAACTTTAAATCAAAATTATATTGACAAAATCCATTTCTAATTTTTAAACTGGTTACTGACCCAATCCTGAACCCTTATACTGACCAAATCATGAAATCTCATATTGACCCAATCATGAACCCTTATATTGACCCAATCATGAAACCTTATACCGACCCAATCATAAAACCTGGGCTCTGATACCACTAAAGTAGTGTCATACCCCGACCCTCGGGTCCCGGCCCATGACACTACCGCACGACAACCCAGGGGAGGTCAGACGCCTGCCTCAACCCTAGATCGCCGAATGCTAACCTTTTACCTGTACAATATCAACATCACAACAATATTCTAAATCTAAAGGTATTCAACCACAATCTTGTACAAGATCAACATACTCATACCAGGTATATATCCCTGGAAATCACATCAATAATGATCAAGAACACAATCATAGTCTCCCCCAAACACGGGATGTAAAGCTCATACAACCTAAGATCCTGACTGAAAATATCAAGATTATTCAAGACCAAAATGAAAATATGAAAACATAGGTCCTAGTGGATCCATCTTATGCATGACAACAATGTTTATAAATCATACACTACTCAAAGGTAAAAGTAGGAATAGCTTTGCCAAGCACTATCACGTCTCACGCCCTGCTGCCGTGCTAACACCTGTAAAGAAGAGAAGAAGAATGGGTAAGTAACTAAGTTACTCAGTGAGGGGTTGCATGATAAGTGCTTGATTATATATATTTATAATATCAGTTTATATGCATTGAGCATCACTTTTATCAGGTTTTAGCATTAACAAGGTGTGTTTTGTGTTCTTTTGTGCAAACAGTGCTTTGGAGACATGACGTACAGGAAGAAGCAAAGATAGGGTGTGATGACATGTTTCAAGGCCACAATCATAAGTTGTGTTCATATACATGGGGGTGTTGCCAACTTTCGGAGGAGTACAAGTCATTACACAAACCGAAAGGGCACAAAGGCAGTAATACGCCCATGTCCCAGCTTCCGTACAAAGCAGAAGAAGGTTCTTGAGGATTTCAAAGCATAGAAAGCCACACACCCTACCACATGAGCGTGTGCCCGACCGTGTGGACTCCAACGAAGACTTCGGGGGTGAGAAAATCACTGTAGCATTACTGTAGCAAAAGTGATGTAGTGGTTTACTGTAGCAAAGTACTTCACACGCACGTGTGGAATTTCCACACGGGCGTGTGGATGCCCGCGTAAAACCCCGAATTCAAATTATAAAAGTCGTCTTGTGATAATTTTTAGGGATCTTTTTCGGCCACTTTCGAGAGACAAGGCGGCTAGGGCTTGGAAGGAGTTCTTTGCGGCTTTGGGAAGCTTTCCTCACCAACTTGGCTCTATTCCTCCTCAGTCATAGCATCAAGGAAGCCATCGGCGACCTAGCTTCGGAGTGGATTCAATCCAGACGTGGAAACTACCCATCAAGACTATCATCACGGATCTAAGGGGTTTATTCTTTATGTTTTGGAACTTTATTCTCCATTTATTATTTGTTTTGTGACTCGCTCCATGGAGAGCTAAACCCCTAGAGGGTATTCGGACATGTAAACCCTAGGATTCTTATTTTCATTAGATTTACATTGTGTTTCTATTCGAATTTATCAGTTTGAGTTTTACTCTTGAGTTCTTAATTCTTGTTTATGCTTTTGATTTCATTATTAATTGCCTTGCATGTTTTATTCAATCTAGTGAAGAGAGAGATCACCGCTAGGTTTAGAATTACCAAGAGTAAAGAGGGTCGAGAGGGTGAGCCGTGAGATAGCGGAGTGTCCCCTTTCCCTTCCGACAGATATTTCCTATCTCCATATTCCCTAAGTGTCAAGCAACCATATGTGGTGTGAGGCGTCGAGAGAATTCTCCGCCAGGACCTCGTAGGGGGTTAGGGATCTTTCACCTGGAGGCAGGGTTAGATCTACTTTTAGGAATTGGTTATATCTTTGGGATCCCTAGAGTTTTAAGCAGTCATATGTGGTGTGAGGCGTTGAGAGAATTCTCCGCCGGGACCTCGTAGGGGACTAGTTATCGGCGACCTGGAGGCAGGGGCCATTATACTTTGGATACCCACGACTCATTGTTTTCGTTTAGAAACACTTGTAATCTACATCCAACACCCGAATCCTAGGGGGAGCATTGTCCGGATACCTCACTTTTATTGATTGAGAAATCTTTTCCTTTTATTTCCTGCGCACTTGTGGTGACACTCTTAGTGTTGGCCATTAGATCATCACACACTACAGTCATTAGGCTAGATAACAAAAGAAGGGCTATTACTAGTACTTCTGTTCCCTGTGGTTCGACAACCCGACCCTTGGGGTCCACTTTTATTACTTGACGACCCGTGCACTTGCGGTAACGCAAGGGGTTGACACACATCACCCTGTTGTGTTGTTGCGGAGACGCATCATTGAACATGGAGCTATAACTCATACAAGTGTAAACAAATGATATGCCGAAAATATATGTATATCTCTAATAACCAACAACTTACAAAATGCTTTAAATACACATTTCAATATAAGAAGCTTTCCAACTTTCTCAAAGAAAGGCATCAATAAAACTCTGAAAATCATTTATAAAGAGATTCAAGACTGAAAATTCATGTTAAGAATACTCTTTAAAAGATCAAGCCCATTGAATCAAAGATTTATAGTGCAATACATGCGGGCATCCTCTATCGATAGCATCATCAATAGCCTATGAAAACCCTCCATAACTAACCATGGCCATGGCTAGGTCAGGAGCCACCAAGATGCGCGTATCTTGGCGTTGGCCTTTGGGAATCCCGTGTGGTGACTCGGGGAACCCAACACAGCATCATCAGGTTCTCTACGCCACCCCAACTAAGTCGGTCCGTGGAGACTCGCTTCTGCAGAAGACGGGGATCCCTCCAATGTCACCATCGAAACATTTGGGATATCCATCCCGCCCGTAGACTCATCATGAGCACATCACGATAATAATATGAACAGATCAATATAATATCATAAATCTCGTCAAGAGATCACAAATTCTCATAGATACAACTCTCAATTCGAAAGTGAATTCTTGAGTAAACATCGGCAATGATATTATTTTCATCAAGAATATCATCATAAAAATATTCTTTGAAAACACATTTCAAATACAATATCATCGCAAAGAATAACATTTCAAATAAAGCTTCATCACTGACACACCCTTGCGTGTGTACTCCGCAAGTGCACGGGTGTCGAAGTAATAAAGTACCCAAACGGGTGGGAAGTCGAATCCACAGGGAGTAGACGTAAGAACAATCACACTTTGTTAAGTAGCCAAAGATAAACCAATTGTTGTTGTGAAAGAAAATAGAATAAGAAAGAAATAGAAATAAAGTGCTGAAAATATAAGCTAGGGTGTAGAAATAGATCAATAAGAAGATCGGGTACTCGGACAATGCTCCCCCTAGAATCCTTGTTTCAAGTGCAAGAATTCAAGTACTCTTATTCAATAGAGATTTCAAGAGTCGTGGAATCCAAAGATACAATGTCCCAAATCTAAGGTCAACCTTGACTAGTCCCCTACGAGGTCCCGACGGAGAGAAGACTCTCGACACCTCACACCACGTATGACTGCGCTATGCTCTAGGGATTCCAAGTGGTAAACCGTATTCCCAACTATAGATCATTCCCTTTGCTCCAGGCGAAAGATCCCTAATCACAAATAAGTCCCCGCAGAAAGGCCTCTCTCAACGCCTAACTCTCTTTGAGATCGAAGGTAATACTTGGAATAAGAAGGTAGGGAAAACCACACCGGAGGGGAAAGGGGACGTGTCGCTACCTCTCAACTCACCCTCTCGACCCTCTTCAATCTTGGTTAATCTAATCCTAATGGTGATGGTCACTCGTCAAAAGGATGACTGGATTAGCCCTCAACCCTAGTGTCACTCTAAGGGAGAAACAATTAAGCACACAAGATTGAAACTCAAATTTAAACTCAAATTGAATAAAAGCATTAAAGTCAATGAAACATAGGAAACTTAGGGTTTACAAGTCCAAGTACCCACTAGAGGTTTAGCCCTCCATGGAGCAATACAAGTTCATCAACATAAATGAAGATAAGTGCAAGAAATCCATAAAGAAAACCCCCTTAAGCTTTGTGTTGATAGACTATGAGGGTTTCTCCTTCTTCTCCAAAGAACCCGTTCCTCCAAACCTAGGGCACACCTCGTCGAATCGAGTCATCGAAGGCTCCCCCAATAGCTCTCCTTGGAAGGAATTGATGATGAAATCGGTGAAGAAGCACTCCCAAAGTGTAGCAAGACCCTCCTGAACCCTAGCCGTCACTCTCTCTCAAGTTTGGAAGAAGATCCCTGAAATAACGCTTCAGAACGGCTTTATAATTGGCCATCTCGAGGATCCACACGGGCGTGTGGATGAGCCACACGGCCGTGTGGAAATTCCACACGCCCATGTGGAGTTTCTGCCAAGTGAAAAACTTCGTATTAGTGCCCGATTTCGCCCGTTTCTTCTCTTGAGGTCACACAGACGGACACACGCCCATGTGAAAGGTCATGTGGCATTTCTTGATGATGAGAGAACCTTGGAGAGCTTTTGAAATCTTCGAACAAATCGGAACAAGCGAGCATAACTGCCTTCGTGTCCTTCTACAAAAATTGTCTTGAAATCTTTAGAAGTTGGCACATACCCCTTCGTTGGAATCCGATTTGTGTCTTGAACTTCGTATTTGCACAAAAGAGCTCCACTTGGCACTATTATGACCTAATCTTGCCTTTATTCATGTACCATGTCTTTACAACCCTAATTGCATGAAAGAACACCAAAGCACACGAAATTAGCGATAAAACCTGAGGAATGTGATACTCATACGTGGAAAACATTTCCAAAAATATATACATGCAAGCACTTATCAAACTCCCCCACACTTAAGCTTTTTCATGTCCTCAAGCAAAGTTCATACCATGAAAATTAAAGGTTGAGTGATGAAAATGCTTGGCCTTAAGTTCACCAAAAGTGTACAAAGATAGTATTCTCAAAAAGGGAAAATTTAAACAAAGATAGATAAAAACCAAAACTCTAGCAAAAACTCAAATTGCGAAGAAAATAAAATCTGAAAGCATGTGTGTGTGTATACTTACTCATGCCAGCCCCAAGTCTACGCTTGAACATTATTAAAACAAGGACTTATTTAGGGAAAAAGAAATCGGTGCTAGCTGCACACAACCTCAAAGTTAGCCATTTCCCAAGATGCCTCCTAGGCGGCTTTCACCCTTTCAAGGTGGTAGCTCTTTCCACCCGGGAGTGTTAGCTTTCACACAGCCTATTATATAGCTCTTTCTCTCATTAGGGCATAGATAATATCCGACTTATGAGAGTAGCTGCATACATAATAGGTGGTAGCTCTTTCCACCCCAAGAACAAAGGAGCACAAATTTTAAAATTTTTTTTTTCTTTTAGCTCAAAGAAAATGAAACTAATGTCCTTTCAAACTGAACTAGCGTTATCAGGGTTAACAGAGCAAGTAAAGTGCAAGAAATGCAATCAGACAAAACTTTTCTAAGTTTTTCGAGTAAACTAGAGCATGATAACAACCGAAGTTTAAATTTCACCTAAATTCGAAAATACACTCCTGTTCCTTAGGGTGAACTGTCATTGGCTAGATGAGCATGAAAGTGATGATCAAGAATAAAGAACGTGTGCAGTGTGAACTCCCCCCCACACTTGAGCTGTACATTGCCCTCAATGTACTCATACAAACATGCAACAAAAGAACGCAAAAAATAACATGAGGGCGTGGGTATTAAAACAACACTCCCCTGATCTCCGAGTGTAGTATTTGAATGGAGGTGTGAATGCGGGAAGTGAAGTTGCGTAGGGTTGTGAAGCTCACACGGCCGTGTGGAAATTCCACACGGCCGTGCCTATGACCATTTCTCAAAACCAAGTTGACAAGCCTATCTGCACATCACAAAAGGGTTCAGTGGACTCAACATAAACCAAGATTAAAAGAGTACAAAAGTAAACAAACCAAACTCAAACTCAAAGAAAAACATGAGAAAAAAAAACAGTAAGATAACTCTCAGAAGGTGCAACCTTTATGAGTACACAAAGACTCAACAAAAATGAAAGTACAAGGAAATAAAAAGAAGAATAAAAGACGTATCAAGCGTCGGCATCTGCTGGTGCTGCTGGGGATGCTGGAGATGCGTGGGGTGCTCTGGGTGTGGACGGCGAAGTGGAGTCGCTACCTCTCGCCATCAACTGGTGGAGTGAAGTGATGCGCGCCATCATCTCCGAGTGGTACTCAGCCATACGAGCGAGAAACTCAGTGTGGTTCGCCGCCTGGATCATCCGCATGGCGGCGAGATCAGTCTGGAGGGTTCCTACAGCAGCCTGAAGTCTGTCTATGCGCTCCTGTACCGGAGGAGATGCAGGTGCTGACACCGGTGGCACCTCCTCGTCTGCTGGGGTGTCCTCTGCCGCCATCGGTGTGAGCTGTGATGACGGCCTTGCCCAGGTTTCCTCGGAGTCTTCATCTTCGTCCTCAGATTCCTCGGACTCATCTGGGAAGGGAGCAACAAGCACGTACCTGCCGGGGGCGGCCCTCTTCACCATGCCCATCATACGCAAGGTATCTAGGCCTAGTTGAGAGGGAACAATGACCTTATCAGCTCCCCGGACAGCATCAATAAGTCCCATTCCTCTGACGAGTCGAGTGATGTAGGGACCCGAGAAAAGGACTCCTATCCGCGCGTACTGTCCCTGGTGCCTCAAGAAATCAGCCACCACGTATCCCAGGTGCAGGGGCAGGCTCTGGACCATAGAATATAAGTAAAGAAGGTCCAGCCGCCCCAATACGCCGGTGCTGTCTCCTCGCCCATTGATAGACCTGCTCAGAATGGCATGAATGTAACTGTGGGCAGGGCGGAGGAGCAGAGAGGCCTTGGTCAACCCGGGCTCGTACCGTATATCTCCATAGAGCATCCGACAAACTCGGCTTGGAGTGACGCGGAATGGGTAATTGATAAGTGCTTGCATGTACATATAATTTGAGATGTTTTTCCCTGCATGAGCATCACAGTTTTCAGGTTATATTTCTCATTTCGTGTGTTTCTGTGTTCTTTCGTGCAATTAGGGTTGTGAAAAAGGTTTACGCGAAGAAAAGCAAGATTAGGTCATAATGGTGCTATGTGGAGCTCTTTTGTGCAAATACGAAGTTCAAGACACAAATCGGGTTCAAACGAGGGGGTATGTGCCAACTTCTAAAGGCTTCAAGACAATTCTTGTAGAAGGACACGAAGGCAGTCATGCTCGCTCGTTCCGATTGGTTCAAAGATTTCAAAAGCTCTCCAAGGTTTCCCATCATCAAGAAATGCCACTTGACCTTTCACATGGGCGTGTGTCCGTCCATGTGACCTCAGGAGAAGAAACGGGCGAAATCGAGGATTAGTATGAAGATTTCACAAGGCAGAAAATCCACATGGGCGTGTGGAATTTCCACACGGCCGTGTGGAATTTCCACACGGCCGTGTGGACTATCCACACGCCCGTGTGGATCCTCGAGATGGCCAATTATAAAGCCGTTCTGAAGCGTTATCCGGGGGATCATCTTCTAACTTTGGAAGGAGGCGACGGCTAGGGTTCAGGAGGTTCTTGCTACACTTTGGGGGCGCTTCTTCACCGGTTTCATCATCATTCCCTTCCAAGGAGAGCCATTGGGGGAGCCTTCGACGACTCGATTCGGCGAGGTGGGCCTTAGGCTTGGAGGAAGGGATTCTTTGAAGAAGAAGGAGAAGTTCCCATAGTCTATCAACACGAAGCCTAAGGGGGTTTTCTTTATGGATTTCTTGCACTTATCTTCATTTATTTTGATGAACTTGTATTGCTCCATGGAGAGCTAAACCCCTAGTGGGTACTTGGACTTGTAAACCCTAGATTTCCTATGTTTCATTGACTTAAATGCTTTTATTCAATTTGAGTTTGAATTTGAGTTTCAATCTTGTTTGCTTAATTGTTTCTCCCTTAGAGTGACACTAGGGTTGAGGGCTAATCCAATCATCCTTTTGACGAGTGACCATCACCATTAGGATTAGATTAATCAAGATTGGAGGGGGTTGAGAGGGTGAGTTGAGAGGTAGCGACACGTCCCCTTTCCCCTCCGGTGTGGTTCTCCCTACCTTCTTATTCCAAGTATTACCTTCCATCTCAAAGAGAGTTAGGCGTTGAGAGAGGCCTTTCCGCCGGGACTTATTTGTGATTAGGGATCTTTCGCCTGGACCAAAGGGATTGATCTATAGTTGGGAATAGGGTTTACCACTTGGAATCCCTAGAGCATAGCGCAGTCATACGTGGTGTGAGGCGTCGAGAGTCCTCTCTCCGCCGGGACCTCGTAGGGGACTAGTCAAGGTTGACCTTAGATTTGGGACCTTGTATCTCTGGATTCCACGACTCTTGAAATCTCTATTGAATAAGAGTACTTGAAGTCTTGCACGTGAAACAAGGATTCTAGGGGGAGCATTGTCCGAGTACCCCATCTTCTTATTGATCTATTTCTCCGACCTAGCTTTCATTTTCAGCACTTTGTTTCTACTACTTTCTGATTTTATTTTCTTTCAACAACAATTGGTTTATCTTTGATTACTTAACAAAGTGTGATTGTTCTTACGTCTACTCCCTGTGGATTCGACTACCCACCCGTTTGGGTACTTTATTACTTCGACACCCGTGCACTTGCGGAGTACACACGCAAGGGTGTGTCAAGTTTTTGGCGCCGTTGCCGGGGAGTTAGGCGTTTTAGGAATTTTTACACTTTGTTTCGCTAGTCATTTTTCGTACATCCTATTTCACACTTCTTTTACTTCCATTATTCTAATCTTTATTTACTTATACATAATCAATTTTCTTCATTCTCCGCTATTCTAAGGTTGTTGCTCTTATTCAATCCTGTAGGAATCATGATCGACGAAGCAGAACTGTTTGAGAAGATAACCGGAATGGTGAGAGACGTTGAGCAGAAAATGAATTGGTTCACCAAGGAATCATCTCCACATAGTTACTTACGAAATTCAGCTGAAACAAACTATTGTGTGAGGAAGGTTAACCTGAATACAGATAGAGTTACTGAGGGACAAGATTGTGATTTATTCAGAGTACTCACTCAATTTGAAGAAGCAACACGGGGTTGTATAAAGGGAGAAATAGAGGAAAGTTTAGAAGAGGCCCTTAATCGATTTGATTCTTCTAATAAGGGTGAAGAGCAAGAAATTTTCTCTTTGGGCGTCACCAATGAAACCTACAAAGAAAGTGGGGTGGGAGACATAGAAAATCTCAAAACCCAACAAGGCACACACATCCAAGAAGGGAGCTTAGAGGAAATCTCAGAAGAAGAATCTGAACATTTTGAGGAAATTGATAGACAGAAGGGAAAAAGGTTACAACCATCCATTGAAGACCCACCTGATCTGGAGCTTAAAACACTACCAGAACACTTGGAATATGCATTCTTAGGTGAAGGATCAAAACTCCCGGTCATTATATCTTCGAGATTATCCGTGTCTCAAAAGGATAAATTAGTGAATATGTTGAAGAAGCATAAGACTGCCATTGCTTGGAAAATTTCTGATATTAAAGGTATAAATCCGTCATTCTCGCACTCATAAAATATTGATGGAGGATAATTATAAGTCGGTGATCCAGCCTCAACGTCGTTTGAACCCAAACATGAAGGAGGTGGTGAAGGCGAGAGGTAGTTAAACTTCTGGATGCGGGTATCATTTATCCGATCTCCGACGGTGCGTGGGTGAGTCCCACTCGGGTGGTCCCTAAGAAAGGAGGAATGACTGTAGTGAAGAATGAACGTAATGAGTTAATCCCAACCGGAACGATCACGGGGTGGAGAGTATGCATTGATTACAGAAGGCTAAATGACGCAACTCGAAAGGATCATTTTCCGTTGCCATTCATTGACCCAGATGTTGGAAAGGTTAGCTGGGCATAATTTCTCTACTGCTTCCTTGACGGTATGTCGGGATATTTTCAGATCCCCATTGCACCCGAGGATCAAGAAAAAACTACATTCACTTGTCCCTACGGGACTTTCGCATACCGAAGGATGCCTTTCGGGCTGTGTAATGCTCCGACCACTTTTCAACGATGCATGACTGCTATATTTGACGATCTTTTGGAAAACATCATGGAAGTATTTATGGATGATTTTTCGGTGTTCGGGGACTCATTTGATAGCTGTCTGCAGAATCTGGAAAGGGTCCTCAAGAGATGTGAAGAAACCAATTTGGCGTTGAACTGGGAGAAATGCCACTTCATGGTCCAAGAAGGAATAGTTTTAGGGCATAAAATTTCCAAAGATGGGATGGAGGTGGACAAGGCGAAAATTGAGGTGATCGAGAAACTTCCCCCGCCAACTAATGTGAAGGGAATTCGCAGCTTTCTTGGGCATGCAGGTTTCTATCGGCGATTCATTAAAGATTTTTCAAAAATCTCTCAACCTTTAACAAAACTTCTTGAAAAAGATGTATCTTTTGAGTTCGGGGACGAATGTTTAGCTGCATTTAACCTGCTGAAGGAGAAGTTGACTCAAGCACCAATTTTGATTACACCAGATTGGAACGCTCCTTTTGAGCTCATGTGCGACGCCAGTGATTATGCAATTGGGGCAGTGCTGGGTCAGAGGAAGAACAAACATTTTCAGCCCATCTATTATGCGAGTAAAACACTCACAAGCGCACAAGAAAATTATACTACTACAGAAAAAGAGTTGCTAGCAGTGGTTTACGCATTTGATAAGTTCAGGCCATATCTGATCTTATCCAGAGTCACTGTCTTCACAGATCATTCCGCCTTGCGTTATCTCATGAGCAAGTCTGATGCCAAACCGAGGTTGATCCGTTGGGTTCTTCTTCTACAAGAGTTTGACATGGAAATCAAGGACAAAAGGGGCGTGGAAAATGTAGCTGCTGATCACCTCTCTAGGTTAGAAGGCTGTGAGGGTTACAAGGCATCAAAGCCGGAGATTAACGACTCATTCCCAGAAGAGCACTTATACATAATTCGTGGCGGATCGGCAGAAGAGGAAACACCTTGGTTTGCGGATTTTGCCAACTATTTGTCGGGAAAGGTTTGATGAGCGTCCCGCAAGTGTACGGGGTCGTCAAGTAATACCCTGTGTGTGACACAGGGATCGTATTCCACGGGGCCAAGGAGCTACTATTACTTCCCCTTCATCTATTTCCTAGCCTAACAATACGAGAGAATAGTACATCTACTAAAATCTATAAATAAAAGGATAAGGCTACCACTACACGCCAAATAAGCATACAAGGGACGGACGATCAGGAGAAGGCGTGATTTGGACAGAGAATCCCCCTAGGGTTGTCATTAAGGCCCGAATTAAGGATGATGTGTTGTGATGGTGGTTTGGACTGAGAGATTCCTAAATTAAGCTAATCCCGAATCCCTCGGTGATTAGCCCTAATCCCATACAAGTATTGACCGGAATCCCTTCCGGTCAATTCCTCCTATGATTGCAATGCACTCAGGGAATCCCTTATCAGGAGTAGACACTCTTCTGGGTCTAAGCCTAACATTCAGAGGGGTACCTAATACCCGAATCCCTCGGCGTATTGGTACATGAATCCCTTTCAGTCTATGTGAGTCTAGTACAAGGGCGATGGTCACGCTCCAAGTACAACCTAGAAATTGAACAACAGAGTTCTCATGCGGTCCAAGACAGTAAAGCACACATAGAAAGAATCACAAACCATAGAAATTCTTATAAAAGAAATTCCACATACAACACTAAATCACAAAGGATTATCACCCATAATTACAACAAAACTACCCTAGGGTTCATCATGCCCAAATCACATACAAGTTAGTTCCTCATGAAAGAGGAACACTCATACAAATCCAATTAACAAACAAGCATAAAGAAAAGCAAAGAACACTCCCTCTAGCTTTGGATTGCCTTGGATGGAAGAAGATCGTCGATGTCGCCGAGATCGAGCCTCAAACGACTCTTTGAAGCCTTGGATCTTCCCCCTATTTCCTCCTCCAATGATTGCCTCCCTCTTGGTGAAGAATGGCGCGGTGGATCGCCGGAAAACGCCGCCGGCGAAGGTGGGGCGGCGGCCCAAGAAGTGGAGAAGAAGAAGATGTCCAGAAGGATCCCCCAATTTGCCCTCATTTTTGGCTTTTAAAACCAATTGTCGGGCATCCATACGGGCGGCCTTGCGGGCGCATGCTTGCCCGCAAGGCTCCCAGCCTTTTTCCAGAAATCCCGTTTCGTGCTACAGTGCCATGCTACGGTATCTGCTACGGTATCTGCTACGGTAATCCGTCTACGATCTTGCTACGGTGATGAAAGCTCAAAAACGTCGTGTTTCGTACGTATTTCTTCCCAAATACGTTCTTGAGCTCATTTTGGCTTCTTCAAAGCCTGTAACACAAATAAACCAATTTAAACGCGAAACGGGCATCAACTCATCAAAATACATGCAAAATAGTACAAGAATATAACGTATAAATACCTACATTTAGACACTTATCATAACATCCCCACACCTAAGCGTTTGCTTGTCCTCAAGCAAACAAAAACATAAAGAACACGGGAAAGATGATAAGTGGCTAAATGTAAAACCTCAAGCTCAGAGTGTGGAGAATCTCACAAGCATAGAGCGAAAAGAATTCAAGACAATGAGTTGTATTAAAAGAAACCAAATAAAGATAGTCCTGTTCCATCTAGAGTGCTCCCGTGAGTGTGTGAACCTCCTATCTCGCCCTCTTTACCCTAGATCAGTCTAGGGGTCTATTCACCCCACACACAATGATTACCGGTCTTAGAAATGCTAAGAACACCCTCAATGGTCAACTAAGATCCTTTTGATTCCTATATTCAATCCTAGCCTTATTCTAATTGTTGTAGACAATCCTGGAGATCAATAGGATTTTCTTTTTTTTTTTTTTTTTTTTTTTTTTTTTTTTTTTTTTTTTAGATAGACTAACGTAGACTGTACATTATCTTTCGACTGGGTGCACATGCTGTTTAGGCACCAGAACACCCATCTACTCGATTTATTACATATCTACATAAACGCATTCATGCTTCATTAGCCGTTGGCTTAAGGTGCACTCTGGTTAGGAGCCTGTACCCTGAGCTACTTAGCCAATGAGAGCAGCGGAATACTGTCTTTTGACTTATTTCTATTTACAGCCTATATCATGTCTCCTGGTTTAGTCTACATGTCAAGATGTTACTAAGACTAGTGTCATAAGAATCAAAAGTTCTTAAAGGCCCATTGAAAGTAGCCCTTAACAAACTAAGACTGGTATCACAAGATGGGTTGGTCAGAGTGTGCGAGAAGGAAGTCTAGTGACAAAATGTGTGGGTTACACTAGAGATACAACAGGACTTCCAATTAAGTACAAAAAATAAATCACAACTCATATCTATCATTCTTTCTTGCTAGGAGATTCTCAACAAGATGATCATAGCTATCATAGGTAAATTTTGCATGCAAATGTATGAAATACCCCATCCCCACACCTAAAGTTGTGCATTGTCCTCAATGCACATAAATCAGCAGCTCATGGTGAAAAGATAAACAAGAAATTCATGGGAAGGGATAAAGAAACTTCCCTTGCTCATAACTTGAACATGGGGTAGGGCCGGTATTAGGTGTTGTGGCCGGCCTCGAGGAGGATGATGGGGGTGCATAATATGCCCTAGAATCCCTGCAAGGATAATAGAGCTCATCACATCACAAAATTTTAATAAAAGAGGAAGAATTCACTAGAAGAAGCAAACAAGACAAAAATACGAAAACGAAAATCCAAGCAAGTCTTTAAGACAATGAATAATCTGTCCGTTTGTACGCCTTGTCGGTGTCATGGATGTGGTGGGCACTAAGGCCATTGTTCGGCATGTCTACAAGCACAAAACACAAGATTAATCCGAACAAAATGAAAACAAGGGTTTTGGGGCTCTCATTATGTCATAAAACCAAAGAAAATTAGATGCCCCAAAAAAATTTTGCAAGAGTTCCCCTTGTATTTGGAGCTTTAAAAATTTTACAAACATAGCTCAAAGCTCATGAAATTCACAAAATCCACATCCATTCATTCCACCATGAAGTTTGCATCTCATAAGCATGAAGAATCAAGAAGAAAAATGAAGTTGAGAGCAAACCTTGAGTTAGGGCTTCAAAGTCCAAGTCCAAGAAATTCGGCGAAAATGACGGTGAAAGTTCGAAAAATATACAAAATTGAAGTTGCTAAAGGTAGGAGAGGGGTTTAGAGGAGGAAAAACGAAGAAAAACGGCGGAAAAACCAAGAAGAAAAGAGGAGAAATCGAGAGGAAGAAAGGGGGAAAAGAAGGGAAACAAGAGGGGGGAGAAGGGAGGGCAGCCACTTAAGTGGCTGCCCAGGCTTGCGGGTGCCCATGCGGGCGCATGGGCGCCCGCAAGCGTCCCAGCCCGCAGGGCCGGCAGCCTTGCGGGCTGGCTTGCGGGCGCATGGGCGCCCGCAAGCGGCTGCGGAGGCTGCCTTGCGGGCAGCCTTGCGGGCGCAAGGCTGCCCGCAAGGGGTTCTGCCCCCTCGCGGGCTGCCTTGCGGGCGCATGGGCGCCCGCAAGGCTCCCAGCCGCGAGGCTGGGGCTCTCGTAGCCTTCCTCGCGGGCGCGAAGGCGCCCACGAGGCTTCCCAAGTGTTAAACCATGCCATTTGTGGGCGTTTAGACGCCCGTAAGGTCCCGAAAATTCAAAATTTCGGCATGGTCTCCCCTGCAACTTCAAGAAAAAACGGATATACAACATCAACTCGCCGAAATAAACAATGAAAGAATACTTGAACTACACCGAATAAATAAACGAACATGAGGAATTTAAAACAAGCATGGATTCATAAACACAACACAAAGACGAAAATGAAAATCACAAACACAACAAACAACAAGAGCACGAAAAAATAAAACACAAAGAATTTAAAACTTGGGTTGCCTCCCAAGAAGCGCTTGTTTAACGTCATTAGCTCGACGAACCTTTTTATTACCTCAGGGAGGCTTGAAAATGGTGTGTTCCTCCCGACTACCTGTAGCATAACTACTTCCAAGGAAAAAGAAAATTACCTGCCGGGAGGGTGCCAATGTGGAGGCTATGCACGAAGTACCTTTTGGCCTCCACGGGAAAAGCTTCGGTCGGGCATTATGCAATTTCAACTTGGGAGGATTTTTAGATGGCTTCAGTCTCCTCCCCTCTTCTTCCTTAGCCCGGACCAATTTCTTAACAAGAGACCCAGAAAAATATTTAGGCCTCCATGGAAACAACTTGGGTTGAGAACTGTTTAAGCATGGCGTGTGTGGATCATTAAATGGCTTTAACTTCTTGCACACGTATTCTCGCTCAACCCCCACAGGAAATTCCTGAAATGCCCACCAAAGTCGTTTGGGCCTCCAGGGAAACATTTTTGGCTGGGAATTACCTAGGCTAGGTACAGGTGGGTTTTTAGATGGCATTAATTCCTTACCCACATTTTCAGCGATCCTAGAGACTTCCCGCCCGTGCTCGGCATGAAGAACACTTTTGATGCAAAGGGGTCGCTCAGGTGATGCTGGTGTTACTTCTTCTACCTTTTGGTCATCCAATACATCACACTCATATTCCATCTCTTTTCCAGCATTGCACTCTCCCTTATCCCAATTATCTCCAAGATGGACTTCCCTTCTTGGTTCATGATTACTGGCATTCTTGAGAAGCTCCTCAACCTGGTTCTCTAGCTTGTGGAGAGATGCTTGTATATTCACAACTGTGGCATTAAGGCTTGCAATTTGAGCATAAACGGCTTCAAATCGATTTTCTGTATGCACCATGAATCTTGCCAATACATCCTCTGTAGTAAAATGCTGCAGTTGCGGCTGAGAACTTGGAGGACGTTGGTGCCACGGCTGTTGAGATGGGGGCGAACTACAAGCTCCTTGCATTTTCTTTGAAAATTATGCCTCGCACAAAAGGAAAACAAAATAACAAAGTCAAATAAATAAATAAGAGGAAAACAAGAAAATAAAGTAGAATGTACAAAAATAAGAAAAATGGCTAGAGCAATAGACTACAGGTTTTCCTAGTATCCCTTGTGTCCCCGGCAACGGCGCCAAAAACTTGATGAGCGTCCCGCAAGTGTACGGGGTCGTCAAGTAATACCCTGTGTGTGACACAGGGATCGTATTCCACGGGGCCAAGGAGCTACTATTACTTCCCCTTCATCTATTTCCTAGCCTAACAATACGAGAGAATAGTACATCTACTAAAATCTATAAATAAAAGGATAAGGCTACCACTACACGCCAAATAAGCATACAAGGGACGGACGATCAGGAGAAGGCGTGATTTGGACAGAGAATCCCCCTAGGGTTGTCATTAAGGCCCGAATTAAGGATGATGTGTTGTGATGGTGGTTTGGACTGAGAGATTCCTAAATTAAGCTAATCCCGAATCCCTCGGTGATTAGCCCTAATCCCATACAAGTATTGACCGGAATCCCTTCCGGTCAATTCCTCCTATGATTGCAATGCACTCAGGGAATCCCTTATCAGGAGTAGACACTCTTCTGGGTCTAAGCCTAACATTCAGAGGGGTACCTAATACCCGAATCCCTCGGCGTATTGGTACATGAATCCCTTTCAGTCTATGTGAGTCTAGTACAAGGGCGATGGTCACGCTCCAAGTACAACCTAGAAATTGAACAACAGAGTTCTCATGCGGTCCAAGACAGTAAAGCACACATAGAAAGAATCACAAACCATAGAAATTCTTATAAAAGAAATTCCACATACAACACTAAATCACAAAGGATTATCACCCATAATTACAACAAAACTACCCTAGGGTTCATCATGCCCAAATCACATACAAGTTAGTTCCTCATGAAAGAGGAACACTCATACAAATCCAATTAACAAACAAGCATAAAGAAAAGCAAAGAACACTCCCTCTAGCTTTGGATTGCCTTGGATGGAAGAAGATCGTCGATGTCGCCGAGATCGAGCCTCAAACGACTCTTTGAAGCCTTGGATCTTCCCCCTATTTCCTCCTCCAATGATTGCCTCCCTCTTGGTGAAGAATGGCGCGGTGGATCGCCGGAAAACGCCGCCGGCGAAGGTGGGGCGGCGGCCCAAGAAGTGGAGAAGAAGAAGATGTCCAGAAGGATCCCCCAATTTGCCCTCATTTTTGGCTTTTAAAACCAATTGTCGGGCATCCATACGGGCGGCCTTGCGGGCGCATGCTTGCCCGCAAGGCTCCCAGCCTTTTTCCAGAAATCCCGTTTCGTGCTACAGTGCCATGCTACAGTATCTGCTACAGTATCTGCTACAGTAATCCGTCTACAGTACTGCTACAGTGATGAAAGCTCAAAAACGTCGTGTTTCGTACGTATTTCTTCCCAAATACGTTCTTGAGCTCATTTTGGCTTCTTCAAAGCCTGTAACACAAATAAACCAATTTAAACGCGAAACGGGCATCAACTCATCAAAATACATGCAAAATAGTACAAGAATATAACGTATAAATACCTACATTTAGACACTTATCAAGGTTCTTAAGCAGGGTCTTACTTTTCAGCAAAAGAAAACGTTTTTCAGTGACTTAAAGAACTATTTTTGGGATGACCCCTTTCTGTTCCGGATTTGTGCAGATCATGTAATCCAACGCTGTGTCTCTCGGGAAGAAGGCTGGAATATTTTAACACACTGTCATTCAGGCCCAACCGGGGGTCACTATGCTTCTGGTAGGACAGCCGAAAAGGTGCTTGCTGCAGGATTCTATTGGCCAACACTATTTCAGGACGCTCATCAGTATGTTCTTCGTTGTGACAATTGCCAACGGACAGGGAACCTCTCTCGGCGTGATGAGATGCCACAAAATCCTATTCAATTCTGTGAGGTTTTTGATGTGTGGGGAATTGATTTCATGGGACCATCCCAGGCTCCAATGGGAACAAATATGTTCTTGTAGCAGTGGATTATGTATCGAAGTGGGTGGAAGCTCAGGCATTACCCACAAACGATGCGAGGACTGTAGTTAAATTTCTCAAGATGCTTTTCTCCCGATTTGGAACACCTAGGATCATTATTAGTGATAGAGGAACACATTTCTGTAATAGTCAGTTCGAAAAAGTGTTAAAGCGATACGGAGTGCATCATCGTCTCGCTACCCCCTATCATCCGCAGACAAGTGGCCAAGTAGAGGTTACTAACAGGGAGCTGAAGAGGATCTTGACCAAGTCGGTAGAACATGGGAAAAGGGATTGGTCGGAACGGTTGGATGACACGTTATGGGCTTACCGGACTGCATATAAAACTCCTATTGGAACTACACCCTACAATCTGGTCTATGGGAAATCTTGTCATCTTCCTGTTGAATTAGAACATCGAGCTTATTGGGCACTCAAGACAATGAATTTTGACCTTTCTCGAGCTGGGGAACAACGGAAGCACCAGATCAATGAGCTTGATGAATGGAGACTGAGAGCATACGAGAATGCCCGAATCTACAAGGAAAGGATACGCAAGTGGCATGATAAGCATATCAAAACGCCGAAAGAGTTCAAGGTGGGGGATGAAGTTTTGTTATTTAACTCACGACTCAAACTGTTTCCCGGAAAGTTAAAATCTAGGTGGTTTGGGCCATACACCGTAACTCAAGCATCACCGCAGGGGGCAATTGAAATCACTCACCCAGATAGAGGTACTTTCAAAGTAAACGGGCATCGTCTGAAGCCATATTTTGGTGGTGAGGTTAGCGCTGAAGGTGCAGAGGTATTTTTGTTGCATGACCCCCCTTGAGTCTAGAGAGGCAGGTACGTCAAGCTAGTGACGTAAAACAAGCGCTTATTGGGAGGCAACCCAATTTTTAGAACTCTTTGCTTGTGTTGTAGTTAGTTTTATTTCTGCATTTTTTTTGTTTAGTTTGTAATGTGTGGATTTATTGCTGGTAGTGCATTTCTATGTGTTCATCATTTATGGCAAGTTAGGTGGTATTCCTGTGAATTGTGCGAGATTTTAAATCGTAAACGTCTTAGTTTTCAACTTCTGCAGTCGTTCCATGTGTTTTCATTAATTTCTGCAGAGTTTGGACTATTTTTGAGTTGAAGAATGGAAGCACACGGCCATGTGGAAATTCCACATGGCCGTGTGGATGAAATTGTGAAGGAATTTTCTCATCCAGAGAATCCCCACGGCCGTGTGGAAATTCCACACGGCCATGTGGATTTATTTAGTACAAATCTTCACAATACAGAGAGTCCCCACGGCCGTGTGGAAATTCCACACGGCCGTGTGGAATTTCGGGGAGTTTTATAAGGCCATACAGAGAATCCACACGGCCGTGTGGAATTTCCACACGGCCGTGTGAGGTACTTAAACATGAAAAGGGGCCTTTCTCTTTATAACCCCCCAAGCAACCCTTCACCTTCAAACGCCTCCTCTTCAAAGGTCGTGACGGTTGCTCTTCTCCTTCCATTCTCTCGCTTATTTAAGGGATTTGTGGGCCTTACTCGTTACTACATTGTTAGATTGGACTCATCTCCTCCGGTAAGCCTTCTTCCCCTCTTCTTGCCATGAAACCTTCATTAGTTGTTGTGGATGTTGAATCTTGTGTTTTTGCATGCTATTTTCGTGTTTAATACTTAGATTATTGCTTAAAACACTTGTGCTCAAATCTGTGGATGATTATATAAAGGGGTGTGGATTCACCATGGTGCTTTGGCCATGGTCGAAGATCCACACGGCCGTGTGGAAATTCCACACGGCCGTGTGGATTATCGGGGTGCCCCCTCTGAATTCCAGAGGAGACACACGGCCGTGTGGAAATTCCACACGGCCGTGTGTATTGGCTGTTTCTTTGTTTTTGGGTAACCAGAGGAGACACACGGCCGCGTGGAATTTCCACACGGCCATGTGGAATCCTGGGAACCTATTTTAAGCTCTGAATTAACTTCCTTACCCTTCTTATGCACAGGAATGGCCCCAAGAACGAAGAAACTCGCTCATAAGCGCCCTCGTGAGGCCCGTGAGGTCCGGGAGTCCCTTGATCTCTCGCCCGCACCATTCGAGTTCGCCGTGCCCGAACATCAAGCACGGTTTGATCGACTTTCAAAGTTAAAGTTTGGCCAGACACGCATTCCCGACTTGCAAGCTTTGGAGGCAATAGAACATGCGCGTGCAGCCGAGTTGGCGGATGAGGTCCGTGAGCTTATTGCTGTTGGCGGGTGGGAGCGACTATTGTGCATCAAAGACCCAGCCACTCGCGATCTCACTTTCGAAGTCCTCGCGACATTTGAGTTTGATCGCTCCCACACCGACTACCACCGACCGGACACAGTTCGATTCCGCATCTTTGGGCAGTATCACAGCATGAGCTTGACAGATTTTGCCGTCGCCCTCGGCCTGTACGATCGAGACTTCATCCACACGGAGGAGTACGCGCAGCTGCCATTCGACTATCCTTTCCGTGTCACTCCAAGCCGGGTTTGCCGGATGCTGTGTGGAGATATACAGTACGAGCCCGGGTTGACCAAGGCGTCTTTGCTCCTCCGCCCCGCCCACAGGTACATTCATGCCATCCTGAGCAGGTCTATTACTGGGCGGGGAGACAGCACCGGCGTATTGGGGCGGCTGGACCTCCTCTATTTGTACTCTATGGTCCAAAGCCTGCCCCTGCACCTGGGTTACGTGGTAGCTGATTTTCTGAGGCACCAGGGACAGTACGCGCGGATAGGAGTTCTTTTCTCTGGTCCCTACATCACCCGACTCATCCGAGGAATGGGACTGATTGATGCTGTTCGGGGAGCTGACAAGGTTATTGTTCCTTCCCCACTTGGCCTCGATACCTTGCGTATGATGGGCATGGTGAAGAGGGCCGCCCCCGGCAGGTATGTACTTGCTGTTCCATTCCCAGATGAGTCCGAGGAGTCTGAGGACGAAGACGAAGACTCGGAGGAGACCCGGGCAGGGCCATCATCACAACCCGCACCCATGGAGGCGGAGGACACCCCAGCAGACGAGGAGGTGCCACCGGTGTCAGCACCTGCATCTCCCCCGGCACAGGAGCGCATAGACAGACTTGAGGCTGCTGTGGGGACCCTCCAGACTGATCTCGCCGCCATGCGGGTGACTCAGGCAGCGAACCACACTGAGGTTCTCGCTCGCATGGCTGAGTACCACTCGGAGATGATGACGCGCATCACTTCACTCCACCAGTTGATGGCGAGAGGTAGCGATTCCACTCCGCCGTCCACACCCCGAGCACCCTACGCCTCCCCAGCATCCCCAGCAGCACCAGCAGATGCCGACGCTTGATGCGTCTCTCATTCTTTCTTTTTATTCCCTTGTACTTTCTTTTGTGTTGAGTCTTTGTGTACTCGGAAAGGTTACACCTTCGAGAGTTATCTTCTTGCTTTCTTTTCATGTTCTTTGTTGAGTTTGTGTTTGGCTTGTTTAATTTTTGTACTCTTTTAATCGTAGCTTTTGTTGAAATCCACTTGAACCCCTTTTGTGATGTGCAGATAGACTTGTCAACTTGGTTTTGAGAAATGGTCATAGGCACGGCCGTGTGGAATTTCCACACGGCCGTGTGAGCTTCACAACCCTACGCAACTCCACTTCCCACCTTCACACCTCCATTCAACTACCACACTCGGAGATCAGGGGAGTGTTGTTTTTAATCCCCACGCCCTCATGTTTTATTTATATTCTGTTTTTGTATGCTTGCATGCGTACAATGAGGGCATTGTACATCTTAAGTGTGGGGGGAGTTCACGTTGCACACGTTCTCTATGTATGTATGCTCATCACTCATATGCTTATCTAGCCAATGATAGTTCACCTTAAAAGACAAGGATTGCAGTCTTGAATTTAGGAGAATTTTAAACATCGTTTGTACTCATGCTCTAGTTTACTCGAAAAACATAGAAATTTTTTGTCGATTGCATTACTTACACCTTTCTTGCTCTGTTAACCCCGATAACTCTAGTTCGGTGCCAAAAGGACATTAATTTTCTTTATTTTGAAAAAAAAAAAAAAAAAAAAAAAAAAAAAAAAAGAAGAAAACAAAGGAAGAATGCCTTATTTGTTTACTTGTTTTCGGAGTGGAAAGAGCTACCACCTATGTTGTATGCAGCTACTCTCATAAGTCGGATACTAGCTATGCCCTAAGGAGAGAAAGAGCTATCTAATAGGCTGTGTGAAAGCTAACACTCCCAGGTGGAAAGAGCTACCACCTCAAAGTGTGAAAGCCGCCCAGGAGGCATCTTGGGAAATGGCTACCTTCGAGGTTGTGTGCAGCTACTACCTACTTTTGTCCTTAAATAAGCCCTTTTCAATAAGAACTTTTAAGAGTAAACTTAGGGTTGGCATGAGTAAGCATACACACACACACGCAGTCAGATTCTATTTTCTTTGTGCTTCGTGTTTTTGCTAGAGCATCGGTTTTTATCTTTCTATGTTGCAAATTGTTCCTTTGTTTAAGAATACTCTCCTTACATACTTTTTGGTGAACTTAAGGCTAAGCACTTCTATCACTCTACTTGTGGATTTTATTGTATAAATTTTGCTTGAGGACAAGCAAAAGCTTAAGTGTGGGGGAGTTTGATAAGTGCTTGCATGTACATATAATTTGAGATGTTTTTCCCTGCATGAGCATCACAGTTTTCAGGTTATATTTCTCATTTCGTGTGTTTCTGTGTTCTTTCGTGCAATTAGGGTTGTGAAAAAGGTTTACGCGAAGAAAAGCAAGATTAGGTCATAATGGTGCTATGTGGAGCTCTTTTGTGCAAATACGAAGTTCAAGACACAAATCGGGTTCAAACGAGGGGGTATGTGCCAACTTCTAAAGGCTTCAAGACAATTCTTGTAGAAGGACACGAAGGCAGTCATGCTCGCTCGTTCCGATTGGTTCAAAGATTTCAAAAGCTCTCCAAGGTTTCCCATCATCAAGAAATGCCACTTGACCTTTCACATGGGCGTGTGTCCGTCCATGTGACCTCAGGAGAAGAAACGGGCGAAATCGAGGATTAGTATGAAGATTTCACAAGGCAGAAAATCCACATGGGCGTGTGGAATTTCCACACGGCCGTGTGGAATTTCCACACGGCCGTGTGGATCCTCGAGATGGCCAATTATAAAGCCGTTCTGAAGCGTTATCCGGGGGATCATCTTCTAACTTTGGAAGGAGGCGACGGCTAGGGTTCAGGAGGTTCTTGCTACACTTTGGGGGCGCTTCTTCACCGGTTTCATCATCATTCCCTTCCAAGGAGAGCCATTGGGGGAGCCTTCGACGACTCGATTCGGCGAGGTGGGCCTTAGGCTTGGAGGAAGGGATTCTTTGAAGAAGAAGGAGAAGTTCCCAAAGTCTATCAACACGAAGCCTAAGGGGGTTTTCTTTATGGATTTCTTGCACTTATCTTCATTTATTTTGATGAACTTGTATTGCTCCATGGAGAGCTAAACCCCTAGTGGGTACTTGGACTTGTAAACCCTAGATTTCCTATGTTTCATTGACTTAAATGCTTTTATTCAATTTGAGTTTGAATTTGAGTTTCAATCTTGTTTGCTTAATTGTTTCTCCCTTAGAGTGACACTAGGGTTGAGGGCTAATCCAATCATCCTTTTGACGAGTGACCATCACCATTAGGATTAGATTAATCAAGGTTGGAGGGGGTTGAGAGGGTGAGTTGAGAGGTAGCGACACGTCCCCTTTCCCCTCCGGTGTGGTTCTCCCTACCTTCTTATTCCAAGTATTACCTTCCATCTCAAAGAGAGTTAGGCGTTGAGAGAGGCCTTTCCGCCGGGACTTATTTGTGATTAGGGATCTTTCGCCTGGACCAAAGGGATTGATCTATAGTTGGGAATAGGGTTTACCACTTGGAATCCCTAGAGCATAGCGCAGTCATACGTGGTGTGAG
The DNA here is from genome assembly GCA_902712375.1 of Dioscorea dumetorum. Lineage (NCBI taxonomy): Eukaryota > Viridiplantae > Streptophyta > Magnoliopsida > Dioscoreales > Dioscoreaceae > Dioscorea > Dioscorea dumetorum. The sequence goes on from CACTHL010000222.1 coordinate 3,264,972, forward strand.
GCGTCGAGAGTCCTCTCTCCGCCGGGACCTCGTAGGGGACTAGTCAAGGTTGACCTTAGATTTGGGACCTTGTATCTCTGGATTCCACGACTCTTGAAATCTCTATTGAATAAGAGTACTTGAAGTCTTGCACGTGAAACAAGGATTCTAGGGGGAGCATTGTCCGAGTACCCCATCTTCTTATTGATCTATTTCTCCGACCTAGCTTTCATTTTCAGCACTTTGTTTCTACTACTTTCTGATTTTATTTTCTTTCAACAACAATTGGTTTATCTTTGATTACTTAACAAAGTGTGATTGTTCTTACGTCTACTCCCTGTGGATTCGACTACCCACCCGTTTGGGTACTTTATTACTTTGACACCCGTGCACTTGCGGAGTACACACGCAAGGGTGTGTCAGTAATCGAATGGTAGCTGCGCGTACTCCTCCGTGTGGATAAAATCTCGATCATACAGGCCGAGGGCGACAGCGAAATCTGTCAAGCTCATGCTGTGGTACTGGCCAAAAGTGCGAAACCGAACTGTGTCTGCCCGGTGGTAATCGGTGTGAGAGCAATCAAACTCGAACGACGCGAGGACTTCGAGAGTGAGGTCGCGAGTGGCTGGGTCTTTGATGCACAATAGTCCATTCCACCCACCCACAGCGATCAGCTCTTGGACTTCATCCGCCAACTCGCTTGCACGTGCGTGTTCTACCACCTCCAGAGCTTGCAAATCAGGAGTTCGCGTTTGGCCAAATTTCAGCTTCGAGTGCCAATCGAATCGTGCTTGATGTTCGGGCAGGGCGAACTCTAATGGTGGGGGCGAGAGCTCCCGGGCCTCACGCGGACGTTTATGAGCGAGCATCTTTGTTCTTGGAGCCATTCCTGTGCATAAGAGAAGTAAACGAATTAATTCGGAGTTTAAAATAGGTTCCCAGAATTCCACATGGCCGTGTGGAAATTCCACACGGCCGTGTGTCTCCCCTGGAATTCAGAGGGGGCACCCCGACAATCCACACGGCCGTGTGGAATTTCCACACGGCCGTGTGGATCTTCGACCATGGCCAAAATGCCATGGTGAATCCATATCGTTTCATACAATCATTCACACAATTGAGCACAAGTGGTTTAAACAATAATATAAGTATTAATCATGAAAATAGCATGCAAAAACACAATATTCAACATCCACAACAAGTATTAAAGGTTTCATGGCAAGAAAAGGGGAAGAAGGCTTACCGGAGAAGATGAGTACAATCTCACAACGTAGCAACGAGTAAGGCCTACAAATCCTTTAAATAAGCGAGAGAATGGAAGGAGAAGAGAAACCGGCGCGACCCTTGGAGAGGAGGCGCTTGAAGATGAAGGGTTGCTTGGGGGAATATGAAGAGAAAGAGGCTTTTTAATGTTTAAGTACCCCACATGGCCGTGTGGAAATTCCATACGGCCGTGTGGATTCTCTGGATGACTCTCATTCAACTCCCCATTTTCCACACGGCCGTGTGTCATTTCCACACGGCCGTGTGGATTCTCTGCATTGGAAAAATTCTTACTAAACAAATCCACATGGCCGTGTGGAATTTCCACACGGCCGTGTGGATTCTCTGGATGAGAGAATTCCTTCACAATTTCATCCACACGGCCATGTGGAAATTCCACATTGCCGTGTGTCTCCATTCTTCAGGTCAAATATAGTCTAAACTCTGCAGAATTCATTGAAAACACATGGAACGACTGCAGAAGTTGAAAACTAACATGTTTACAACTGAAATCTCGTCAAATTCACAGGACTACCACCTAACTTGCCAGAAACGATGAAAACATTAAAATGCACTACACCAGCAATGAATCCACACAAACTACAAACTAAACAAAAAAACTAAACTGAACAAAGAAAAACTAACTACAACTCGTGCAAAGAATTTTAAAAATTAGGTTGCCTCCCAATAAGCGCTTGTTTTACGTCACTAGCTTGACGTACTTGTTTCTCTAGACTCAAGGGGGGTCATGGGTCGAAAGCACTTCGCTGCTTGGAAATGTGAAACATAATGAGCATAAGTTCTGGAATTTAGAAGATGAGTGATCGAATTTGTTACCAGAAGGAGGGATATCATTCTTAGACCTTGAAGGACCGTCCGCAGGTTCATTCGTTTGCTTTTTGCGGCGATGTCTTACCCTCCTTAGCTTCTTCATTAATTTGTTGACTGTACCCGTGGGATTTGTACCCTTGTTCTCCAAGTCAACTGATGAAATATGATCATCTTCCATCTCTTGATCCAACAAACCAGCTAGTGGATCCGGGCAAAAGGTTTCCTGCACATAATTATCAATCAATGCATCAGTAGTGTCAAGAAAGTACAAAGCATTATCAAAGTTAAGAGAATGTCTCATGGCCTCAGCAAGGCGGTAGGTCAGCTTCTCATCTCCTATCCTCAATGTCATCTTCCCGCCATCCATGTCTATAAGAGCCTTGGAGGTACGCAGAAAGGGTCTTCCAAGTATCAGCGGCATGTCGACATTCTCATCTACATCCAGTACCACGAAATCTGCAGGAAATATATACTTATCTACTTTCACCAAGATGTCTTCAATGATGCCCCTCGGGTGACGAATCGACCGGTCAGCTAGCTGTAAAGTCATCCGAGTGGGCCTTGGCTCTCCTAGACCCAATTTCTTGAAGAAAGTGTAGGGCATTACATTGATACTAGCTCCTGAGTCTGCCAATGCTTTTTCCTCCCCTAAATTACCAATATTGCAAGGGATGATAAAGCTTCCCGGATCTCTCATCTTGTTTGGTAAATTTTGCTGCAGTACTGCCGAGCATGATGCATCTAAAACCACTACTGCACTCTCCTCCAATTTCCTCGTGTTGGTCAAGAGTCAAGAATTTCGCATAACGGGGCATTTGTGATAATGCCTCCACAAATGGGATGTTGATGTGTAATTGCTTGAACAGTCCAAAAAACTTCTTGTATTGCTCATCGTTCTGATCATTCTTCAATCTCGAAGGGTAAGGAATTCTTGGTTTGTATGGTGCGGGTGCTACCTCCTTTTCCTTACCCTTCTCCGGGTCTTTCTCCTTAGCAGGAACTTGAACAACCTCTTCAGCGGGAAGTCTACCCTCAACCTCACGACCACTCCTCAGAGTGATTACCTTCAGCTGCTCTCTTGGGTTTGTCTCTGTATTTCCCGGGAGACTTCCTTGGGGTCGCTCAGATAAAGACTTCGCAATCTGCCCCACCTGATTTTCTAAGTTATGTAACGACGCGGTGTGGTTGCGAAGTGTACTCTCCACGGCTTGGAAGCGCGTGTCTGAGGACTGAATGAACTTGGTCAATGCCTTCTCCAAGTCCGTCATTCGGTTCTCAAGCCCTGAAACTCGGCCCTCCATGTTTGGTTGTTGGGGTTGCTGAAATCCAGAGGGTGCAGAGGGCCTTTGTTGAACTAGTTGCTCCATGCAAAGTTCGGGTGATTTTGCCACCCCGGATTGTAGGTGTTGCTATAGGGATTCCCTTGACCTCGTCCGGCATTCCCCACAAAATCCACCTGCTCAACAGGTGCTGTTTCGACCACAGAAATAGGGCAATCAGAAGAAACATGCCCTCCTCCACAACTATCACAACTCATCACTGCAGCCATTCTAGATGGGCCTACCAAAGTGTTTAACTTCTTGCTCAATGCTTCAACTTGAGCTGCTAGAGATGTTACTGCATCAACTTCATGAATACCCGCCACTTTCCTCTTGTCTCGAGCATTCCACTGATAGCTATTCATAGCCATTTCTTCTATCAGTTGGCGGGCAGATTCGGGGGTCTTCCTTCCTAAGGTACCTCCTGCTGCGGCATCAAGTAGCTGTCTTGTGCTTGGGTTCAGTCCATTGTAGAAGGTGTGGATGACCATCCACTCGGGGAACCCGTGTTGAGGACACTTGCGCAGAAGATCCTTGAACCTTTCCCATGTCTCGAAAAGAGACTCCAATTCCGACTGCATGAAGGAAGAAATTTCATTTCTCAGCTTTGCCGATTTCCCAGGAGGGAAATATCGGGCAAGGAAGGCCTCAACCATCTCTTCCCAAGTGGTAATTGATGCTCTAGGTAAAGATTGCAACCACTATTTTGCTTTCCCCTTCAAGGAAAATGGGAAGGCTCTCAATCTGATGGCGTCGTCCGTGACTCCATTGATCTTCAACATGTCGCACACTTCCAAGAAATTTTTTATGTGATTGTTTGGGTCTTCATCTGCTAACCCATTAAACTGTGCGGACTGTTGAACCATCTGAATGAACCCCGGCTTAAGCTCAAAGTTATGAGCTGAAATTGGTGGCCTGACTATGCTTGACTGTGTACCACGGACAGACGGCCTAGCAAAATCAGAGAGTGTCCGCTGTTGCTCATTTTGTTCAGCCATGGTTGCGGACTCTTCAACCTCTATCCCAGCTTGATCACTTTCCACTAATGTCGAAGGATGTCCAAGGGTCATAACCTGGAGCTGAAATCAGGAAAAGAAAGCAAAATCAGAACAATAGAAGTGAAAGAAGTGTGAAATAGAATGTGCGAAAAATAACTAGCGAAACAAAGTAATAAAGTACCCAAACTTGGCACACCCTTGCGTGTGTACTCCGCAATTGCACAGGTGTCGAAGTAATAAAGTACCCAAACGGGTGGGTAGTCGAATCCACATGGAGTAGACGTAAGAACAATCACACTTTGTTAAGTAGCCAAAGATAAACCAATTGTTGTTGTGAAAGAAAATAGAATAAGAAAGAAATAGAAATAAAGTGCTAAAAATAAAAGCTAGGGTGTAGAAATAGATCAATAAGAAGATGGGGTACTCGGACAATGCTCCCCCTAGAATCCTTGTTTCAAGTGCAAGACTTCAAGTACTCTTTTTCAATAGAGATTTGAAGAGTCGTGGAATCCAAAGATACAAGGTCCCAAATCTAAGGTCAACCTTGACTAGTCCCCTACGAGGTCCCGACGGAGAGAAGACTCTCGACACCTCACACCACGTATGACTGCGCTATGCTCTAGGGATTCCAAGTGGTAAACCCTATTCCCAACTATAGATCATTCCCTTTGGTCCATTCGAAAGATCCCTAATCACAAATAAGTCCCGGGAGAAAGGCCTCTCTCAACGCCTAACTCTCTTTGAGATCGAAGGTAATACTTGGAATAAGAAGGTAGGGAAAACCACACCGGAGGGGAAAGGGGACGTGTCGCTACCTCTCAACTCACCCTCTCGACCCTCTTCAATCTTGGTTAATATAATCCTAATGGTGATGGTCACTCGTCAAAAGGATGACTGGATTAGCCCTCAACCCTAGTGTCACTCTAAGGGAGAAACAATTAAGCACACAAGATTGAAACTCAAATTTAAACTCAAATTGAATAAAAGCATTAAAGTCAATGAAACTTAGGAAACTTAGGGTTTACAAGTCCAAGTACCCACTAGAGGTTTAGCCCTCCATGGAGCAATACAAGTTCATCAAAATAAATGAAGATAAGTGCAAGAAATCCATAAAGAAAACCCCCTTAAGCTTTGTGTTGATAGACTATGAGGGCTTCTCCTTCTTCTCCAAAGAACTCGTTCCTCCAAGCCTAGGGCACACCTCGTCGAATCGAGTCGTCGAAGGCTCCCCCAATAGCTCTCCTTGGAAGGAATTGATGATGAAATCGGTGAAGAAGCACCCCCAAAGTGTAGCAAGAACCTCCTGAACAATAGCCGTCACTCCCTCTCAAGTTTGGAAGAAGATCCCTGAAATAACGCTTCAGAACGGCTTTATAATTGGCCATCTCGAGGATCCACACGGCCGTGTGGAAATTCCACACGCCCATGTGGAGTTTCTGCCCTGTGGAAAACTTCGTATTAGTCCCCGATTTCGCCCGTTTCTTCTCTTGAGGTCACACGGACGGACACACGCCCATGTGAAAGGTCATGTGGCATTTCTTGATGATGAGAGAACCTTGGAGAGCTTTTGAAATCTTCGAACAAATCGGAACAAGCGAGCATGACTGCCTTCGTGTCCTTCTACAAAAATTGTCTTGAAATCTTTAGAAGTTGGCACATACCCCTTCGTTGGAACCCGATTTGTGTCTTGAACTTCGTATTTGCACAAAAGAGCTCCACTTGGCACCATTATGACCTAATCTTGCCTTTATTCACGTACCATGTCTTCACAACCCTAATTGCATGAAAGAACACCTAAGCACATGAAATTAGCGATAAAACCTGAGGAATGTGATACTCATACGTGGAAAACATTTCCAAAAATATATACATGCAAGCACTTATCAATCACCAAGAAATTCATTTTGGTTCACTTAGGCCTTTTTCTTGGGTCCTCATGTCAAGAACATTAACCCTTTGACAATACTTCGAAAATATACATTTCAAGATATAGGGATTCCATCCCCTAAGAATAATAAAAGATCATTCATCATAATCGAAAAGTACATCAAATCATAAACTACAATGTATAAATGATCAATAACCTTAATCAAAAGTACATCGAATCATAAATCAAGAAGTATAAATGATCAATGTCCTCAATCAAGAAATAAACTGAAACATAAATCACCATTATTCAAAGTTTCATGAAAACATCTCAAGAAACCTTTGAAACATGAAATTCACCATTCAAGAATGTATATAATTAGGTATTCAAACAAGCATGATCATAGCTCATGAATTAAACAATTTCCCACTCACAAACTTGGCGAGATCGAACTTCTTGGATCACTCGCCTACTTGCTCTTTACCCTTGCCTTTAGATCCACCTCCTTGAAGCCATTAACCATTCAAGAAAAACAACAATCAATCACATAACCCAAAGAATAAACAAAGGGGGAAAGGATGATCCAAAATTAGATCTCATGGCTTTTAGGGTTCACTAGATATTCTAGATTCAAGAATTAACAATAATAGTATCCTCAAACCCTCAAGATCACAATAAAATCAAGAAAATCCTAATTCGGTTCTGATCTACAAAAATCAAGGGTTTAGAGATGAAGGATCTCCTTCATTCTTCACCAAAACATGAGATCAAGACTCCTAAACCATCCAAACATTAGATGTATGCCCTAAATCCCTTCAAACAATGGATCTATACTAGATCCACACTTTTCCTTCATGGATCTATAGAGAATTGAATAAAAGAACAGGAAATTGAAGAAGAGAAGAAAACTCACCTTAAACCTTGCTAGATCTAGAGGAGAATCATCACCAATGGAGGAGAGGGGGAAATCAACACATTTCTTCTTTCTTGGAGCTCAAGAATGAAGATCTAATAGAGGGGAGAATGAGGATTCAAGATGGGGAGAAAAAGAGAGGGAAATAGAGTCTTATGAAGACCTTTTGAGTTTTAAATCGGGTATTTATAGACCCAAAATGCGGGAGGGCTCACGGGCTCCCTTGCGGGCGTATGGGAGGCCGCGAGGCTTCTTTGCAGAGGCCCTTGCGGGTTGTCTTGCGGCCGCAAGGCCTATTTTCAGGGGCCCATGCGGTCGGCCATGCGCCCGCATGGGTGGCCGCGTGGCCCTTCGCAGGCGGCCATGCGCCCGCATGGGGGGCCGCATGGCCCCATGTTTTTGGGGGTTTCTTGCGGCGTCTTGATGCCTTACACCCTCCACTTAAAAGCACTTTCTCCACAGATTTTTCCTCCTCTTTTTCACTCTAAAAAGAACCTTAACTAACATCCTAAACACGAAAAACACCCGATGAAAATTTAGACACACAACTTCTACACAAGAAGTAAAGCACAAGAGAAGCGAAAAAGGTCAAATTTCCATAGCTCTTAGCTTTTAAGTTCTCATCTGAAGGAGTATTCGGGTGTTTCTTGTGGCGACGTCTCGACCTCTTCAGCTTCTTGATTAACTCTTTAACCAATCCTTGGGTAGGTTCCTCCTTAAGAACTGAATCAAATGGTGAAACCTCAGCATCGTCCATCTCTTGCTCTAGCAATTCTGCCAATGGGTCGGGACATAGTGATTCCTGCACATAATCATCAATTAACTCATCAGTGGTGTCAATAAAATATAAAGTGTCATCAAAGTCAAGGGAATGTCGCATGGCTTCAGCAAGGCGGTAAGTTAACTTCTCATCTCCAATTCTCATTGTCATCTCTCCACCATCCATGTCTATAAGTGCCTTAGAGGTGCGCAGAAAAGGTCTTCCAAGTATTAAAGGCACATCGACATTCTCATCCACATCCAACGCCACAAAGTGCGCAGAGAAGATGTATTTGTCCACTTTTACGAGGACATCCTCAATGATGCCTCTCGGATGACGAACGGAATGATCAGCTAATTGTAGAGTCATCCGAGTGGGTCTTGGCTCTCCTAGCCCTAATGTTTTGAAGAAAGTGTAAGGCATGACATTAATGCTGGCCCCAGAGTCTGCCAATGCCTTCTCCTCACCCAAATTCCCGATGTTACATGGGATGATGAAGCTTCCAGGGTCTTTCATCTTGTTCGATAAATTTCTTTGCAGCACCGCCGAGCAAGATGTATATAAAATCACTGCTACACTCTCCTCCAATTTCCTCTTGTTGGTCAAGAGGTCCTTCAAGAACTTCACATAACAAGGCATTTGTGACAATGCCTCCACGAATAGGATGTTAATGTGCAGCCGCTTGAACAGACCCAGAAACTTCTTGTATTGCTCATCATTTTGGTCATTCTTCAACCTCAAAGGGTAAGGAATTCTTGGCTTATAAGGTGGGGGTGCTACCACCTACTCCTTACCCTTCTCTTCAACTTCTTTCTCTTTCTCCTTGTCGGGGACATGGACAACCTCTTCAGTGGGGAATCTCCCCTCAATCTCACGACCACTCCTCAAAGTGATCGCCTTCAGCTACTCTCATGGATTTGTCTCGCTATTCCCCTGGAGACTTCCTTGAGGTCGCTCTAAAAGTGACTTCGCAATTTGTCCCACCTGATTCTCTAAATTGTGCAATGAGGCAGTGTGGTTGCGAAATATTCTCTAGCCCTGAAACTCGGCCCTCCATGTTCGGTTGCTGGGGTTGCTGAAATCCTGGTGGTGCCAAAGGCCTTTGCTGACCTTGATTACTCCATGAAAAATTCGGGTGATTTCGCCATCCCGGATTGAATGTGTTGCTGTAGGGGTTACCTTTGCCCCGACCTGCGTTCCCAACAAAATCCACTTGCTCAACAGGTGCTGCCCCAATAATGGTGATGGGGCAATCAGATGAGACATGCCCACCTTCACAACCATCACAACTCATCACTGCAGCCACCCTAGAAGGAGTTGTCAAAGTATCCAATTTGCTCAATGCTTCAACCTAAGCTGCCAGAGATGTCACTGCATCAACTTCATGAATACCCGCCACTTTGCTCTTGTCTCGAGCAATCCACAGGTAGCGATTCATGGACATTTCCTCTATAAGTTGGCGGGCAGCCTTTGTGGAAGTTCGATCTTTTTCGCTTCTCTTGTGCTTTGTTTCTTGTGTAGAAGTTGTGTGTTTAAGTTTTTGTCGAGTTTTATTTTTGTTGGGATCTTAGTTAAGGTCTTTTTGAGAGGTTAAAAGATGGGGGAAAAGTGTTTTAAAAGGCTTTAGCAAGGAAGGGACCTTGCGGGCACTTAGTGTGCCCGCAAGGAGCCAAAAAAAGAGGCCTTGCGGCCTCCCATGCGCCCGCATGGGAGCCCGCAAGGACTCCGGCCAGAAGTGCATGCGGGCTCCCATGCGGGCGCATGGGCGGCCGCATGGCTTCCTGGTTGAGGCCTCGCGGCCTCCCTTGCGCCCGCAAGGGAGCCCGCGAGCCCTCCCGCGCTTTGGGTCTATAAATACCCGTTTTCAAACTTAAAGGGCCTTTATAAGACCCCATTTCCCTCTCTTTTTCTCCCCATCTTGAATCCTCATTCTCCACTCCATTAGATCTCCATTCTTGAGCTCCAAGAATGGAGAAAGGTGTTGATCTTCCCCTCTTCTCCATTGGTGGTGATTCTCCTCTAGTTCTAGCAAAGAATTGAGGTGGGTTTTCTTCTCTTCTTCAATTCCTTGTTCTTTTATTCAATTCTCTTTAGATCCATGTAGAATTAGTGTGGATTTAGTATGGATCTCACCCATTCTTCTTCTCTCCTTTTCAGGTGTTAGCACGGCAGCAGGGCGTAAGACGTGATAGTGCTTGGCATCTATTCTTGCATTTACCTTTGAGTAGTGTATGATTCATAAACATTGTCGTCATGCATAAGATGGATCCATTAGGACCTATGATTTCGTATTTCCATTTGATCTTGTATAATCTTGATTGGTTAAGACAGGACCTTAGGTTTATGAGTTTACACCCAGTGTTTGGGGAAAAAACTATGATTGTGTCCATGATCATTGATGTTGTGATTTCCAGGGATATATGTACATATATGTGTGAGTCTGTTGATCTTGTACAGGGTTGTGATTGAATACCTTAGATTTAGAGTATTATTGTGGTAATGTTAATATTGTACAGGTAACAGGTTAGCCTTACAGCGACCTGGGGTTGAGGCAGGTGCTTGACCTCCCCTGGGTTGTCGTGGCGGTAGTGCCACGGGCCGGGACCCGAGGGTCGGGGCGTGACAGCCTTGGGGGTCTTGCTACCTAAGATATCTCCTGCTGCTGCATCAAGTAACTGTCTTGTGCTTGGGTTCAACCAGTTGTAGAATGTGTGGATGATCATCCACTCGGGGAACCCGTGTTGAAGACACTTGCACAGAAGATCCTTGAACCTTTCCCATGTCTTGGAAAGAGACTTCAATTCTGATTGCATGAAAGAGGAAATTTCATTTCTTAGCTTTGCAGATTTTCCAGGAGGGAAATATCTGGCAAGGAAGGCCTCAATCATCTCTTCCCAAGTAGTGATCGACGCCCTAAGTAGAGACTGCAACCACTATTTTACTTTCCCCTTCAAGGAAAATGGGAAGGCTCTCAATCTGATGGCATCATCTATGACTCCATTTATCTTCAACATGTCACACACCTCCAAGAAGTTCTCTATGTGATTGTTCGGGTCTTCATCTGCCCACCCATTGAACTGTGTGGACTGTTGTACCATCTGAATGAATCCTGGTTTAAGCTCAAAATAGTGAGCTGCAATTAGTGGCCTGACTATGCTCGATTGTGTACCATAAATAGAAGGCTTATTAAAATCTGAAAGTGTCCACTGTTGCTTATTCTGTTCAGCTATAGTTACGAACTCTTCAACCTCTATTTCATCTTGATCACACTGTTCTTGTTCAGGTTGTCTTCCCCGTCTATGCAGTCTTCTCTCAATTTCTGGATCACCTTCCACTAATGTCGAAGGGTTTCGACGGGTCATAACCTGGAGCTGAAATCAAGAAAAGAACAAAATATCATAACAATGGAAATAAGAGAAGTATGAAACAAAATATAAGACGAATGACTAACGAAGCAAAGTATAAGAGTTCCTAAAACGCCTAACTCCCCGACAACGGCTCCAAAAACTTACACACCCTTGCGTATGTGTTCCGCAAGTGCACGGGTGTCGAAGTAATAAAGTACCCAACGGGTGGGTAAGTCAAATCCACAGGGAGTAGACGTCAAAAACAAAAACACTTTGCTAAGTAGTCAAAGAAAGCCGATTGTTGTTGCGATTAAAAAGTAATTAATAACAGAATTAAAGAACTGAAGGTGAAAGCTAGAACGTAGGAAATGATCAAAGTGAAGATGGAGTACTCCGACAATGATCCTAGTTTCAAGTGCAAGACTTCAATTACTCTTACTCAATCGAGATTAAAAGAGTCGTGGCAATCCAATGATACAAGGTCCCAAACCTAAGGTCAACCTTGACTAGTCCCCTACGAGGTCTCGGCGGAGAGAAACTCTCGACGTCTCACACCACATATAACTGCCCTAAGCTCTTGGGGTTCCAAGTGATAAACCCTATTCCCAACTATAGATTAAACCCTTTGGTCCAGGTGAAAGATCCCTAATCAAAAAAATGTCCCGGCGGAAACGCCTCTCTCGACGCCGAACTCTTTTTGAGATCGATACTAACTCTCGGAATATGGAAGTAATGTGTATCACACCGGAGGGGAAAGGGGACGTGCCACTACCTCTCGACTCACCCTCTCAACCCTCTTCCAATTTGGTTAATCTAATCCTAATGGTGATGGTCACTCGTCAAAAGGATGATTAGATTGGTTTCTCAACCCTAGTGTCACTCTAAGAGAAAATCAATGAAGCACACAAGTTTGAAACTCAAATTAAATCTCAAATTAAATAAAAGCATTAAAGTCAATGAAATATAGAAATCCTAGGGTTTACATGTCCAAGTACCCACTAGGGGTTTAGCTCTCCATGGAGCAATACAAAATCATCAATACAAGTGAAAATAAATGCAAATAATCCATAAAAAAAACCCCCTTAAGCTCCGTGCTGATGGTCTATGAGGGCTGCTCCTTCTTCTCCATGAATCCCTCCTTCAAGCCTAAGGCACACCTCGCCGAATCGAAGTCGTCGAAGGCTCCTCCAATAGCTTTCCTTGGAAGGAATCGGTGTTGAAATCGGTGAAGAAATGCCCCCAAAACGTAACAAAAACCTCTCCAAACCCTAGCCGAACTCTATCCAAAAGATAGGAAAAAGATCCCCTAAAAATGCTTCAGAACGGCCGTGTGGAAGATCTCCACACGGCCATCTGGAAAATCCACATACCCATGTGGATTTTCAGCCTCTACAAAACTGCATCTATAGGTCCCCGATTTCACCCGTTTCTTCTTCTAAGGCCACAAGGACGGACACACGATCATGTGGTAGGTCATGAGGCATTTCTTAATGTCAAAAAACCCTTGGAGAGCTTTTGAAATCTTCGAACAAATTAGGACGAGAGAGCATGACTGCCTTCGTGTCCTTCTACAAAAACTGTCTTGAATCCTTTAGAAGTTGGAACATACTCTCTTGTTTGACCCCGATTTGTATCTTGAACTTTGTATTTGTACAAAAGAACTCCACTTGGCACCATCATGACCTATTTTTGCCTTTATTCTCATAAAGCTTCTTCGCAACCCTAATTGCACGAAAGAACACAAAAACAAACAAAATGAGAAATATAACCTGAAAAATGTGATGCTCATGCATGGAAAACATTTCAAATAATATATACATGCAAGCACTTATCAGCTACCTTCACGTTCAACTTTTCCTATCCATCATCTTCATCAATAGTGTAGTTTAGACAGGATATTCTTGTTCCTTGCCATATTTTATCTTTGTGATTTAACATTGATGTTGAACTAAACCCCCAATTCCATAGGATGTTGGTGAACCTTGGGGTGAACATGTGATTATTGGATGTTTTGGTATGATAAATGCATTGTTTGTTTTTTTTTCTTTTGAGATTCAGTTTGAGTGACTTGTATGCCTTGTATTACATTATAGAGAACTCCGTAATTCATGTTTGAATTGTGCATTTGAGAAAGGTGTTCCTTTTGCACTATGTCATGCATAGATTGATACGGTTTTGAGGGATTCGCATGACGGAGAACACATGTGCAACCAAACTCTCTGAATGAGGGGAATCCCTACGATAGAGACTCCTAGAATGTAACGTAATCATGGAGAGTCAGCGATTAATTGATTTAAGCCAACTCTCGTATGGGATTAGGAGTTAATCACAAAGGTGTTCTGGTTAGTTCATGTTAGAGTTCTTACGGTCCAAACAAAACTTTACACATTGAACCACATTAATAGATCACACTAATAGCGGCACGTCCCGACCCTCGGATCCCGGCCTATGACACTATCGCCACGGCAACCCAGGGGAGGTCAGACACCTGCCTTAACCCTAGATTGCCGTAAGGTTAACCTGTTACCTGTACAATATTAACATCACAACAATAATACTCTAAATCTAAAGGTATTCAACCACAACCCTATACAAGATCAACATACTCACACCATGTATATAACCCTGGAAATCACAACGAGAATGATCATGACCACAACATAGTCTCCCCCAGATATTGGGTATATAGCTAATACAATACAAGGTCCCGACTGACCCAATCATGAATATTCAAAACCAAAGTAAAAATACGGAAACATAGGTCCTAGTGGATCCATCTTATGAATCATACACTACTCAAAGGTAAATGCAAGAATAGCTTTACCAAGCACTTTCACGTCTCACGCCCTACTGCCGTGCTAACACCTGTAAAGAAGAAAAGAAGAATGGGTAGGTAACTAAATTACTTAGTAAGGAGCTGAACATGGAGCTATACTTCATACAAGTAAGAGTTTATAAGCAAGCCCAATGACAAATCTTCAATATTCAACAACAAATAAAGTACTTACTTTCAATGTGTGTGTATATATATATATATGTACAATTTAATATAAGAAACTTTCAAACTTCCTCAATGAAATGCATTCATAAAATCCTTCAAAAATCATTCATAAAATGATGTAAATCTTAAAATTCAAGTTTAAGATACTCTTTTCGGAATGCTCAACTTTTCAAGGTTTCATAAAGTAATCAATGTGGTAAATTTCGTATCATGAAGTCCAAGTTCTGAAAATACTCTTTTCGTACTCAACGATCTTGGGATTTATAAGATAATCACAATAAATCCCGTATCGCTAGTATCACCGGCCTATGAAAACCCTCCATCACTAATCCGTGGCAGCGGTTAGGTCAAGAGCCACCAAGATACATGTATCTTGGTGTTGGCCGTTGGGAATCCCTGGTGGTGACACCGAGAACCCAACACGGCTCTTCAGGATTTCTACGCGCCTCCTGAATGAGCGAGTCAGCCGAGAACTCCACTCCACCCCAACTAGGTCGGTCCGTGGAGACTCGCTTCTACAGAAGATACCGGGGATCCTTCCCCTATCACCATCGAACATCTGAGATATCCATCCCGCCTGTAGGCTCATCATGAACACATCAATATGATATCATATATCTCATCAAGAGATCACAAATATTCCGCCCGTAGGCTCATTATAAACGTATCAATATAAAATCACATATCTCATCAAGAGATCATAAATTCACTTAAATGCAACTCTTAATCCAAGAGTGAATACTCGTGTGAAAACATCGTCAATAATGTTATTTTCATCAAGAACATCATCATGAAAGTATTCTTTTGAAATACATCTCAAATACGATAACATCGTAAGAATCACACATTGGTGCACATAGTCCCCTATTAGGTCAAAATAATAAGAATATCAAGTTCTTGAATTCTCAAATCTTGTAACCATATAGTTCAAGCCATAGGGTTTCCAACCCTCACAAGAATTACGAAAACTCTTTTAGAAATCTTTGAGAACATAGTTTAAATACGGCATCATCACCAAGAAATTCATTTTAATTCACATCAGCCCTTCTAAGGCCTTTTTATCAAGAACATTCAACCTTTAACAGTTTCTTTGAAAACATGAAATTGAAATCATCGGGTTTCCAACCCACTAGATATATGAAAGATCTTTGATCATAATCAAGAAGTAATTCAAGTCATATAGCATCATAATTTCAGGTTTCAAGAAACAATTCAAGAATCTATTGAAATCAAGAAATTCACATTTCAAAGCATGTATTATTGGGCATTCAAACAAGCATGATCATAGCTCTTTAATTAAACAATTCCCACTCACAAATTTGGCGAGATCGAACCCCTCTGGGTTACTCGCCCACTTGCTATTTACCCTTGCCTTTAGATCCACCTCCTTGATGCCATTAACCATCCAAGAAAAACAAGAATCAATCACATAACCCAAACAATAAACAAGGCAGGAAAGAATGATCAAAATGAGATCCTATGGCTTCTAGGGTTTGCTAGGCATTTTAGATTCAAGCATTTACAATAAGACGATCCTCAAACCCTTAAAATCACAAGGAAAACAAAAAGATTTTAATTGGGTTCGGATGTACAAGAATCATAGGTTTACAGATGAAAGATCTCTCTCAATCTTCACCAAAACATGAAATCAAAGCTTTTGAACCATAAAAACATTATATCTAAACTTTAATTCCATCCAAACATTAGATCCATGCTAGATCCACACTTTTCCTTCATAGATCTATAAAGAATTGGATAAGAGAACAAGAAATTGAAGAAGAGAAGAAAACTCACCTTAAACTTTGCTAGATCTAGAGGAGAATCATCACCAATGGAGGAGAGGGAGAGATCAACACCTTTCTTCTATCTTGGAGCTCAAAAATGGAGATCTAAGAGAGGAGAGAATGAGGATTCAAGATGGGGAGAAAAAAAAAGAGAAATGAGGTCTTATGAAGACCCTTTGAGTTTCAAATAGGTATTTATAGGCCACAAAGCGCGGGAGGGCTCGCCGGCTCCCTTGAGGGCGCAACGGAGGCCGTGAGGCAATTTCCAGAGCCCCTTGTGGGCTATGATGGTGGCCACGCGCGTCGCTAAATAGCGGGCACACGGCTCCCCGGCCGCAAGTGCACGGGTCGTCAAGTAATACCTCTCGTGCGAGCACAAGAGGGTCGTATTCCCTAGGGTCCCAAGATCTACTATTACTTCCTCTTAGATTTGTTGTTTAGTCAAATCAAAACAGGGGTTTCGTTATAATAAGACTAAGTATGAAAACAAAGCAATAAAAGTGATCAAGCCACCAACGAGCAATAAGCACGTAGAGGGAAAACAATTATCAAAGATAAGGCCCCGGGCGAGGATTCCCCCGGGAAAAATACAAGTAATGATGATGTGATAACAGATAATACATGCATGGATTGTAATGCTTTGGTCCGTCTAGACTCGGAAGTCGACTACCCCGGAACCTCTGTAATGTAGCCCTAATCCAGTACAAGTTTTTTTATCCTAAGGATACTCACACGATGTCATTGGGCCTAAGGAGCCTTGGCTAGAGTTATCTATAAGCAACTGTACTAAGATGAACTCTACAACCTACGGGAGGCTACCGGCACCCGAAACCTCCGGTGTACCGGTACAATAGATCTTCCTTCATACTATGTGGATCTAATGCGAGAGCGCACCTCTCGCAACCAAGCACAATCGATAAGATGAAATGCAGAATTCTCATGCAATCCACTACAATTAAGTACACATGGCATGAAACCAAATGACAAACCATGCATTCATTGAATTAAAAATACATCATCTAATACAAGTATTCCTCCCAAGGTTCACCGGTCGCCCGGTGGCCTTGGGAGGTTTAGTTCAACATTACAAGCAAAGGTAAGCTACAAGATACAAGATTCATCACAAAGAAAGCAAGAACTTCCCTCTTCAAGATGTTGACTAGGGATGATGGAGCAACTTGCCGCATCCGCGTCGGCAAGCCATAGGATGAAGATCTACACGTTCTTCCCTCTTCTCCCACTTAATTCCACTCCAAAATGACCTCCGTTGATGAAGATTTGAGCGGGCGGGGGAGGGGGGGGTGCTTAGAGGCGCCTGTGGCAAGATATCTCTCGAAAAAACCCTAAAAGCCCTTTTAAACCCGAGCCGTGTGCGGCCTAGTGTGAGGGCCCTCACACTAGGCCGCACACCCTTCTGCCAAGGATGTGCGGGCCGCACAGAGGCCCGCACAAGGCCTGAAAACGGGCATGAATAAGCCCGTTTCGTGTAGGAGTGCCCGAATGACATCCGGAGCTCGTTTAACCTTCGTTTCTTGGCTCCTTGGCCTTGATTTTCATCCTCTAAATGCTCCTCCTCACGTAGACAGCTCGTACATGCCCTAAAATAGAAAAAATGTGAAAAACACATCAAAGGGCACCAGTTTTATTCAATTAATGCATGAAAGTACAAGTGATGCACCGTTATAAAACACTGTATTTAGACACTTATCAGCCTCCCATGCGGCTTGCATGAGAGGCCACAAGGCCCCCTGTTTTTGGGAGGGGGGGCTTGCAGCATTTTGATGCCCCAAACCATCTACTTAAAAGCTCTTTCCCCAAAGGTTTTTTCTCCTCTTTTCTACTCTAAAAAGAACCTCAACTAAGATCCAAAATACGAAAAACACCCGACGAAAATTTAAACACACAATTTTTACACAAGAAACCAAAACACAAAAGAAGCGAAAAAGGTGGAACTTCCACAAATAGCCCTAATGGGATCCACATTCGGGGCTTGTTATCTCCCATTGATTTTACCTCTAAAGATTGTGATATGTTTGAAGCTTCTATCTTTTTGTTTTCTTTTGTAGTGTAGTTCCAAGACATCTCTAAGTGATTATGGCTAAATAATAAGCAAAAATAAGTAATAATACTTCTTTGGCCTTGTAGAATACAATCCTCATGCCTTTGCATGAGATATCACGTGACGATCCATGTGCTTACTGATGAGTGCATTTCATATATATATATTGCATGCTTTACCCTCATCATTATTGAATATTTTGGCTTTAATTCTCCAAGTACGGTGCTATTTGAGGTATTCTTAGTTTGTCATGCAGATATCAAAGTCTTGAAGCAAGAAGAGATGTTTTGGAATAATTTTAGAAGCTAAAGGACTTAGAAGAAATCTCATCAAGCTCAACACGGCTTGAGCACGCCCGTGTTGTACCCCGTGCAGATTGCAGGAGAATTCAGCCAAATTCAACACAGTCTGAGTTCGCTGAGCACGGTCGTGCAAACCCCAGCACGGCCTAAGCACGCCCGTGCTGTTCCCCGTGCAGATTACAGGAATGTGAGTTTTCGGGAGTTTTATTTGGCCGTAATCTGCACGGCTTCAACACGCCCGTGCTCACATCGGGAAAACATTAAAACCCTAAAAACTTAGGTTTTTGGGGGACTTTTTGTGGGCGAACAAGGGGAGAAGGAAGAAGAGAGCTTTGGGGGTTCGTCCTCCTCTCCATCAAGGGAATGTCATGCATATGGTAGGCCGATCGGGAGGAGATTCCACGGCATTGTAGATCCTTCGACAACCACAAGGATGCAAGAAATTAGGGAGTTTTCAACTTCTTGTCTTTCAATTTCTTTGGCATTGTACTTGTTGTTTGTTGTCATGAGGGGCTAAACTCTTAAGGGAGCCCCGGGGTTGTTTGTATGACGTTGTAGCTTGAACTCATTATCTTTACTTACAGTATTTATGAATGTCTTGTTCCTTTCAATAAATCAAAGTTATTGGCTATCTTGTGTGTTGTTTAGTGCTTGATTGCTTGGTAGTTAGGTTCTCTTATCTAGGCTTGTGAATCATTATTGATCGTTGCAAGCAGTGACAGTTCAAGTTAGGGCTCGGCAGCGCTAGAAACCTCATGCTTATAGCATAACTAGGTTTAGAACTGAAGACATCTCTGATAAATACTGAGAAAGACCGAGTTAGTAAACGTCAGAAATCCAACCCCGAGGTCTCATCTCCTCCATCGAGTCAATTCTCAAGCTTCCCTTAGTGCATTTGTCCCTTCCACAGCCTCCTTGAATTTGACCCAGAGTCAAATCCATCATTTTCTGTTTGGTTAGATATTAAGCAGGACGTTAGTATTAGAAGCTATACCAGTCCCTGTGGATTCGACTACCCGACCCTATGGGTACACTTTACTACTTGTACGACTCGTGCACTTGCGGATACGCAAGGGGTGTACCACTTACAGCATGCAACCATCAGTGTAAGACACCTTAAATCTCTTCTCCAGTGAGTCCTCCAAGATCCCTAAGTTTTTCCCACCAATCTCCACAAAAATCTAATGAAAATCAACTGCCAAAGATTCAATCCTGGTGGTAGCGGCTCATACTCTTCCAAAAATGTCCAAATAATCATGTTTGGGCCTCAAATATTCATCCTTATTGTGCCCAAGCATGAGATAAACACGAGGCATGCATGGGCTATGTTGCTTACAACCAAAAGAGTTGAACTGGGGGTAAAATACTAAACATGTGCCATGCCTAGCTCCGCAATGGTTGTGCTTGGCTTCAGCCAAGGAAGATGCCTCATTTCCATATGAGGGTACCTAGCTTGGAGTTTGGCAGCTTCTTCGTTTTGCTCGTCATAGCTACACCTTTTTGTATCCTTCAATTTGCAGTCTTTTTGCTTTTAAAAGACCATCGTTTTATTCCAAATTGCATAGAGTTATCCATGATGTTCTTAAATTCGCCTATATACACCAAAAAAAACTAAGCACTAAAAGAACAAAATAAAATATTGAGAATAAGCTAAATCTCTAAAATAGTAAATGAAAACTTGTATATTTGAACACTGATCAAAAGATGCTCGTATGATACCATAACAAAAACTTGGTGTGCATCATATCTAACCTAGAGACCTCTTTTGAGTGGCCGAAACAGATTAAGCTCAACATAGACTCAAGCATACCTTGCATGGCTTAGAGAAAATGTTTGGTCATCAATTTTTAAGAGATGCTCTATATGATTCACAATGCTTTCTAGTATTTCTCCTTTCCACATTTAATGAGAAGGTATTGCAATTGAAGCCAGACTACTGCAGTGGAGAGATGCACTTGTACTTATTGAAAATAAGCTTCTATGGTGAGAGCTGAAGGATGAGTCCTTCAATAGTCCACATATAATCAAATAGAACGATGTGAGGAAGTGTCCACATATAATCAAATAGAACGATGTAAACCTGTTGAGCCCGGTTGACTCGACTGACCAACCAGGTCACATGACAAAATTATAGATAACAAAGAGCCAAAAGAAAGATACAAAAGAAGAAGAACTAGTACAATTACAAGAAGTGATTAGTGACCTGAAAGATGTCAAAAAAAAATTATACAAAAATACTTTATTACTTACTAAAGAAGTAAAATAGGAGAAAATTTACATGGAGTAGTAGATCTTATAAATGAAAGAATAAAATGAATGAAAATATCGTAGCAATAGTAGGAAATGGAAAAAAGACTATGAAATAAGAGTGAAGGAAATTGAAAAAAAATTAATATAAAGTCTACTTTACATTTAGTAGAAAGTAGTGTTTATATGAATTATATGCTACAATTGTAAACCCCATGGCTTGTCCACATGTGTTAAGAAACATCATGGCCGCTGGATCAAGAGGACCATACATGTTGGTCCCTATTGTGGGAGCTATGCTATCCTTTCTCCTAAACTAACCAGAGACTTCTTGATTTGTATAATAAGAATTGTGGCTACAATACCAATAGGTCCATATGCATTTATTGTTATACTGAATGATTTGTATAATAAGAATTGTGGCTACAATACTAATAGGTCCATATGCATTTATTGTTATACTGAAAGTCTGAAAACCTTTAATCCTCATAGTAGTAACTTAGTTTATTTTTACTTCACAATGTGCTTGTTTTGATAGATGGATAACGAAGACAATTTTCCCTTTAAACCCACATTAAATTTCCCTATATATCCACCTAATTACGGCCTCAAGTTTAGGACACTTCATCACCTTACCACTCAACCCACATGCTTTACTTGACAATTTGTAGGCCTCAAAAAACAATCCTACCCATTTTCTATGTGCCTTGAGAACCTTAGACACATACTTTTTGAAAATAAATGAACAACATCATGAAAACTACCTTTCTACCAACTCCTCCATAACTTCATCCACACATTGTAGAATACTTCATCTCTCAAGAAAGACTCATTAAACAGTTGGAAGCAAAAATATAATGAAGAAAAAACATAGAAAAAATTGTTACACGAAAAAATTGGAGACAGTGAAAAAGAAAGAAATGAGTCAAAAAAATTACATAAAAAATTATACGAAAATATAAAAGAAAAGTTGGAGATCTTTCCATAGCATATTGAATAAAAAATTATACTCCAAAAAAATAATGAAAGAAACATATGAAAATTTTATCTAAACATTGGAGTTCCTTAACAAGTTATTAGCTATAAAGAATCTATGTATAAACATTAAAGATGCTACTATGGAAATGAGTTCGTGGTTCTTAAAACTTCTTTTCACCTCTCGAAATGGCAAGACCAAGAAATTCTACATTTCAATTCAAAAAGCAATGCATTATGGCTATGTTTAAAGCATCGTCATAACGAAGGAGAAGCAACTCGAAGCTCTTCAAGAAAATTAGAGGCTATGTTACTTCTTACACAAGTTATATAGAAAAATTTGTCATGGTGCATTCATCAACTTGTGAGTTGAATCCATTCCCCTAGGGTATGAAACAAATTGCCCTAATGAAGCAAGACACTATGTTACTACAGAGATCATCTACTTAAGCACTATAGAAGTTTCCATCATATTAGATGAATGTACCAATTTAGCAGAAGAAGTGAAAAAACATATAAAATCATAGAGGATATGTGTTCTTGCAAGACAAGATTGGAAGTCTATGTCTACTTAACCATTAGTTTACGAAGACAAAAACATGAGAGTTTATGAATATAACAAGAAATTGGGTTTTTTTTTTCTCATATACTACTATATCATAGAACTCATTACTTTCAATCCCACAAAAACAATTTATATTCATTGACTTATGTTTTATGTTTTAGCTCCATAACAATCATTTAATGATTCATGTATAGCTGTCGAATAATCGAACTATTTGTTAGCAATATAAATTCTCCTCAAAAGAAGTTTTCATATTGAGCCTGATGTCAAAATTAATTTCAAGCTAAGCTAATGCCAAGGCAGACTCAATCTCAAGTTTAGCTTCATAACTCGAAATTCATTATAATTATATATAACAAATATTGATATTATATAATTTGTTATTACATTATAACCATTGCATTGCTTATCTTTGACAACAATTCGAAGAGTTTAGTTGAATATATGTAATTTTAATTTTTACCTACATTAAGCTGACATCTAACATGAGACAATCATTTTCAAGTTGGAATCAAGTTCAAATTAGGTCTACCTAAGCCTCCATCTGTTTGTTCTACATAGACAACAAAGTTTTTTCAAATTCATGATGGTAAAAATTCATTTAATATTTTTTAAATTCTTTAAAAATTAGTTTTATAAAAATAAAAATTATAATGTGATAAAATTTGCTTCCACCATAGGAGAACCCTAACTTATTTTCTTACTAGGTAGAGATTGATGGTTAAACTCTCTTTCACAACTGTGGTTGAAAGTTGTGTTTTGTGAATATTAATTAAACAATATAATAAAATAAAAATAATAAAATAAAAAATATTGGGCCAACTGGATAAACAAAAGTGGAAATTGCCAAAAAAAAACCCCTAAGTTTGCAATATGGCCAAAAACACCCCGTTAATTTCACAATACCTAAAACCCTTCCTTTAAAAGTCAATATTTTCCAACCTCCCAAAGATTTCAGTGGAGGTTAACGGAGTTATGTTTGAATTTTATGGGTGAAATTACCCTTTCTTGGATGGGAAGTCGTTTCACTGGAACTTTGAAAAGTGGGGTAATCCCAAGAGACGTCTGTATACGCCTTTCTTCTCGACCGCGCCTCTTCGGCTTTTCCATTTCCGAAGTTGTCTCTGCGTGGACATCATCCGTAACTTCAGTTCTTAAGCCTCTGAATCACTCATGGCAAGTATTCGGCACTTTCATCAGTTTGCAGTTCAAGGTATTGAAGAAGTTGTGTTTTAAGTAAGGCTTTTATTTGAACCACTCTGTTACACAGAGATATTCGTTGGTTTTGTTTTGTTGATCTGTTTTTATCGGAAGACATTGAAGTATGCGGGGGAATTTCTCGGCTGGGGTTTTTCTAGTCTGCAGGAAAATTTGTCGGCCAGGATTTTGGTTTGTCTTACATTTTCGGCTGTGTCCACGATCATCGAAAGAGTTTTCGGTTGTTTTTATTTGTGTAATGTTTACAACGTGCGTTTCTCCTTTCATTTCATATGGTTGCAGTTTGCAAAATGAGGTTTCCAAGTAAAAAATGAGTTCTTGTTTAAAATCTTAGGTCTCAGTTTAACTATTCATATCTCTGTTTAATAATTGAGCTTTCCGCTTAACAACTTATATCTCTGTTAACAATTGATGTCTCTGTTTAACAAATGTTGTCATTGTTGCAGTCTTGTGATTATAAAGGTAAACCTAGTCAACGAAAGATGCTACTTGACACTGGTGGTGGGGACCTTGGCCGAATTGAAAGTCCAAATGATCTCTCGACATTGGGAGATCATCCAAAGGACACCATTTGCGGCATTCACTGAGGTGGAAGTTGTATTCCAAGATAAGGCCATTCTGGATTCACTTCTGCAGAGGTACAATGGCCGCAGCAATAAATTCAGGATTGGGGCGAGCCTGCTGAGCTTCAGGCCTGAGGATGTCGCTCTCGTTCTGGGTCTCCATTGTGACGGAGACGTGGTCGTGTTTAAGAAGAAGAACACATCGTCAGCTTTTAAGGGAGGTATTTATCGAAAAGCTACGAGAGACACCGAGACTCCATCAAGGCCACTCTTCAGCGGCTTGTTGGACAGAAGGGAGAAGAGGAAGATTTTGTGAGACTCTTGATGGTGTACCTCATGGGGGCAGTCCTCTTCCCGACTACCTCATGCTCAGTGCCCAATTGGATCGTTGATTATGTCTACAATCTACTAGGCAGGTGGTGTTACGCATAGGCGCAGGCGACGCACAAATGGCTTATAGAGGGCGTTCCACAAGCTGTAGCTCGAGTGCAAGCCAGATGCGCGCGGGGGGGGGGAGGGGGGGAAGATAAAGGCGGGGTACATTAAGGGTTGCTCGATCGCGCTGAGCATCTGGTTTTACGAGCTGACCGGAACCGGCAGGAAAGTCCATTTTGGCAAGACCCCAATGGTGATGTGCTACGGTGAAAGTACTTACCGGAAGCATACGATGATAGAAACCAGTTGGTCAGCTCTCGAAGGAAAAGACGTAATAAATCATGAACACTGTGTTTAAAATGAGTAGTTATTGTTTAATTAAAGTCTTTCCCCTTTAATAAAGGTAGTTTGTGTGTAACGTTTGGTGTCTGCGTTTAA
This sequence comes from Dioscorea dumetorum, assembly GCA_902712375.1. Lineage (NCBI taxonomy): Eukaryota > Viridiplantae > Streptophyta > Magnoliopsida > Dioscoreales > Dioscoreaceae > Dioscorea > Dioscorea dumetorum. The sequence continues at coordinate 3,289,776 of CACTHL010000222.1, forward strand.
ACGTTTTATTCTCCGTTTAAATTTGGGCTATACCATTTACGTATACATGTAAAAATGTTTAAAAACGTCTGTTTTTTATTAAATTGAATGTTTTGATTGAGATTGTTTTCTTTACGTATGTTAGTTTCCTGAGCTTGTCCCTGCGAATGCCGATGAGAAGATATTTGTTCCGGCCAACCGGCGGAGAGATGCTATTGCGCCGGAACCACTTGCACGAAGGCAAGAGGAGCGGCCAACCTCTTCCGTGCGTGCTCGACGACGTCGTTTCACCACTTCCAACCCAACATGCAATGCTCGGCGCCGGGTAAGCCCTCCTCTACCCTGCCCGTCGGCAACACCCCCCCGGCCGCGACAACGACAGGCCCCCGACCGCGGCAACCCCCCCGACGGCAGTAGGCCACGAAGTCACTGTAGCTTTTCTGCAGCCGTGCTAGGTGATGATGAACGCTTTCCGCCAGCTTGTCGCTCAGATTGAGGCACTGGAGGCAAGGTCACAATCGACTACACCATCGGGCAAAATAAATGAAGTGTCCGCGACGGAGGAGGCATCGAAATTGGGTGACGAGGACTTTATCGGTGTGGTCATTCTAGGACGGCGATGTTTGAAGAAGCTTGCAAAAACGGCGAAAATAATAATGCCTCTCTGTCCTCCACCGGCCGATGATGAAATAATGGCAGGACCATCGGTGGCTGATGTTGTTATTGTGTCCGTTGCCGTTGATGAAGTGCCCGTCGCGGTGGAGAAAGTCAACAACACCGTCGCCACTGCCGCGTCTGAGGATGCCTCCGAAATCCCCGTCCCGGTGGAGCCGGCGGCCGACGGTGGCGTATCGATGGTGGTGACCACAATCCCTGACGAACAAGAACCAACAGAGGGTGTGGCTCCCCTTGATGATGTTACCTTGGCCGCGGTTGAGAAGACAGTTGCCTCTATTGTGAAGGAACTCCTGCACACGGAGGAACGGGCGGCCGATAGTGCCGCAACCAATATAGGCGCGATCCCGCATCAGCAAAAAGCATCTAAGGATGATCCCAATAAAGCTGTTGACGAGGGGTAAAGGAACGTCACCGAAAACAAAACGAAAGCTATGATCCTTGCCAACCAGCAATATGAAGAAGTTCTGAAAGACTTCATTCCGAAGAAAAAAAAATACGCTGGTCAATCGTGCCTCGGCGTATTCGAGCAGGAGTTGATCAAGATCTTCCTCAACTTCCCAATGGACACGTAGGTGTAATAGTTTTTATGTTATTGTTTACATACAGATGTTACCATTTACATTTTTGCGTTTCTGCTTACTAATACGCCCCTTGCGTAACCGCAAGTGAACGGGTCGTATAAGTAGTAAAATGTACCCTTAGGGTCGGGTAGTCGTATCTACTGGGACTGATGTAGCTTCTAATACTATCGTTCTGCTTAATATCTAATCAAGTAAAGAAGATGGATTTGACTCTAGGTTGGATTAAAGGAGATTGAGAAAAAGAAATGCACTAAGGTAAATGTAAGGAATTGCTCGATAAAGGAGATGGGGCCCCGGGGTTAGATTCCTGACGTTCACTAACTTAGACTCTCAGAATTTATCAGAGATGTCTTCAGTTCCAAATCCAGATATGCTATATGAATGAAGCTTACAGTGCTGTTGAACCCTAAGTTGCGATCTTACTTCTTGCAACTATCAAAAATGATTCACAAGCTAAGATAAGAAAACCAAACTTCCAAGCATTTAACCACTAAACAGCATTTAAGAAAGCCAATAACAAAGATTTATTGCAAAGAACAAGACATTCATAAATGCTGCAAGAAAAGTACTCAAGGTCAAGCTAAAACGTCAAACAAGACCACCCCGGGGCTCCCTTAATAGTTTAGCCCCTCTTGACATTAAACAACAAGGTAATTGCCAAAGAAATTAAAATACAAGAAGTTGAAAACTCCCTAATTTCTTGCATCCTTGCGGCTGTCAGAGGCTCAATGATGTCGTGGAATCTCCTCTCGATCGGCCAACCTTACGCACCACATTCCCTCGGTGAAGATGAGGGCGATGCCCCAAAGCTCTCCCTTTCGTCCTCCTTTAGTTCGCTCTCCAAAAGTCCCCCCAAAAACCCAAGTTTCTGGGGTTTTAAACTTTTCCCGATGTGAGCACGGCCGTGTTGAAGTCGTGCTCCAAGCCGTGCAGATTACGGCCGAATAAAACTCTTGAAACTCCAATTCCTGTAATCTGCACGGGGTCCAACACGCCCGTGTTGCGGCCGTGCTGAGAGTTGCACGGCCGTGCTTAGTGAACAAAATGTGTGTTGCTTTCGGCTGGAATCTTCTATAAATTGCACGGCTTGAAGCATGAGCGTGCTGCGCCCGTGTTGAGCTTGATGAGGTTTCTCCTAAATCCTTTAGCTCCTGAAAACGCTCCAAATCACTTCTTCTTGCCTTAGGACTTTGATATCTGCATGGAAAACTAAGAATACCTCAAATAGCACTGAATTAGAAGAATTTATGCCGATAAATTGAAGAATCATGGGAGTAAGACATGAAATAAATATATATGAAATGCACTCATCAAATACCCCAAAACTTGAATCGTTGTTTGTCCTCAAGCAACCTTAATTCCCTAACAAAGTGATGAGTGCATGACCACTTATCTCAACAAAGTTAGAAAATTCCTAAAGCTTGAGAAGCCAGAGTAGCTAGTGCCTTAGTCAATTGAAAGCTCATAAAAGATTTTACTCTTACTCCGTACTACCGTGTGTGTGTGCCACCTTATGAAGTGTGTCACAATTGTCCTCGAGGGGGTCTAGTTCAAGCTGTGCATTTTCTTCTTTTTTCATATGACTCCTAAACTGGGTAGTAGCTTCATACACCCTAGAGGCAGCCATTCACTTGGTAGGTCATCAAAAATGACATTTGTGATGCCTAAGATCCGACTACTCAAGTGCGGCTTTCGCTTTTTCTAAGGTGATAGCTCTTTCTACCATCTTTCTAACAAGAATTCGAAAGGGCATCCTAAAAGGAATCCGACTTGTTGAAATTCTTTTCTTTTTCTCACTTTTTGAATTTTCTTCTCATTTTCTAGCTTTTATTATTTGAGTTTGGAGTCAACAGCTAATTTTTCACAAGCCTTACAACTAGCCCTACCTCTAACAGAGTAACAACACAACAAAAGGCTCAGTGCTTGGATTAGGGTTTCCAAAGTAAGAGCAAAATAAAACCTTAAGTTCAACAAAAGTGCACTAGCATGCTCAATAACTCCTCAGCTTAGTGATTCTCAACCAAAAATTTCATAGATCGGCCTAAGTCATGCACTAACATCTAAAAGTACACAAAAGTATACAACCCTCCCCACACTTGAATATAACATTGTCCGTAATGTTTAGAAAAGATAGCACATGCAACATAAGTAAAATGTTTCAAGTGAAATTGAAGAAGAGAGTTGGGGAATTTTCACCAAAGTACAGGAGAGGTGCCCGTGAATAATTCCATGACAAACAAGGGCGTGTGTTGAGCACCATCAAGGGGAAGCCATTTGATACAAGCGGCAAGAGAAATATCCATACATCCTGAAGTAAGCATGCAAGCATTGGAAGGAGATAAAATAGAAAACAAAGAAAATAACTCACTAAAAAGAGATCAGTTTAGTAGGGGGCTCCCCTTACTAACTGACTCAAAGACAACAAAATACGACGAAAATAAAAACAAAGAACAGAAAAAATAAATAGCAGGAAAAGAAAAGTCGTGCCGAACACACCCTCAACACGGCTGTGTTATGACCGTGCTGAACCTGAAAACTTCCCAAAAACAACTATAAACACACCAAAATCAACTCAACAGACAAAGAAAACACACAAACACATCAAACAAACACAACAAGAAAAGAAAAAGCATGAAACCAATCGGGTTGCCTCCCGAGAAGCGCTTGTTTAACGTCACTAGCTTGACATACCTGTTCTCACCTCTCAACGTTTCAAAGACATACCTTCTCTCCTGGCGGCCTACAACAAAACATTCCAAGAAAGGAGGCAGTGAGTTAATTAAAAATGCCTCGCCAACACCGAGTACACTAGTAGAGATGTGTTTCGGGGTAGAGGCTTGCTGTTTCTTCCTATCCGCAACCTTTGTCAACCAAGTCTGAGCCTTAGATGGTTTCTTTTCCTTGGCATACACAACTGGATTACCGGCGCTCGGTGGTACAACAGCTACTTCTTCAGCCCTCGCTACGGGCTCCTCACTTGGAGGTTCCTCCCCTAACAAGTCAGTGAGGTAGTCCTTCCGCCAGGTCTCCTGCACACAATCACCAATCAGATCGTCATTAGTATCAAGAAAATAACAAGAGTCATCAAATGCCATTGGGTGTCTCATCGCTTCCTTCATTCTGAACACCACTTCTTCATCCCCCACTCTTAATGTCAGTCGACCATCCTTCACATCAATGATTCCTTGTGAAGTAGCGAGGAATTGTCGGCCAAAGATCAGGGGTACCTCAACTAGGTCATCCAAATCTAAAACGACAAAGTCCACTAGAAAAATAAACTTGTTGACCTTTACTAGAGCATCTTCAATTATCCCCATAGGCCGGCGAGTGGACCGATCGGCAAGCTGAAGTGTCATTTGGGTGGGCTTTAGTTCCCCAAGTCCCAATTTCTGAAAAATCTTGTAGGGCATTAAGTTAATGCTTGCCCCCAAGTCAGCAAGTGCCTTTTCGTCCATAATACCCCCAATGGTACACGGTAAGATAAATCCTCCCGGATCCTTTTCTTTCTTAGGGATCTTATTTGAGGTGATAGCTGAGCATTCCTCATTCAGAGTGACCGTCGAAACTGCTTCCAACTTCCTCTTATTTGTCAACAACTCCTTGAGGAACTTGGCATACCTAGGCATATAGGAAAGAGCTTCCAACAAAGGAACATTGATATGCAATGTCTTGAACATTTCCAGAAACTTCTTGAACTGAGCATCTTGTTGATCTTTCTTAAATTTAGCAGGATAGGGTAAGGTAGGCCGGTATTTTGCTACTGGCTCTTTCTTCTTGCCCTTCATTCTCTCCTTTGACCGTGAATCAAAATCAGAATTTTTCTCCACAATCTCCACCTCAGGTTCATCCTGAATAACTGGCTGCACTTGAGGAGGTAGTGACTCTAGCTCTGTCCCACTTCTCAAAGTCACGGCCTTGAGCGACTCCCGGGTTTTGACCTCAGTATTGCTTGGTAATGAACCCAGGGACCGTTCAGCGAGAGTCTTGGCAATCTGCGCCACTTGATGCTCAAGATTTTCTAATGATGCCTGCTGATTGCGCAATACTTCCTCATACCCTGAGAGTCGGGCGTCATTAGATTGGATGTATTTCACCAAAAGGGCCTCAAGAGGGGGCCCTTCTGTTCTTGTGGTAGAGGCCTCGAGAATTGAGGTTGTGTCTGCTGTTGCTGAGGGCATGGCTGGCCTTGAGTCTGCTGACTCCATGAAATGTTTGGGTCATTCCTCGACCCAAGATTGTCTGTGCTACTGTAGGGGTTGTTCTTGTGTCTCTGATTTTGACCAATAAAATTCACCTGCTCAGTAGTTTGAACCCCTCCATACGAACAACTAGGCCCGGCTTGGCCTCCCCAACTTTCGCTATTAGGAACATGAGACTGGGATTGTACTTGCATCGTGTCCAATCTCTTTGATAATGCTTCTACTTGTACTGCTAGAGTGGTAAGCACATCAGCTTCATAGACCCCTGCAGTCTTCATTGGGTTGTTCCTCTTGGAGCTTCATTAGTACCCGTTAGAGGCCATATCTTCAATCAGGTTCTATGCCTCTTAAGGTCTCTTACTACACAAGGAGCCTCCGGCGGCCGCATCTAATATCTGTTTGGTAGCCACGTTCAAACCATTATAAAATATTTGGATTTGCATCCACTCTACTATTCCGTGCTGTGGACACTTCCTCAATAATTCCTTGTACCTTTCCCATGTGTCGTACAAGGTTTCAAATTCTGACTGGCGAAATGAGGAGATACCGCTTCTTAGTTTGGTGATCTTGGCCAGTGGGAAGTATCGAGTCAAGAATTTCTCGGCCAGCTGTGCCCAATTCGTGATAGATCCCGCCGGCAAGGAACTTAGCCACTGCTTAGCCTGTCCTCGCACTGAAAACGGGAACAGTCGGAGGCGAACCGCATCCTCGGACACATTATTCGCCTTGAAAGTATCACAAATTTCCAAAAAATTTGCAAGATGAGCATATGGGTCCTCATCCTGAAATCCATCAAACTGGCACATCTGCTGCACCATCTGAATAAAATTCGGCTTCAGCTCGAAGTTGTTCACTGCAACAGAGGGCCGAACGATGCTTGATTGAGAGCCCTGCAAATTAGGGCGTGCATAATCCGAAATACTTCTCTGATTTTCGGCCATGCTCTCTTCTTGGTTTACAGTTCATGCCAAAGTGAAGAGTACGAAAAAGACACGGTTGCAATGGTAAGTCCTTTGCGATCTTCTCTAATAGATTCATAGAGTTCCATAGATTGTTGTTATTCTAACCTTAAGTTGTATACCTCGACAGCGGGAACTAATCGACATCATTCTCGAAATGGAGTACGGCGAGACGGTGACCAAACATTACCCGCTTGTTCATGATAATGAAACACCGTGAAAAAAAAAGAGAAATGTCGATTGCGCCGTGTACATCTTGCAGTTTATAAAGCAATTACTCCAGGGCGAGAAGCTACATATAACGCGTACAGAAGTCTCTTATCTGAGATTAAAGTACGCTGCCCTCATACTTAAGGAAGGGCGTGCGGTCGGCATCCAACAAAAAGGGATTCTTTATCACTGCCATTCTTTCTCAAATGTAAAACAGTTTTGTCGTTATTTTTAATTTTTAAATTCAATTCATTCTTTTCCAGTGACATGGCGGATATGTCAATGTAAATTTACCATTGCTCGTCATTGTTTCAAATTCAATTCATTCTTTGCTTAACTTTCTATTGTACCGTTTAAGTGTCGTTGCTGCTTTATGAAATGACAAGGCCACATCATGATTACATACCTGTGTTCGTCGAATGGATGTACTCTTGTGTACTTGACTTAAATTGTTTAAATGCTCACTGAATTGCTTAAATATCAATGACTCTGTTTAAATTCAAACTTCTCTGCGTAACATAAAACGTCTCCATTTAACATCATTTGTGTCACCCGTTGATAATACCCGTTTCCGTTTAACATTCGGTGACCTCATTTAAGTTACAAAGAACAATAATTAAATTGGTAAGTTATCTGTTTAAATATAAAAAGTAAACACGCAAAACTTGTTTGTTCCCCTCAAGAATTATTTACCAACAACGCCTACTCGGCGACAATTTTATTACAAGATGGCGAATGCCTGCCAACACTTCAGCTCAAAAGAAACTAATCAATGTTTAAGCAAGAACACTACTTTTTAAACGGTAACTTCAAATAGAACTGTACTTTTAAACGGAACACGGTTTACGAAGGTACTCTCACGGTTTACAATCCGACAACACTGTTTAAATATATGCGTTACCCCTTAAGCATAAGAGTTTCCCAAAAACATTCGGTGCCTACGTTTAAATATATGCGTCACTGTTTAAATATCAAACGTTTTCACTGAAATAAATTTCTTTCCCTTCAAAAATTATTCCTTCACAATGTTGTTAGTCGGCGACGGTTTCATTGCAGGATCTTCAATTGTGACCGGACGCATGGCAACGGCTGTAATGTAACTCGTGGACCGCAAACGCTTGCGACTCGATCCTCCTTTGTCTAGGACGACCAGGTTGCCTTCTCGTCGCAGGCGGCCACAAACGCAGATCGTGATTTTCGTCCGTAAGCCGCTCATTGTCAGGCATGGGGAATATGGCTTCCTTATACGCCAGCTTGTATGTGTCGACGGTGAAGTAGCCGTTATAAAACGATGGACGTTGGTGTCCGTCTGCATTATTGCAACGTAAGCGTGTTTGCACGGGATGCCAAAACCTTGCCATTCTTGAGGTAGGAGGCGTCGGAATTGGGTGACGAGGACTTTATCGGGATGGCCATTCCAAGACGGCGACGTTTGAAGAGGCTTGCAAAAAAGGCGAAGATGACATGCCTGTCGCGGTGTAGAAGATCGTCGACGCCATTGCCACTGATCGCGGTGCAGAATTCTTTATCACTGGCATTTTTTATCAAATGTAAAATAGGTTTGTCGTTATTTTTTAAATTCAGTTCATTATTTGCCAGCGACATGACAGATATGTCAATGTAAATTTACTATTGCTCGTTATTGTTTCAAATTCAATTCATTCTTTGCTTAACTCTTTGGGGCTATTTGGTTGTCTGTAAGTGAATTTATATGTATTTTAATTTACATCACAGCTGTTTGGTTTGTTGTAATTTGAAATGATGTATTTGTTTTTTCTTTGTTTGGTTTGATGTAAGTTAAAGAGTATGATTACCATGTAAGTGAAATGGTAAGATTACCCCTATTATATATTGTTAACATTAATTATTTAATATTATTTATAAAAGTTTTTAATTTATATAATATGCTTAAATTTTATCCCTAAAAACTATTAATTATATTAACTCTAATTATTTAGGATTAATACTAATTTAAAATGTTAATTAATTCAGTTGTGATTTATTAAATTTAAAAAATTTAATGTAATTTAATTATAGGGAAAATTACTGTTCACCCCTCGTGAATTTCAAAACTGGCCAAAAACCCAATCCTTTTTTTGCACACCCGGACAGCCCCTCCGTTATAGTTTGGTTCCCTTCTACCCCCCGTCTGTCACATGAGATGGGTCCGTGTTATGAAAATCAATTTTTGCCCCTGCAAATGGTGGGAAAAAACCCCGCCCGATCACATCATGTCATGTCTCACATTTACGCATACATATGTGAGTTTTTTCCCCCTTAATGGTTTCTTGTTCGCATAGAGAGCTTATAAGGCGAATTACATATTTTTGTTCTTGTTCTCCTTTTCCTTCGCTAAGTTGGTTTTTGGATTTGAATTCCTCCGGTCACCCGATATTATGGACAGTTTTTGTGCCATTGCTAGATACCAACGGGGAGGGACGAGTGCTGACGTTCACCGCGTCAACTGAATGGGCGTCAGTGTTAGGTGAGATTTATGAGCGCTGGGGTCTCGATGTTTGTCGCGCGAGGGTGAAGTTCATCACACCCGATGGACATAATACGGTTTGCCCAATAGAGAACGAGGTCAACTTCCAGCGCATGTGTCATGTGTTCTCCATCCTCAAAGGCGGTGTAGTCGATATGGTTGTCGAGACGGATGACGTGCCATGGGAGCCTTCTGAAAACGACTTATTGTTGTTTTAACGCGTTGCTCTAAAACAATTATGCAGTTGTATGTCAGTTAGTGTTTAATACTACCATTATTTGTATTAAAGAATGAATTATCCGTTTAAATTTGGAGTCTCCGATTAATTTATCATGTTTCTGTGTAACCTATCCTATACCGTTTGCATTATTACATCTCTGTTTAACTATGTCTGTTAACCTGTAAATATTAACTTCAGCGTTTAAATAAGTGGAGTTTATGCTTAAATTCTGATCGTTTGCGTTTGAACTGAAGTGTTGGCAGGAATTCGGAATCTGGGAGCGCTTCTGTCCCACCACATGGCGACCCGGATGGTGTCGCATGCCTGCCATCGTCGTCAGATCAACATGAAGTGTTGTCGTTGGACGTCGGACAACGTTTTGATGGCGCTGAACATTTCCGAGATACACTTCGCAATTTTGCTATCAGTCGGAATTTTGATTTCAAATTCGTGAAGAACGAAAAATACCAGGTCACTGTGGAATGCGCGGCCGGTGGATGTCAATGGCGCGTTCACGCATCAAAGGAATATAATAGAAATACCTTCAGAATCAAGACAATGGACCCGACGCACACCTGCGGTGGTGGAATTGGCTCGGCGTCACACCCGAAAGCGTCCAAAAAATGGGTCAGTGCACGAGTGATTCAGAAGCTGAAGGACCGGCCCTTGTACAAGGCCATCGACATTCAGAAGGACATGTTGCGGGAGCATGGTGTCCACATTCCATACAAGCAGGCTTGGCTGGGAAAAGAGCATGCCCGGGTGATCCTCGACGACAGCGACATCTCCAGCTACGATATGTTGCTTTGGTACGTCCATAAGGTGGCTGAGACAAACCCCGGCAGCATCGCGTTTGTAGAAAGAGACGGTGAGCGTTTTAAACGTGCGTTCTTCTCTTTCAGCGCGTGCATTTTGGGGTTCAAGCGGGCATGCAGGCCGCTGCTGTTTGTCGATGGTACTCACCTCCTTGGAAAGTATCGGGGTACTCTCTTGGGTGCCACAGGCAAGGATGGGAACAATGGCTTCTTCCACGTCGCCTTCGCTATTGTCGACAACGAGACCGACGCCAATTGGACGTGGTTCATTTCCAAGTTAGGTGATAAACGTCTAAAAGTACGTATTTTACATGTATTTGTTGTGTATTATTTTCATATCTTTTTGTTGAATCTATGCCCTTTTAGATCTAAATTGCTTTATTTTTTGTATTTCAGGCCAGCCAGAAGCCCTGGGGACTCGACGACGAGATGGGGAGCGATTTCGACATCAAAACAGCGTTTTCGAGAGGGGACACTGTAGCACGGTAACGTAGCAGTGACTGTAGCAGTTACTGTAGCTCATCGCGGACTTCTTGGCAGAAAAGTAGAAATCCCGAGGGGTCAGCATACCGGCAGTATACTGACCCGTTTACCCATCGGGATTTGGGGTTTAAAGGCCGATCTAGGGCATTTTGAAGAGGACTTTTGCATCTTCTTGGAGAGAGCTTTTGGGGGAAAAGAAGGGTAGGGTTTGGGCATCATTTCTACACTATTTTGGAGGGCAAAAGGAGAGGAAATTCGGGTTTTCTAAGGAGAGGAGAGCAAGATCTTGGAGGATCTACTTCAAAAGCTTCATTGTTTGGAGGTTGAAGACAACGGGAAGCCACCCCTTCGAGTGGCGTCTTCGGAAGGTTTTCTGCGGGGATCCAAGCGGCATTCGACCTTCACCATTTGAGGGAGTGTTCCTCATGTTTATTTTGGTTATTTGCATGGTTTGTGTTGTGGATTTATTGGACATGAACAACTAAACCCCAAGGTCACCGGATGTAGGTGAACCTTGGGGGCAAAACTTGTGATGTTTTGGATTATTTGAGCTATTTATTGTATGATTGGCTTGTTGTGATCCTTGTTTGGTGTTCTTAATTGTTTTGGTGCATGTGCTTAATTTTTGTATTGATAAACGTCTAAAAGTACGTATTTTATATGTATTTGTTGTGTATTATTTTCATATCTTTTTGTTGAATCTATGCCCTTTTAGATCTAAATTGCTTTATTTTTGTATTTCAGGCCAGCCAGAAGCCCTGGGGACTCGACGACGAGATGGGGAGCGATTTCGACATCAAAACAGCGTTTTCGAGACGGGATATTGTAGCACGGTACTGTAGCAGTCACTGTAGTAGTTACTGTAGCTCATCGCGGACTTCTTGGCAGAAAAGTAGAAATCCCGAGGGGTCAGCATACCGGCAGTATACTGACCCGTTTACCCATCGGGATTTGGGGTTTAAAGGCCGATCTAGGGCATTTTGAAGAGGACTTTTGCATCTTCTTGGAGAGAGCTTTCGGGGGAAAACAAGGCTAGGGTTTCTACACCATTTTGGAGGGCAAAAGGAGAGGAAATTCGGGTTTTCTAAGGAGAGGAGAGCAAGATCTTGGAGGATCTACTTCAAAAGCTTCATTGTTTGGAGGTTGAAGACAACGGGAAGCCACCCCTTCGAGTGGCGTCTTCGGAAGGTTTTCTCCGGGGATCCAAGCGGCATTCGACCTTCACCGTTTGAGGGAGTGTTCCTCATGTTTACTTTGGTTATTTGCATGGTTTGTGTGGTGGATTTGTTGAACATGAACAACTAACCCCAAGGTCACCGGATGTAGGTGAACCTTGGGGGCAAAACTTGTGATGTTTTGGATTATTTGAGTTATTTATTGTATGATTGGCTTGTTGTGATCCTTGTTTGGTATTCTTGATTGTTTTGGTACATATGCTTAATTGATGTATCAAATGCTTGGTAGCACTTTGTAGCATGATCATTGCCTTAGTGCTAGACTCTACCAAACTTGGAAGGGATTAATGTATAAATACGTCGTGACCATCGGGTATTTGTACCCCTCCATTTCTAGGGTTGAAAACTAATTAGTGTTTCCACCCTAACTTGAGAAAACCATTATTCGCCTTGCAACCGTGTGAGAGGTTGAGTGGAAGAAATTCCCTACTCAACTCTTGTACCGGGTTAGGGGTCAATTGCCGTGACCATCGGGTTGACCTAAGCTTACGTTTTCTCGGTCCAACTAGCCACATACTTAATTTCTCAAATATCCTACTCACTTGAGTAGCCCCCTTGGGGATCCTCATCCGTGACCGTTTTCCATCCCTGAGCATCTCCCGAGTTTTGATTCAATCGTATTTATAAAGAAAATTTCTCTTATTGCTATTTGTTTTCTTTCTTGTCTATTCTCTTAAAAAATGGAATTGGTGAGCTAAACAACAAGTGAGAAGTGAGTAAGGTAGCTCCTCGGGCCCCTTGGGAATACGACCCACTCGTGCGTGCACGAGTGGTTTATTACTTGACGACCCGTGCGCTTGCGGGTGATTCACACTTCGTGTCGATCAAGTTTTTGGCGCCGTTGCCGGGGAAATTCACCGAGGGATATTTGGAAAGCTTCAAGCTTGTTGATTTAGCCTTTTCTTTTTCTTTTGTTTTTCTTTCCTTTGTTGTGTGTTTTATTCTGTTTTTGTGTTTTCTTGTTTTTGGTTGTTAAGATTTTGTAATTATTCCAACTTTGTATTCTATTGTTGCTCCTTTGTATTTTTTTTTTGTTGTTAGCTAACTTTGTGTCTCCTTTTCAGAGTGACAGCATGGATTTCAGCAATAATCTTCAGAAGGAAGATTTGTGGCAGGATACACGTATGCAATCTGTACAGAATCAAGGAGCTCAGTCAATCTTCAGTAAATATTTGGAATCAAATTGGGGAAAGTTGGCAATAGAAATTCTCTCATCCAATAGTCGGGCCAACTATACTCATGAGGAACTAGACACTTGTCTGAAGAGTCCTCCCGAGTTAACCTGTTTTGATCAAGAGGAGGTAATTCAGTCAACCCTTGAAAAAGTAGAAGAGGTGAACTACATCCAGGGGAATGATGTGAATACAAGTGAGACAGAATTTCAAGCGAAGGAATGCAGCTTGAACAGTGATGGTGACTCAGAAGAAATGGAGGAGATTGAGGAACGTGACCTTAGAAATTATGGAAGGATAAAGTCATCAATTGAAGAACCTCCAGAGCTAGAATTGAAACCCCTCCCTGATCATCTAGAATACGCTTTCTTGGGGGAAAAATCTACACTCCCTGTTGTCATTGCTTCAGATTTAACAAGGGAACAGAAGGACCAACTCTTGAACACGCTGAGAAGGCACAAAAAGGCAATTGCGTGGAAGATTTCTGACATTCGAGGAATCAGCCCATCTTTTTGTACGCACAAAATACTTATGGAGGATAATCACAAACCCTCAGCAATCCCCCAACGAAGACTCAACCCCAACATGAAGGAGGTTGTGAAGAATGAAGTCATAAAGTTGCTTGATGCGGGCATTATATACCCTATCTCTGATAGTGCCTGGGTGAGCCCAGTGCAAGTGGTGCCAAAGAAAGGAGGAATGACAGTCATCACTAATGAAAAAAATGAGCTTGTTCCCACAAGAACAGTCACAGGTTGGAGAGTCTGTATCGATTATAGGAAACTCAATGATGCTACAAGAAAGGATCATTTCCCTTTACCTTTCATTGATCGGATGCTTGACAGACTCGCGGGACATTCTTACTCTTTTGTTTCTTGGACGGTCTTTTCCGGATACTTTCAGATCCCTATTGCACCAGAAGATCAGGAGAAGACTACTTTCACGTGCCCTTACGGGACATTTGCGTATCGTCGTATGCCTTTTGGACTTTGTAATGCACCGGCTACATTCCAAAGATGTATGTTAGCAATATTTGAAGATATGGTAGAAGATATCATGGAGGTGTTTATGGATGATTTTTCGGTCTTCGGGGATTCATTCGAGTTATGCCTTAAAAATCTTGAACGGGTCCTAAAAAGGTGTGAGGAGACTAATTTAGTCCTCAGTTGGGAGAAATGCCACTTTATGGTCAAGGAGGGCATAGTACTCGGGCATAAGATTTCAAAGAGGGGAATTGAAGTTGACAGAGCGAAAGTCTCCACCATCGAAAAACTACCCCCTCCAAGATCAGTGAAGGCAATCAGAAGTTTTCTGGGACATGCAGGGTTTTATAGAAGATTCATCAAAGATTTTTCTGCAATCGCCCGACCACTGACAAAGCTCTTGGAGAAAGATGCTCGTTTTGAGTTTAATGAAGATTGCATGAATGCCTTCCTCTGCTTGAAAAAGAAACTAGTTGAAGCACCAATAGTGGCTTCTCCGGACTGGAATTTACCTTTCGAGGTGATGTGTGATGCAAGTGACTATGCAGTGGGTGCAGTATTAGGACAAAGGCGGGATAAACACTTTCATCCTATTTATTACGCAAGCAAGACTTTGAATGACGCACAGGAGAACTACACTACCACGGAGAAAGAATTGCTAGCGGTGGTCTTTGCTTTTGATAAATTTCGATCATATTTGGTGCTATCTAAGGTAATTGTTTATACCGATCACTCTCGCACTCAAATACCTACTGAATAAATCGGATGCCAAGCCTCGATTGATCCGTTGGGTGCTTCTACTACAAGAGTTTGATCTAGAGATAAGGGATAAAAAGGGGGAGAAAACTTGGCCGCCGATCATTTATCACGCCTTGAAGGGCCTCATGATGAGGAGTTGAAGAGAGAGGGGATAAATGACACATTCCCTGTGGAGCGGTTATGCAGCATTCAAGTAGTGGAAGAGGATGAGACACCATGGTTTGCTGATATCGCAAATTACTTGGCAGCAGGGGTTTTCCCAAAGTGGCTCACCTATCAACAAAGAAAGAAGTTCTTTGCTCGACCTGAAGCATTATACTTGGGAGGATCCATACCTGTTCAAGACTTGTTTCGATCAAATTGTCGGGAGATGTGTCTCAACAAGAGAAGGACATGACATCCTCGTTGCATTGCCACTCGGGGCCTGCGAGGGGGGCACTACAGTGGAAACGGGACAGCGAGGAAGGTACTTGATGCCGGATTTTATTGGCCCACGATATTCCATGACGCTCGGATGCTTGTGCAGGCACCGTGATAGGTGTCAACGCGTAGGTAACATATCAAAAAGGGACGAGATGCCGCAAACTTGGAATCAAGCTTGTGAAATTTTTGATGTTTGGGGGATCGACTTCATGGGACCGTTTCCTAGTTCTCATGGCAATAAGTTTATTCTCGTGGCCGTAGATTACGTCTCCAAGTGGGTAGAAGCGCAAGCATTCCCAACCTGTGATGCAAGAGTGGTAGTAAAATTCTTAAAAAAATTGTTCGCTAGATTCGGCACTCCAAGGGCGATCATCAGTGACCGGGGCACTCATTTTTGCAATTCACAATTTGAAACGATATGGGGTATCACATAGAATCTCAACTGCTTACCATCCCCAAACGAGTGGTCAAGTCGAGGTATCTAATAGGGAATTGAGAAAAATCTTGGAGAAAACGGTGAGTCATCACAGGAAGGATTGGGCGGATCAACTTGATGATGCACTCTGGGCATACAGAACAGCATTTAAGACCCCTATTGGATCAACTCCGTATAGGTTGGTATATGGGAAGGCTTGTCACTTGCCCGTCGAATTGGAGCACAAAGCTTATTGTGCCATAAAGCAATTGAATTTTGATCCCCGTCTAATAGGCCACAAGAGAAAATTCCAGTTAAATGAATTAGATGAATGGCGGTCGGTGGCATATGAGAGTTCAATACGGTATAAAGAGAAGACAAAGGAATACCATGACCGACACATTAAACAAGCTAAACATTTTCAAGTCGGAGACCAAGTGCTACTTTTCAAATCTCGATTGAAACTTTTTCCGGGAAAACTGAAATCAAGATGGTATGGGCCATTTTCAGTCTCACAAGTGTTTCCTCACGGGGCCGTTGAGGTTCACCATCCAACAAAAGGTACTTTTAAAGTCAATGGCTATCGTTTGAAACATTATTTTCCAAGTGGCAATCCGGTTCCAAAAGTTGGAGGTAACTTTCCTCCATTTGTCCCACCATGAAAATTTTGAGGTAATGCAAGTCAAGCTAATGACGTTAAAGAAGCGCTCCTTGGGAGGCAACCCAAGTTCCTTTCATTTCCCGCATTCTTTTTCTTATTCGTGTTGTCTTGTTTTGCTTATGTTTTTAGTAGTAGTTCTTGTGTTGTTTTGCTTTTCGTTCGTTTTTCTTGATTCTTTCGCCTTTTTGTTAACTTGCTTGTCATGAGGTTTTTGAAGAATTCTTGCTCTAGATGCATTCATGTTGATGTTTTGAGTGTTTAAATGTTGTTTCCGGCCATATTTTTCAAGGTTTCATCGAGGGTTGGCGCATACGAAGTGTGGAGAAAGAACCGGTGCAAAAATTGGGTCTTGCCGACCATCCTTACGGCCGTAAGGATGGCCGGCAAGAACCATCCCGAGGTTCTTGCCGACCATCCTTACGGCCGTAAGGATGGTCGGCAAGACCACCCGAACTTAGGTTTAAAAAGGGGCATTTGGTTCTTCACACTATTAATTCTCTTCCCCATTCTTCCAACCTTTTCTCCCTCATTTCTCCACCGTTTTTACTCATTTTTTTTTGCTCTAGTTTGCTCTCCTCCTCCTCTTTTCCATCTTGGTGACAAAAATTTGGAGTTTGAGCAAGCTTTTGGCCGGATTTACCATTTGGATCTACTCATTTTACTCTAGGGCACAAGTAAGGCATTTCACTCAAAACTTTGATTTTTCCTTACTTTTATGGCTGAAATTTGTTGGAAATTGTTGGAATATTGTTGTTGGGTGAATGTTTAAGATTTATCAAGGCATTTTTCATAGTTTGTAAAATTTTTTGGCTACTCCTACAAGCAAAATTCTTGAAAAACTTTTTCCGGAATTACTGTAGCAATGCACATTTTCTTGGATTTCCTCATTTCTTGGTGCTTATTATGCTTGTAATTTAGTTGGTTAATCTCTATTTTATTTTTATAGGATGCCAATCAAGAAACTAGCTTCCAAGAGACCTAGGCGGGAACCTTCGCCTCCCGTCCATGAACCTCAATTTTCGAAGGAAGAACACAAGACGCGCTACGCGCTCTTGTCACGAAAAGGGTTCGGCACGGTGAGAAAAATTGATTGGGAAGCTTTGAGTACTTTGGGAGTAGACGGCACGGTGTTGGAGCTTATGTCCCATGGCAGTTGGGATAGGTTGTTTTCTATTGAAGAAGCCACATTCAAGGAGCTTACCTTGGAAGTCCTTAGCTCCATCGAGATGGTCAAAGCATATCCTTTCACCCACCAATCGAACCATGTCACTTTTCGGGCTTTTGGAAAGAAACACCGTGTTTCAGAGGACAATATTGGTATGTATTTGGGACTATATACAGAGGCTCAACTACGATCATCCGCATTCAAGCAGTCCATTGATGAAGTCCCACAGCTGAAAGCGAACACAGCTTATTGGCATTCCATCTCTGCTAATTCTAGAACACGGAAGGCATCCCAACTCACAAACCCTGCTCACCGAATTATCCATGCTCTTCTGACTAGAAGTATTGGGGGCAGAGTTGACTCCACTGGAGTAGTGACGCGCCACGATCTGACTATGCTTTACAGCATCATTGAGCGTCAGCCTATCCATATGGGACACCTAGTAGCAGAGACCCTTTCCCATCAGGGCAAGTTTGTTCGTTTGGGCGCTATCTTTGCCGGACCCTACATCACTCGACTCATCCGGGGCATGGGATTTATTGAGCTCACCCGGAGGCATGACAGTGGTAGGATCTATTGCCTCCTTAGGGATGCAAACACTCGTCTCCATTGGGATTGTTGAGAAGCGGGGAAGCGATTATCGCCCGGCCCGGCGGCAAGGATCACATTCACGGGACCCGGGCACCTCACATGACACCGAGACCGAGTCGAGCCCGACCGGGATACCGGGGAGAGTTCACCATCATTGACGACCCGGGTTTGAGTCATTCCGCACGAGAGGTTCAGCAGCCAGATTCTGAGCCTTGAGCGAGGACGAGAGGGAGATCCTCACAAAGACAGCCAGCGGATTGAGCGCGACCTGTCCGAGCTCCTTACCATTATTCGCAGCTCATCCTCATCGACCTCTGCTGCCACTACTTGCGCCGCATCATCACTTTAGACCCATGACAAGACTGTTTATTTTTCTTTCTTTTGTGCTTTGTTGTTAGTTGTTAAGACTTGTACTTTTGAGTTAGCTAGGGTTCACTCCCTACTAAACTCTCGTGTTATTTTTGTTGGAGCTCTCTTTTCCTTACTTTAGTTATTTTTCCTACTGAAAAACTTTGAATGATAATAAGCTCCTTATTCTTTTCAGGATTATTAATTTTGGGAGCTTTACTTGTGTTGGCCCTCCTTAGGTGATATACCCCTGATCCAAGTGGAACAACTAAGAACCACACCAAGGAATCAGGGAAGTTCCTTCACCCCCATTTTTTGGTTTTCATTTTCATCCCCCACATTAGTCTGCTGACTTAGGTACATTGAGGACAATGTACAACTTTAGGTGTGGGGATGGTTATTTACTTAGAGTATTTTGTATTTATGCATGCTTGTTACCTATGATGGCTATGATTATTTTGTTAAGGGATTTCCTAGCTTGGTAGAATGATAGTAGTGAGCCGTAGTGCACTCGTACGTTAATGTAGCTCTGTTTCATCTTTAGTGCACCTGTATACATGTTCACGATCACTTTCACCTTGTACACTCTATCCAACCCATCTTAGTGACTTTGGCATTAATTTGTTAAATTCTTTCTTCAATGCACTTTTAAAAGCTTTTAAGTTCCTTTATTGTTTTCTCCAACCTAAGTGAAGTTTTTAGCAGGTAGTTTATCAGGGATCGAAAAAAAAAAAAAAAAAAAAAAAAAAAATTTGGGGTCTATGTCAGTATTCCTCTGCTTTTAAGCATGAATGCGTTTATGTAGATTGTAATTGATTAAGAGGGTGACTCTTGTGCCTGGCCAGCATGTGCATCCATCTGAAAGATTTTTTGTGCAGTCTATGTTAGGCGGACCCAGAAAAGTAAGAATTTGTGTATATTTGTGAGTGAAAGAAATAAAGTTTCCATTTTGATCCCTAGAACCTGTTTTATGGTCACTTAAGAGTTGGAGTTGTATTTAGGAACCAAAGGACTTTAACTGGGCATTGAGGAAGTCTTTAGCACCCTAATGCCATCTTCATTTTGTGTGGGGTGAATGGTCATCCTGGGGTAATCCGGGGTGTGGAGGTTAAGGTGAGAGTCAGCACACACACACATAGGGCACTGTGGATGAACCAGAGCTATTAGTTTTGAGCAGCTCACTTCTTGATTTCTGTCCAATTGTGCTTGTGGAGTTCTTTACTTTTGAGCCTGAGGTCGTGTTTTTAGCCGTTTATCTTCTTTCCCTTGTTCTTCATGTTTGTTTGCTTGGGGACAAGCAAACGCTTAGGTGTGGGGATGTTTGATAAACGTCTAAAAGTACGTATTTTACATGTATTTGTTGTGTATTATTTTCATATCTTTTTGTTGAATCTATGCCCTTTTAGATCTAAATTGCTTTATTTTTTGTATTTCAGGCCAGCCAGAAGCCCTGGGGACTCGACGACGAGATGGGGAGCGATTTCGACATCAAAACAGCGTTTTCGAGACGGGGACACTGTAGCACGGTAGCGTAGCAGTCACTGTAGTAGTTACTGTAGCTCATCGCGGACTTCTTGGCAGAAAAGTAGAAATCCCGAGGGGTCAGCATACCGGCAGTATACTGACCCGTTTACCCATCGGGATTTGGGGTTTAAAGGCCGATCTAGGGCATTTTGAAGAGGACTTTTGCATCTTCTTGGAGAGAGCTTTTGGGGGAAAACAAGGCTAGGGTTTCTACACCATTTTGGAGGACAAAAGGAGAGGAAATTCGGGTTTTCTAAGGAGAGGAGAGCAAGATCTTGGAGGATCTACTTCAAAAGCTTCATTGTTTGGAGGTTGAAGACAACGGGAAGCCACCCCTTCGAGTGGCGTCTTCGGAAGGTTTTCTCCGGGGATCCAAGCGGCATTCGACCTTCACCGTTTGAGGGAGTGTTCCTCATGTTTACTTTGGTTATTTGCATGGTTTGTGTGGTGGATTTGTTGAACATGAACAACTAACCCCAAGGTCACCGGATGTAGGTGAACCTTGGGGGCAAAACTTGTGATGTTTTGGATTATTTGAGTTATTTATTGTATGATTGGCTTGTTGTGATCCTTGTTTGGTATTCTTGATTGTTTTGGTACATATGCTTAATTGTTGTATCAAATGCTTGGTAGCACTTTGTAGCATGATCATTGCCTTAGTGCTAGACTCTACCAAACTTGGAAGGGATTAATGTATAAATACGTCGTGACCATCGGGTATTTGTACCCCTCCATTTCTAGGGTTGAAAACTAATTAGTGTTTCCACCCTAACTTGAGAAAACCATTATTCGCCTTGCAACCGTGTGAGAGGTTGAGTGGAAGAAATTCCCTACTCAACTCTTGTACCGGGTTAGGGGTCAATTGCCGTGACCATCGGGTTGACCTAAGCTTACGTTTTCTCGGTCCAACTAGCCACATACTTAATTTCTCAAATATCCTACTCACTTGAGTAGCCCCCTTGGGGATCCTCATCCGTGACCGTTTTCCATCCCTGAGCATCTCCCGAGTTTTGATTCAATCGTATTTATAAAGAAAATTTCTCTTATTGCTATTTGTTTTCTTTCTTGTCTATTCTCTTAAAAAATGGAATTGGTGAGCTAAACAACAAGTGAGAAGTGAGTAAGGTAGCTCCTCGGGCCCCTTGGGAATACGACCCACTCGTGCGTGCACGAGTGGTTTATTACTTGACGACCCGTGCGCTTGCGGGTGATTCACACTTCGTGTCGATCATGTATCAAATGCTTGGTAGCACTTTGTAGCATGACCATTGCCTTAGTGCTAGACTCTACCAAACTTGGAAGGGATTACTGTATAAATACGCCGTGATCATCGGGTATTTGTACCCCTCCATTTCTAGGGTTGAAAACTAATTAGTGTTTCCACCCTAACTTGAGAAAACCATTATTCTCCTTGCAACTGTGTGAGAGGTTGAGTGGAAGAAATTCCTTATTCAACACTTGTACCGGGTTAGGGGTCAATTACCGTGACCATCGGGTTGACCTAAGCTTAGGTTTTCTCGGTCCAACTAGCCACATACTTAATTTCTCAAATATCCTACTCACTTGAGTAGCCCCCTTGGGGATCCTCATCCGTGACCGTTTTCCATCCCTGAGTATCTCCCGAGTTTTGATTCAATTGTTTTTATCAAGAAAATTTCTCTTGTTGCTATTTGTTTTCTTTCTTAGCTATTCTCTTAAACATGGAATCGGTGAGCTAAACAACAAGTGAAAAGTGAGTAAGGTAGCTCCTCGGGCCCCTTGGGAATACGACCCACTCGTGTAAGCACGAGTGGTTTATTACTTGACGACCCCGTGCACTTGCGGGTGTTGACATTCCGTGTCGATCAAGTTTTTGGCGCCGTTGCCGGGGACTTCACCGAGGGATATTTGGAAAGCTTCAAGCTTGTTGATTTAGCCCTTTCTTTTTCTTTTGTTTTTCTTTCTTTTTGTTGTGTGTTTTGTTTTGTTTTTGTGTTTTCTTGTTTTTGGTTGTTGAGATTTTGTAATTATTCTAGCTTTGTATTTTATTGTAGTTGTTTTGCACTTCTTGTTGTTAGCTAACGTTGTGGCTCCTCAATCTGTGTAGGTACCCATCTTATGACACGAGCGAGTCAAGCAAATTTAATTGAACCCGATAACAAGATAGAAAGAACACTTCACCGTCGTTTGAGAGAAGGTATTGAGGGTTCAAGTCAACAAGAAGTTCAGGTAGAATCCAGTGAGCCCACAGTTATGGCCGAGCCAAGAAGGACTCTATCTGACTATGAAAGGCCGCAATTTACGGGAGAAGAATTTAGTGTCCAAGTTCCAACTGTTCCGGCCAATAACTTTGAAATCAAGGCCAGCACCATAGGAATGATCCAAAATTCAGTCCAGTTTGATGGTCTAGCTGATGAAGACCCGCATGCTCACTTGTCCAAATTCCTCCAGATATGCTCAACCTTCAAGATCAATTCAGTTTCTAATGATGCAATAAGGTTGAGATTATTCCCTTTCAGTTTAAGGGGAGCAGCTTACAGATGGCTCACATCCTTAGCTCCTGGGTCCATCACCACTTGGAAGGAAATGGTTGAGAAGTTCCTGGCCCGATATTTTCCCCCAAGCAAAGCTGCAAGACTGAGACAGGAAATATCATCCTTCCGGCAGGGTGACACTGAGACACTTTTTGAAGCCCATGAACGATTTAAGGACCTTCTTCGCAAGTGTCCTCATCATGGCTTCCCTTCATGGATGAGGGTGCAGACATTTTGGAATGGGCTGAATTATGCTACTGGGCAGCTCATCGATGCAGCAGCAGGCGGTTCTTTGAGCTACAAGCTTCCTGAAGAGGCCGAAGAATTAATTGAGAATATGGCCAGCAATGAGTGCCATTGGAGCACTCGACAGAAGCTTCCAAGGGCTGCAGGGCTGTACGAGGTGACTGAATCCACAGCTTTGGCTGCGAAGATTGATGCCCTAACGAAACATGTCATGGATAATAGTTCGAAGTATGACGCTCTAGCACAAAAGGTTGATCAGCTCATGATAGGATCCAGTTCAGGATGAAATGCCGTTATGTCTTGTGATACTTGTGGGGCAGGGCATGCAACATCACAATGCCCTATTGTTGTTGCCCCATCACCGCCGATGGAAACAGTTGATTATGTTGGGGGTGGACCAAGAGGACCAGGGAATCAGTTTGGCAACAATTACAATTATGGATGGAGGGGCCCTTCAAATCCTTCTTGGACTCAAGGTCAATCTCAATATAGACCTCCACAATCTCAGGGAAGCCAATACCAAGCTCCCCCCACACAAGAGAAGAAATATTCTACAGAGGATGTGTTAGCTAGATTCATGATTAGCACGGAGGCACGCTTGTGATTTAGTGTTGTATGTTGAATTTCTTTTATAAGAATTTCTATGGTTTGTGATTCTTTCTATGTGTGCTTTACTGTCTTGGACCGCATGAGAACTCTGCTGTTCAATTTCTAGGTTGTACTTGGAGCGTGACCATCGCCCTTGTACTAGACTCACATAGACTGAAAGGGATTCATGTACCAATACGCCGAGGGATTCGGGTATTAGGTACCCCTCTGAATGTTAGGCTTAGACCCAGAAGAGTGTCTACTCCTGATAAGGGATTCCCTGAGTGCATTGCAATCATAGGAGGAATTGACCGGAAGGGATTCCGGTCAATACTTGTATGGGATTAGGGCTAATCACCGAGGGATTCGGGATTAGCTTAATTTAGGAATCTCTCAGTCCAAACCACCATCACAACACATCATCCTTAATTCGGGCCTTAATGACAACCCTAGGGGGATTCTCTGTCCAAATCACGCCTTCTCCTGTTCGTCCGTCCCTTGTATGCTTATTTGGCGTGTAGTGGTAGCCTTATCCTTTTATTTATAGATTTTAGTAGATGTACTATTCTCTCGTATTGTTAGGCTAGGAAATAGATGAAGGGGAAGTAATAGTAGCTCCTTGGCCCCGTGGAATACGATCCCAGTGTCACACACAGGGTATTACTTGACGACCCCGTACACTTGCGGGACGCTCATCAGAGGACAATATTGGTATGTATTTGGGACTATATACAAAGGCTCAACTACGATCATCCGCATTCAAGCAGTCCATTGATGAAGTCCCACAGCTGAAAGCGAACACAGCTTATTGGCATTCCATCTCTGCTAATTCTAGAACACCGAAGGCATCCCAACTCACAAACCCTGCTCACCGAATTATCCATGCTCTTCTGACTAGAAGTATTGGGGGCAGAGTTGACTCTACTGGGGTAGTGACGCGCCACGATCTGACTATGCTTTACAGCATCATTGAGCGTCAGCTTATCCATATGGGACACCTAGTAGCAGAGACCCTTTCCCATCAGGGCAAGTTTGTTCGTTTGGGCGCTATCTTTGCCGGACCCTATATCACTCGACTCATCCGGGGCATGGGATTTATTGAGCTCACCAGAGGCATGATAGTGGTAGGATCTATTGCCTCCTTAGGGATGCAAACACTCGTCTCCATTGGGATTGTTGAGAAGCGGGGAAGCAGTTATCGCCTGGCCCAGCGGCAAGGATCACATTCACAGGACCCAGGCACTTCACATGACACTGAGACTGAGTCAGAGCCTGACCAGGATACTGGGGAGAGTTCACCATCATTGACAGCCAGGTTTGAGTCATTTCGCACAGAGGTTCAGCAGCAGATTCGGAGCCTTGAGCGAGGACAGAGGGAGATCCTCACAGCACAGCAGCGGATTGAGCGCGACCTGTCCGAGCTCCTGACCATTGTTCGCAGCTCATCCTCATCGACCTCTGCTGCCACTACTTGCGCCGCATCACCACTTTAGACCCATGACAAGACTCTGTTTATTTTTCTTTCTTTTGTGCTTTGTTGTTAGTTGTTAAGACTTGTACTTTTGAGTTAGCTAGGGTTCACTCCCTACTAAACTCTCGTGTTATTTTTGTTGGAGCTCTCTTTTCCTTACTTTATTTATTTTTCCTCCTGAAAAACTTTGAATGATAATAAGCTCCTTATTCTTTTCAGGATTATTAATTTTGGGAGCTTTACTTGTGTTGGCCCTCCTTAGGTGAAATACTCCTGATCCAAGTGGAACAACTGAGAACCACATCAAGGAATCAGGGAAGTTTCTTCACCCCCATTTTTTGGTTATCATTCACATCCCCCACATTATTCTGCTGACTTAGGTACATTGAGGACAATGTACAACTTTAGGTGTGGGGATGGTTATTTACTTAGGGTATTTTGCATTTATGCATGCTTGTTACCTATGATGGCTATGATTGTGTTGTTAAAGGATTTCCTAGCTTGGTAGGAAGATAGTAGTGAGCTGTACAGTACTTGTACTTTAATGTAGCTCTGTTTCATCTTTAGTGCACCTGTATACATACTCACGATCACTCTCACCTTGTACACTCTATCCAACCCATCTTAGTGACTTTGGCATTAATTTGTTAAATTCTTTCTTCAATGCACTTTTAAAAGCTTTTAAGTTCCTTTATTGTTTTCTCCAACCTAAGTGAAGTTTTTAGCAGGTAGTTTATCAGGGATCGAAAAAAAAAAAAAATTGGGGTCTATGTCAGTATTCCTCTGCTTTTAAGCATGAATGCGTATATGTAGATTGTAATTGTTTAAGAGGGTGACTCTTGTGCCTGGCCAGCATGTGCATCCATCTGAAAGATTTGTGTGCAGTCTATGTTAGGCAGACCCAGAAAAAAGAGAATTTGTATATTTTTGTGAGTGAAATAAATGAAGTTTCCATTTTGATCCCTAGAGCCTGTTTTATGGTCACTTAAGAGTTGGAGTTGTATTTAGGAACCAAAGGACTTTAACTGGGCATTGAGGAAGTCTTTAGCACTCTAATGCCATCTTCATTTTGTGTGGGGTGAATGGTCATCCTGGGGTAATCCGGGGTGTGGAGGTCAAGGTGAGAGTCAGCACACACACACATAGGGCACTGTGGATGAACCAGAGCTATTAGTTTTGAGCAGCTCACTTCTTGATTTCTGTTCAATTGTGCTTGTGGAGTTCTTTACTTTTGAGCCTGAGGTCGTGTTTTTAGCCGTTTATCTTCTTTCCCTTGTTCTTCATGTTTGTTTGCTTGGGGACAAGCAAACGCTTAGGTGTGGGGATGTTTGATAAACGTCTAAAAGTACGTATTTTACATGTATTTGTTGTGTATTATTTTCATATCTTTTTGTTGAATCTATGCCCTTTTAGATCTAAATTGCTTTATTTTTTGTATTTCAGGCCAGCCAGAAGCCCTGGGGACTCGACGACGAGATGGGGAGCGATTTCGACATCAAAACAGCGTTTTCGAGACGGGGACACTGTAGCACGGTAGCGTAGCAGTCACTGTAGTAGTTACTGTAGCTCATCGCGGACTTCTTGGCAGAAAAGTAGAAATCCCGAGGGGTCAGCATACTGGCAGTATACTGACCCGTTTACCCATCGGGATTTGGGGTTTAAAGGCCGATCTAGGGCATTTTGAAGAGGACTTTTGCATCTTCTTGGAGAGAGCTTTTGGGCGAAAAGAAGGCTAGGGTTTGGGCATCATTTCTACACTATTTTGGAGGGCAAAAGGAGAGGAAATTCGGGTTTTCTAAGGAGAGGAGAGCAAGATCTTGGAGTATCTACTTCAAAAGCTTCATTGTTTGGAGGTTGAAGACAACGGGAAGCCACCCCTTCGAGTGGCGTCTTCGGAAGGTTTTCTCCGGGGATCCAAGCGGCATTCGACCTTCACCATTTGAGGGAGTGTTCCTCATGTTTATTTTGGTTATTTGCATGGTTTGTATTGTGGATTTATTGGACATGAACAACTAAACCCCAAGGTCACCGGATGTAGGTGAACCTTGGGGGCAAAACTTGTGATGTTTTGGATTATTTGAGCTATTTATTGTATGATTAGCTTGTTGTGATCCTTGTTTGGTGTTCTTAATTGTTTTGGTGCATGTGCTTAATTGTTGTATCAAATGCTTGGTAGCACTTTGTAGCATGACCATTGCCTTAGTGCTAGACTCTACCAAACTTGGAAGGGATTACTGTATAAATACGCCGTGATCATCGGGTATTTGTACCCCTCCATTTCTAGGGTTGAAAACTAATTAGTGTTTCCACCCTAACTTGAGAAAACCATTATTCTCCTTGCAACTGTGTGAGAGGTTGAGTGGAAGAAATTTCTTATTCAACACTTGTACCGGGTTAGGGGTCAATTACCGTGACCATCGGGTTGACCTAAGCTTAGGTTTTCTCGGTCCAACTAGCCACATACTTAATTTCTCAAATATCCTACTCACTTGAGTAGCCCCCTTGGGGATCCTCATCCGTGACCGTTTTCCATCCCTGAGTATCTCCCGAGTTTTGATTCAATTGTTTTTATCAAGAAAATTTCTCTTGTTGCTATTTGTTTTCTTTCTTAGCTATTCTCTTAAACATGGAATCGGCGAGCTAAACAACAAGTGAAAAGTGAGTAAGGTAGCTCCTCGGGCCCCTTGGGAATACGACCCACTCGTGTACGCACGAGTGGTTTATTACTTGACGACCCCGTGCAGTTGCGGGTGTTGACATTCCGTGTCGATCATTAGGTGATGCTTTATACGACGAAGGAGACTACCAAGAAACAATTACATTCGTTTCGGATAGGTCAAAGGGCCTTGTGAACGCTGTTGCGAGAGTTTTCCCTTAATCCCCGGACGCGTACTGCCTTCGGCACTTGGAGGCCAATTTTATGAAAGACAATGGCAGACTTGGGAAGGCATTGAGGGAGGAGTGCTGGTCCATATGCTTTCGTATCGCGTGGGCAACGACGGCTAAAGAATTCAATTACACCGTCAATGATCTGCGGGCCGCATCACCCGAAGCGTTTCAGTGGTTGATTCACAAATCCGACATGTCACACTGGTCGAATTATCTGTTCAAAGGTGACCGATGGGTATTCGAAGGTTAAATACATATAACGCTTAATCTTACCCGTTACCCTTTAATGTTCGTTATATGTGTTTAACATGCACTGTCCGCAGTTTGATATCGTCTTCGGTGTTTAACATTCATATTAACCGTTTAGTCCGGTAGAATCCTGCGTAAGATAACAAATGTAAATATCATTGTCTCTGTTTAAATACCGTCGTATATGTTTTTCTTCTTCGATCTTTAGTTTATTACTGTTCTGTTTACTCCGATGTAGTTGTGTTTCAATATTCATATATTCGCGTAACTTTCTTTAAGATTTCCGATATTCGTTGTGGAGGTACAAGCTGATGCGCATGTTATGCACTCGCCGTGAGCAAGCGAACAAATGGGAGACTTTCTTATGCCCGGACATACATTCAAAGGTTGAGACGCTTGTGTAGGATAGCCGAAGTCTTCACGTTGCTCGCTGTCTCGCTGATCGTTACGAAGTGATTGACCAGTGCAGTAACTCTATAGACCTTGCCTGTAGAACTTGCTCATGTCGCAGATGGCAAGTTTATGGCATCCCGTGCAAACACGCTTGCGCTGCGATATTGCTGACGGACAGCAATGTTCATCGTTTTATTAGCGATCACTTCACCGTCGACACTTACAAGTTGCCGTATAAGGAAGCTATATTTCCCATACCCGACAATGAGAGGCCCACGGACAACAATCGAGATCTGCTTTTGCGGCCGCCTGTGACGAGAAGGAAACCTGGGCGTCCTAGACGAAGGAGGATCGAGTCGCAAGCGTTTGATGTCCGCGAGTTACATTGCAGCCGTTGCCACGCGTCCGGTCACAATCGTAGAACTTGCAATGAAAGTGTCGCCGATTAGGCTTCGTAAAAGGATAATATTTAAAGAGCACACATTTATTTTGTTATGACGCCCTGATATTTAAACATAGAATAAACGAATTTCGTTGTATGCACTGAATTTTTAATTGAATAAACCTAATGTTAAATGGTGACACATTTAAAGAGTCACACACAAATTGAAGCGTACGCAGTGAATGTTAAACGGAAAATCTTAGTAATAAACGATAACCAATAACGTTAAACAGGCACATCGCTTGTTGACATTCTTTTGTATTTGAACTTCGGGAACGAATGTAAAATAGTGACGCATAAACAGAGACGTTATATTTAAACAGATACGGCGGTGAGTTTCACACATCTTTGGCGAAATGTTTAACGGAGATGTTGTATGGTACACATAGTGGTTAAAATGTTACACACAATGATTGATATTTGAAGAGTTCATTGTGAGTTTAAAGCATGTATTGAGTCCGAATTAATGACGACAAGACGTCATTAGAGTGAAATCCCAGTACCAATGCTAATTCATTACTATTTATTGGTGCAATTACATTTGAATTCAAATTCCACACGTAAGCATCAATGCACGGACTACGTTAGGCGAACTTGCGACCCCTAGACTTCTATTTAAACAATAAACGGAAATCAAAGGCACATCCACGTATTACAGACAGAGAAAGAAATATGTACAAGTCCCTTCTCAACGAGCTCTGCCAGAGAACCCGCCGGCCGTCGCCGGAGTACTCAACCGTCAGGGAGGGCCCCGACCACATCCCGGCCTTCTTGGGCACGGTGTCGGTTGATGGGACCACTTTCTACAGCCCTTACCCTGCGAAAACAGCGAAGGACGCCCAGAACACTGCGGCCGAGGTAGCGTACAGTGACCTCCGTATTCCATACCCTGGGAGGATGAATACGCCTCCCGCTGCCACCGCCGATCGATTATGTGGAGGTAAGTCATACCGTAAGATTTCTGCATCCATGTTTGAAAAATTTATTTATTTTCTAAATTGTTAAAAGCCTTCATTGCAGGGCCTCGCACCGCAACGCCTTCGGATGCAGCGCCTTCACTCACCCGCGAGCACTCCAACAGCGAAGAGTTGGAGTGCTTTCTGGAGGACATGCTCGTCTAGCTTGCGGAGAAGGAAGTCGTCCTCTCCGAAAAACTCGACCGAATAAGAACCCGCACGGCCCAAGTGCAGAAGCTGATCCAGGGACTGAAGGCGAAATGATAATGTTTTTTTCAGTTTTTAGATGTATAAATTAGTACGCCTACGCTGGTTGTAATAGAACTCCGTTTCAACTAAAAATTTTTTGAAGGAAAGAAATTTGTTCCCCTGTTATGTTTTCGAACATTAAACCGATACGTGTATATTTGAACATCGGCACTAAATTATAAACGTGGACGCCTGTAAAAGGGGGGCCACAATATTTAAAAAGCGCGAGTGTTTGTAAATAGTGAGAATAGTATTCACACAGAGTCCTTGATGTGTGAAGAAGACAATTCAAACATACACATCGAATGTTAAGTGAAGACGCATGCTAATAAGCGGTGACATACAATGTTAAACTGAGAGAACCCTCGTTCTCGTTGTCGATAGTTAACCGCATATATCGATAGTTAAACGGTAAAGTGTAAGGGCAAGTGATGACGGTTATATTTAAACAATGATGAAGAGTTTCGCCCAGTGAGCGTCATAGATTAAATACCACATTGATGTTTACAAAATAGGTTCAAAACCAGAAAATTTGCATTGGAAAATGCTGAAACGTCGCATGCATAAATGGAGTTGAATTTAGGCTAGTTACGATATAACGTAGTCAGGGGAAACCATGCAATGTGAATTTATTATTAATTACTCCAATTTAATGTTGAAATGCGAGTCAGTAAAGCGTGAACGTAACCGATGCCATTTACTATATTCCATTTATTTTACCGAAAACCAATGCCTTTTTTTTTTACAAATAGTTATGATTGTATGTAAGCATCAAGCAGAAACAAGATACACACACAGATATTATCCACATCCCACAACAATGTTTAAGTCACGTCTAGCCGAATTTTGCCAGATAACGGTCGACGGGACCCCTTTCTCCGGTTCTTCATCTGCGGAAAGCACCGAGCAGGCGCAGAACGTTGCTGCTGTGGTGGCGTTCAAGCAGCTGTGTCCTTCAGGCAGCGTGGAGATTACCAAGGCCCTGGTTGCTGACGATGACGTACCTGACGCAGGTACTGCATACTGTAAGACTTGTCAGTTGAGTGTAAAAAAAAAAAAGAGCCATCTTCTGGTACGCCCCTTGCGTAACCGCAAGTGCACGGGTCGCACAAGTAGTATAATGTACCCTTTGGGTCGGGTAGTCGAATCCACAGGGACTGGTATAGCTTCTAATACTAACGTCCTACTCAATATCTAACCAAATCAAAAATGAAGGAGTTGACTTTGGACTGACTTTGAGGAAGTTGAGGGAATGGAAAGTTCACCAAGGGAAGATTTAGGATTGACTCGATGGAGGAGATGGGGCCCCGGGGTCGGGTTTCTGACGTTCACTAACTCAGTCTTTCTCAGTAATTATCAGGGATGTCTTCAGTTCTAAACCTAGTTATGCTATAAGCATGAGGTTTCTAGCGCTGCCGAGCCCTAAGTTGAACTCCCTCTGCTTGCAACAATCAATAAAGATTCACAAACCTAGATAGGAGAACCAAACTACCAAGCATCAAGCACTAAACAACATACACGATAGCCAATAACCTTGGTTTAATGAAATGAACAAGACAATCATAAAAACTGCAAGTAAAGACTACGAGTTCGAGCTACAACGTCATACAACCAACCCCGAGGCTCCCTTAAGAGTTTAGCCCCTCATGATAACAACCAACAAATACAATGCCAAAGAAATTACAAGACAAGAAATTGGAAACTCCCTAATTTCTTGCATCCTTGAGGTTGTCGAAGGATCTATGATGTCGTGTAATCCCCTTCCGATCGGCCTACCATACGCTTGGCATTCCCTTGATGAAGCTGAGGATGAATCCCCAAAGCTCTCCCTTTCTTTCTCCCAAAGTTCGCCCACCAAAAGTTCCTCAAAAACCTAAGTTTTTAGGGTTTTAAAGTTTTCCCGATGTGAGCACGGGCATGATGAAACCGTGCTTCAAGCCGTGCAGATTACGACCAAATAACTCCTCAGAAAACTCACAAACCTGTAATCTGCACGGGGAACAGCACGGGCGTGCTTCGACCGTGCTGAGGCTTTGCACGACCGTGCTCAGCGAACTCTGGCTGTGCTGATCTATGGCCGCATTCTCCTGTAATTTTCACGGGAAGCAGCACGGGCGTGCTTCGACCGTGCTGAGGTCTTCACACCCATGCTCAGCGGACTCAGGCTGTGCTGAATCGCAGTTGAATTCTTCTGCATTTTGCACGGGGAATAGCACGGGCGTGCTCAAACCGTGCTGAGCTTGATGAGGTTTCTTCTAAGTCCTTTAGCTTCTAAAATTGTTCCAAAAGCGCTTCTTTTTACTTCAGGACTTTGATATCTGCATGACGAACAACGAATACCTCAAATAGCACCGTACTTGGAGAATTATAGCCAAAACATTCAATAATGATGAAGGTATAGCATGCAATATATATATATGAAATGCGCTCATCAAATACCCCCAAACTTGAATTGTTGCTTGTCCTCAAGCAACCTTATTCCCCTAATAAAGTGATGAGTGCATGACCTCTGATCTCAACAAGTTAAAAGAGTTACTGAAGCTTTAAGGAGTTTCTGAGAACTAGTGACTTAGTCAATTGAAGGCTTGTGAAAGATTTTACTCATACTCCGTGCTACCGTGTGTGTGTGTCGCCTCCTGAAGTATGTCAAAACTGTTCTTGAGGGGGCTAGTACAAGCTCTTTCTTCTCAAATTTTCACTATTGACTCCTAAATTGGGTAGTAGCTTCATACACCCTAGAGGCAGCCATTTCACTTGGTAGGTCATCAAAAATGACATTTGTGATGCCTAAAATCCGACTACTCAAGTGCGGCTTTCGCTTTTTCTAAAGTGATAGCTTTTTCTACCATCTTTCACACAAAAATTGACAGGGCATCCCAAAAATGGAATCCGACTTGTCACGCAATTCTAGCTTTTATTTATTTTGAGTTTGGAGTCAACTTCTAATTTTTCAGCCTTATAACTAGCCCTTCCTCTAACAGAGTAACAACACAACAGAAGACTAAGTGTTATCATTTGGGTTTCCAAAGTAAGAGCAAAATGAAACTTTAAGTTCAACAAAAGTGCACTAGCATACCCAAAAAAACTCCTAGCTTAGCAATTCTCAACCAAAATAATTTTCATAGATCGTCCTAAGTCATGCACAACATCTAGGAGACAAATGCACAACTCTCCCCCACACTTGAAAGAAACATTGTCCTCAATGTTTAAAGATGTAAGCATGCAAGCAAAGAAAATAAGTGCAAGTAAAAGTGAGGGTTGGGAATTGTCACCAAGTTAAAGGAGAGGTGCCGACGAAAAATTCGATGGCACACAAGGGCGGGTGTTGATCGCCGATTAAGGATGAGTCGTTTGAGATAACCATCAAGAAAAACAATCAATGAAGCCTGAGATACACATGTAAGCATTAGAGAACGAACATAAACAAAAGATAAAAAGCACACTAAAAAGAGATCAGTTTAGTAGCGGACTCCCCTTGCTAACTGACTCAAGCACACAAACGATAACAGAAGCAAAAACAAAGAACAGAAAATAAAGTAAAACACAACAAAATAAAACATCAGAACCGGGCGCTCTCAGAATCGGAGTCAGACTCCGATGGCAGGTCGGTGGTGTCGACGCCGACACTCCGGGACGTAGAAGGTCCAGCGGCACGACGAGGTGGACACTGATCCATGATTTTCTGAAAACTCCGCAACATCCACTGGCAAAATTCACTATCGGATGAAACATTAGAGGAATCAGAATCCGAATTGGCCGGCCTAGGTGTTTCGGTGGGTGGTGTCGGCTGAGCTGATGCAGATGATGATGGAAGCAAACCCATACTCCGTAAGGTACGCAAATTGATAGGATGGACCCGACCGCTAACGGTGAACGAGCAGTGAACTGGCAACAATTGCATGCGACGTGCCAAGTGTGTGATGTAAGGTCCAACAAAAATGGCTTTCGTGTGGCGATCTTTAGACTGATGCTGCAATGCCTTAGCAAGTACATAACCCACATGAAATGGAATGCCATTCCACATACTTACCAAGTATGTGAATTCAGTGTTGGTGATGACACCCGTGCTCTCGCCTCGGCCCGTGATGGTCCCACTCAACAGAATGTGAATGACGCGCAATGCAGAAGATTTGAGCGCTGAGGCTCTAGATTGAGCCGGTTGAAATAACCGATGGTCAGAGCTCACCCGCCTCCAACATTCCTGTTGAGTTTCACCTGGAGGGAGATAGAATGTCAAAGATTGATATTCGGAAGATAAAGTGAACGGTTCGTCATACAACCCCATCCGAATGGCAAACTCTGTAAAACTCATGGTAAAAGCCCTCCCCAGCAATTGAAATCGCAAGGCAGTGGGATCCTCCCAATTGATTTGACCACGTTTCAGCTCAAATGTAGCGAGAAACTCGGCCGTTAATTCCCGATATGCAGGTTCTGTAATGGAGAAAATCTTGTACCAAGATCCGACGTGGAGCAACCGGTTAATTTCGTCGGCTAGATGTGCTTCCTGAAGGGCCTGCCATTCAAGAATGCGAAAATCCCCGAATGGTTGCTGAAGAAGCCTCTGAAATCGTTGCCTTTGATCAGCTGAGGAGAAAGGGGGAAAGCTAGGGTTAGAGGTGGAGCGAGAATGGCGAGATGGCCGTCATGGTGCTACACGTTTTGTAGGCATGATGGAAGAAAGTGGAGGACGGCCGGAGAAAGAGCCACCAAGGACAGTGGAGAGCGGCTAGCAAAATCTAGGGTTGCTCGGCTTAAAAGAAACCTGCAAAAAGGAGGGAGCACGCCCGTGCTGATGTTCTGTAAAAAGAAAAGAAGAAAACCTGAAAAATGCACGGGGAGCAACACGGGCGTGCTCTCCCCCGTGCTGGCAAAAAGAAAAACAGAAAAGAAAGGAAAGAATGTGGGTTGCCTCCCACGAGCGCTTGTTTATCGTCTCGAGCTTGACTGGTATGGAATTCAAGTAGGTGAAATAAGCAGGATGCTCTGCACACCCTCGATATCTGATAAAACAGTGGGACTAATGTAGTGCTTTAACCGATGCCCGTTCACCTTGAAAGTGCCATGGTTAGGATGAGATATTTCAATGGCCCCATACGGGTAGACGCTCGTAACCTGATATGGGCCCGACCAACGCGATTTCAATTTTCCAGGTAGTTAAATAATAACACTTGATCTCCAACCTCAAACTGTTTGTCAATCCGTAACCGCTTGTCATGTAAATTTCGAACCCTTTCTTTGTAGTGCACAGAATTTTCATACGCGGCTTGTCTGAGTTCGTCTAACTCATTTAATTGAAATTTCCTCTTATCTCCCACCTTTTTCAAATCGAAATACAGTTTTTTAATGGCCCAGTAAGCTCGATGTTCCAATTCGACAGGCAAATGGCAAGCTTTACCATAGACTAACCGATATGGTGTGTGCCCCGTAGGAGTTTTATACGCGGTCCTGTATGCCCACAAAGCTTCTTCTAATTTGTCTGCCCACTCCTTCCTACTGAACTGAAACGTTTTTTCCAAGATTCGTTTGATCTCCCGATTGGTGACTTCCACTTGTCCACTCGTTTGAGGGTGATAGGCTGTAGCGATCCGATAGGTTACGCCGAGTCGCAATAAAATTTTTTCGAATTGAGCATTACAGAAATGAGACCCTCTATCACTGATAATAGCTCTTGGGCAACCAAAACGGGCAAACAGCTTTCTTAAAAATTTCACAACAACCCTAGCATCATTAGTAGGAAGTGCTTGAGCCTCTACCCATTTAGACACGTAGTCCACTGCAACCAATATATATCGGCACCCATTCGAGGAGGGAAATGGGCCCATAAAATCAATGCCCCACACATCGAAAACTTCACACTGTTGAATTGGGGTCTGCTTCATCTCATCCCGTTTAGATAGATTTCCACTCCGCTGACAAGCATCACAAGATTCGATCATAGTCTTGGCATCCCGAAAAAGCGAAGGCCAAAAGAAACCGGCTGATAACACCTTCTCCACTGTCCTGTTTTGTCCAAAATGTCCTCCAAGCACCCCCGCGTGGCACTGCGATAAAATATTCCATCCCTCTTCTTTTGAAACACATCTTCTTACCATTTCATCCGCGCAGAGCTTATACAAATACGGATCATCCCAAACATAATGCTTGACATCTGAAAAAAAATTTTTCTGTTGTTGATAAGAGAAGGTTTCTAGAATCAGTCCCCCTACCAGATAATTTGCAATATCTGCGAACCATGGAACTGAAACATTCAAAGGGTCTTTCGTTTCTGTGAGATATAGATGCTCTTCTGGGAAGGAATCATTTACGACTTCAGAATTCTGCCAAGTATTATTGGAGTGCTCTAAACGGGATAAATGATCTGCCACTACGTTCTCAATGCCTCTCTTATCTCGTATCTCCACGTCAAATTCTTGCAACAGTAGGATCCACCGTATCAACCTTGGTTTAGCATCCGCTTTAGTCATCAAATACCTCAATGCTGCATGATCGGTAAAAACTATCACTTTAGAGAGAACCAAGTACTGCCGAAACTTATCGAAAGCGTAAACAATAGCTAGCAGCTCCTTCTCTGTTGTCGTATAATTTTCTTGGGTTGCGGTCAACATTTTGCTTGCGTAAGAGATTGGATGAAATTGTTTATCGTGTCGCTGCCCTAGTACCACTCCCACAGCTCGATCACTAGCATCACACATTAGTTCGAAAGGCCGATCCCAAAGCGGTGCTTTTAAAATTGGGGCTTCTACTAACTTCTACCTCAGCAATTCAAAAGCAGCTTGACATGTTGCGTCAAAATTGAAAGGAGCATCTTTCTCTAAGAGTTTTGTCATGGGTGCTGAAATTTTTGAAAAATCTCGAATAAAACGTCTGTAGAACCCTACATGTCCCAAAAAACTTCTGATATCCTTCGTAGTGGTCGGAATCGCTAGTCCCTCAATTGTGGAGATCTTCGCCTTATCTACTTCTATTCCGGATTGTGAAATATCAACGAGTGACAATAAAACAGATTTTCTCCTTTGAACGAAGTTGCATAACATTAACCAAGCTGCAACAAAAACCACACTACTTCTAAACAGAGTTAACAAAAAAATACGTATCAGTTTCCTAATTTTTATTTTATATTGAACTCAGTGTTCGCGACTGAGGTGGCAGACTTTCCAATGTAAATATACTATCGTTCGTTCAAGTTCAACGTCTGAATGTCTTTATACTTCGCATTCTTTGCTTGACTTGCAATTGTAACGACGGTTTCTTTATAAAATTAAGTACATCTACTTAAATGACGCTGTCGCTATTGAAACAATGAGTTACGCTTTAATGATAAGGTTTTCCATTTAATATGTCGCGTTCTCGTTTAACATTAGGTGTCTCTTGTCAAAGCCTCTTGTTTCCATTTAAATATATGTGACACCGTTTGATACTAAAGTCTTCGTTTAACTTTCTTTGTCTCTGTTGACTATACAGATTCTCTATATAGTAGACATTGTATCCATTTATCTCTTATTAAACGACGATGTCTGTGTTGAAATATTGAGTTACACTTTATAAATAACGTTCTCCGCTTACTTTTCAGAGTCTCCGTTTGACATTAGGTGTATCTGATGAAAATATTGTGTCTCTACTTAAGATTACTGAGTTGCAGCCGAAATAAGTGAACTTTTAAATGGAGAAAACAATGTTGCATTTAACAAACATCATTAACAAAATAATACAAAACGAGGGTTCTTATTTTTCAAAATAAAAACAAAGGGGAGTAAAACTATTAGTCATCCCTTTTTGTCACTTTCATAGTTTGGAGCAGCTTTTCGACGAGGGCCCTTCGTTTTGTGATTCCTTCGAGTTTTGCAGCAGCAAATACTTCTTTTGCTGCTAGCTCGTGGAGGAAGTCTTCGAAGAACCACTCCAACTCATCGTTGATGGAGTTATGTGGAGAGGAGGAAGGCCCTGCTGGAGTACTAGGGGCAGCAGCGGCAGCGGTGGGTGACGCAGCGGGAGCAGTGGGGGACGCAGCGGGAGCAGTGGGGGACACTTCGGCAGTCACAATGGGCGACACAGCGGGAGCAGCGGGGGACACAGCTGGGGACAGAGCAGCTCTGTTCTTCCCACTGGACGGGGGACAGAGCTGCTTTAACGCCAACTCAACAGCAAGGTTTTGGACCGGCTTGGAACTTGTGGTAGGCTCAGCACTGGAGAAAGAGGTACCGCCGACCGACACCGTTGTCACAAAGACGGGGCTATGGTCGGGGCCTTCCCTGACGGTGGAGTACTCGGGCGAGGGCAGTCGCTTCTTCTAGCAGAGCTCATTGAGGAGAGACTTATACATTTTCTTTGTTCTGGATATATCTGGATGTTTAACTCCGTCTCAGCGTCTTGTTTAAATAGAAATCTGAATC
Organism: Dioscorea dumetorum; assembly: GCA_902712375.1. Lineage (NCBI taxonomy): Eukaryota > Viridiplantae > Streptophyta > Magnoliopsida > Dioscoreales > Dioscoreaceae > Dioscorea > Dioscorea dumetorum. Next base: position 3,328,047 of record CACTHL010000222.1, read on the forward strand.
TTTGGTGTTTGAACTCTCTTCTCAAATTCCACGATGAATTTAATGAAAGCAATTGCCATCGGTTATCGATGAGGCCGGTAACAGTGATCGATGAGGTGACATCTGACGGTTCAAATTCAAATATCAAATTAAACATGAGTAAGTAGTAATAAACTCGCATGGAGGGAATACTCCACTTAAGTTTTCTTTTTCGCCATTAATTTAAATTCAATTCATTCTTTCCCAATGACATGGCCACATCATTATTACGTACATGTGTTAGTCGAACGGCTGTACTCTTGTGTACTTGCGTTAAATTATTTAAATGTTCATTGTATTGCTTAAATATCAGGGACTCTGTTTAAACTCAATCTTCTCTGCGTAACATACAACGTCTCAATTTAACATCATTTCTGTCACCCGTTGATAATACCCGTTTCCGTTTAACATTCGGTGACCTCATTTAAGTTACAAAGAACAATAATTAAATTGGTAAGTTATCTGTTTAAATATAAAAAGTAAACACGCAAAACTTATTTGTTCCCCTCAAGAATTATTTACCAACAACGCCTACTCGGCGACAATTTTATTACAAGATGGCGAATGCCTGCCAACACTTCAGCTCAAAAGAAACTGATCAATTTTTAAGCAAGAACACTACTTCTTAAACGGTAACTTCAAATAGAATTGTACATTTAAACGGAGCAGGGAATAGTTAAACAGTACCGCAATACGTTACACAGAGAACCCCGTTTGTAAATGGTCATCTTATATAATTAAATATGGGTTGTGATAATTAAATAATAATTAACATACAGAACTAGATAATGAAGCACTCCATGTTTAAAAACAGGGGTCACTTGCAATGCCTACACTGCGAGAGTTTCATTGCAATAGGTACTATTTAAACGGCTATGTTCTAATGAAGCACTGTCCGTATAAACGACTGTGTTTCCATTTTCACATACTGTGAATAAGGTGAAATATGAATTAATCCCAAAATGAAGTCGTCTATGTTTATGGTGGTGATCTCCTACAAGCGCACAGGGTCGTCAAGTAATAAACCACTCGCGCAAGCACGAGTGGGTCGTATTCCCAAGGGCCCGAGAATCTATTCTTACTTCCTTCTTGCAATGTTGTCTAGCCGATCAGACTTGAGATTAAGAATGAAAGAAGTAAAGAAGTAAAACAAAAGCAAATAAATTACTAAATACCAAGGGTAATAAACGGGAGGAAAAACAGGGTGAGAAGATGGTCACGGATGAGGATCCCCTCGGGGTTACTAAAGTGTGAAGGATGCTGGATTAACATACAAGTGGTTTGTTGGACCGAGAAAACCCTAGATTAGGTCAACCCGATGGTTACGGCAATTGACCCCTAATCCGGTACGAGTATTGAATACGGGCTTTGCCCGTTCAAATCCTCCTACGATTGCAAAGGGAAGGTGGTTTTCTCAAACAAATGTTGAATTACAAGTGAGTAATTAACCATAGAATTGGAGGGGTACAAATACCCAATTGTCATGGCGTATTTATACGTATTTCCCTTCCAAGCTTGGTGCGTCTAACACTAGGGCAATAATCATGCAACCTAGTATTGGCTAAGTATGGATCACAGAGTTCTCATGCATACCCAAGCATTCAAAAATACCAAACAAGGATCACAAACAAACCAACAAACATTAATTAAACCAAATCATCCAAACATCACAAGTTCACCCCAAGGTTGATGAGTGCATTATATATATATATATTTCATATGCATTACACCCGATATTTACTTGTCCTTTTGCTATTACTTGTTTAGTTCGGTGCTATTTAAGGTATTTTGAGTTTATTGTGCAGATATTTAGGTCCTGGAGCAAGTAGAAGGGATTTAAAGGAGAATTCACATCAAAAGGACCTAAAAAGAAGTTCGACAAGCCAAGCACGGCCTCAACACGGGCGTGCTCTTGGCCGTGCAATTCACAGGAATTGGAAAGCACGAAGAAGAACGGTCAGAATGCCCTAAGCACGGTCGTGCAATGCCAACACAGCCTCAACACGGGCGTGTTCCACCCGATGCAAATTACAGGCTGGTGAATTTTCGGGGGAAATCACTGTATCACGGATACTGCAGCAAGAGTACTGTAGCAAAAAGTACTGTAGTACCGAGAACTCAGAAACCCGCAATCTGCATGGGCTGAAGCACAGCCTCAACACGGGCGTGCTGAATTAAGCACGGCCGTGCTTGCATCGGGAATGACTTTTTAAGGCCGAATTTAAGGTTTCTTGAGGGGCTTTTTGGTGGGGATTTTCTTCTCCGCTTTGGGGGAGGCGGTGGAGTAGTAGAGAGGCACCTTCAAGGGCTAGATCCGGACCAAGAGATCGTCGTATGAGTGGAGGAATGTTGGCAAGATCATCATCAGACACTCTCCGACGAAGATTGTGAAGCAAGAAGGGAGATGATGAATTTCATCTCATTCTCTTGTTATTTACCTTGTGTTTATCGTAGAATCATGAGGGGCTAATCGTTCTTCGGTGCCCCGGTTTAAGAACTTGGCAGTTGTTGTATTTGAATGCTTGTATTGCAATGTTTATGGAGTCTCTAATTCTCTCTATTAGATCTTTGGTTGTTTACTTGAATGTTGGTTATTGAGTGGCATTGATTGCTTAATTTCTTGATTTCCTCTTAGCTTGTATATCTCATTGATTGATACAAGAAGTGGAATTGGGCTCTTACTCTCAATCCCACTATATCCACATTAGGGCAACAAGACTCTAGAACATAGGGATCATGAGACACACCTGATAAACATTGCGAGCATTCGAGTATAATTGACACCAAGTGACTACTCCGGGACGCTACTCTTTTGTTTGGATCTCTTGTCACCTTAACCCTGTCTCTCTTCTGTTTATCCTCACTTTCTTATTTTTATTTATAATTAAATCTCAAACCAGCTAGTGAGCCGGCTAGATATTAGAAATCCAACGAGTATCGAAAGCTACACAAGTCCCTGTGGATCCGACTACCCGACCCTACGGGTACACTTTACTACTTGTACGACCCGTGCACTTGCGGATATACAAGGGGCGTATCAAAGGTTCACCTACATCCGGTGACCTTGGGTTTTTAGTTGCACATAATCTCAAAATACATAAATAAAAGCATGAAAACAACTAAACCAAACATAAGAACACTCCCTCCAAAGATGAAAGTCGAAGAAGCTTCCAAAGACGCCACTCGAAGGGGTGGCTTCCCGTCGTCTTCAACCTCCTAATCGCAAGCCCTAGGAGTATATCTCGCTCAAGATCGCGCTCTCCTCGCCGATTCCTCCATGGAAATGCCCTCCAAGCTCTCCTTCTTGGTCAGATCTGAAGATGGGTGTGAGGAGCTCCAAGAGAAGGCCAAAAGTTTTCAAAACAAATGCCCTAAAAGTCCTTAAAAAGTGAAAATTCGGGTGTCCTTACGGGCTGTCTCACTGGCGTAAGGTTGCCCGTGAGGCATCCAGAAACTTTCCCAGAAATTTTATCTCGGGTGCTACAGTACCCCTGCTATAGTGACACTGCTACAGTAATGTCACTCTCTCGATCACTTGCGCCCGACCTCACGGCCGTGAGGTTACCTGCGAGAACTTCCAGGCTTAGCTATTTCTTCAAAATCTTCGCATTTCAGGCTTCTACAGTGCCGCTACAGTGCCCGGTGCTCTAAAACCTCGATTTCCTTGTCAGTTTCTCCGCAATTTGCGACGTTGAGCTCACCAAGGCCTCATTCGTACCTGAAACATGAAATAAAACAAGTAATGTCACTCTCTCGATCACTTGCGCCCGACCTCACGGCCGTGAGGTTACCTGTGAGAACTTCCAAGCTTAGCTATTTCTTCAAAATCTTCGCATTTCAGGCTTCTACAGTGCCGCTACAGTGCCCGGTGCTCTAAAACCTCGATTTCCTTGTCAGTTTCTCCGCAATTTGCGACGTTGAGCTCACCAAGGCCTCATTCGTACCTGAAACATGAAATAAAACAATTTAGACCGAAAAGGGCATTGATTCATCGAAAAGATAACAAAATAATACAAATGAATACGTATAAAATACGTATATTTAGGCGTTTATCAGTTTAAATTACAGATACCTGCAACGGGTGTCGCTCATCTGAGCGTAAAGCATGTTGCTTGCATAATGTTGTTAGTTTGACGGCTATATTTTTTAATACTTCGCATTCTTTGCAGCAATGTTCGATTGTAAACGTTTACGTTTCAGAGTTCCTATTTAAAATAAAGTACTCTCTATTTAAAATACGATGTCGGGGTTTAAATATTTGCATTACCATTTAGAAAATATGATTCCCGTTCAATTATCAGTGTCACTGTTTACATATGTGCGTTACCGTTTAACATCCGGCCCCTGCGTTTAAATATATGCGTCCCTGTTTAAATATCAAACGTTTACATTGAAACAAATTTCTTTCCCTTCATAAATTATTCCTTCACAATGCATGTTAGTCGGCAATGGTTTCATTGCAGGATCTTCGATTGTGACCGGCCGCGTGGCAACGGCTGCAATGTAACTCGCAGACCTCAAACGCTTGAGACTCGATCCTCCTTCGTCTAGGAAGCCTAGGTTGCCTTCTCATCACAGGCGGCCGCAAAACGCAAATCGTGATTTTCGTCCGTAGACCGCTCATTGTCGGGTATGGGGAATATGGCTTCCTTATACGCCAGCTTGTAAGTGTCGACGGTGAAATAGCCGCTTATAAAACGATGGACGTTAGTGTCCGTCTGCATTATTGGAGCGCAAGCGTGTTTGCACGGAATACAAAAAACTTGTCATCTGCGACATGAGCAAATGCTAGTGGCAAGATCTATAGAGTTGCTGCACTGGTCAATCACTTCGTAACGATCATCGACACAGCGACCAACATGAAGACTTTGGCTATCCTCAATAAGCGCCTCAATCTTCGAATGTATGTCTGGGCATAAATAGGTCTCCAATTTGTTCGCTTGGTCACGGCGATTGCATAACATGCGCATCAACCTGAACCTGTACAACGAAGATCAGAAATTTTAACGAAATTTAAGTGGAGATATTGATACTTAAACAGAAACACAGTATTAAATAGTATTATAAAAAACTAAACGGTAATACATAAAGTTAAACGCAGAAAATGATATTGAAACACATATAGGGTATTTTAAACATAGACAATGGTTTTTAAATGATAAAGCAAAAGTTTAAGCGTTAAATGGAATCAACATTTGAATACCTTATCGCGTCGACCATTTTTGTCACCGGTAAATGACACGCTTCTTTGATCCACGCATTGAACGACTCCGCAACATTTGAATACATCTCCTCCCAGTGTTCGCCTTTGAACAGATAATTCGACCAATGTAACATGTTTGACTTATGAATCGACCACTGATAGGCTTCGGGTGATGCGGCCTGCAGTTCATTGACGGTGTAATCGAATTCTTTAGCCGTCGATGTCCACGCAATACAAAAGTATATAGACCAGCACTCCTCCCTCAATGCCTTCCCAAGTCTGACATTGGCTTTCATAAAATTGGCCTCCAAGTGTCGAAGTCAGTACGCATGTGGGGATGAAGGGAAGTGTGGAAGTTCGACCTTTTTTCGCTTCTCTTGTGCTTTGTTTCTTGTGTAGAAGTTGTGTGTTTAAGTTTTTGTCGAGTTTTATTTTTGTTGGGATCTTAGTTAAGGTCTTTTGGAGAGGTTAAAAGATGGGGGAAAAGTGTTTTAAAAGTCTTTAGCAAGGAAGGGACCTTGCGGGCACTTAGTGTGCCCGCAAGGAGCAAAATTAGGGGCCTTGCGGCCTCCCATGCGGGCGCATGGGAGCCCGCAAGGACCCCGGCAAGAAATGCATGCGGGCTCCCATGCGGGCGCATGGGAGGCCGCATGGCTTTCTGGAAAGGGCCTCGCGGCCTCCCTTGCGCCCGCAAGGGAGCCCGCGAGCCCTCCCGCGCTTTGGGTCTATAAATACCCGTTTTCAAACTTAAAGGGCCTTTATAAGACCCCATTTCCCTCTCTTTTTCTCCCCATCTTGAATCCTCATTCTCCCCTCCATTAGATCTCCATTCTTGAGCTCCAAGAAAGGAGAAAGGTGTTGATCTTCCCCTCTTCTCCATTGGTGGTGAATCTCCTCTAGTTCTAGCAAAGAATTGAGGTGGGTTTTCTTCTCTTCTTCAATTCCTTGTTCTTTTATTCAATTCTCTTTAGATCCATGTAGAATTAGTGTGGATTTAGTATGGATCTATTATTTAATTGGAGTTTAGCCATAGATCTTATGTTTGAATGGTATAGGAGCCTTGATTTCATGTTTTGGTGAAGAATGAAGGAGATCCTTCATCTCTAAACCTTTGATTCTTTTAGATCCAAACCCAATTAGGAGATTCTTGATTTCATTTTGATTTTATGGGTTTAAGGATTCTATTATTGTTAATTCTTGAATCTAGAACACTTAGTAAACCCTAGAAGCCTTGAGATCTAATTTTGGAGCATTCTTTCCTCTCTTGTTGATTGTTTGGGTTATGTGATTGATTCTTGTTTTTCTTGGATGGTTAATGGCTTCAAGAAGGTGGATCTAAAGGCAAGGGTAAAGATCAAGTAGGCGAGTGATCCAAGTATTCGATCTCGCCAATTTTGTGAGTGGGAATTGTTTAATTAAAGAGCTATGAGCATGCTTGTTTAATAATGCATGCCTTGAAATGAGAAATTCTTGATTTCAATGGATTCTTGAAGTGTTTCTTGAAAACTGAAATTATGATGCTATATGATCTTCTTAATTCTTGATTTCATTTTAATGGACTCATGAGATGATTTCCTTGAGATCTAGAAACCTTGATGTTTATAATCTTGCTTAACTATTGATTCTATTACAAAGGCTCATGAGATGATTTCCTTGAGGCCTAGAAACCATGATAGTTTATGATCTTGTTAAATTCTTGATTATTTATATTTGATGAGGATTGGATAATCCTATGGTTTGAACTACATGTTTTCAAGATTTGTGAATTTGAGAATTCGATGTTTTTGTTATTTTGACCGAATAAGGGTCTATGTAAACCAAATTGAGATTCTCCACGATGTTATCGTATTTGAAATGAGTTTTCAAAGAATACTCTTGTGTTGATATTCTTGATGAAAATGACATTATTGTCGATGCTTTCGCAAAAGGATTTACTCTTCGATTAAGAGTTGTATTTTATGCGAATTTGTGATCTCTTGTTGAGATATGTGATTTTAAAATGATACGTTTATGATTAGCCTATGGGCAAACTATTTGTGATCTCTTGATGAGATATATGATTTTATAACGATACGTTTATGATGAGCCTACGGGCAAACTATTTGTGATCTCTTGATGAGATATATGATCTGTTCATGATGAGCCTACGGGCGGGATAGGATATCCCAAATGTTTCGATGGTGACATTGGGGAGGATCCCCGTCTTCTGCAGAAGCGAGTCTCCACGGACCGACCTATGGGGTGGCGTGGAGTTCTCGGCTGACGAGCCCTTTACAGGAGGCGCGGAGAGAACCTGAAGGTGCTGTGTTGGGATCCCGGAGTCACCACACGGGATACTCAACGGCCAACGCCAAGATACACGCATCTTGGTGGCTCTTGACCTAACCACGGCCATGGTTAGTGATGGAGGGTTTTCATAGGCTATTGATGATGCTATCGATAAAGGATTTCTGCATGCGTTGCACTATAAATTCTTGATTCGATGGGTTTGATCTTTTGATCTTTTGACGAGTATTCTTAACTTGAATTTTCAGTATTGAATCTCTTTACAAAAGATTTTCAAAGTTTTATTGATGCCCTTCTTTGAGAAAGTTGGCAAGCTTGTTATATTGAAATGTGTATTTAAAGCATTTTGTAAGTTGTGATTGTTAAAGATTTACATATGTTTTCGGCATACCATTCTTTACACCTGTATGAGTTATAGCTCCATGTTCAACCCCTCACTGAGTAACTTAGTTACTCACCCATTCTTCTTCTCTCCTTTTCAGGTGTTAGCACGGCAGCAGGGCGTAAGATGTGATAGTGCTTGGCATCTATTCTTGCATTTACCTTTGAGTAGTGTATGATTCATAAACATTGTCGTCATGCATAAGATGGATCCATTAGGACCTATGATTTCGTATTTCCATTTGATCTTGTATAATCTTGATTGGTTAAGACAGGACCTTAGGTTGTATGAGTTTACACCCAGTGTTTGGGGAAAAACTATGATTGTGTCCATGATCATTGATGTTGTGATTTCCAGGGATATATGTACATATATGTGTGAGTCTGTTGATCTTGTACAGGGTTGTGATTGAATACCTTAGATTTAGAGTATTATTATGGTAATGTTAATATTGTACAGGTAACAGGTTAGCCTTACGGCGACCTGGGGTTGAGGCAGGTGTTGACCTCCCCTGGGTTGTCGTGGCGGTAGTGCCATGGACCGGGACCCGAGGGTCGGGGCGTGACAGGAAGACTCTAGCAATAGCGTTGACAAGGCCCTTTGACCTGTCCGACACCAATGTAATTATCTCTTCGTAATCTCCTTCGTCGTATAAAGAATCACCTAACTAACTTGGAAATGAACCACGTCCAATTGGTATTAGTCTCGTTGTCGACAATAACGAAGGCTACGTGGAAGAAGCCATTGTTCCCATATTTGCCTGTGGCACCCAACAGAGTACCCCGATACTTTCCCAGGAGGTGGGTACCATCGAGAAACAGCAGCGCCCTGCATGTCCGCTTGAATCCCAAAATGCACGCTCTGAAAGAGAAGAACGCACGTTTAAAACGCTTACCGTCTCTATCCACAAACACAATGCTGGCGGGATTCGTCTCAACCACCTTATCGACATACCAAAGCAACAAATCATAGATGGAGATATCGCTGCCGTCGAGGGTCACTCGGGTATGTTCTTTTCCCAACCAAGCCTGCTTGTATGGAATGTGGACACCATGTTCCTACAACATGTCCTTTTGAATGTCGATGGCCTTGTACAAGGATTGGTCCTTGAGCTTCTAAATCACTCGTGCGCTTACCCATTTTTTGGATGCTTTCGGGTGTGACGCCGAGCCAATTCCACCACCGTAAGTGTGTGACGAGTCCATTGTCTTGATTCTGAATGTATTTCTATTATATTCCTTTGATGCGTGAACGCGCCGCGCTATTCACAACCACTAGCAGCGCATTCCACAGTGACCCGGTGTTTTTTCGTTCTTTACAAATTTGAAGTCAAAATTCCGTTTGATGTAAAAATTTCGAAGTGCGTCTCTGAAATGTTCAACGCCTTGAAAACGTTGTTCGACATCCAACGACAGCATTTCAGATTGTTATGACGAGGAAGGTACGCATGCAAGACCGTCAGGGTCGCCATGAGGTGGAACAGAAGCGCTCCCAGATTCCGAATTCCTGCCGACACTTCAATTCAAACGAAAACGATCAGTATTTAAGCATGAACTCCATTTCGTTAAACGGTAACTACAAATTTTAAACGTTAACAGAGATATTTAAACAGAGACTCCATAATGTAAATGGTAGAGAAAAAGTTTAAACAGTAACGTGACAACTTACACTGGGAAATCAAATATTAAACGGGAACTTAACTAGTTTAAACAGAGAAGGGAATTACTAAACAATGCCTAGCATATACAGCTACATAAATGTCTGAGAGTAACACATTACCACGAGAAGATCTCGTTTTCAGTAGGATGCGATGCCATGCCATCCGTCTCGATAACAAGATCAACTACACCGCCTTTTAAGATGGAAAAAACATGACACATGCGCTGGAAGTTGGCCTCGTTCTCTATCGGGCAAACCGTATTATGTCCATCGGGTGTGATAAACTTCACCCTCACACGGGAAGTATCGAGACCCCATCTCTGACATATCTCACCTAACACTGACTCCCAAGTAGTCAGCGCTGTGAACATCAGCACTCGTCCCTCCCTGTTGTATCTAGCAATAGCACAAAAACTCTCCATAATATCGGCGAACGGGCAGACCTCAGATCCATCAAACCAAATGAGAACAAGAAGAAGAAGAAGATGTAATTCGCCTTCTAAACTTACTTTTACAAAAAAACCAGCATGCGGGGAAAAAACCCACAATTGTATGCATTAAGGGCGGACATGACATGATGTGATCGGGCGGGTTTTTTTCCCACAATTTCAAAGGGCAAAAATGAAATTTCATAATAATGACACATTTGAAGTGGCAGATAGGGGGTAGAAGGGAAGTAAACCATAACGGAGGGGTTGCCCGGGGTGTGCAAAAGTTTTGAAATTCGCGAGGGGTGAACATTAATTTTTCTTAAAATTTTTTTTTTGTTTTTGTTTTTGATTTGTTTTTTTAAGTCAGAAACAGTATCATATGTTAATAAACTGTGGTTCGGATAACTTGGGTTGGGTCAGACTTGGTTATTATTTATATCTACTCTTCTTAACTTCCGCTTTGCTTGGGAATTTCTGAACGCGGTCGTCTTCCCCTTCTCCCATTCCTCCCTTCAGTGGCGTCGCCTCTGCTAGATTCCATGGCGGAAGACTCCCCTTTCAACGATTACAAGCTCTGCGGCTTCTTTCAGGCAGTCCTCTCCGTTGCCTCGCCCCGACCCCCAACTCTTGGCACCCCTTTCTCCTTGAACAACGAGGGCGGCATCACTGGATTCCGATCCGATGACGGAATCTCTCTCGTTCCAACTCATTACTGCAATGCAAATGGGGAATTAGTTGATTCTGTGGTTTCAACTATGGATCAAGATGGAGATGGGGGTAAGCTGGTTTCGAGGAAGAGGAGGAGAGGACGGGTGCTGGTGAATGGGAGTATCAGTGTTGTGCATCAGCTGGATGCTCTGGTGTCACACAATTGCTTGAAGATTCGTGCCAGGGTGGTGAGGGTTTCGATGAGGAAATTCAAAGGTGTGAGAGCTGTAGTGCTGGTTGACGTTTATCTTCCAATTGAGGTCTGGTCTGGATGGCAGTTTCCCAGGTCGCGTGCGCTGGCTGTTTCTTTGTTCAAGCACTTGAGGTGCGTGGCTTCATTTCTCCTGTTTATTATTTGTTTATTTATTTATTGTTTTTTCTCTATTGAATTGTGGTTGGCTCTTGCTTGAAATTTAGTTTTTTTTTTTTGTCAAAAATTTGGAATTCGGACTTCAGACAGAAGCTTAGATATCCATGGACTGAGGTGCACTGTTTTTGCTAAGTCATGCCCAGTGAACCAAGGTCGGCATACTGTTTCCTTTACAATTAACATTGAAAATTTGGAAGAATTTGTGTTTTTAATTAATTGCAAAAATAAGATAACTTTAGATTCTGATGATTAAAAATTTTCGCGTTTGTGACTATTTCTTTTTTATCTCAAAGAAAAAACTTATTGGACTTAGGTGAGATAAGACCAAATGTTGCTAAGGCCATACAAGAAAGTAAATTGTGTGAGCTCTCAAAATTTCTATTCAGTCTGGGAATTTTGGAGAAAGTCAATGATGGCACAATTCTATGGGACAAACAGTTTGAATATTGAGGCCTAGGTTTCTTGGCAACTAAAGGTCAAGATGCTCTGGAGGATGCATACAGTCAAATATTTTTAAATTATTGTTTTCTTCCTTACAGTTGTATATCCTTCCAATGTGGGAAGAGAATGGGGTGGGTGTTACAAAATGAAAACCATGAAGAGGTACCTTATTCTTATAATTTACTGCTGTAACTCCTTGCAATGGTTTAAGACCACTGAATTTTCACATATTGGATCGTAGCTGGCAAGCTAAAAAAACCATACTTCTGGACAATAAAAGGTCTAATTTATATATATGGTCATTGGTCTAGATATATGTATGAGGAAGAACCAACCAATAAGGGATCTTGATGAAGGGCCTGAACTGCTGGTGTGCATGCCTTTCTGTGTATGACGTGGAGATCTAGAGATTAGGTTATTAAGTAGGCTAGATCTCAAATTAGTAAGTAATGCTACCGAGGCATTAGCTATTCTTGAAGTGACTCTTCCATGCAGGTTTGCTGCTAGATCTTGATGAGAGAACTCTGATGTTCACCGGGGGTATAATCTTTCCTTCATTATGACTTACTGCTCTCATTTTAGTCACCTGTCGACTACATTCATTTGGCCAACCTAATTCAGCAAGGCTTCGGGAGTTTAATGGTAATTATGTTGTCAATGTATAATTTCGTGTGGCCCATAAAGTTGCGCTAGAATGTCATTTGCTTGGTTATTCACAAATTTTCCTTAGTCATCTTCTTAAATTTCAACAAGTGTGTGAATTCTCTACAAGACAACTGTCAGTCACCAGTGCACTCAGAAAATTTAAAGAGCTGACAAATTATTTTCTCGTTCTGTTGTCTCATTGAAGCATGTTGACTCAATAGTCCAGTGTGATTCTTAATGGGGAACTTAATTCTTCCTTTTTCTTTGGTAGGATTTGAAGGGTAAGTTTTGTTCCTGTGGTTTATGCATTCTAGTATAGTTAACTTCTGTTTGCTATCCTGTATCTTTATTTCTTTTGTTCTAAAACACAAATTTTGCTTGCTGATAGGGGATCTCTTCATAGTATTTAATTTATGCTATATTGTCAGCACAATTATAAAGATGGTTTAGAATCCTTTTCTTATTTTGTCTTGATATGCATTGACAATTAAAGGTGTCATATGAACCCTGACAAACATGCTGTTGATCTAATTGATTTAATTTTTTGTTAGAGGAAATTTTTCTGTGACTATTTCATTAAAAGTAATTGCTGATGCTGCAAGTTCTAAAATTTTGTGCATTTGCAAGTAATTTTTTATTGTTATAGTTTGACTTTGTTACTCAATTGATCATAATCTGCCAAATTGAGAGGCAATATTTTTTTTACAGCTGTAAGTGGGAAATGAGAAGTTCACTGCTTGCTTTCGATCAGGATAGTGGAAGCTATCAAGTGGTTGATGACTGCATTTGGGTTTGTTCAGATTGTCATGTTCTTGGATGCAAAATGCATTATAACTCATCTGAGCTTGTTGATAAAAGGTTATTTGATCTTCATGAAATTTTTAGAAGTTTACCTTCTATAGAGAAACAGGAGAAGATGTGTTCTACTCAAATAAAGCCTGAAGATGATCCTATTGGTCATGGTATCTGGAATTTGGCTGATGATGTTTTGGTGAATGTGTTGACTACACTTGGCCCAAAGGACCTTCTTAGCATTGCAACCACTTGTCGCCATTTCTGGTCCTTAGCTATATCAATCATGCCATGCATGAAGCTTAAACTTTTCCCACACCAGGAGGCAGCAGTTAAATGGATGTTAAAACGGGAGCGTAAAGCCGAAGTTCTGGAACATCCTTTGTATCTTGGTTTTTCGACAGATGACGGATTTTCTTTCTATGTAAATGTGGCTTCTGGTGAAATATCTACTGGAACAACGCCCTCGTAAATGATTTTCGTGGAGGAATGTTCTGTGATGAACCTGGTTTAGGAAAGACAATTACTGCACTATCTCTTATTTTGAAAACACAAGGAACTTTGGCTGATCCCCCACCTGGAGTAGATGTGGTTTGGTGCATGCATAATCATGACAAAAAATGTGGATATTATGAAATAAGTGCTGATAATATCGCCACCGGTCACTTCATGTCAACATGGAAAAGATTTACTGGTCAGAAGGTACGAAGGGGAAAAGGGTCATCAAATAGATCATCTCTAGACTTTAATATAGTTGAAAATTCAAAATGTTTCTTGTCAAAGAAAGGTTGGGCAGTGAATTCTGATCATCCTGCTAGGTCACCATTGCCATCCTGTGTAAATTCTCAAGCTCTGCCTTGCACAGACTCACGCTTTATGACAGCAAAAAATGTTCTTGGATGCACGAGAAACTTAAGTCATATCAAGAGAAATCTCCTGGATACATTTGGAAAAGATTTGGTTGGTGGTAATGAAAGCATGGCCACTGAAACAGAAAATTCTGTTCAAACAAATGCACCAAGTTCAAGCCCTATTGCAAAGGAAGATGTCAGTCACCCCAAATCGCTTAGAAGTCACAAGAAATCCAGGATAGAAAACACTGATTGGTCTGATTATAATGAAAACTGGGTTCAATGTGATTCCTGTAGAAAATGGCGAAAAATCTCACAGACACTTGATGATACAGCAGCATGGTTTTGTAGTATGAACAGTGACCCCTCATATCAAAGTTGTACAGTTCCAGAGGAATATTGGAATTATGAGCAAAGAATAACATACTTGCCAGGATTTTATACTAAAGGAACCCCTCAAGGAAAAGAGCAAAATGTGACTTTTTTTACTAATGTTCTTAAAGATCATTTTGCCCTTCTTAATTCTGAATCAAGAAAAGCTTTGACTTGGTTGGCTAATCTTTCACAGAACAAATTTAATGAGATGGAGAAATTGGGTTTAAGGCGCCTGCTTCATGATATGTATGTGGATCCAAGCCAACATGAATATCATAAAATTTTTCAAGCACTTGGTCTTGTGAAAAGGGTTGAGAAAGGCACAATTTGGTGGTGTTATCCACAAAAACTCGACAATTTGGCATTTGATTCAACTGCCCTTAAAATAGCGATGACCAGACCATTAGATTTATTTAGGTTATATTTGTCTAGAGCAACCCTGATAGTTGTCCCAGCAAATCTCGTTGATCATTGGAAGACTCAGATCCAGAAGCATGTTTGCCCTGGACAGCTGCACATTTACACCTGGACTGACAATAAAAAGCCCTCAGCTCACAATCTTGCATGGGATTATGACATTGTAATTACCACTTTTACCCGGTTAAGTGCAGAATGGGGTCCTCGTAAGAGGAGTGTCTTGATGCAAATACATTGGCTCCGGGTGATGTTAGATGAGGGCCATACACTTGGCTCAAGCCTCAGCTTAACAAACAAATTGCAAATGGCTATCTCATTGGCTGCATCAAATCGGTGGATTCTAACTGGAACACCAACTCCAAACACACCAAACAATCAAGTGGCTCATCTTCAACCAATGTTGAAGTTTCTTCATGAAGAAGCCTATGGTCAAAATCAGGATTTGTGGGAAGCTGGCATTCTAAGGCCTTTCGAAGCACATATGGAGGAAGGACGAGCTTGTCTGCTGCAACTACTTCAAAGGACAATGATAAGCGCAAGAAAGAAAGATTTAAAAAGTATTCCTCCATGCACCAAAAAAGTGACATTTTTAGATTTCAATGAAGAGCATGCCTGGAGTTATAATGAGCTGGTTGCTACTGTTCGACGTAACATTCTAATGGCTGACTGGAATGATCCATCCCATGTTGAATCACTTCTAAACCCAAAACAATGGAAGTTCCGTGGTAGCACTATTAGGAATGTTAGACTATCTTGCTGTGTTGCTGGACATATCAAGGTAACAGATGCTGGACAGGATATTCAAGAAACAATGGATATGCTTATGCAGCAAGGTCTTGATCCTCATTCAGAAGAATATTCACATATAAGAATTTCTCTTCTGAATGGTTGCAGTTGTTCAAGGTAATGTTCAAAAGAAATTTTGTCTGTAGTTGATAATCCGAATGCAACACATTCATCTAATCTTCTCTGTTGTTTCTAGGTGCAAAGATTGGTGTCGCTTGCCTATTATTACACCATGTAGGCATCTTTTGTGCCTTGACTGTGTATCGTTGGACAGTGAGAAGTGTACCTTTCCTGGTTGCCAAAACCATTATGAGATGCAGAGCCCAGAAATATTGACGAGGCCAGAAAATCCAAATCCAAAGTGGCCTGTTCCAAAAGATCTGATTGAGTTGCAGCCTTCATATAAACAGGTATGTTTGAATCGGATGTTAGTGGCGTAAGCATCATCAGTTTCTATATTGTCTTATTTATTTGAAGGCCATTTTTTTTTGTGTTTGCAGGATGACTGGGATCCAGATTGGCAGTCAACATCAAGCAGCAAAGTTGCATACCTGGTGGGAAGATTGAAGGATTTGCATGAATCTAATGGAAAGATTGATTACTGTGTTTCTGGGCTAGATAATTGTAAAGTACTTGAAACATCTCAGAAGAACCATTCCCGTATAGCCTACATCCAGGGAGTTCGCATGAAGCAATATGGACAGTATTCTTGTTTATTGCCTGACAAAGTGATTATATTTTCTCAGTTTCTGGAGCATATACATGTCATTGAGCAGCAGGTAATAATCTCAGTATTGAGCAAATTATATGATTTTCTAACTATGCATAACCAAACATATTATTTCTTTATATTTCCATAGTTAACAGTTGCAGGTATCAAATATGCTGGAATGTACAGTCCATTGCACTCTGACAAAAAGGTCTGTGCTTAGCTATTCTGCGGCTTGTCTTTTATATGTTATCTGCGGCTAATGTAGCTAATTGTCAGATGAAGGCATTGGGAATCTTCCAAAATGATCCAAGTTGCCTGGCGCTATTGATGGATGGAAGTGCAGCTCTTGGCCTTGACTTGAGTTTTGTCACATATGTGTTTTTAATGGAACCAATTTGGGACAGAAGGTAATTTTTTGTTCTTCTGTAGCCTGTGGATAATGATGACAAAATAGGCTTTTAGTCAAGTCTCATGGGTATGGTTGAATATCAGAATCCTCTTAACTTTTGTTGGCAAGGACTACTCCTTTTCATACTCACCTTTGGAGACACTCACTTTTAAGCCAACGTCATATTTCAACAATTTGGAGCTTCTGAATCTTTTGATTTATTATTTAATTTTATTTGAGTCAATCAGCATGGAAGAACAAGTTATTAGTCGTGCACATCGGATGGGTGCTGCTCGTCCTATCAGTGTGGAAACCTTGGTTATGCGTGGCACTATTGAAGAGCAAATGGTGGCATTCTTACAGGTACCTTCCAATTGAGAGTATGTTCAGATTTTAGTGTTGCATTTGATCTTGAATAACTATGTGTAAACCTGTCGTATGGATGATACGAAGCAGGGCGCTATTTGCCTTGCTTCAAGAGAATTGGAATTTGAAGTCAAGTTGTAAGTGAGGAAATTAAAATGTCTTAATATGCCACCATTAAAACTTCGTATGCATCTGTGTTATAATGAACATATGCATCAATCTATCCATGGAGACACAAACATCCAGATATCTTAACAGGTAGCTAGCTATCTGTGTTTATAGGTAATGTGCATTATTATAGCACATATGTGTGGAGATCATGGCATATAAGTAAATCATCTAAATCTTTATTAGTTTGGCAGGGTTAATTTTTTAATTAATTTACATACAGGCTTTGTGGATAAGTTTCCAAATTGTTGCCAAAAGATATTGCTATGGGGTAAACAATAGGATACTGTTATGCATATTCATGGAATATAAGATCATGTGTCTGTTTTAAGAATGGTTTAGATTGGCCATTCTGTTTGACTTGGGCTCTTCAAGTTCATGACATGACCACCATTGGGTGATGCCTTAGTGCATATTGTGTATTTGCCTGGTAGGTCAGTCAGAATCACAGTAAATTTAATGTTGCTATAGAACCTGATAATGTACTTGGGTTGTAGAAAAAGGTGATTCCTTGAAGATCTACCGTTCTCTTGAAATTGGACTTTGGTTATGTAAAATGGTGAGAGGCTTTTATCCTGTATACTGTTGGTACAAGAGCTTATTTTTTGTACTGATTTACTTGCCCCAAAGTCTTAGAAGAGATCTTACTGTGTACTGACATGACAAAAAAGCCTCGAAATACTAAATTGAATTGGTATCGGCATTTTAGATGCAGTTATTGAAACTGTTTTCATAGCTACAGTTTTCATAAAGTATTAACAATGGTTCCTAATATTAGGGAGATCCTTTTCCTGAACCCATACGTGTTTCCATGAGCCTTATTGTAACAGGTTTGTCAGGAAATATACATACACATACAGTATCAAAACCCAAAATTTTGTATTTACTTGTCACAGGGATGAGATGAGGTGATACCATGTGTCTATAAGCACTGCATATGTATATCGATAATAACTGCAATCAGGAAAGAATTTTCATTAATGAAAAGGTAAGAACAATGCTTGAGGAGGGCATGGAGGACCAGTAGCAGGCTTCTGATGAAGTCAGCTTTGTGTATGTAATTATTAATTTAAGAAGCATGTGCAATATTTCAAACGGGATTGTAGTAAGGAGCACAAATACTTTGAAAGATGAATGAGTTGCCACCTTAGTGGGGAAGAAAGGTTATTTATGGAGAGTAATCATGACAGACCATATGTATATGTACTATGCAAGTGAAACAATTACAATTAGTGGAAATATATCCCAAAATTTGCTGCATGGAAACGGGCAAGTGCTTGGGTATTGAGTGATCATGTTTGTTTTCCTTAAGATTTCAGAAATTTTGTTGTGACAATGGTGCCTATGATGATTCTGAAAACCTTGAATGTTGGAGAGTTGGAGTGTGTGAAAAACTTGAAAACTAAATGTCACATCATGTGCATAAATAGTCAGTGATTGATAAGATGTTGCATTGAGCTGGAGAGGCAACCAGATTGGATGACCACAACTGCATTGACCTAATTTGGGTTTAGTGCTTGAATATATCCGTTTTGTTTAAGAACCAGAAAATGGTGGCTGAAGATGTTGGACACTGAGGAAGATTTGGGTAAGCTCAACACCAATAGGAGTCATTCCAATAGACATGATTTGTAACTAAGGTTCCATTAAGCTTGCTCCAAATGGTCAGCGTGAGATTTGCTGGTGACATTTGCTAGGTCTCCTTTTTTTTAATCAGCTCTGTATTAATCTAATGTGGTGGCTTATTTTATGAAAGTTTATTGTGGTTTCCTATTGGTTTTATTTCCCAGGTCTGTATTTGCAGCATTGGGAGCTGTAATGTTTATGTTTGGATCATCTCTTTCAATGTACATGTTGACTTTTGTGTTCATTGTTGAAACAAAATGCTTAATACATATATATATCCTCAGTATTGTTTCTCCTGCTTTGTTGACTGCTTGTGCTGATTTGTGTTATCAGGATAATGATTTGTGCCAAAGAGCATTGAAGCAAGAATTTAGTAAAGCTGACAAGGGAATGGCACGGCCCCACCGGACGCTGCATGACTTTGCTGAAAGCAATTATTTGGCACAACTTAGTTTTGTTCGAACTAATGTTTAGTAATTAAGGTATTTTCAACACATTTTAGATCCTCTTTGTGATGAGGTTTTAGTTAACTGACATGATTCTGTAATTTAGAGCCCCATTTACCTTTTTGCATAACTTAGCTGTTATTTTACTTAATATATAAAATTTAGTTATACTTGCATCACAATGATGATTTATATAAGAAAATAATAGCTTAAAGACAATACTTTGTAGAGTAATATTCAGCTAATTCCATGATAGCCATGGATTTCAATGATACGGATATTATCGGAAGTCCATTATGTCAATGATATGACCCGTACCCTGATAAAGGATGTATTTGGCATGCTTTCCTTATGTTCCTGTTTTTCTGTTTTCTGTTTCCTCTTTCCTGTTTCATGTGCCTAGTTTTGATGTTTCCATTTCCCAACTTCGTGATTATTCTTTTACTTTTTTTTTAAGTTTTGGTGATAAAGCATGTTTCATATTTGTTTTTGCATTGAGCCTATGCTCATGAGCAATCTCAAAAAATGTAAAAGATATTGTTTTATTTCATTTACTTTCACATTTCACTTTTCATCTCAAGACTCTGTGAATCAACACATGAGCATAACATCACATCATTACATGAAGTTGTTCACGCATTCTTTCCATGACTAGTACATGTATAACATTTTAGTTGTTTTACAAGGTATTATTTATCTATTAAAATATCCAAAGAAAACAATTTCAAACTCTTATTTCAATCAGTAAATGAGATTTTATTAGGGAGGTTATCAAATTTGTTTCTTTTTTATGCAGGTATTTGGTGGCATGACAATCTCTTTTTTTATTAACATTGTTAATAAATATTGTTGGCAATGTCACTTACCTAATACTTTGAAGCAGTTTGTAAAGATTCTTTTGTTAATGATGTATTAACCTTTCATTTTTTTTGTTCTGTTTTTGTAACATATGTACCGAACACATGTACAGAAGAAGATGCTTTTTGTCTGAATACAGTGGTCATGAACTGTGCAGATAATATCATGTATGGTATTCGGTTTTGTGATTATTTTTTCCATTTAGCCTGGTTTCCAAAATGGAATATTATGTAATGTTCATTTGAGAACTCGTTCTGTTTGGCCCAACAATGGTTTTTTTTTTTTTTTTTTTTTTTAAGTTTCTAATCTTTATTTTTGTGGGTGCGTTTGTGTATTGGGTTTGGTTTGGGTGCGTGTGTGTTCTGTGGGTGGTGTTGTTGGCGTGGGATTCAGTCTAAACGGATTGACCTATTTAGAGATTTCTAAAATTCGGGTCTGTCAACGTGTCTATCAACAACTGCAACCTTTTTAAGATGTGTAATTATAATAAATTTAATAATTAAAACAATGCTATTTGCTAATTTCTCATTTATTCTTCATGTTAATCACTATATTAATTAAAATTATAACGCTACTATTATCTATAATAAAATATATGGTTTTAATTTCTCGTTTTTTAAATTTTGCAGTGCATCGTTTGTATTTCTAAAATTTACTTGTAATTCCCAAAAAGCCCTCAAAGTTTTTTATTCTCAAAAATTCCATGCAAGCTTCAATATTTAATTCACGTCTTTTTTTTATAACATTCTTTTTTAGTCCAATCAATTAATAAGCTTTCCTTCAGAGTAAAGTGGCAAAAATGTCCCTCAATTTGAAACACTACCCTTTAAGGGAAAACACATATTATTAAATAAAAATGTAAGATATTAAACATTAAAAAAATTATTAACCAAGAAATAACGCATTAATTAAAAATGTATATGTTTATGAATAACACTTGATGTTAAACAAAAAATATGTTCAAATGTCTTAGGAAGTTTTGAAACTTTAACGGACTAAAAAATCATTTTACTAAAATTTATCCCACACTTATGTTTTGATAATTATAAATTTGAACTCCGTTATTTATATTATTTCCTTGGCTGAATGAAATCACAAAATAAGTTTTGATTTTAGTCTCATAGGAGACCTCAAAATTTATTTTATGCAAATTTTATTTTTCACATTTATACTATTTTAGGTTTCTTTTGAGTAGCCCAAAAATATTTTTACAAACATTTATTACATTAAGTTACGAGTTTTACATTATATTAATACATTAATTTTGAAATTCACTTAATATAGATTTTTTACTCATATGTAAACCTTTGAACTTTTGTAAACCTTTTTCAGTTCCTCAATCAATATAGCTTTCATTAGGCTTCTAATGCACCTCTTATTAGTTATAATCACCTTTAAAATTTTGAGTATGCCCCAAAGTTTGTTTATTCATGCTTACCCTTACACCTAAAAAATAAAAATATAAAAAATATAAAAATATAAAAATATAAAAGAAAAAGATTTTTATGTCCATCTATATATATTCTCTTGAAAATTTTCTAATTATTGCAATTATTCATTAAATAAATTTATAAAAATAACTTTGTCATAAAAATCAATGGCTAGCCAACTACAGCAATTTTGTTGTGGTGTTCTTCATACACTATTTCGGATCTAGATATTGTTGACTGGGTCAGGGATGGTCCCTTTTTTGAGGTGATGTATTTCTCATCTTCAAGGTTGCATTGTAGGTCTTTAAGTGGCCTATGATGCACTTCAAGAAACCGATAAGCCACCATAATTGAAATCCTTTTGTATTTGCTTTTTCTTTGATAGTGCTTGTTATTTTCGTTAAAAAATAAATAAATAAATAAATAAATAATATTTTTGCTAGGATTTGATCTTCTAACTTCATGCTTTTGTGTAACAGTCAATCATGCTAATATAAAATTCTAAAATTATCACTTATTAACTGCCATCATTAGTTATTTTGTTTTATTTATTTGGACCTCTTTTAACTTAGCTAAATATGTCTAATGATCTAATGGTCATATCTCACCCAGTGCATGTGCTATCGACACCTATATAGACGTGCATCCATTCCTTCAATCCAAGGTTGGCGGGGAATCCTCGCTCCCAGCTGGGATCCCCCCCGACGGGGAGGGGAAAAAGAGAAACTCCCTCCCCAACTAGCGGTGAGAGGGAGGGCCGGGGAGAGTATTCCCCGCACCTCTCCCCATGGAGATTCTCTGACTTTTTAAGCTAAAAAATAATATATATATATATATATATATATATATATATATATATATATATATATATATATTAAAAATAACTCATGATTAATTTTGTTTATTAAAAAACTCAATATTAGAATGTTGAGATAAATATGGTTTTTATATAATTTTATTTTTAAGTTTGATATTATTTATAATTTTATTTGGTACTTATAATTTTAATTATTATTGAAAGCGGAGCTATTATATCAAGATGCTAGCGGTAGTGGATTCTCAATCTAAATGATTTGAAGTATGAAAAAAATTAATGAAAATATAAAATTGTTGTATTAGCTTTTGTATTATAAATTTTATTAATGAGTTTGTACTTTATTTTGCTTTCAAACTTTATGTTATTTGTAATAATTAGCTTGTTATTTCATATATATTATTTTAAGAAATATTTTATATATTTTTATTTCATATTTGATGCACTTATAAATATGTTATAGAAGAAAATTTGGTGGTGCAGGGATTCACCAACCCCGCTGGGATCCCTGTGGGGAGTGAGTGGGGGGAATCCCTGTCCCATGAGAAGCGGGATGGGGATAAGGATCCCATTCCCCTCCCTGCCCCGCCCCACTTGCATTCATGGACACAATACCTTGAGGCCCTATGGTCGCCTATATGAAAAAGTGTTAGTGCTCTATCATCACTTATATAGACATGTGCTAACTATTGGAAGTATGCCCTCGCATGCTAACGAGGATATTTTGTATTAGGACATTCCATTTGTATTATACTTTTTTACTATTAATAATAGGCATTCATTTGATGTTTACATAAAACTTGTATTGCCATTTAAATAAGTTTTGAACAGTATAGTCCATATGTACTAGGTTAAACGTTCTATGCATTATGTAATAATGAGAATGCCACTAATAAAGTTTGGTACTTGTACATTTAGATAGTTCGGAAATTAAAAAATCTTTAATTGGACATTAAAGATTAATGATTTGTATGCATATGTTTTGACAAAGTGTGTTAGTCGAACACTATGGGATAGTGAGAGCATGTGTTATAGATACATCGGTGGGACTAGTGGATTCAAATAGAATCACTTGGGTTGTACTCTTTGACTATTAATGATTGAGATATTTGATTATGATCTTATAAGTGGACCTTTGACCAGAAATATCATGAACATAATGTGCTTATGACGTATAGTCTGTTATTAGAGTAGTTAGGCCCAATTTACCCTTTGGTTGGATTAACCTTTAAATGTGATTATGTCGAGCAGATGAGTGCATTTTGTATAGATGCTTAGTATACCTTATTACATGAATTGCTTGTCTTTTCGCATATATTTATAATAAATCGGTGCTACTTTGCATATATGTGCTTAATTGTGTAGGCAATCAGGTATTGGAATAAAAAGAACAAGTTTGGATGAATTTTGGAGGGAAACAAAGCTGGAATGCACTCTTCAGGGCAAGCAAGGTCGAGAAGCATGCCCCTACTTTCTGCCATGTAGATTGCAGAACTTCAAGAAAATCAGCCATTCTGATGAAAGCACACCCGTGCTAGGAAGCACGAGCAGAAAGCATGGGTGTGCTTATGCTCATGCATTTTATAAGAATTTTCAGGATAAAAAAAGCACGGTTTCTCTGCCCCTAGCACCATTGTGCTCTTGAAGCATGGTCGGAAGCACCGGTGTGCTTATGCTCGTGCATTTTGCAGGTTATGCTAGAATTATACCGAAAACCAGTTTCCAGACATCTCGAGAAGAGTATGGTCAAGAGCACGGTCGTGCCTAGATCGAGAACTGAGTTTTAAAGCCCAAAGTTAGGTTTTCAAGGAGCTTCTTCCGGATTTTCTTCCTCTATTCTAGAGACAAGGGGGTGAGGAGAGCGACGCACCATCTAGGGCCAGATCTGGACCAAGAGATCGTCTTAGGAGTGAGGGAACACTGGCAAGATCATCAATGAACGCTCTTCGATGAGGATTATGAAGTAAGAAGGGAGTTTATGAATTCTATTTCATTCTCTTGTTGTTTTCTTTGTGTGTATTGTAGAACCGTGAGGAGCTAATTGTCTTGATGCCCTGGATTATGAACCTCGACTTTTGATGTACTGACCTTGATGTTTGATTATTGAGTTTTCTTGAGATTTTCCTTTTGTTTATCTTAATTGCAAAACTCTTGTGGTGATTATCTTGATATGCATGTTACAAAACTTGGCTTGGGAATTGTTATAGTTGCATTAGCAAAACTTGATGTCCATGTTCCTCATAGTTGTAATTGCATTCATGATGGCATGATAACCATGGTTGTACTTTAGTTGTCTAGATGTTGATTGAGAAATCCATTTAGCTAGGGCACATATTAGGGAAGGGGTTGAGTCCACTCCCCGAAATAAGTACATTATCAAACCCTCCATTAGGGGATTACCCGCAATCCAAGGAAATAAACCTTTTAATCATTGCTTACGTCAGTACATTTGTCGATGGGAGTAATCCGGGGCGCTGTCCTTCTCATTGATCTCTCATCACCTGAAACCCTGTCTCTCTCTCTCTCTCTCTCTCTCTTTACTTTCTTTACTTTTATTTAAAATTGGATTTTAATCAAAATTGTTGAATTGGCTAGATATTAAAAATCCAACAAGTATCAAAAACTATACCAGTCCCTGAGGATTTGACTACCCAACCCATTCGGGTATATTTTATTACTTATACGACCCGTGCACTTGAGGATACATATAAGGGGCATATCACGGGCAAGTAGTAGTTGTGAGCAATCACCAAGAAGGAATTCATTCTCTCGAAAGTAAAGAGTTAACAATATACAATGCGATGATATGTAAGTGAGATTAGAAGACCTTGGCCATGGTAATCAGACTAATCGTGTGTGACACAAAGGAGAGTTTGGTAATCTTACTCTACAATAGTTATTACTATATGATCCAGTTTAGTAAGTTTGACATTATCCATGCTCTCGGTTGGTATATAAGATACACATATGATAATCTTAATTGAAAAGGTTTGTAATGATCTATTCGTTTGTGTTCGATTGGGCTATGACATGGGGCCACCGGACTAGCTAGGCGTTACTCACGTCCTTTGGTATCCTTCCATTGCCACTCAGGATAACCCTACAAAGTCACGCTTAAAAGAATTCAAAATCAGTTTCGTTTTGAGTATATTAGTAAAAGAGCAATGTACAATTTTACTTCATTGGATGAAGTATAATTGTAAATTGGGTTAGATTTTTATCTTAAATTTGAATTTTAATCAAAGTTCAATTAGATTGAATAATTAATTAAAATTACTAGGACTTGAAGACAAAAGTTGTTTCAATTTCTTTAAGACTTATATTTCTATTAAGACTCCATAATAGGATAATGTTTATCATCTTCTATGAATCCTCTATAATCATATTTTTATCAGAACTCTATAATAAGATGATGTTTACCATATTTGATGAGATCCCTATAAATATGACTCCTTTCTAACCCAAGGGGGTGTGGAAAATAATTTTACTCTCTTGCGAGAAGAGTTCTCCAATCTTTCCCTTCTTTTCTAACTTTAACCGCTATTACTGAGAGAAAGAGGAGACTGTTTCTGGATTTTGATATGTGATGTAGAGGCTTGGGAGCTTTGTTGGATGCTAGAAGATGTAGGACGATCCAAGGAATGAATTTAGCACATTAAAGAAAAAATTTGAAACATCGAAAGGTATGTTTCAAATCTTAATTAAAATTAAAATTAAATATAGGGTACTCATCAAATCAACTTGTTAATATCTTAATTTTATCTCTCTTCCGCATGATGTTGAAGTTTTGTAGAATTTTGCTATATTTCCTAACACTAATAAAATCACAACATACAAAAACAATTTATAAGCCAAAGGACATACCTAATATAGACATTCCAATAATTTCATATCTCACATTTCAAAATCAAACAAAATTTCGTTCTAACACATAACATCTATTATCTCCTTTCAATCAAATCTATACCTAAAACAAAATAATATATTTTTATCATATGGAAACACAAATTTTAGCATGCCGTTAGTCTAAGAACAAAATCACACTTAATATTTTCATAATATATATGCATAAAGAAATCACTCAAACAAATAAAACTCAATAACACACATACACGCACACTAATATAAGTAATAGTCCATGCGAAATAATTGTGGTGTTTCAGTTTTTTCTTTTTTTTTTCTTTTTTTGGAGTTTTTCTAGCGGTATTTTGATCCTTTATTTGAGCCCTAAATTCTCCTTTATGTATCTTCCTCCCTTTGCACTCATTCTATCCACTTCCTTTGGATGAGAAGAAGGAACCCTTGAATGACCTCCATCTCCACGCTTGGTTGAAGACCCATTAAAGGTGAGCTTTTCTTTCTTCCTTATCTCTCTCCTTGTTTTATCTTGGTTTTGGATGGAAATGGCAACTCTAGGATTGTGAGCAATGAATTTTGGTTTAATGATAGATTTGTTCGGTTGTTGAGATTGATTTCCTTCATTCTTCCTTGTACCATAAGGTGGATGTAAAGATCCATCCTCTTCACCTTGATAAAACCATAGATCCTCTTGTTCTTAAAATTGGGCTATTGTAGCACAAAGAAATCATTTGCAAAACCTCCATGCTCATAGTTGTGATGGGAGTTTATCTCCATAGAAATTCTTTGAAACCCTTAGAACTCAAGTTCAAGCTACACCCAAGCCTTATTAGGGTTTCATGGCATGTAGTTTCAAGAGATTCATGCATGCATTTCTACTTCTATTTTCCTCTTGGTTTTGAGCCTTTGTAGCTTATGTTGGTGTCAGGTGGTGAGAGCTCGGCTCGAGGCAAGGAGTCGACGGTAGCATACATAGTTTGTAAGAGGGTTAATTTTATTGCATAGTTTTATTAGGAATAAGAATATCTTAAACGTCAGTGGTTGGTCTTTTCCTGTTTTCAAAGTTGGTATTGATGATTTATGATTTTGAAAATGGTTTCATGTGCTATTTCTTGTACTCGTATCTTTATCTACTCGCCTATGCCGCAAATGGTTTGATTTGTGGATTGATTTGCAAATATGATTTATGAAAGATTGTGAGAAACCCTACTAGGTTGTATATCATGTTTTGTGCATATTTGCCTTTGGAAGTAATTAGATTTGGTAAATACAAGTATTCATGCACAAACTTGCTCATTGTGATTTTAAATTGTGAAATACGGATGTTCCTATGCAAAAGCAATTATTGCAAAATGCTTACACATGAATGTGAGTATGTGTTCATTTGATGCTATTGAAACACGTACCTTTATATGATAATGCTGGACAACGGTTCTAATGTACTAGTATTGGTTGGATAGTGACAAGGGCGAGACCCCAACCTACTATAGTGTAGGGTCCCCACAGGGGGCCTGGTGGACCCAGTTTGTGTACCCGTTTCAAGTGGGGATGGAAGATCTTGATTGGGCTATCACTGAGTTTGCAAAGTCACATCCTGAGTCTCGGTGGGCCAACGTCAATTGAATGAATACTTTGACGGCTCCGAACTTAGCTGCAATCACAGTTAGAGTTGAAGAGGATTTCTTGGCCATTAACACAAAACTTGAAATTGAAATTTTAATATACTTCAAAATCATGTTTTTCACCGAAATGAAATTTCTAAATGTAATATCTCTATTTATATGTTTTCCAAGTATCTTATTTGAAATGATGTTTTATCAAAAAGGTTCATTGCTTGCGGATTCAAAGGTTAGAAGAGTTCAAGATTTTATATACACATTTACTTGAATATTTTTGAAATAGTTTTATAGTCCTTTCGAAATATGCTAAACCACTCACTAAGTGATTCAGGTTACTCACACCCTCTCTATCTTTTTCAATTTTTAGCGTTTGGCGGTGCACAACTAGACCAAATGCTTGGCGATCTTCTACTGCTTTCGTTCCAGTATTATGTATGTTTATTTTGAGTATGCTTGTATTGTGTAAGGGACTTGGATCCACTAGTAACCTTGAGTTCTAAAACTTGTGTTGTTACATAATTGTTCTTCTCGTGAACCTTGGTGTATCATGATTTATATGACTCTTGAAACCCTATATTTGGTTGTTGAATTGCTGCTTCTGCTATGTTATTCTTGTGCTCGACATTTTGAATATTTTTGTAATGGTAATTTTGTATTAGGATTGTAGAAATCCAGGAATGTTATAATCTTTGCGGCGACTTGAGGGTTAGGTGGTGTGTACACTTCCCCGGGTTATCATGATGGTTGTCGTGTGGCCGGTCCTGCGGGACTGGGCGTGACAATACTCGCTCAAACTAACAAGCATACAATTACATACAAGTATAATTAAGTACTTACAGTACTTACATCTGACTCGATCGTGTGTTCGTGTGTGTATATCACATAGACAAATATACAATTATATTCAAGTAAAAATAAGAACTTACCTCTTTCCTAAAGCTAATAGAAGTATGTGCATTCTCTAGTTCATCCCATCTTGTTCACTTATAACTAAACACATACTTATAATAAATTCTAATATCTACCTAATGATATTGATGATATGATCAATGTAATGATACACATTAATTTTTTGCATATGCTTAATTTGAGATATTTAGGAGGCTATTGATGAGTGCATTTTATACATATATTTTATCCTTTTTATACCTACTATTTTTTTGTCCTTTCGCCAATATTTTCCTAGTCCGGTGCTATTTGAGGTATTATGTGTTAATGGCGCAGATATTTAGATCCTGGAACAATTATAAGTGGTTTAGAGAAGATTTCATAGCAAAAGGACCTAAAGGGCAGTTCATGAAGGCAAGCACGACCCAAGCATGGCTGTGCTTCTCAGTCATGCACTTCATAGGAATTTCAAGAGAATTGAAGAACTCAGAAACACGATTTTGGTTCCCAAAGCATGGGCATGCAAATGGAAGCATGTCCTAAGCACGGGCGTGTTTAGACCCATGCACCTTACTACCTGACAAGTATTCGAAGACTGCTGGAATTTTCTATCTGCCTGTAAACTGCACGCCCTGAAGCACGGCCTAAGCACGCTTGTGCTTGGGTTGAAACTTAGGTTAAAAGCACTGAAAGTTAGGTTGAGGGGAGCTTTTTGTCTGGTTACGGCTGGGGCGAAGGAAAGAGACTACTACACGTATTTGACAATCTTCAGGGGAGGATTAGAGCACAAATTGGAGGCCAATATCAGGGGTGGAGTCTTGTTAATCATTAGCCCTTGGAGCTCAACAAAGATGCAAACATATAGGGAGTTTTTGAATTCCTCTGTATTTGTTTCTCTTATTGTTTTCTTGTTTAGTAAACCCATGAGGGGCTAACTTTCTCGGGTGCCCCGGGTTGTGAACTTGGTTTAAGATTGTATTTGAACACTTATTTTGCAATGCTTATGGAGTCCTTTGGTTATCATGTTAAATCTTGTGTTGCATGCTTGATGTGCTTGATTGCATAGTTTGATTATAAACTTAGCGTGCGTTGTTGTCTTAGCATAATTGCCATAGAGCAATTGCACCCTCGAAGTGCAAGAACTACGTAGTATAATCAATCGCTTGATGTTATCATAGCCATAGTTAAAATAAGGCTTCCAAAGCATACATAGATTTCCATGGATGTACCTGATAAGCCTTGCAGGAGTTTATGTACAATTCGACGCCAAGGGATCGATCTGGGGCCCTACTCCTTAATTGAGCAACTTTGCTAGAAATTTCCCCTGTCTCTTATTCCTTCTTCTTTGCCCACGTCTCTAGGGTGCGTTTGGATTACCGTAATGGAATGGGGGGAATGAGGTAATGAAGAGGAGGGAAAGGAATGGGTAGGAGATGGTAATGAAAAAGGTGTTTGGTCAGAGGGGTAATTCATTGGGAAAAGGAAAAGTACAAAATGGAGTTGTGTTAATATTACCTTTTTACCCCTTGTATAAAGAAATAGTATTTATTTCTAATAATCATTATTTACAAAAAATAATGAAAACATAAGTATATATTTTACTATTACTGATTAATGTTTAATTAAAAATTAATTTTAAAGTCCTATTAATTTCATTGTGTACTTATAATTTTAATTAATTACAAATAATATTTATTTCAAATAATTAATATTTATAAAATAATGAAAAAATGTGAATAGTTCTTTTATTATTATTGATTATTGTTTAATTAAAAATTAATTTCAAATAACTATTAAATTTCATTATGTACATATAATTTTTTAATTAATCACAAATGATATTTGTTTGAAAAAATTATTATTTATAAAATGATGAAAACATAAATAGTTATTTTATTATTATTAATTAATATTTAATTAAAAGTTAATTTCAAATAACTATTAAATGTCATTACGTACTTATACTTTTTTAATTAATCACAAATGATATTTATTTGAAATAATTATTATTTATAAAATAATGAAAACAAAAATATTTATTTTATTATTATTAATCAATATTTAATTATAAATTAATTTCAAATAACTATTAAATGTCATTACGTACTTATACTTTTTTAATTAATCACAAATGATATTTATTTCAAATAATTAGTATTTATAAAATAATGAAAACAAAAATATTTATTTTATTATTATTAATTAATATTTAATTAAAAATTAATTTTAAATAACTATTACTTTGTATAGTGTCATTTTGAAGTTTAATAAAGGCATAAGGGTCTTTTACTAGGGGGAATGAACCATTCCCCCCAATTTGGGGGGAATGACTCATTACCCTGAAAACCATTAATTCAACCTCAATTGTTAATTGATTAGATATTAAGCAACAAGAAAGTATTGAAAGCTATACCAGTTCATGTGGATTCGACCACCAGACCCTCTTGGATGCATTTTACTATTTGTATGACCCGTGTACTTGCGGATACGCAAAGGGCGTATCAGCTATATATCTTTTTAAAAAAATTATCAAAATAAATCTCTAGATCCATTATACAAATTTCACCACTCCCACAATTATTTCAATTGATATATCTAGATTCTTTTAATTAGATCAGTATTTTGTTTTATGTTTCCTAATGATCAAATATCACAAGAATCTATTTTTTTATTCGCATTTAAACATACATCTCACAAAAATTGAAAGAATATAAATTGAGTTAGATCCATAGGAAAGAAAGAGAAAAAAAATTGTGTAATCTACCTATACCCTAATCTTGAATGCCAATGACCATCTGAATTCGCTAGAACTTCTTTGGATTGGAAAAAATTCCAATATCTTTGAGGATTATGGTAAGGTAAAGGGAAGGTTTGGAGGTTCTACAAAGGAAAAATCCAGCACTAAATGAGGAAAATAAGAGGAAAAGATTTAGGGTTAAGAGACTATTATATATATATATATATATATATATATATATATATATATATATATATATATTCACATTGATATCTAGAGTTTACTTTAATTCTATATTAGCTCCCTTTTTCAATGTTAACCTCAGGATTTAGTTTTATTTTTACTTTAGCCTTCCGTGACTTATAAATAATAATTTAATAATTATATCATCTTAGTGTAAATATGCACAATAGCAAATTTTAATGTGAATTTAGCTAGGGTTTTTAATTTCGGGATGTTACATATTCTCCCATGGTATCTAATGTTAATGAAAAATACCTAGTATAGAAATATGCACACCATCATGATTCGATTCGATATTTTACCAAAATCTATATATTCTTGGGTACATTTTATGCCTTCATGAAATTATAGGTATCATTATCATAATGGACAATTGCATGGAAATATGCCCACTTATAAGAACATAGCACATTAGTATTTGTTTTAACATTTTTTATAAAGTTTATAGTATTTTTTTATGTATTCTTTGACATGCTTGATTTTATTAGAATACTTAATTTAATAAAAATTTACACACTTTCAATAGTGGTGTTTTATGGTGTATTTATTTTTGGTTATATTCTGCATATCCTTTGAAATGTCTGGTGCAATTGTTGGAATGTTAAATTTAACAGAAATATACCCTCTAAATAATTGGGCATTTTATAATTTTTTTGGTATATTTTTTTCACCTTCTATGTAAAAAGTGAAAAATTAATATTATTCGCATTTTATCTGATTTAATGAAAAGCGATATACTTCCAAAATTAAGCAACTTATTGTAAATTATGTATTTTTTTTAATGCAATTTTATGTACCCTACTATATACGTAGTGTTATTATTTATTTTATTGGAGTTGTTATAAATCAAGGGAAGTCCTTCATGATAGATATTTATATATACTATTCCAAAATTCTTCAATTTATTACATCTAATAATGAGATTATCCATTATTTTTAAAAACGATTTAATTTATTTAATTAATTGTAAATGATTAAATTATGAATTATTGCCGGAAAAGATACCATAGTATGAATAAGATATTTTTATGGCTTAACATTACTTTCAAACTTATATGCCAGTCATAAATGTCTAAACGTATGAATTTCCATATATGTATTTTTTGCATTTTGCAAGTATTTTCATTGTATTGATGCCCCTTTGTGCTTAATTTGTCATTATTTGTTTTGAAGGGATAAGGGTCATCATGAGTTGAAGAACACATTTTGAGCAAATTCAAAATGAAATGAGCAAGGGTTGAAAACTGGTAATGTAGCAGTGAAAAGTCATGCATGCAGCTAGTATACAACCTGCATGGAGTTTGCATGAGCCATGTAGGTGGCATGTTGCCTACATGAACCCTCATGGAACCAACAAAAATTCATGCATCAATTATATAGGACACATGGAGGCTTGTGACCACACCCAGGGGGTTATGCAGGTTTCATGCCTCTGCATGAAGGCCGTATAACACAAGAATGACCTCCATTATATTCCATACAAGCCCTATGCAGGCGATATGTGGCTTGTATGGACTATCACAATATAATACGCTTGAAGAGGAGAAAGGAAGGGGCTTTTTGGCAAGGCAAGAGGCAAGGGGAAACACTTAGGATTTTAATATGCCAAATTCATCAAGGAGAGCAAGAAGTAAATATTTTTCACCAGAATCATTCCCATTCCACTTGAATCCAGCTTATACTTAAGGGAGCGCTATTTTGGGCAAAGTATGGGCAGTGCCTTTAGCAATCTTTTGGAGACCTTTGCTTGTTCACTATCACTCATCTAGAGGGAGTTTACGTTATCTTTCAGTTTTCAATCCTTTATGTTGTCGAACTCCAAATTATATTGAGCTAAAACCCCAAGGCCACTTTGTGTCAGTGAACCTTGGGGTAACATGAAGATGTTGGATGCGTGATACTTTCATTTCTTAATGGGATTGTCTGGTTTGATATTCAATTTATTGTATTTTGCATGTCTGAGCTACATGTGAAGACCTTTGTAGTTCATTCTTGAATTGTACTTAGTGATGCAGGATGCTCACTTGTACTAGGTCTTACATAGATTGAAGTGGGATATTTGTGTTGATATGTTGAGGAATTTGGGTATTGGCAGCTCTCCAACATTAGGTTTAAACCTAGATTTGGTTTAATCCTATTTAGAGATCTCCTACAGCAAAGTATAAATGTAGAAGGATTTGATTAGGAAGGGATTTTAGTTAACACTCGTATGGGATTAGGGGTTAACCACCAAGTGATTTAGGTTTGGTATCTTAAGCCTAACATTGATATCTCATAAGTAGCCCCATAGGAATCCACATCCATGGCCATTGTTTCTCATCCAATTTCCCCCAAGACTCTTGTGCTTGCATTTGGCCTTCACTTTTGGATTTCTATATTCTTAGTTCAATTTCAAACTATCTTTGGATTTTTAGCTTAAATAATAGGTAACGATTGCAATTGCTCGCCCACAAGTGCATGGGTCATTTCAAATAATAAAGTATACTCCAAAGAGTAGGATGTCAAACCCATAGACACTGAGGAGTACTACTACTAACTATAATTCTATTTCCTGGCCTAATACACAACTTGATTGAAGAGAGATTGCAAAGAAACTAACTGCTAAAGGTTTCTAATGATGTGGAATGACATGTAGATGCAAATCACTCACAAGAGGGGGTACTCGAGCAATGAACCCCCTCAGTTTTTAATAAAAGTGTAAACAAGGATGTCAAGTCACCAGTCAAGAGGTAAAGGGCCGAGGGTTCCTAAAGTGTATTCCCACTCTCAAGGTGTTCAATACCTAACCCCCGCGTTGCATTAGCGTTTTGGGGAACCTAAGTCTTGGAAGAGTTACAGGAATAAGGTATTTAAAAAGCTTATCCTTTTTAGTATCTTATCTCTTGGTGTACACACAACTCTCTTCTATGAGGTTAATTTACATGCAAGGAGGCCTTTGAACATTGCTCACATGAATCAGAATGGAAAATTCGGGTTGTCATTATGTAAATATCAATTGCAACAAAAGAACACTCAATAGAATCTCAAAACCAAAACAACTAAATGACAATTAACATTCAAAGTCTTAATACAAGTTAATTTTATCACTCATTATGCCCAAATTCCTAACAAATTAGCTTCCTATGAAAAGAGAATATAAATTCAACAAAGAGAAATATAAGACAATGAAAATAGGCATGAAAAAACTCCCCTAGCCTTGTAATCTTGATGAATGGATGGAGAAACACCAACATGGCGCCACCCAAATGTCTTCCAAGACAGGCTCCCTTGAATGCTTGACGACTTCCTCTAGTCGCCGATGGGGTGATTAGCATATCTTCGTGTTCTCTTCCCTTCCTTGAAGTGGCAGTTCTGAAGTTGTCTTGATCAAAACTTGTTTTTCTCAATCCTGGAAAACACCTTAGATAGGTTTCCACATACGGGTAAGCAAATGGGCCATGTTGACTATTGTATGGGTTGAGTAGGGCTAGAAATTGGGCTTGCTAAAAAATCCATATGCTTAGTCATATATGGCATATGCTTGCTTATATGGTTTCCTAGAAACTCCATATAGCCCACATGAGCAATTATGGTAGCTTGTATGCCCATCAAAGCATCTTTCCTTGACTACTTTGAACAGGAAAATCAGGCTAACTTTGCATATCAGGTATATGGTAGCTCGTATAGGTCTTCTTTAGATCCAAACTTCTTCATTTTGGCACGACAACACCTCCAAATGCTCTTTTGTCCAAGAGTGGCATTTTCCACGCTTTAAAAACTAAAATATAACTAATTAAGTACAAGTGGTAGAATTTCATCGAATATGCATGCAAAGTGTACATAAAAGTAGTATAGAATCTTATGTATGAAACACACGGCATAGCAGTGCCTGATAGCTAATTTAACTATTGCTCTCATGAAGTATGTGGATTATGTCAGTGGTGGGTTAGAAAGGACCAATAAATCCACATAGTTCAACTTATAACCCAAGATGGAGGAACCATACAAACTTCTCATGAAGTAAAAGACAGCAATAGTGGCCACCGCTGTCCCAAGGATCCTAGTTTCAATTGTTACGACCAAGAGAAAAGAAGTCTTCCACAGAAAAAATATTGGCAAGTTTCATAATGAGCACAGATGCAAAGTTTGAGGCAGTGAATGTCATCTAGAGAAACAGTTAGGCTTTCATTTAGAACCTAGAGAACCTAATGTGGTAGTTAACCAAATGTGATAGTTAACGAGAGCCAATGCAGAAAAGTTGTTGAAGGCTATCGCTCTGGTGAGTTTTAGAGAGGTAGAAACAAGGGCTGAGAAAAGCCTAAATATTGAAGAAAGAGGCCCAACTGTGCAAGAAGGCCAAAGTATACTTAAAAGCACTGATGGGTTTGTCGGTGTACGATGAAACTTCCCGCAGCCGCAAGTTCATGAGTCATCAAATAATAAAATATCTCTCACTCACGTGCGAAAGAGTCATATTCCCTAGGGACAAGAGAAGTACTTCCTCTTCGTAATCACTATTTGGTCTACCAAACATAAGAGTGATTGTTTCAAGTGCAAATATAATAAACAAAGTAAAGAATGACTCCAATCAAACTAGAATGGGATGATAATACAATGGATGAAATGATGTAGGTGTTGGCTATGTTTTGGACCGTGAGGTTCTAAAGTCAGCTACCCTGAAATCATTTGGTGATAACCCTAATCCCATACGAGTTCTGATCCCCAAATACCTCTACGATTTCTTTGGGTGCAAGGAATCTCATTGTAGGGTTAAACCCTAATGCAGGAGACAATAAACAATGAATCCCTCTCTAATCTATGCAAGATCTAATATATACAAACATCCTGTTCTACACATATCATTCAACATTAATTAGAAAATCCATCCATTTTAGATTAAACATTATGCATCATAGGTTAAAAGAAAATAAATATAAGCCAGCATGCATTAAAATATAAGATTCATCCAAACAAAGTCATCCTCCTAAGGTTCACCAGAGATCGACTGACTTGGTAGTTTAGTTGGACATGAATACAATGAGAGATACAAGCTCATATGAAAACAACAAAAGCTTATTGGAAAACTTTCTATATGTCGACTATAGGATGATGAAATCTCGTTGGATCCGCGTCGTCGAGCTTCTTGATGCTTCTCTTGATATTTCCTCTCTTTTCCTTTTAATCCTTGTGTCAAAGAACCTCCTCTCAATGAGATTTCACAATGGGTATGTGTGAAGTCAAAAGGTGGCCAAAGTCCTTTTAGAAGCCCTAACTTGGTCCATTTATATCTCCAACCATGCGGGCACATCGAGCCCGCATGGGGGGTGTGGGAAAGCCCTAAAATGGACCGTCGATGTCTTTGTCTGTCCTACCATATAGGGCCTGAAGCACAATTAACACAAAGCACGTATAAATTGGGCATCACCACATGAAAGTGCATGAAAAATGTATAAATATAATGATTAAAGTTAGTGTGTTTAGACACTTATTAAATATCCCCACATTTAAGTGTTTACTTGTCCTCAAGCAAATAAACATGAAAAACACGAAAAAATGATAACTAGTTAAATACATAATCTTCACCTCAAAAAATAAATAACACAATAGTAAAAGTAGAAATCTAGATGTTAAGCAAACAATTAATAATAAAAAGTAATTAAGTTATAAAAATTAAAGGAAATGGGTTATAAAACATTTCAAACCAGCCATAACACCATTATAAGAATAGTTATAACTCTTTTATAAGACGAGTTGTCCAAGTGAATTTATGCAATTAAAATCATCCACTCAGAATGCTTAAATAAAATCTGTAATTCTTCCCCCATGTTCCTTGCCCTTCACTGAGATTTCAGCATAAAACAATTTCAACTTAGCATAAATTAACCCAAGAATCATGGACCCATGGGGAATATCCATCTTTAATCCTCTATGCAATTCACAAAATTAGATTAATTGTCACGGCTTTTTATGCCTGAATCGGCCAAAATAAGAAACGTAGCTCAATTATTCTCTCTCTAATTAACGCCTTTCTAAGCAAGGACCAAATTAAATTGAATGATTTAAAGAATCAAGTCCCACTAAATCATGGCCCAAAGAAAGAGGTATCCTATGTCCTTGATATTTAAAAAAATAGCCCATTTAACTTAAAAAAGATAGGTACCTGGAAAAATAAAAAAACAAATAAACAATAATTTAATAAGAGATCCCTTCAAACAATCCAGTGATGCTTTGCTAAGGTAAGGAAAAATTCTTGGCCGCCTATAGCTTTTAACCAACATAAACTTAAAGCACAAAAAGGATTGCAGCTGGCAACTTGCCATGGAATTTATTATTATTTTATCATTATTATTAGTATTTAAAATTATTTAAAATTAAAACTGGGTGCATTCTCATCTTCTACAATTTGAGATTCTATATTTCTTGGTGCATCTAAACAATTCACATTTAGTCTTAATACCGTTAATTCATCAATTTGAGAAGCCAATTCTGTGATAAGATGTTCCAAATATTTACTTATTCATTCACCTTAAAACTTAAACCAGGACCAATTTGATGGCTATACGTACAATTTGCTCCTACAATTTATCTAAGCTAATCTTGTCAAGTTTCATAAAATATATAGACACATAAAGAAGGAGATAGAGAGAGATGTAAGCTTATGAATTTACAAGGCAAAATAAATGCCAACATGTTGCCACAAATGTACATCCCTCAAGCTCAATGCCACTCTACTCTGCAAACAAAGAGAAGAAAAAAACAAGAAAAAAAAATCATGCAGAGCACCAAACTCTCATCTCTTCTTATACCTAGCCCTTCAATCTTTGGAAGAGCTAAAATCAAATATGCCAACATTTACAACTACATGATCAGTGAGAACGCTGACTTTCATTTAAAACTGATTATTTGAGTTAAATCAAATCTTAATGAGATCGGTCATCGTTTCCAATGCTTGTTGTTGACCTATCCACCATCCGCACGTTGTATTGTGCATACACCCTAGCCCGGTTCTCCGACCACCATTGTTCAGCTTGTTTCTCACTGAACCGTTTCCGGCTGCACATCAACAAAGAAGATGAGACATGATAGCAGAGAATATAAGCATATAATGCATATTTCCGTAGCGCAAACAAACGATTCAATGATACCAGAATTATGATAAGGCAGTTGTTAAACAATGTCAACAAAACCAATAAAAAAACATTTAGAACTGATTGTTTTTAGCTGTTGAGTAAAAGCTTCACCTTGTCCTGGAGAAGTATACTGATCAAGACATCAAATCTAAGTCGTATTTGTGTCCATGCAGATCATTTATGAAGTTAGTAAAATTACACATCTATTCCTTTTTATCTCAAATCATGCAGAAAACAAACTGATAGCAAACATTTTAACCATGTTGTTGTGAGATGTACCTGAAGCGAACCCGCTTCAGATCCTTGATACCATCAGGCAAAGCTGTGAGTGTAATGTACACTCCTGGCTCATCTTGCTCAACCCACTCAGATTCGTGATTGACATCTGATTCAGTTTGTTTAGTCCCATTTTGCACAACCTCTGAGTGCGTCAATCTGCTCACTGCAATTTGTGCATCAAGGACAGGCAAACCATTTGAACCATTTGAATCTGCCACACGAGATGCTGCAATTGAGCCCATCATTCGATCTACAGCTGCATAAGAAGCATCACTTGAAGTGGGGCTAGTGCTGAAAGAAGACAAGGAGGCAATTCTGCTGTTTTTGGTTGCTCCAACAGGTAGTCTTTCGGCCATGTCCTTCAACTGCACACAAAAAGGAAATGAGAAATAGAACATGACAGAGAAAAGCAAAGTGTTTGATGCATTATATACATCAATAAATAAGTTACAAAAATAAGGCGGATTCTAGCTATAAACTCTAGAACGCCTTGTTCTTTCCTTTTTTCTTTCAGACTCATTGCAGGAGCAATAGGGTCTTCAAAACATTTTTCAACTAAAGCTGCGCATAAGTAGGTATAGAGAGAATTTGAAGAGAAAAAAGGAATTATTTGCCATTTCACTAAAGTTAAAATGCTCCTTTACAGGGGTATCTTCTCATTGAGCCCATACAATAGCATACACCAGTAGTTGATATTACCTAAATGTTAATGCTTTCAGCAATCCTCTCTATCACCATCTTCACAATCCACATGACAACTATTAGTTACAAAAATAGCCATTTCCACCTAGTTGACTAATGCAAGTTCTGTCCCATCCTATTTTGCAATACAAGATCAAGACTATTAGAGTAACTAACGGCCCATATTGGTTAAATCAGTAAATATAGATATGAATATATAAGTCTGGTCTATCATAAGTTTTTGGATTCAAATTGAATTAAGTCCACATAAGAGGTCTGGTTCACATCTAACAAGTTCAGTTCTGATTAATAAAAAATCATTATTTCAGTTCTGATTAGTAAAAAATAATTATCATATATAATGAGGAAACACATAATCAAAGTAGGGGAAAAAGGAGAAAAAAAAATTAACCATGCTTTATTGCATTGGCAGCAGCAACTATTACCTTTCCAAGACACCCATAAAAAGAAATAGTTATGTTGAAATTCACTACCTAATATCGTTCCCCTGTGACATTTTTGACAATAAAGCAGAGCTAAATCATGAGTTTTGGTTGTACGATAAAAAAGATTACTTGCAAAATTTTTAAAATAAAAAAAGTTGAGGACAATGTAGTCCGGATTATTCATAGCGTCCTGAACTAAAGGTTTTCTAATGTGAGATACGAGATATTCCTTTCCTTGTTCCCTATTGCCTATAAATTAAGTATGAGGCAATAAATTAAATATTGCATGATACATAAAGCAGTAAGAGATCCTCAAAAATATCTCAAGCAATAAAATACCTTTGTATACTATAAAGGTAAGTCCAGTTATTCAAGATTTTTTAGGAACAATAAAGATTGCCAAAGAGCTATGCAAAATTGATTGGAGATAAGAACAAGGCACATGGTTTTCAATTCAAGACAATTTATTGTTCTAAATATATATAGGTCATCTCCCCAAGTCTTCTGAAAACATCATGCAAGCCGCCACAAAAAAATGCACTGATACTGTATAGCAATATGCAGTCTTGTGCCTGCTTGCTCATACATGCATACCAAATTTGAAACCATATATGGCAATGAAAATTATCATTAAATTATCCTGCATAATTTATGAGAAATGATTCCGTTTGAACCCAACAAAGAAAGGATTCCTAATATTCTATAAGAATGCCATCTTGGTAAGAGAATCTTACTTGGGCAGTCAGTGTCTTGATTACTTCTTTTGCGGCTTTACTTTTGGCAGTTTCATCCTCAGCTATAGCAATGGCCTCCTTCAGTTGCTTAGTTGTTCTTTCTAGCTCAACTTCTTGAAGTTGTGCCTTGCGAGTGAGATTTTCTACCTGCAGAGTATGCTTTTTGTAAGCATTGGCTTCACTGTGGCCAACCAGCAAAAAATTGACCAACATTTGATCAAAACAAATATTTATGTAAAATTTTCAGATCAATAAAAAGCAACTCGCAATCTACTTAAATCATGCCCTGGAAGAACATTACAGCAAACCACTCTAACATCATTTGCCCTAGTAATTTCCATCAGAATTAAAAGGTAAAAAGACGAAAAAGATATGTTACGTCATTCTTATTACTTCATTTCTCAGGATTAAAAAAGACTAGAAGGGTTCATTTCTCGGGATTAAAAAAGAATAGAAGGGGCCTAATATATTAGTCTAAAAGAACACCACAATCAGATTACAAAATTTTCACTAAATTTTGTGATTTTTAAGTGGCTTTTATGCTGCCATATGCTTAGAAATTTAAGCAATAGTGAATATTTGCCACCCAATTCACTAAGGATTACACAAAATTTATTCCTGAGCTGAATCACTGAAGTACACAATTATGAATATGATAAAAGAGTTGGTTTAGTACAAGCAGCAAGTGGAATAATATATGCCTAGAAGTACAGAACCATACAGCAGCAAGCAAATGACTTGCTGAAGAAACCAATAGATTTGGCACAAAGAGGTCATATGACGTTTACAAGTTGCATATGAACCATTGATGAAGTTTCTTATAACAGATATCAAATCCATTTGTGACAGAGCATCCATTTGTTTCTAGAAGTCACTTATAACATTAGTGGGATAGATCTACAACTTCAACCTAGTTAATGGACGAAAAAAAGATGAAGAATATAAAAAAAGCACAAGTTGATAAAATAAACTACTATAAATTGTTACTAGGTTTCCATGTACCTGTGCTCTTAACTGAAGAACTTCTTGGCTCAGATTATCATTCGTCCTTTTAGCATCATCAACGACAAATTTTGGAGAAGTCAACCCACCCAAAGTCGGAGTAGGTGTTGTAGAACGTGGAGGGCTGGGTCTCCTTGATATGGGTGAAGTTGCACGGGATGCAATCCTTGATCCAGGTACAGAAGCAGAAAAAAACTTCTTGGAAGACCCAAACACTGGATTCAACGATTTTGAAAAACCGGCCCAATTTGAATTACCATTTGGAATAGGGGATACACGACTACTATTGAATTCAAACTTCTTGTTTCTCTTGAAAGACCTACCTTCTACATTCTTAAAAGAGTCCATTGCAGAAAATCTAGATGTTTGTACATTAGATCTAGATTCAAACTTCTCCTCCTCAATTGACTCACTGTACCCCTGAATTACATTTCCTTTCTTGTTAGCTGCAAAATTAGATGATTGAGACTCCAAAGATTTCCCCAGCTTGTTATAGCAAGAATCACAAACACGGTATGGTTTGTTTGGGTTTGGCGCCATGGAAGCCCTGAGAGACTTCTTGCTGCTGCAGGAATGACAAAAGACAAGTCCACAGTTGTAGCAATTATGACGCTTTCTCTTAAAATTAAACGGTAAGCGGCAACCAGAACAAATTGATTGATCAACACCAGACACCCACTTGTGAATACATATTGCTGCAGTAAAGTTAGTGCCACAAACAATATTTCTCACTTGTTTATCTTTCAGAGCTTCAACTAGTGTTGGTGAGTTTCTATCTTCAGTGTCTCCATGACCCAATCGGCCATTTGCACCCTTTCCCCAAGTATACACTTCAGTTCTTGAAGTCAAGATGGCAACATGATAAGCTCCACATGCTATCTCCTCCACAAAGTTTTTCAAAAGCCTTCCTTCAACGCGAACAGGAAGTTTTCCATCTGCTTGAGGATTTCCAAGTTGACCATAAACACTACTTCCCATTGTATAAACCTGGCCAGAGGTTGTGAGGGCCACCGTTATGCTGTGCCCACAGGCAACTTTACAGAAATTTGGCTCTACCAAAGCAGCCACACAAGTAGGCACAAGTTTTGATTCCTTGTCGCCATGACCAAGGCGTCCCTTATCTCCATCCCCCCATGTAAATAGCTTCCCTGAAGAACAGTTACTCGAACCTGAATTTCCTGACATAACTTCTACAACGGCAGCTGTGTGCCAAACACCACACGCTGATCGAACTGTCCGTAGGCCCTTCAAAGACTCAACTTCCTTAGGTATTGAGACACTTCTGCGATCTCCATGACCAAGTACACCAAAAGTTCCATCTCCAAAAGTAAATAATTGTCCAGCAGAAGTTACAACAGCTGTATGCCAAGGTCCACATGAGATAGATGAAACATGTATACCCTCCAAAGGACCATTAACCCTTTTCGGAATCCAGTGTCTTCCCACATTTCCTTGTCCAAGGAGACCAAAATTGTAGGTACCATCACCCCATGTGTAGAGATCTCCAGACAGCGTAACTGCACATGTATGGTGTTCTCCACATGCTACAAGTTCAATATTCATATTGACAAGGGCATCAACAAGCTTTGGTTGTGAAACATCAGAATCTACTCCATGACCAAGCCTGCCTCCTGATTCCTCCCCCCAAGTGTAAATCTCACCTTGTTTGGTGACAAGAGCAGCATGTCTTGCGCCACAAGATATATTCTGAGCATCAAGTATCACAGCAGACTCTAACGCTTTTGGTACAAGAGAATCCATCTTAACACCAGAAAAACAGCCTGTTCTGTTAGCCCCACCACCTACCACTCCATCACCAGTTCCCTCTCCCCATATGAAAACATCTCCCAATGCATCACCATCATCATGACCAGAACCTTGACTTGATGAGCTTACAGCACTTGACAAGCTTACTCTATTTGCATCAACTGCAATACCCCTCGTGTTCCCATGTCCACTATCTGAACATCCTGATGACAAAGAGTGCACAGAGCCTGAAGCAGAATCTGGAGGAAAGATACCCTTATGAGGAGCAGCATATAATAAGACATCTGAAAATGCCTTATCAAAGCCATTCTTTGGTGGGCTTTCATATGGACTTCGAAGACGAAGAGCATCACCAACATCCTAAGTAAAAATATGATGATCAAAAACTTCGACTTGAAAAGCATTTGGAAGGAAGAGGAATTAATAAGTAAAATGGAGAACCTTTGGCATACTATCACTGCTACCAAATGGAGAACCTACAGGTGAACTCCGTCGAGTATATGTTCTTGGGCTATTCATTTCAGATGGGACTCCATCACTTCTTGATTCTGTTTTCCACCTTTTGTGATGACTACGTGATATCAATGCTTTTAGACCAGCAAACCAGACTTCAGCTTCATCTTTATCTTTACATATCTATTATTTAGGGTATTAAGAACAATGGTTAAAGTACAATCTGGCAACAGCAAATCTCAGCATAGTTTTAAACAGAGAACAATGGGAAAGACATTAGAAAGGGAAAAGAATAATGGTGAGTACACAAAACTGTTAACCCTTTAGAAATCCTTACTAGATCCAATGATCTGTCACTGTATATAAGAGAAAATGACTGGCACTCCTTCTCAGGCCGTGGATACCGCTGGA
This sequence comes from Dioscorea dumetorum, assembly GCA_902712375.1. Lineage (NCBI taxonomy): Eukaryota > Viridiplantae > Streptophyta > Magnoliopsida > Dioscoreales > Dioscoreaceae > Dioscorea > Dioscorea dumetorum. The sequence goes on from CACTHL010000222.1 coordinate 3,372,446, forward strand.
AAATTGCCTGACAGGAAGAAACTTCCTAATCAAATTTTTAGAACTAAAACCCATGAATCAGTGATAGTATAATTGTAACACAGTACCTTCCAAAATAGTGGCAATACATCATGCGCATCAGTAAGTATTTATTGTAACCATGAACTAGCATACCAATTCACTCAAGCAGAGAACATAACATTATGTTGCAAAATACTCCCGTGTATACTATAAGAGCAGTTAAAAAAAATGGAATTACTTGAAAGCATGACAGCTTGACAATACACAAGACTTTAATGGCCTATGCCATCTACAATGGCAAACTCTATGGGTCCATTGCCTATCATACCAGTTAAAAACAGCAAGCAATCTGTCATTTGTTCTGCTAGGTTGGCTTCTAATCCTTTAGAAAGCTCTCAACCTCAGTTTTATCAATCGAGATGAAGCAAAAGAATTAAGTCATGTAGCAAATTGGCTAAGAACCTCATATATGCATGTATGCCTATATGAACATAGATATTCACAGAAAGAATATGTCATAAAAAAAAAAGATTCAAACAATGCTGAAAAAGGGAGGGTCTTCCATATATATATAATCTTGAGACAAGAGCTTTTGGATTCAAAGATGAGGCAGTTTCAATAGTTAAAATTTATATTCTGATAACACATCACTATCAAGGAACAGCATCTTCGCTAGACCACAGTAAGATTCCACTGCACCCTTAAACAAAGACATGACCCTTGGTTAGACACATGTGCAAGCGTATAGAAGAAAATGAGAGTGGATCTTTGTTCAGAGTAAGACTGTAAGAACCAAGGTTCAACCAGCTAAGTTCAGTTTAAGCTAAGTTGGAATTGGTTTAAACACAGTGTGAGATCAGCTTGAGATCAAGTTGTGCCTGGATTGTCAAACACTGTCTTGGCTCAATAGAATTCTAGCATTCTCAAGCCACTCGAGCCAAGCTCATATTGGTTGGGAAAACCCGAAGTTTGTTTTGAAACGCTTGAGTGGGGAATCCATTCCACATGCTTTTTATAAAATGTAAAGCAATGATGACAACAACAATTAGGTTCTGTTAAATAATAAATATAATATATTAACCGAGTAACTTAAAAAAAATTTAGAATAAAGATAGTTATTACATAGCTTAAAATATAAAATGTTGTCAAGCCCTATTAAGCCCCACTTGAAGCCTACCATTGTTTGAGCTCAGCTCATTTGGTTACTCACCCTAGTATTTTGGTTTAAGCTCAGGCCCTTGCTATTTAAAAGAACTTGAAGAGCCAAAACTAAATCTGTACTCCACCTGCTAGATGACGGCCCAGCTCAAAGGACATTGAGGAGTAACACTTACGCAAAAAGTAGGGCCAAATGGGCCAGAAATGTCTGCTAAAATCCAGATAACCCTTATAATTAGTGATTATTATATACAAAAATGGAGAAATTTGATCAACTCAACAGCATGAAGAAACAACTTAAATTATAAAGCAATCTGCAAGAAGTTCTTGCCTACAAGAACGAAATTTTCTAATGAACAATGAAACCTAATCTTTCTTAATACCCTAAATCACAGGAAATTAGTGTTGAAAAAATACTTTTAAAGCATGGTCAAGCTATCTTATGAGTATAACCACAACAAAGCTCTAAAATCTCAGGAAAAAATCAGCCATGGCATTGTATGGACCAATTTCTTAAAGATATGAAATAATCCAGTACGAAAACATACAGTGCGTTGGCCAGGCATGATTCTGGAAACATGACTTAACTTGAGGTGCTTTTCCTCTTTTCCTGAAAACCATATTAATACAGACTCATCCTGAAAATGCAGAGGATAACCAGGCACTCATGAGTTTAATACATGGCAAATAACATTATGTCATGCACAAAATTATAAATAAACGGCTAGGGTTTAAACATTACAAGCAGCCACAAAGATCCACTCGTAAGCATTTAATACGTATATGTGGTTAAAAAATGCAAAACGCGTCTCTGTACCCAGACTGCAATCACAAAGTATTATTTATATGAGTTATGTTTATAAGCAGACTACATGCACCTACTAGATGTATAGATATATGTATGTCTGAACATTTAAATAAATCAATAAATAAGCATACAAATGCAATTCACATGTGCATAGTATAAAATACATGCATGACAGCAATAGTGCTATCCCTATATCATGGATCAGCATCACAAAGTCAGCACAGAAAAGAACAAATGAAGATCTAACTCAAAAACTAATATAAAAGAAAAGGCTCAAGAAACAAGGTTAGAAAGTCAAACGATAATATATATATATATAAGGTATTCGCATGAAAATAAATGAGAGAGACATGATCAAGAAATATTAGTAGAAACTCACATTGGACAGCCTGAAAGGACAAAACTTGGGCTTCCCTCTGCGACCATATTTAAGCAAATATGCACCCTTTTTCAATGCAATGATGGCCTGGAACCAAAGGACCAAAGTAAAATCATTAAGGTGTGTGGATGTTGACAAATTAGGCCCATGTGACTTCCGGAAATCACTGAATGCTAAAGATATAATCAGAATCAAAATAGAGCATCATTATCATATGCAACAAAAAAATATATGAGAGCAAAGGAAATAATAAGGTCTTCAAAATTTACAGCAGAGAAGTATGCCAGCAAAATGAAAACTACAGATTGCTCACTCCCACACAAAATGTTACTTGAAAGAATGCATGAAAAAGAGTAAGAACAACAATAAGAGGGTTACATAAAGATTTTTAACTAATGAGCATGATGCAGCAACAAAGTAAATAAGAAACACAATCATCAAATGGAATCATAGGTATATGTAATAGAACAAATCTAAGTAACTAAAGATATATGCAATTATGTGCTGAAAATTATAAAGGCAAGATTTATGATAATGTTATTATGCACCAACATATATAATTAAGTTGCAAAGCATTGAATTTCATAGCTTCTAGTATCGAAAGTAATATGAGATCCCAGGATTCATTAAAAAGTGTCACAACATCGGATACTACATTTTACTTAAACATTGAAGAAGATAAAAGCAGCCTCACAAAGCCAATCCATCCTATACATTACTTTCACAATGCAGCATGCAGAGGTAAATAGCTTCCACGCATCAGTTGAGACACACACACACACAAAACAATATAATACTCACGAGCAACCAACCTCCACAGTAGTGGCTATACAAACCAACTAATAACTCCTAGTCATCACAAAGGAAAATGATTAAAGCAACAGAAGAATCTTGAAAAGTTCCACGTTTGTCTTTATAATGAAGAGTAGAAAATTTATTTGCGACATACCAAGTATAATTACCTTTCTAACCCCATATGGGTTGACGATGTGCATATAGGTTAGTAAAACCTGCATTAGCCTACACGCCTAAGTTCCAGTTCTAAACCATCACACAAGCACATGGTATGAGTAAAAGACATTGCAGCAGAAAGTTATGGAGCACGCATTTTTGACAAAGTATTATTGTCTTATCTTGGAATCGAAAGGAAACAGGACGCATACCCAGAAAATATTTTATGAGACCTTCATCATAACAATAATTTCGAAGAATTTTTTTCATTGTTATTCTGTTTTATAGTGCACTCATTTTTTTGTGCCTCGTATAAAAAAAAGACATTGCATGGGTTGACAATGTGCACATAGGTTAGTAAAACCTGCATGTGCCTAGATTCCTAAGTTCCAATGCTAAACCATCATACAAGCATAAAGTATGAGTAAAAGACATTGCAGCAGAAAGTTATGGAGCATGCATTTTTGCCGAGTATTACTACCTTATCTTGGAATCAAAAGGATACAGGATGCATGGCAATAAATAGTTTGTGATACATTCAATATAACCATAATTTTGAAGAACTAATTTTCATTGTTATTCTGTTTTATAATTTTTATTTTGATAGGTTCATGGCAGGTGCACTCATTTTTGTGTGCCTCATATAAACAAAAGGGACCAGTGTCACTCCACAACTTACCAGACAATTCTTTTACCATAGCTTGTCTCATTTTATTATTCAAAATACAAACATAAATGCCTCACTATCAAAGGAATTTTTCATCATAAGCACCACAAGCAAGTTTCTTACCAGTCATTCAACTTCAACAAATGAAATGGTTTAACAAAAGTACAAGAAAGTGGTTGTTAAGGTCCATAGTAGCAGCCGCAGTTGATTTCCTATGTATTTTTCCCATGCATTGCAATCAGCAACATAAAATTTGATTTGGCCCATGCATGTTAGATTCAAACTCCAGCATGAGGCTGTTAAGCCTGGTTCATAAGAGATGTATACTTGATCCAACTAAAAAATAGGGGACTGAATTAAAAGCTAGTTAAGGGTATATTGGCAATTTAGTTTCTTAGGGTTTAAATATAAATAGGAGGTTAACAAGTCATACGAGGGCTATGCCGTGGTTTGTTCTTTTTGTTCTTAGTAGTTAGGTATTCGAAAGGTTGGCCTTCCTCCCGAATTATAAGCCAAACTTTTGTGTTCTATACTTAATTATCAATAAATCTTGAATTGTTTTCCTTTGATTCCTATCAAAGGCACACTAGAATGCAGTAACACATACAGTAGCTGACCTGAATTGAACCCATAAATTCATCCTTAACACATTTATCAATCATTTTCAGAAAAAAAAAACGTACAGACACCCTTGTCACGCAAACTGTGAAATGGAGAAAACATTAATTGTATCTACAACTAAACTTCCATTTCTCAAGAAGATCCTTCATAATTTACAGAAACTAATAAGCGATAGCTAACGCATAAAAAAAATTTACACCGTAGACATGACACCATGTAGTATCCCAGAGGCTAGATGTGAGAAAGTTCACCATAGATATGTCAAAATAATTTCTCAATTTTGCTAGAAATAAACTTGATTAAAACCAGCATAGACTAGTAAATCAGATGAATCAACCCTCCATGCCATATTCTTAATTCCTTTTCCTCTATATGGTTGCGTAGGTCAGGACCAAACATTAGGGAATCATCTACAGATGTTCTATCATGTGGGAACAATTCCCCTAAACCATCAGTTAACACAAAGCATTATTTTGTTTTTAAAAAACCTAATAAAAAAATTCAGATTTGGCTTCAGCTTTGCAAGGTAGTGAAAGTTGCACCAGTTACAATCGTTTGAATAGCTTATACTCAGGAAAATTCAGAGTTCCTTCTTAACCTTTTCTATATCCAGATAGGAGGTTTCACCGAGTGTATGGTCCAATAACAATACAATGAATGACCTTTTCCCTAAGGTAGTTTTAATCACAAAAAGTGGACAACAATTCTGCCTATAATTAGAAGTCCTGAGTTGACAAATTTAAGATGTTAGAGATCATTCAGTGCCTTCAATTTGTTGCTGACTAATCACTCAACCACCTTTAGGAACTCTATGCTTGGAGAAAGAGATAAAGACATAACACAAAGCTTAATTATCCCAAAATTAGCCAGTTGAGAGATTATAGCAACTCCACCACAGAGTCTCCAATATTCAACAATTCCACCAAATAACATTTCCATGACTTCCAAGCAAACGAACGCTACTGTATAGAATCCCAGTTGCATATATACAAAACCAACCGGAAACCAAAATAAGATAGTGTATTCAAGAAGCTGATCTTATTGATTATAAATTTGTGAAAATAATAAGGGCACCAAAGACATCAGAAATCAATGGCACAAGTGAAGATGTGGTTTTGACGATCACCACATCCATGCTAACCCAAACAAAGGTAAACAGTAGCTCTCGGATCTTCAACCCTTCAACACAAACACAGGCTATGAATCCCATAAGCAAAGATGGCAAACACATTCCTCAGAATCAAGCACAGTCCCCAGACCACAAAAACTACAATCAACCATAAAAAACCACCCACATTAGAAAAAACTCAGCTCAAACCAGGATAACCAAACTAATGAAAATCCACAAAACAAGATCCCAAAATCAACCAACCTTCGATCATGATCTTTCCTTTAAGAACCAAACATAATCAATCACAGAGCGATCAAAGAAAAACAAAGGAAACAATCAATCACCTGCTCGATATCCCTCTCAACAGGGCCAGCAGTTCTGGCATGGTCGACAGCCACCGACATCGTCTCAGCACTGGATCAAAAGCCCCAAATCCATTTTCCAGACCAAGAACACGGCATTTACCATAAAATCAAAGCCAAAAACACCTAGGAGATCCCAAAAAACACACACAAACTCTGCTGAGATTCCTCGTCCGCTGCCCCCTCTGTCAGCGAGCAAGCTCCCAAGAAAAAACAAAGTGCTTGCTGGATCCAACTGATGATGAGGAGAGGAGAAAAGGCCAATAAATTTTTTTTTCTTTTTTTTTTGAAAAGCAAAAAAAAAGATACTGAGAGAGATGAATGGAGAAGGAGGAGGGGGAGAATATAAATGGCTCTGTTGATGGTGTGTAATTACGGGACTGCCACTGGGGTTGGATTTGTGAAAGAAAAAGAATGCAGAAGAGTCCAAAAGAGTTGGACGGCGTGCTCCGTGGTCATCTCCGAATGGAAAAATAGTATGCCTGCCACGCTGGATGGGCCCGGGCTGTTATCGGCCAGTCCAGGCCGGGCCGGCCGGGCCGGGCTTCTGCTCGTCGGATTATTCATTTGCCCCCGTTTACTCACGCCTATGGATAATTTTTTTTTTTTACTGAATATTGATTTGTATTTACGTTTTCTTAAAGCATAGCTGTTTCACGCCTATGGCTATTGCCCTCTGGTTTGTTTACATTTCTCTCTAACTTTTTTTTTTTATTTTTATTTTTATTTTTGGATTGCGTTGGGTTGCTTTACATTTTTTTGTTTTCCCATTTTACCTTGAATTTGGAACAGAATGGATGATGATATAACTTATTAAATTAGTCAAATTTTGTTATGCTAACATCAAATTGTTCCAAAAAATAAAAAATCCTTACCAGGGAAAGTATGGTCAAAAAAATAAAATAAAAAATATGGTATATCTGGTAGCAACCAAAATATTAAAATTAAAAATGAAAAAGAAAAAATGATATAAAAAGGGCATAGTAAACCTTTTGAAAGCATATCAATGGAAAGAAATATTAAAATAAAAGAACTAGAAATTGTTTTTATCACTCTAGATACATAGAGTTATATTTTTTCATAAATTAAATTTATTTTGAAAACAATGAAGCAAACTTCAGCTTCGTGTTAAGCTAACGAACTTTCACATCAACCTGTTTGTTAGGCGAACTTCATACAAAAGTTTGTTTTTTTTTTTTTAACTCTCTTTAATTTTTTTCAACATATGCAATTTATCTTCTCTAAAAGAATTATCAAATTTTATTTTTAAAAACATTATGGATTTTCTTTCGTCTCATAGAAAATGCATACCACTAATATTGATTTTTGAAAAAAAATATTTAAGTTTATCAAGAATAAATTTTCAAAATTACTAATATCTACATGGGAAGGAAAATAATTTTTTTAATTATAATGTTACATTCTATAATGGTGATTTAGTTGGTATAATTGAAAATCTAATGGCATGGGTTTTTTTTTAAAAAAAAAAAAAATCTAATAGCTCTTGACTTACTACGCATACAATATATATATACTCTCAAATGTATATATTTACAGAAAAGGAAAAAATTTAAATTGCTTGTTTACACTCACAAGTTATGAAATTTCTTGTGAAGCAACGCTAATATTGGATATATAATATAAGTCTTGTATTAGTTTTCAAAAATTATTGTATATACCTTTTTTGGACACCTGTGAGTGCAAGGGAGAGTAACTTCATTATTGGGGCAATTTTATCATCCTTATTGGAGAGTAATTAACTTCATTATTAGAGCAATGCTATCATCTATATCTACTAACCTTCCTTGCGACTGAAATGTGTTTAGTTCAATATGTAATACATAGTCTATCCAAATAATTTTAGATTTTTTCAATTGTAATCATTGTGTCTGGAAAATTTGTCAACATAAGTCATTCAGATTTTCAGATCCATTTAGAGGACTATAGTAGCAACAACTATAAGAGCATCTGTTACATAACAAATCCCTCAATCGTTTCAATCAATTTTCTTCTGGGGCATTTTATCAATGTTAGGGATTTTTGTGAGGTTTTGGTCCAATGATATTCTTCTTCAACAAAACTTATCAATATCAATTATTTGGTAAAACTGATCATAGTTCTAAATAAAAAACCCAGTTAATCTATTATTGAGTCATTCTCAAATGTCTGTTTTTTTAGGATTAATAGCTATGTTGGAGCTAAAATAAAGATGAAAGAATGATGTCAATCAATTTTTTAATATTGCTATAATATGAGAAGTAACTAGTTTTGTATAACACTGCATAGCGAGTTTTGGTATGCACGAGCATCAATATTACATTTTATTTTCTCACTTTATATGTTGTAATTTCTAAGTTAGTTTTGGAAAAATCTATAAAAGTAGCGTTTGTTTTGATGTATTTGGAGTTACATCACTTTTTAAAATCATAAAACCAAATCCTATGATTTTGAAAAATCCTGGGATTTGGGGATTTTATTAAAATAAATAAAAAAAGTCTTAATACTAAATGATAATAAAATTAATGGTGCAATTTCACTATTAAAATAAGTTATTAAAATAAGCTAGTAATAAAAAATTAATAAAATTAATAACTCACTATATTACTAACAAAATTTTATTGGAATAAATTAATGAATATAATAATAGAATAATAATAATAATAATAATAATAAAGTAAATAAATAACTATATTTCTAAAATATTTATTATAATAAGTTAATAAATATAATAATAAGTTTGTCATAATAATAATTATAAAGTTAATACATAATAAATATTTACTAATTAGAATAATATAACTAAATAATAAATGAAATAATATGTGTTTAACTTTATTATGAGTAATTACACTTTTAAAATATATCAAACCAAGCATACGTTGTTTAATTTCAGATTTACAAATCCTTTCAAACAAACATAAAATCTTATAATACAGTAGTTCCAATTACATCTAACCAAACATCAGATTTAACTGCACTGTATTTTTCAAATCCATGGATTTACAGTTACAATGTAATTAGAAATCTACTGCATTTAGAATTACATCCAACCAAATGCCACCAAAGAGAAATTGACTCCTGACATAGTCTAAATAGTAACCATAACATCTTCTTCTAGAAGTGGTGTAGCGCGATGTAGAGATTAATCAAAGAAAGAAATAAAAAACAAATTAAGGAGATGAGAATTTACATGACTAGGCTTATTTGATATATGCCCACAGGTAGAGAGAGTATCTTCATTTCTTTATGAACTGATACAAGAAAAATCATACAACCCTTAAACCATAGTTATGTCTAGCCCAAAGCCAAATCAATTCTAGACAATCTAAATTATATTGTGTTTCTTTAGTTATTGTCATGAATGACTTTATCTTGTTTTTTGCTCCCCACACTCAACTTTTATTATAGATGTCTAAAACTTTTGATCATGTGTCTTATTAACCTAGCGAACATGTTCAATTGCCTTTCCATGAATATAATTATTGTTTTAGCATCTTTTCATCTTATTCATTTAGAAGGAGGGAACAAGATTTTTTTTTTTTTTCATTTTATTGATGAGTATTCACTTTTAGCATGGATACATTTTTGGTATAGTATCAAAGCACTCTTAATTTATCATAAAATTTGAGTTATCACATTTACAAACAATAGAAATGAATTGAAGTACTGCAAACAAAGTAGAATGAACAACCTTCTTCTCCTTTATGTTGTTTTCTTACATATATGTCATAGAAGGGTAACGATACTATATGTTATATCTCTAATCGGTTGCATATTTTATTTCGTATTATTTTTTTGTGGAGCATAGAACAATTTTTTCTTTTACTAAATTGTATGTTCAAACCACTTGTAATTCATCTCTTTTCACAAATTTAGGTCTTATTTTTCATAACTCTAATATTAATATTTTTGTGAGCTTGCAAATTTTCACATGATGCTAATACTTACAAATAATTTGTTGATTTCGAGAGCACAATTATTCATTCTATATTTATTGAGCAATATCGATCATTTAGGTTACGAGAACTTCTTGCTCACCTTTGAAAGTATCATTATTACTTTGCTATTACTTTCTTTCATAAGCCATGCACATATTGTGAGGTATCTTTCAATTCTCTTTAGTAGATTACTGAGGTAGAATGATTTAAAGCACTTAATAAAACTTGTTTTTGGAACTTAGTGGGCTTGCTTCCTTAAAAGTCTTGTGTGAGTTATATGCGGGTATTCAAGATCAAGACATTGTTAGATAAATCTATTAAGAGATATAAAGCTTGTCTTATAGCTAAAAACAATAATACAAGATCGATTATGAGGAGATATTTGCTCCAATTAATTGCTTAACCTTCACAAGGACTCTTTTAATTGTTTTTTTTAGCTATAAGACAGTTAGTGCTTGGTTTCAAATGGATGTTGAAAATATTTTTCTTAACATGAATTTTTCAGAGGAAGCAGTAGAGGAAAAAAGAGGGGCTAAGTTGGGGCCTCAGCCCTCCCTTGATGCCGTTGAGACCACTCCTTACCGAAGTCTAGCCGAGACCCACACACACACACACAATACATGGAAAAGGTAGAAGATGCTCTTGAATTATTGATTTTCATGCCGTCATCATCGTAGTGTGTGGCAAGTTGGCATGGCCATATGGGGACAAGAACAAGCTTCATTGTAAATTTGTAATCACAACCCAAACCATTTAATTTTTCATTGATCCATGATATGAGTATATATATTTGATTACACTTATTAGCTAATAAATCACTACCTCTTTCTCTAACTCTGTCATAGGTTTATTGCTAAATCACTTGCGCGCAAGTTACACACATACAAAGAGACAAAGAATATAAGAAGATATGGCCTAATGTGGGAAAATTTTCTAAGTGTCTAATCTCTAACTAACATTTTAACCGGGAAGAGAACGAGAGAGTTTGACATTTCTCGTGAGGTGCTATTTATAATTTTTTGCAATAAGCATGTATATAACTGGTTATTAAAATTGTTGAAAATTTAATAAATTGCTATATTTCTAGCTTGTTTTTCTTAATTGTTTTCATGAGTTGTTGAAAATAATTGATATATTAGAGATTTTAGACTTGAGAGGATGTGGGCATTGTCTAAATTGTTGCGATTAAATATGTGGAGCAAAAATTAGGTTTTTTTTTCTTTTTGTGAAGATAGAGTTGTATGATTTTGTTAAATTAGTTTAATCCAATATTGAAATTATTGAAAAAGTTATTGAATTTGCTGATATTCTTTCACCTTCGTTTTTAACCCCTCCTTCCACACCAGTGAGTCCTCGTTCTACCACTGAAAAGAAGTATACATACAACCACTTCCAGGTATGCTCAACCCCCAAATAAAACCTACATTGGCTCTATATAGACTTAAGCATGCTCTATAAACATTGTTATCTAAATTTATCTCTACCACTATCTAATTTGCCTTTTCATCTGGTTCTCATATTTAAAATTTACACTACTTATACTCTATTTTTATCTTTTTAAGGTGATAATATGACAATCGTTTAACATAATATTATAAAAATTAATGATATGAAGCTACTCCTTGATAAAAATATTCAAAATGTAAGATTTTAGTAACTAAAATTATCACTGGTGTTGAAATGCTGATAAATCTTGGCGGCTGCATCTCTCACATGCCAAGTATATATATCTCTAATTTAAACTAGCATAACTAATAGCAAAATAATGAATAAACTTGTTGAAGCTAATTCAAAGTTTTTACCATATGAGATGAGCTTCTCTCATATCTTTATTAACAACATGGTAATTTAGTCTACTCTATAGTTATTCATCTAGATATCTCCTATATAGTAAACTTCTAAGCATTTCATATCTATATCTTGGTCTACACATTTCGTAGTTGTTCTTCTCATTTTGTTATATATCAAAGGAAGCTTACTTTATGGTCTTAATTTATTTTTTCTCTGATTCACCTATAGAACTTCATATATACTCAATTACTCAAACAAAAATTGTACGAGTGGTCCTACTAACAAACAATACACTACAAGATGTTGTTTCAAATTTCATGGATTCTTTTATTTGTTGATAAAGTAAGAAACAAATTATTATAGCATGATCAAGTATTAGAGTAGAATGTCATGCATTAGCTAACACCACATTTAAATTTCTTTAGTTTTGATGGTTATTATAAGATATTTCCTCATTCACAATCATCTTGTGATAATTACAATTTAAGCCAAATTGCATGCAACATTGCCTTCATAAGTATATACTAAACATATAAAAATAAATTGCAAGATATGGATGCCCATTCTTCTTCCACACAGCTGCATCATCGTCCAAATTGTATATAGTGACAAATCCCATGAATATACTGAATATACGGCTTTTTTATTAAAATAATGTTTTTTTATAAATTAATTATCAAAATATGCATTTCAGTAATTATTTACGGAAATACGCATTGTTTAATTTTTTAATAATTTATTTTAAAAGTTAAGGGTCCCATCATTTTGTTAATATTTAAATTTTATTTTTTAAATAAATCAATGGCCCCATTAGTATTTTAATATTAAAATTTTATTTTTTAAAAAACTATGGGTCCGGGGTTTTTTAAATTAAAAAAATTTACATTTAACCCCTTATCTTCCCATTAATTTTTTTTATAATTTGTTTTTTTATACTTCTACTCTGATATTTCTACTTTCATTAATTATAACTGACTGCCAATAATTTAAATAATTTCTATATTTTCTTTAATGGTTCTATTTAAATTGGCTAAAGAGACATCGTTTTCAATATAAAACAAGAATGATCATCAGACAAAAATATTGTTGTCTCCTCACTTGTAATGATTGAATCATTATTGTAAACCAAAGCAAGTGATTTTTCTACCGTTGTAAAAAATGAAAAAAATGTGATTTAGTGAGAGTGAATATGTATACTAAAAAAATGAAGGAAGCTTATATGGAAGTCAACTGGTTAACACGGATCAAAAAGCATACCTAAGTTCATTGATCAAGATTGAATAATTAGCAATCGTAGTGGAAGCTTGTTCTTTCGTTAAGAGTCAATGTGGCCCTTGGTCGATGTTTCTCTCAAGCAAGGTCGTCTCTTCCGTTCACTATGACAATAATATGACTTTTGCTAGCTTGAATGTAAAAGCAATAAAATAAATTTACAAAAAAAATAAAGAAACTAAAAAGACAAAAATTTTAAAGAGAAAACTTCTCTCTATATTGATAATTTTTTTTTTTATAGAAATGCCTATGTGGGTTTACGAAAGGGATTTGGAGGGTTTATATAGGCCTCTACTTATGAAATGGATGGTTAAGATTAATTTATTCAATGGCTCTCACGAAAGTGATAGGTGTCATATGCCACCAATAATTCATCCCAACAACACCCATTAATTAAATTTTAAAAAAAATTAATGGGAATGATAAGGGGTTGAATATAAATTTTTTTTAATTTAAAAAACCCCTGGATCCACAGTTTTTTTAAAAAAATAAAATGTTAATATTAAAAAACTAATGGGGCCCTTGATTTATTAAAAAAATAAAATTTAAATATTAAAAAATGGCAGGACCCTTAACTTTTAAAACAAATTATTAAAAAAATAAACAATGCGCATTTCCGTAAATAATTACGAAAATGCGTATTTTGGTAATTAATTTATAAAAAAGCATTATTTTAATCAAAAAGCCCTAAATATACAAAGATCAATTGTCATTTTATTTGACATTATTTTTTTTTCTATAAGCCACACCTATGTTAAGGCTTGATTGGTTGATTGGTTAGGCTTATGTTAATAAAAGCTTTATTAATTGATTAATTTGGTATATATCAAGCAAACTGAGGCATTTAAAACACGGGGTGATGTGTCAACCTTTTGTGTTACCTCAAGTGCATGGGTCGTCAACTAAAACAATGAACCCAACGGATCGTGTTGTCGAACCACAGAGAACATAAGTACTAGTAGTTGCTCATTCTCTTTTATTTATCCTGATAAATGTAATGTTGTGATGATCTAATGTGCAAACTAGCAAGTGTCACTAACAAGTGCACAGAAATAAAATTGAGAGAAGCCTTAGTCGATAAAGGTGAGGTATACGAACAATGCTCCCGCTAGAATTCAGGTATTAAGTACTAGATTTACAAGTGTTTCTAGATATAGTAATTAAGTTGTGGGTATCCTAAGGTATATTTGTCCTTACCTCCATGCTATAGGTAACTAGTCCCCTACGAGGTCCCGACGGAGAATTCTCTCGACGCCTTACACCATGACTGCTTAGCACTTTAGGAATCCCAAAGATATAACCGATTTTTAAGAGTAGATCCAACCTAGCCTCCAGGTGAAGGATCCCTAACCCCTTATGAGGTCTCGTTGGAGAGTTCTCTCGACGCCTCACACCACATATAGTTGCTTAAAGCTTAGGGAATACGAAGATAGGGAATATCTATCGGAAGAGAAAGGGGACACTCCGCTATCTCACGACTCATCCTCTCAACCCTCTTCATTCTTGGTAATTCTAGACTTAGCGGTGATCTCTCTCGTCACTAGGGTGAATAAAACATTCAATAAAATCAATAGTGGAATCAAAAAAATATGTAAGTATTAAGAACACAAGAGTGAAACTCAATAAATTGAAATCAAATAGAAACACAATGTAAATCATATTAAGATTAGAATTCTAAGGTTCACATGTTCGAATACCCTCTAAGGGTTTAGTTCTCTATGGAATAAATAACAGAATGAATAATCAAAAGATAAAAGTATGTAAAAGTTATAGAAATTAACCCTCTATATCCGCGACATGGCCTTGATAGGTAGTTTCATGGAATCCACTCCAAAGCTAGGGTCGCCAAGGGCTTCCTATATACTATGACGGAGGAAGAATCGATCCAAGTTGGTGAAGAAACGTCCCCTTAGCTGCAAAGAACTCCTATCCAAACCATAGCCGCCTTTCCTCTCAAGAGTTGCTAAAAAGATACGCAAAAATATGGTAAAGAGGCTTTTTATAAATTGAAATCGGAGGCTCATATGGGCTCCCACACAGCTATGTACAGTAGCCACAAGGCTGTGGGGAAATTGCTCATGACCGTATACAGTAAATTGCTACAGTCGATGCGGGGATTATTCTCCGAGTCCACACGGCTCGGCACATACCTGTGTGGTAGGGCGTGTGGCTTTCTGTCTGTTGAAATTAGTGAGATCCCTCTTGAATTCTGCACATGAGTTAGCCCACGGGTGTGTAACTGCCTTCATGCCTTAACGACTCATGAATTGCCTTGAAAATATCTGGAAATTGGCACACACACCCATGTATATGATCAAGGCTCATGCCTTGGTTCTTGCTCCGCACAAAAAGGTCTCAAAATGTGCTACCACACCTTATTTTTGCTTCTCTTGTTCACTTCACACTTTTATAGCCATGTTTGCATAAAAAAACATAAAATACACTTGATGAGAGATAAAACATGATAAAAATAATGCCTAGTGTATATAAAATGGTGTGATGACATATGTATAAATAAGCCCTTATCACAAACTTTAATTGAACTTTGATTATATTCATTGAATTCTTCCCATGTTTGGTTATTGTATGAAGGCTACAAGTAACCCCTTCATATACACTTGTACAATATACGAATAATTACATTCTTTTTATTCGTTTCTCTTAAGCATATTCATCATTCATAATTCTATTATGGTATAGCAACCTATTTAAGCTCTCTTTCTCTCTTATGTACATAGCAAAATTATAGATAGATGCTTAATTCTAAAAATTATAATTTATATATCCTATAATTTTCTAAAATATCTCAACTAGTTAAATTCTTAATGATGGATTTGTTTTGGAAAAATTTGTAAATGCATCAATGTTAATAAATTATAAATGTACAAATAGTTCTATATTATAATTTTAAATGACTGCGTTATTGTATAATATATTTATAAACTAATATTTCTCTAATTGTGTATAATTCTCACTTGTTTTAGAATTTAGAAATCTTTTTAAAGGTTTTTTTAAACAATGTCTTCTTGCCATATAATATTGATACAATTTTGCTAATAAAACTTTGTATATATTCTTGTTGTTTTTTAATTTTATTTTTAACTTAACCTAGAAATATAGGTGCTTAGGTTATTTTTATTCAATCACCTATAAGCTATAACCAAACACTAAACTCCAAATAACTTGGAATATACATGACGGGTTTTGTAAATTGTGTCACTTAAATGTATGAAAACATTAAAAATAGTTCATTAATTGAAAATATAAAATGTAACTGTAAAGTTTTTATTTTGGTTACTATTAATCAAATCATAATTTGCCCTAATAAATTTTTTTCGGTACAAAATCTATTCTTATATCCTTTACCCAACTTATTACAAATAGTGCTAATATAAAATAAGTTTGATCCAAAAGCTAGGTAAAAGCAAATTAATGATTATAATAGCCAAGAAGTTACATTCCCATCCATGCATAGCTTGTAGAAATTGCATTAACAAAAAAGAACTTATACTAAATTAAAATATGGTCTATTTATTTCAAATAAAAACTTAGTAAAGTTTGAAATTTAAAAAACAATTAGTACCACAACCGCCGTCATATTTGAGCAATTAGGCATTAGATTCCTATGCTATTGGCTAATGGTTTGACTCCGACTCTATTTACAGTTAAAATGTAAATAAGTTGTGTATGTAGTGGTTTATTTACATTATAAAAAGTAATAATAAAAATAAAAAATAATGAGGGTCTACATATAATATTAATTCAATCATTGAAAAATAATTTATAACTAATTAATGCTAATTTGCTATTTTCAAACAATAATTATAAATTTTGTTATGTATTTAAAATTGATATAACCAAACATAGTTGTTGCAAAAGACCTAAACACATTAAAGAGTGAAATTTAATTCTTATGGGATACGTGGAGTCTTAATTACTGTTTATCTTTTCAGGTCTAAGGTATATAGGGAAATTTTAATTAGACTGTGTTTGATTGGCAACATGGAAAATATGTGGAAAAGAAAATTTTTCCATTAAACATTTTTCTATGAAAAAAAATTCCATGGAAAACGAACAAATAGACGTTTGATTGCCATTATTTTCTAGCAAGAAAATTATAAATTTTCTATGAAAAATTCTTATTTTGTTGTTTGATTGTTTGTATTTTCATATAACCCCTTCTATTTTCCCTTAAAATTTTTTTTCTAAGGTTGAGGCTGGAAAATTTTTTCCTTGTTTTGAGGGAAAATAGGACCACGTGACAACGTTCATAGAAAAATTTTTCATGAAAAATTTGGGCAAACAAACAACCTATTTGACTGGAAAATGGCCCATGGAAACTTTTTCCATGAAAAATTTGGACAATCAAACACAGCCTTAGTGTTTACTTTTCCCTGTTAATATCATATTGTTTCTCCCTATAGATATTCTGTGATCTTTTCTCTATTAATAGCCATATAATTGTAAAACCCTAATTTGTTGTGAGTGAAATAAATTGATATTAGTGCGGTTGTGGACGTAGGTCTTCAAGACTAAACCACATAAAATTTTTGTGCTTTCTTTTTTGTGTGTGTGTTTTCTCTTATTGTCATTGCTCCGATTGCCCGATCCTCAACAAGTGGTATCATAGCTATATGTTGTGAGGCGAGTGGGAGCCATGGCTAATGAAGGGAAAGTCAAGATCGACAAGTTCTACCGCAGCGACTTTGGATTTTGTAAGATGTAAATCGAAGATTATCTGTATCAGAAAAAGCTACATGAGCCTATGTCATGGTAGAAGCTAGATCAGTTGAGTAAGAAAGACTGGAAATTATTAGATCGCCAAGCTATTGGCGTGATCCGATTGACAATGTCTAAGAACGTCGCATACAATGTTATCAAGGAGACGACTACTCACGGTTTACTGAAGGCATTGTCAAATATGTACGAAAAATCATCTGCTTTGAACAAGTTATTCTTGATCTACCAATTAATCAATACAGGGATGAAGGAAGGTGCATCTATCACGGATCATGTGAATGAATTTAACTTTATCTTCACTAGATTGGTCTAGGTAGATATTAAATTCGATGATGAAGTGAAATATCTGCCATTGTTATCTTTGTTACCTGAGAGTTGGTCAGGGACAGTCACATCCATTAGTAGTTCATCCGAAAATGTTAAGTTGACCTTTAAAAGGATTCGGGATTTGATCCTTGGAGAGAATATTCGGAGGAGAACTTCAGGGGAGTCATCAAGTTCCTTGCTGAAAACAGAGAGCAGAGGCAGAAACTTGAAATATACTGAACTAGTCACGTGGTAGATTGAAGTCGAAAAAGAGGGGTTACTCCAAAAATCGTAAGAGTATAACATGCTGGAATTGCCAAAAAAGGGGCCACTTTAGAAATCATTGTTCAGCTGCCTCTGTCATGCCTCGTCCCGCGGGCCTGGCACGGGACAACCACCGTGACAATCCGAGGAGGGACATACACGCCACTTAACCTTCGAGTCACAGCAAGCTAACCAACAACTTAGGGAATTCAGCTCTTAACAAAAATTAAAAAATCAAAACATAGATAACAGAGCTCAACAATGAGCATAGAGGAAACTATCACATAAAAACCTAAATACAGGGTTCAAAGGAACATGCTTGTCATAAAGTAAACAGGCATACAAACCATGCATAAAAGTGTCAAATACACTAGTGGATCAATATCCTTATACAATGCATATGTTCAAGAAGAAACAAACATACATTAAACAAGGATTAAGAATGAAAGCTGGGAATAATGCTTAGCACTCCAGCCTGCCACACCACCACTACTAGCTAGAGCCTAGAAAGGGAGGGAGAGGGTGAGTAACCAAAGTCACATAATGAATGAGTGAGCACAATTCTATGGAATACAAAATACTCTAAAAAATGGCAATACAAGCTTTTGCAGTGATATATATAGTCCAAAATGTTTCAGTGTATATATGTATATATATAACAACATATACACAAATATAAAAAAACATTTATAGCATAGCAAAACCACTTTGCTCAAATAAGGTTTTAATAGACATAACTCATAAATGGCAAAATACCAGTTTTAAAATCATAATACATGATGTACACCATCAAAACACTTTTGTTATGCATAAAGACTTATTTTCCCAAAATACAAACTTTCCAACTCGAGCAATCGATAAGTGGTCTAGAAATCCCTCTAAACTCTAGTCTTAGCCGCGGCTAAGTTCAGCGCCATCAAGGTACTCATGTCCTTAATGTTGATCCACCGGGACCTTATAGTGACTCTCGACTCCTAATGTTCTTCCAGTTAGGTATCTACGAGCCACCTGATGTGGATAGATTAACTGGGTCTACCACGCCACCCCTAAAGGCTGGCCTTTTTGGGACACCCTACTGCATCTGATGGGTTCCAACCCAATTACCAACAAAACATCACGAAGTGTAGCAGCAATGTAATTCAAGTAAATCATTTCACAGAGTCTTTGTCCATGACAAATATTCACATATCCATTATAACATCATTATCATATTAAATCAAGGCCAAGTGTATATATATATACAATCCAGTAGATTGCCTCACAATATTTCATAAATCAAATTGGCAATTCATTTCGTATTCAACTAATTTAAGGCATTGGTGAGTAGATGAAAATACAAATGTAAGAAATAGCATATGAAAATATTCTTATTCCTATTATAACCATGCAATCGAAATAACCCACTCGCAGACTTAGGAGAACAACTTCTCAACGGCGCTACTCCTCCACTGGCTCCTCGTCTCGGGCCAAGCTCTTACTACCTACACCAACATAAGCCACAAGAGCTCAAAACCAAAAGAAAATACAAGAAGAAAAACAAGCATGAACTTTTTCATTCTACAAACCAATAAACCCTAACCACTCTTGGGTACGGCTTGAACTTGGGCTCCAAGGGTCCCAAAGATGTTCCATAAAGATCAACTCTCAAAACTTCTAGGAATGCAAAGGTTTAGCAATGGATTTCTCGGTGCTACAGTATCTCTGATTTCAAGAACAAGGGAAACAAGTTTCATCAAAGTAGAAAGAGGTGGATTTTCAAATCCACTTCATGATATAAGAAAGGGTGAAAGAAATCAAACAAGACACTCAAGAAATCAACATCATCAAGTTAAGATTCAAAATCTAAAAACTAAGGCTAGTATGCTCATCCAATCAAAATGAAACAAGTGGAAAGAGGAAGAAAGAGAGCTTACCATCAAAGATCTTCAACCAAATGAGAGAAGAAGGTCAAGTAATGGTGGTTTTCTCTTATCCAAAGTAAAGGGAACAAAGGTAGGAAGAAGAAGAAGAAAAGAAATTGGAGGGTTAGGGCTTAAGTTCAAGACTTTTAAATACCCTTGGGCGAACACGGGCTAACCAAGAGTGTGTTTCTCAACCCCTGACATTGCACTCACAAGCACGTGCATGAAGCATGGCTGTGCTTCGGCCCCGTGCACTTTACAGGAAAAAAGAATGAGCTTCACTAGCGAAGCACGGGAAGGAATCATGAGCGTGCTTATGCCCGTGCACTTTACAGGAGGATCGGGGATACAAAGCACGACTTTTCTGCTCATAACACCATCATGCTCTCACAAGCATAGCCAGAAGCACAAGCGTGCTTAATCCCATGCACTTTATATGTTACTGGAAATAAAATCTAAATCATCCCGTGAAGTACACCGTCAAGAGCATGGTCACAAGCATGCCCGTGATTGCTCTGGGAACTGTGTTCCAAGCTCAAAACTGCTGAAGGCGCGCTAAGACTCAAGGCACAATTGTTGTCCAAAAAATTTAGACCACGACACATGCTCGAAAAAGCCGAAACATCACATCTTCAGTTCTCAGAAGGAAGGAAGATAAGTATATTAATGTAGTAACAGAAGAGGTAGACAGTGCATTGGTTTGCTGCGTTGAATGTCTGATCGAATCCTGGATGATGGATTCCGATGCTTCGTTCCATGCTTCTCCTTATAAGGATATAATACTGAATTTCAAAAGTGAAAATTTTGGTAAAATATGCCTTAATGATGATGAGAGTCTGGAGATTGCAGGCATAGAAGACATAAATCTGAAAACCTCCTTGGGTACTGTTTAGATGCTGAAATATATGAGATATAACCCCAGTCTCAAGAGGATGTTAATATCTATGGGATAGTTAGATGATCAGGGATATCGTGTCATATTTAGAAAAGGCGGATAGAAAATAGTTAAAAAAAATCTAGTTGTTGCTCATGACTGAAATAAGGGGACTCTATACATGGTTGAATTACCATCTGATGAAGCTAATGCAGTTACTAGTGGAGATGATCCTTCAATTTTGTGGCAGCAAAGACTTGGTCACACTAGTGAGAAGGGTATGAAGATACTAGTTTTATAAAAGAAGATTCCAGATTTGAAGAGCGTGGAAATAGATTTCTGTGAACCGTGTGTGCCCGTAAAGCAGAAAAAGGGTTACTTTTGAAAAATCAAGGAAGATACCCAAAGTTGAGAAGCTGAAGCTAGTTTGTACAGATGTATATCGGCCAACATCAGTTGCCTTGATGGGAGGATTGTGTTACTATGTTACCCTTATAGATGATTCCACTAAAAAGATATGGGTTTATTTCTTGACATATAAGTATGATGTTTCTTCTACCTTTAAAAAGTGAAAAGCTACTATTGAGAATAAAACAGGATTGAAAATCAAGTGTTTGAAGTCTGATAATGGTGCTGAATACAGTAGTATTGAATTTATAGATTATTGTGTTGAAAATGAAATAAGGATGCTTAAAACTGTTCCTGAGACGCCACATCAAAACGGTGTTGCTGAAAGAATGAATAGAAGCTTGACTGAAATGGCAAAAATATGTGACTTCATGCAGGTTTGCCGAAGATGTTTTGGCTAGATTCAGTTAGTGTAGCAACTTATCTCATTAATCGAAGACCCTCAGTTCTTTTGAGGTTTAAGATTCCTAAGGAGGAGTGGCATGGCAAAGAAGTGTCTCTTTCACACTTGAAGGTATTTGGATGTGTTTCTTATGTTCTTATTAAAGATTTTGATAGACACAGACTTGATCCAAAGACAAGGAAGTGTGTTTTCCTTGGCTATGGGTCAAATGACATCAGTTATCGTTTTTGGGATGCGTTGAACAAAAAAATCATTAGAAGAAGAGATATCACTTTTAATAAGAACGTGATGTATAAAGATAAGTTTACAGCGAAGTCTGAGGCTTTAGGGAAACAGAATGAAAAAGAAAATATCATGTCGGAAGATATTCAAGAAGATGATCTTATAGGAAATAGTGGGAGTTCAGGGAGCCCAAATATAAAAGATGTGGTTTCAATTTATTTAGAAACAGAAGTCAGAAGATCTAGCAGAGTTTCTCAACTTCCACAGAGATATTCTCTTTCAGCAAACTATTTGGTTTTAATTGAGGATGTTGAACCTTAATGTTATTCCGAGGTAATGCAGATGGATGATTTAGTTCAATGGGAGTTGGCCATGAAAGAGGAGATGAGTTTTCTTGAAAGGAATGAGATTTGGTCATTGACTAAGTTACTAGCAAAGAAGAAAGTTTTGTTGAACAAGTGGAACATATCAAAGAAGAGGTTGACGGCAACAAAAGGTACAAGACAAGACTAGTGGTCAAGGGGTTTTAGCAAAAAAGAGGCATTGACTACAATGAGATTTTTCTCTCCCGTAGTTAAGATGATTACTATCAGACTTGTGCTAAGTATTGTAGTTGCAGAGGACTTACATCTAGAGGAATTAGATGTTAAGACTGCTTTCTTACATAGTGATCATGAGAAAAACATTTACATGTCACAACTAGATGATTTTCAAGTACCTGGGAAAAAAAACTTGTTTTGCAAGTTGAAAAACGAAGCTTATATGGCTCGAAGCTCCAAGATAGTGGTACTTGAAAATTGACAGTTTTATGAGAAGGAGTGGGTATAAGAGATGTGTATTCGATCATTATTGCTACTTAAAAAAATTTGATTCATCCTACATCATATTACTGCTATACATTGATGACATGTTAATTGCAGGAGCTGATATGAATGAAAACAACAAAGTAAAAAGACAGATGTCTGAAGTGTTTGAGATGAAGGACTTGGGTATTTCAAAACAAATCATTGGTATGAGTCAACATGGGTAGATCTAAGGGTACACTTAATTATTCCAAGAGAAATATATTAATAGGTTGTTAGAAAAGTTGAGTCTCCATAATGCTAAGATCAGAAGTACATCTTTAGGAAGTCACTTCAATCTCATGAAAAAGCAGTCACCTCAAACGGATGAAGACAGAAAATGTATGATTTTCATATGTATTTACAATTGGTAGTTATGCAATAGTATGCACGCGGCCAGATATTGCTCATGTGGTGGGAGTTGTTAGCAGATTCATGTCTAATCCAGAAAAAGAGCATTAGGAAGTAGTTAAGTCGCTATTATGCTACTTAAAAGGTATTTCCAAAGTTGTCTTGTATTACAAAAGGCTAGATGTTATTCTAGAAGGAGTTTTTGATGCAGACTTGAGTGGTTGTTTAGATATAAGGAAAAAACTATAGGGTATATTTTCATAGTGGGTGGCACAAAGGTGAGTTTGATGTCTTGACTTCAAAAGAAAATTGCTCTTTCAGCCACAGAAGCAGAGTACATAGTCGTCTCAAATGCTGAAAAGAAAATGATTTGGTTTAAGAGTTTTCTTAAAGAGTTGGACAAGAAACAATTTGATAGTGTTCTCTATAGTCATAGTCAAAGTACTATTTATATTGCGAAAAATCCCGTGTTTCATGCAAGTATAAAATACATTCAGCTGAGGTATCATTTTATCAGAGAATTAATTAGTGGTGGTGTCTTGTTCTTGGTGAAGATCCTTCGTTCAAATAATTCGGTTACTACAGAAAAGTTGAAGCTTTGCAAAGCTTCAATTGACCTTCAGAGTTGATTGATGAGAAGGCGCCGTACTAGTAGAAGTTGATCAATACAGATTTTGGTTTTACAAGTGTGTAGAGTGCAGTTGATGTAATCAGCCTCCAAGTGGGAGATTGTTGGATATGTGGAGTCTTGATTAGTGTTTATGTTTTTAGGTCAAAGGATTATGGGAATTTTGATTAGTGTTTATCTTTTCCCTATTAATATCCTATTATCTTCTCCATATAAATATCATGTTCTCTTTTCCCTATAAATAACCATGTAATTATAAAACCCTAATTTGCTATGAGTGAAATAAATTGATATTAGTATGGCCGTAGACGTAGGTCTTCAAGACCTAATCACGTAAAATTTATTGTCTTCTTGTGTGTGTGTGTGTTTTCTTTTCTTATCGTTGCTCAGATTGCCCGTTCCTCAACAATTCCGACATAGTAAGTTATTGCCGAACAATGAGAATATGACACACATCACCTTCAAGTTGTTGATGCACAAAACCTATGGCATAAAATACATGTTTGTTTTCAACAAAGGCGACAAGTGCCATCAGAAAGACAAACAAGTACCAAGATACACTAGTTAAAATTTCTTAACAACTCTCTAAGAGCTTACTATGTCAGATGGGTTAACACGAAGAACAATGACAGCCTGCTAAATACGCCCAAGATGATATTGTGAACCATAACCACACAATGATAAATTTCGCCTATCATGCAACCTTCGAAGGATGGAGATTCTTCCATAAAATACATGTTTGTTTTCAACAAAGGCGACAAGTGCCATCAGAAAGACAAGCAAGTACCAAGATACACTAGTTAAAATTTCTTAACAACTCTCTAAGAGCTTACAGTTTCTTCCATAGGAGATTCAGTGAAAAGTGAATGAACAATACTGTACAATAATTTATATAGTATTATAAAATGTTTGCACATCATTGCATAGTATTGAGATTAAAGGGTTTCATCCTTGGGTTATCCATTCATCATTCTAATAAGATACCACTTGACTACAAGTGTTATCAAAAATAGATTTATCATTAATTACGAGAAACCATTTAGATAAAATAGATTTGTCAAAGAAAAGTTTTAAACTTATTGATGTTTATAAAATTTTCTTGAAATTTCCACGATAATGATCTCAAGATGGGTTAAAGTGTTGTCATTAATCACTGCAAAATTTTGTGACTACGTTTTTACAGTTGTGTAGAAATGGTCTCTCAAAAGTGTTATATTAGCACGACGCCCTGAACGAAGAGTAATTTATTATCCAGGTTACATTATCAACGGGTTTTGATTCCACACGAGAGATCGAGATAAAAAAAAAACTCAAAATTGTGGTGTTTTGGTTAAAGGAGAAGGCAATAATAGAGAGTTGTCATATTTTGGAAGAATATTGGATATAATGAACTTCGTCTTACAGCAAAGAATAAATTTGTATTGTTTAGATATGATTGGTATAATACTTCTCAAGAACCTATTGGTCTAAAAATCATCATTGTAGGATTATTAGTATCAATAAGACACCAAATATACAAACAAATGAACCATTTATTCTAGCATCTCAAGTAATGCAGGTTTATTATATCAAACTATTTAAAGATCCTACATGGGTTGTTGTTATTAAGATAAAACCAAGAAATATTTATGAAATGCAAGAAAATGAAGAATATGTTGTTCATGATGTCCATGGATCACAACCACAAGAAGATTTTTGTGGACCCCAAACTTTTTATTAATATTATTATTATTATTATTATTATTATTATTATTATTATTTAGTTTATCTTTTAATTATCTCTTGAAACTCTTCCTTATCCTCTTAACAAGATTATTATTATAATCTAGTTACTTTTTTTTAAAAACAAAATCTTTTCTTATCTCCTTAAAACTTATTCTTTAAATTATTGATCACTGCTACCATCACCATCAAATTTCTGATCATGGTATTAAAGGAAAACAAGGTTCTAGTTTAAATTACAGATTTGTTCCATTGGAGATATGTCAACGACTAGGCATGACAAACTCCATTAGGAACTCAATTATTGGCGTGTGAGAGGTAAGTAACCCTTGATTTTATTTAGTTTGAAAATTTCAAATTTTATACAATTGTGGTGATAAGTATACAATTGTACACATTTTTATATATTAAATTGTATACATATAGAGTTAGTATGGGAGTAATTTAGTGGAGTACGAGCCTAAATTGTTTACAAATTGTCTTCACATGCATGAAGTGTGGATTAAAGCCAAAAAAGAGCCAAAGCAAGTAAATGGGAAGAAAAACATCGAAGATGGCACGCTCTTGCACTAGCACTTGGAAGACTGCAATGTTTACGGGCTCCTTACGGCTGGGCTTACAGCCGTAAGCCACATGGAGGGAATCTTGTGGGCATCCTTATGCCC
Organism: Dioscorea dumetorum; assembly: GCA_902712375.1. NCBI lineage: Eukaryota > Viridiplantae > Streptophyta > Magnoliopsida > Dioscoreales > Dioscoreaceae > Dioscorea > Dioscorea dumetorum. The sequence continues at coordinate 3,398,830 of CACTHL010000222.1, forward strand.
GTAAGTGAAGAGGTCCTGTAATGCAGAGGAACTTACGGTCAGGCTTAAGCCAAAATCAGAGGACTTTACGGGGGAAACTCCAGACTGTAAGTGAGGGCGTAAGGCAATGAAAAAGTGAAATGCCGACGCTTACAGCCTGGCTTACGCCCGTAAGCCGGCCGTAAGCTTACGGCTATTTAAGCCTTTGCTGAAGAGAAAGAAGGGAGTTCTTTTTAGGTTTTCTTGAGTTGGGGAGAGAAGGTGGCTGGAGAAGGAAAGAGCTCTATTGCAAGATCAAGAGGGAATTCCTTCAACAAAGACCCAAGGAATCGGTGTATGCTTCGATCTTTACCAACCTCATCATCTACTAGGGCATCATCGCGGAGGGAGATTGCATATCTCGCAACGTCGAGGGCAACTTCAGGGCAACCCTTGTTCCTTCGGTTTGAGGGAGATTTCCGCTCCATTTCTTTATAATGAATGCTTGTAACTTCTTGCTTGCATTACTTTGCATCATGAGCTAACCCCCTCTTAGGGGAACTTGGACTTGAACCCTAGGGGAATTTGTTAAACTCTTCTTTTATTCCTTGAATGACAATTATTTGTGATACTTAATCTCTGAAATGCATGTGTGAATTGATTTGTGTCATTTATACATTGTGTGATTGTTGACAAGCGGTGAAAACCAGTTATTAAATAGATTAGCGTGCGGTGAAAACCTGTCTTTCCTTGAGGTTAGGCGTGCGGTGAAAACCCGTTATACCTGTCGGATTAGCGTGCGGTGAAAACCCGTCTTACCTTCACATTCCTATCAAGATTGCTTGTAATTGAGCAAGGTTTATCTGTTGAGTTAGTACCTCACTGTCTACTCCCCGAAGTAGTATTGTCCAAGTATACCCTTCTCTACCACTGATTCTCACAACTCTTGTTGTTTTCAGTCTTCTAGGTAATTCTAGGCTTTCCAACAACCACCCTCTCTAAGCTAGATTTCATAAGCTAAAGTTAATACTAGCACGTTTGCTCCCTGTGGTTCGACAACCCGATTCCCTTAGGGGATCCACTTTATTACTTGACGACCTATGCACTTGCAGTGACGCAAAGGGTGTGTCAAGTTTTTGGCACTGTCGCCGGGGAGCAACGTTAGGAACACTTTGGCCTTGTCAATCTAGCCATTTGTTTTTCAGTTTTCAATTTTACTTGTGTTTTTTCTCGCATTGGTTTTTCAAGAATTTGGAGTAATACTTTTGATCCTCCTATTAGTTTCAGGTGCGGTGTATGACTCGGGGGAATCCGTCAACTTTAGTTGAAGGGGACCCGGAAATTGAAACAACACTCCGGAGAAGACACCGAGCACAAGGTAGTGGAACCGAGCTTGAGCAGGACCTGCCTGTAGAGATAGTTGAAATTGCAGTTGAGAGCCTCGCAGCAATGGCCGATCAAAATGAACAGCAGCGTACTCTTTCAGATTTCGCACGGCGAGTCACACGGGGAACTCAGTCGAGCATAGCTCAACCCCAGGTAGCTGCAAATAACTTTGAACTCAAGTCGGCCTTTATTCAGGATATTCAACAGACTGCGCAGTTCAATAGCCTAGCTGATGAAGACCCAAACGACCATATTGAGAATTTCTTGGAGGTATGCGACATATTAAATATTAATGGGGTAATGGATGACGCTATTCGACTGCATACCTTTCCATTCTCCTTGAAAAGGAAGGCCAAACAATGGCTGCAGTCATTACCTCTATCATCCATTACCACCTGGGACGAGATGGTTGAAGCTTTCCTTACCAGATATTTTCCTCCAGGAAAATCAGCAGAGTTGAGGAACGAGATCTCTTCATTTGCACAGTCTGAGTCTCAATCTTTGTTTGAAGCATGGGGGAGATTTAAGGAATTGTTGAGGAAATGCCCCCAACATGGATTCCCGAACTGGATGATCATCCACACCTTCTACAATGGCATGAAGCAGAATTCACGCCAAATTATAGATGCCGCTGCTGGAGGTACTTTTGGTCAACAAAACACCTGCTGATGCCCGTCAATTAATTGAAGACATGGAAATGAATAGTTGTCAATGGAGTAATAGAGACAGTAAACGACCAGCAGGAATTTATGAAGTTGACGCCCTCACTTCTTTTGGTGCTTTGGTTGAGTGGCTCAGCAAGAGAGTCGACGCCCTTACAGTTTCAAGGAATTTGCATGTGATGTCTTGTGATGGGTGTGGGGGAGCCCACACACAGAATGATTGTCCCATATCAACTGGGGCCTCGACATCATCACAACCAATGGAGTAAGTTGATTTTGTTTTAAATGCACCAAGGCAGAATAACCCTTAGAGCAACTCTTATAATCCAGGGTGGTGCAATCATCCGAATTTTTCATGGGGAGGCCAAGGACAATAGAGGCCATCACACCCGCCGGGATTTCAACACCCACAGCAGCAGCCGGATAGGATTTCAGATCTGGGGAAAGTCTTGGCAAAGTATATTCAGACGTCTGATGCCAGGCAGACTAATATGGAGGCCCTACTGAGAAATCAGCAAGCCTCCATTCAGAACTTGGAAACCCAAGTAGGGCAGATTGCCAAGAGTATAGCTGAGCAACCGATGGGTAGTTTGTCGAGCAACACCGAAGCCAATCCGGGGGAGCACGCCAAATCAATCACTTTGAGGAGTGGTAGATCACTTCAAGAGAAAACTCCCAAGGAAAAAGGTGAACCTTTGTCGATTGAGAAGGGCAGGGATAGGCTCCCAGAAATGGGAGACGATGATGATGACATTCAGACGCCCCATCCTTCTCTATTGAAGAAGGATCAATCGGATGAGCAATACAAGAAATTTCTGAGTCTATTCAAGCAGTTGCATATCAACCTACCTTTCGTTGAAGCGCTAACTCAGATGCCTCGCTATGCCAAATTCCTAAAAGGCTTGTTGTCGAACAAGAAGAAATTAGAGGAAGGAGCAGCAGTGGTATTGGAAGCAAACTGTTTAGCTGTTTTGCAAAACAAACTTCCTGAAAAGATAAAAGATTCGGAAGTTTCGTAATACCTTGCTGCATAGGAGGAATGGGGACAGAGAAGGGGCTAGCTGATTCTGGAGATAGCATCAATGTTACGCCCTTTTCTATGTTCAAAAAGTTGGGATTGGGTGAACCACGATCGACTTCCATGACTCTTCAAATGGCAGACAGATCAATCAGGCACTCACGAGGCGTTGTCAAAGATGTGTCAATCAAAGTCGACAAGTATATATTCCTAGTGGATTTTGTGGTACTTGATGTAGATGAGGACGCAGTTGTCCCATTGATCTTGGGCAGACCCTTAATCAGAACCTCAATGGCTTTAATTCATATGGAGGGAGGCAAGATGGCACCGAGGATTGGAGATGAATCTGTCACTTATCAGCTAGTGGAGGAAATGAAGAAATCGCTAAATTTTGATGACGAATGTTATTTCTTTGATGTTACTGACGTCTGTGTCAAAGAATGTGTGCAGGAATTAGTGCAGCAACATTATTTTGAAGGCTGGCAAGATTCAGCAATTGGAGACACCCCAAGCTCAGTGTTCAGGATAAAAGAGGGGTCAACATCCCTAAAGAAGACTTTTAGGAGATGGATGCGTTCACGCACCAGGAAGTAGCTCATTCCGGGAGCCAGTTCAGTCACAATACCCTAGGACTACAACACGCCCCCCTTGGGTCAGCAGGTAAGGAGGCTTCCTTTTTGAAGGAACTTCCGTGAGGTAAGAGACTCTTCATGTCAAGCAAGAGACTATAAACAAGCGCTTCCTGGGAGACAACCCAAGTTTTCTTCACTTTGCTTGCTTCTGCTTTTCCATTTGTTTTAGTTTTGTTTTCGTCGTTTTGTTTTGGTTGGACTTTGGAGATTCATGTTTGATTGTAGTGCCTCATGTTAGTTTTAGTTTTGCTTGTCCGAAATTCTTGTTGAAAATCTTTGTAGCAACACTTACTCTTTTGAATTAAGGGATACTCTGAAATTTTTTTCAAACTGTTTACGGGCTACTTACGCCCGTAAGTCCGGCTGGAAGGTGTTTACAGAGACCCTTATGAATTGGCTTAGGGTTTAGGGTGTTTACAGAGACTCTTATGAATCTTACGGGCTGATTTACGCCCATAAGGGGTGGTCGTAAGTGAAAATCCCAAAAGCCTTATGGGGAAGTTCAATCGCTACTTATGGCCTGTAACCTCTTGGAAACTTTATTCAGAGAACCTTACGGCCCAACTTACAGCCGTAAACCAAAAGCCGTAACTAAAAATCCGAGTTGCTTACGTCCCTGGTTTTGACTTGCCTTACGGGTAACCTCTGTTCAGAAGTACGTAAACCGCCTTACGGGGGGAGGCTCGCACCGGTAAGCTCCATGTAAGAGAAAATCCAGAGAGACTTACGGCCAGACTTACACCCGTAAGCCGGCTATAAGTAGTTAGGTTTAAGGTGCCGACCAGCGACCTTTCAATTTCATTTTTCTCTGATTTTATCATCTTCCACTGCTGGCGACTACCCGCATTTCCTGCTTGTTTTCATCTCTTCTTGAACCCTTAGGCATCTCCTCTGAGTTTCGGAAGCAAATTACCGGCCATTCACCCTTTTTCTTCCCCGACTTTAAGGTACTCCGATCTTTTGTCCTATTTGTTTGTTTTTCTTATCTTTTCTCAATTGTCTGTGTTATCTGAACTTGTGGAAGTGTCTTTGAAGGAAATTATGTGAATGAATGTAAATTTTGAACACTACGGATGCAGGGGAGGTGCTTACGGCCTAAGTCTTTTGACTTACGGCCGTAAACCCCCTGGTAGGGGTGAATTCCCGAGCCTTACAACCGTAAACACGGCCGTAAAGCGACCGTAAGCCTGACTAAGTTGGTGCACTCAAAGCATTCTTCGTATTTAACGTCTGTATTTTTACTGTAGGATGCCTAGAGCCAAGCAGATAGCCCACCGACCGTCAAAGAGGGTTAGAGCAAACAATGTGGGCCCTCCGAGAGCGGTTTGACCGTTTGATAACGAAGTGGATTGGCCAGTCTCGAGCCATCGACTGGGTCGAACTTGTACATTTGGGATTGGATAAGAAGGTCCGTCGCTTGGTGGGCATTGGTGGGTGGGACCAGCTCCTATCGATTGAGGAGCCGGTATACCGAGACATCACCTTGGAGGTGCTCAGCACCTTCGAGGTTGATCGGGGCCTGGTGGGTTTTGCTCCCCCGGGAGCGGTGCAGTTCCAGCATTTCGGTGAGAGCAGGCGACTGAGCTACACTCAGTTCGATGTGCTGATTGGGTTGTACGACGGTGAGTACACTACTACAACCCCATATGAGGCAATGGAGATCGATCTCCCTCCTGGGGTCACACATACCGCTGTTTGGCAGCGCTTTAGTCAGGGGAGGCCCTACAAGCCGGGCTTCACCAAAGCCACGTTTCTGATTCGGCCACACACAGGTACCTCCATGCTCTCTTCGCCCGATCTATTGGAGGCCGTTCAGACAGTACCGGCGTTGTGGGGTGACAGGAGCTCTTCTTCCTGTTCAGCATGACAGACAGTCACCCCGTCCAACTCAGCTGTATCATGGCGGACTTTTTAGCGCACCAAGACCAGCACGTCCGCCTCAGCACCATCTTTGCGGATCCTGATCACGTTTCCGCAACACAGGGTGATGTGTCAACCCCTTGCGTTACCGCAAGTGCACGGATCGTCAAGTAATAAAGTAGAGCCCAAAGGGTCGGGTTGTTGAACCACAGGGAACAGAAGTACTAGTAATTGCTCATCTTTTGTTATCTATCATAATGAGTGTAATGTGTGATGATCTAATGGCTAAGCCTAAGAGTGTCACTACAAGTGCACAGGGACTGAAAGGAGAGGGAGTTATCAATCAATAAAAGTGAGGTATCTATACAATGCTCCCTCTACGATTCGGGTGTTAAATGTAGATTATAAGTGTTTCTAGACGAAAACAATAAGTATAACGGCCCCTGCCTCCAGGTCATGGATAACTAGTCACCTACGAGGTCCCGGCAGAGAATTCTCTCGACGGCTCACACCACATATGACTGCATAAAACTCTAGGGATCCCAAAGATAGAACCAATTCCTAAAAGTTGATCCAACCCTGCCTCCAGGTTAAAGATCCCTAACCCCCTACGAGGTCCCGGCGGAGAATTCTCTCCAAGCCTCACACCACATATGGTTGCTTGACACTTAGGGAATATGGAGATAGGAAATATCAATCGGAAGGGAAAGGGGACACTCCGCTATCTCACGGCTCACCCTCTCAACCCTCTTTACACTTGGTAATTCTAAACTTAGCGGTGATCTCTCTCTTCATTAGGTTGAATAAAACATGCAAAGCAATTAATAATGGAATCAAAAGCATAAGCCAACATTAAAAACTCAAGAGCAAAACTAAAAGTAATAAATTCGAATAAAAACACAATGTAACTCTAATGAAAATATGAATCCTAGGGTTTACATGTCCGAATACCCTCTAGGGGTTTGGCTCTCCATCAAGCAAGTCACAAAGCAAATAAAATAATGATAAACAAGTTCACAAGCCATAGACAATAACCCCCCTAAATCCGTGATGATGATCTTGATGGGCAGCTTCCATGTCTGGATTGAATCCACTCCGAAGCTAGGTCGCCGGTGGATTCCTTGATGCTATAATGGAGGAAGAATCGATCCAAATTGGTAAGGAAAGCTTCCCGAAGCCTCAAAGAACTCTCTCCAAGCCCTAGCCGCCTTGCTTCTTCAAAGTAGCCGAAAAAATCCCTAAAAATTATAACAATGCGGCTTTTATAATTGAAATCGAGGCTTCACACGGCCACTTGCACGCTGTGTACTGTAGCCATACGCCCGTGTGAAATTTCCACACTTGCGTGAACAGTGATTTTTGCTACAGTACTGCTACAGTGCTGTTGAAAACAATGCTTTTGCTGCATTTATTGCTACAGTGATTTCTCCCAAAAATCATTCTTCGAGTCCACACGGTCGAGCACACACCCATGTGGTCGGGTGTGTGGCTTTCTGTCCTTTGAAACCTTCATAACCTTCTCCTATTTGCGCAGAAGCTGGGACATGGACGTACTACTGCCTTCGTGCCCTTCCGGTTCATGTGATTACTTGAACTTCTCCGAAAGTTGGTAATACCTCCATGTATGCGAGCACAGCTTCTATTGCTGGTCTTGAAATGTGCCATCACTCCCTATCTTTGCTTCCTTTCTTATATTTCTTACCTCCATGTTTGCACAAAGAACACAAAATACACCTTATTAGTGATACAACCTCATAAAAGTGATGCTCAATATGCATGTAACATGATGTTATAAAATATATGTGTACAAGCACTTATCAGGTCCATACATCACGCGGATAGTGCGAGGCATGGGACTCATAGAGCGACTTGAGGGCATCCTCACCGAGAACACCCCAGGACCTCTGGGATTCGAGACCCTTCGCTTTATGGGGATGATCATACGGCGTGGGAGCAGACACATATTGACGCCACCCCCTGACGCAGCCCTTGCTGATACCGATGGTGACTCTGAGGAAGCTTTCAGCTCCCCCACACAACCGTTTGCCACCACCCCAGCTGCACCAGCTCGCCCCAAAGAGGATATCAGAGAGCAGCTGGCCGGGATCAGGGCGGAGCAGCAGGTACTCCGAGCAGACCAGACAGCGATTCAGGAGTCAGTTGACACACCCTTGCGTGTGTGTTCCGCAAGTGCACGGGTGTTGAAGTAATATATACCCAAAGAGTGGGTAGTCGAATCCACAGGGAGTAGACATCAGAAACAAATACACTTTGCCAATTAGTCAATAAAAACTCAATGTGTGAAGAGATTGAATTAAAAGTGAATAAACAGAAAATAAAGATTAAAAGCGATGACTAGAGGCACGGAATGTATCAAGATAAGAACGGGGTACTCGGACAATGCTCCCTCTAGGTTCCTTGTTTCAAGTGCAAAACTCTAATTACCTTTACTTAAACGAGAATGAAGAGTCATGGAATCCAAAGACACAAGGTCCCAAACCTGAAGTCAACCCTGACTAGTCCCCTACGAGGTCCCGGCGGAGAGAAAACTCTCGACGTCTCACACCACGTATGACTGCGCTAAGCTCTAGGGATTCCAAGTGATAAACCCTATTCCCAACTATAGATCAATCCCTTTGGTCCAGGCGAAAGATCGCTAATCACAAATAAGTCCCGGCGGAAAGGCCTCTCTCAACGCCTAACTCTCTTTGAGATCGAAAATAATGCTTGGAATAAGAAGGTAGGGTAAACCACACTGGAGGGGAAAGGGGACGTGTCGCTACCTCTCAACTCACCCTCTCGACCCTCTTCAATCTTGGTTAATCTAATCCTAATGGTGATGGTCACTCGTCAAAAGGATGATAAGATTAGCCCTCAACCCTAGTGTCACTCTAAGGGAGAAACAATTAAGCACACAAGATTGAAACTCAAATAAATCTCAATTTAAAATAAAAGAAATAGAGTCATTGAAACAAAGGAATTCTAGAGTTTTCATGTCCAAGTACCCACTAGGGGTTTAGCTCTCCATGGAGCAATACAAGTTCATCAAAATAATTGAAAACAAATGCAAATAAACCATAGATAAAACCCCCTTAAGATCCGTGCTAATGGTCTATGAAGGCTGCTCCTTCTTCTCCACGAATCCTTCCTCCAAGCCTAGGGCACACCTCGCCGAATCGAAGTCGTCGAAGGCTCCCCCAATAGCTCTCTTTGGAAGGAATCGATGTTGAAATCTGTGAAGAAACGCCCCCAAAACGTAGCAAAAACCTTCTCAAACCCTAGCCGAACTCTCCCCCAAAGATAGGGAAAAGATCCCCTTAAAACGCTTCAGAACGGCCTTTAAAATGGCAAACATCGAGGATCCACACGGCCCTGTGGAAAATCCACACGGCCGTGTGGAAATTCCACATGCCCATGTGGATTTTTAGCCTCTACAAAATTGCACCTATAGGTCCCCGATTTCGCCCGTTTTTTCTTCTGAGGCCACACGAATTGACACACGATCGTGTGGTAGGTCATGAGGCATTTCTTGATGTCGAAAAACCCTTGGAGAGCTTTTGAAATCTTCGATCAAATCAGAACGAGCGAGCATGACTGCCTTCGTGTCCTTCTACATAAATTGTCTTGAAACCTTTAGAAGTTGGCACATACCCTCTTGTTTGACCCAATTTGCATCTTCAACCTTGTATTTGCACAAAAGGACTCCACTCGGCACCATCATGACCTATTTTTGCTTTTCTTCGCATAAACCTTCTTCACAACCCTAATTGCATGAAAGAACACAAAAACACACGAAATGAGAAATATAACCTGAAAAATGTGATGCTCATGCATGGAAAAACATCTCAAATAATATGTACATGCAAGCACTTATCATCAGTGGTGCGGATAAAGGCTGACCTCCATCGTGCTCTGACGATGATCGAGCGTTTACATACCCCTGCTGGTCCTTCCCCTCCTCCAGTTCCTGAGGACCCCCCTACTGACCCTGCACCTGCTCGAGAGACAGTTTCTTCCATTCCAGTTTCAAAGGACACCCTTTCCGAGTTTTAGTAGTCTTAGTTTTCTCGCATTTTCGTTCTTTGTACTTTTGTACTTGGCAAGGGTTGGTCATGCCATATTTTGTAGTATTTTTCATCTCTTAGTGGATTTTCAGTCATTTCTTATTTTTATTTTCTGTTTCTTTTAATCTTTCTTGAGCTTAATGCTCTACTTGATCGCGCAGGAATGTGTATACTCCAACCACCATCACCAATTATACAAGGGGGGTATTCGCTCGGTCTCTTTTGACTAGGAGTGGACCCCCCTCAACTGGCACCTCCCCAACAAGTGATTCTTCCCATCATTCTTCAATGTCTCTGTCATTTGTTCAGGGAAGTACTCGTATTTCCAACCCTCTCTTTCATGTCGAGTTTTAATTGCTTACATTGAGGGCAATGTAAGATTTTAAGTGTGGGGAGGACTGTGCATGCTTGTTCATTTCATACTAACTGACTAGTGATAGCCCGATACGATGTTTAAGGTGAGTTCAATTACATCGCATTATCATGTGCTAGTGTAGGGCCCTATTTTTTTTTTTTCAGTTTTTGCTCTATTATATAACCAATGCCTTTAGATGCACAACTCATCTGTGAACTTAGTAATTGCATGTTTTTGCGCATACTTCTGTTTCTGAACAAAGCAAAAGTGAAAAACAAAACAAAATTGTGAAACAAAAGTATGCGTTCATTTGGCGTGCATAGAGGTGGAAATAGCTACCCCTTTTGTGTGTGCACCTACTCTTCACAAGTCGGATACAATGTATACCCTAGTAAGAGAAAGAACTACCACTTAAGGTACGTGAAAGCTACCACTCTCTGAAAAAGAGAAGAGTGAATGAAGTACCGTTGGAAAGAGCTGCCACTCCTAAATGTGAAAGCCGCTCTCTAGGATCCGGAGAGAAAGGGCTACCTTAGGTGTTGTGTGAAGCTACCATGCAGTGTTTTAAAATGTATGTCAAATATCATGCTGCTATTCAAGTGAAACAGATTGAGTGTACACACACACTCATTGTCTTTGAATAGAGTTTCTCTGATTACTAGAGTCTAAAATTTTTATTGCACTAATACTTTTAATTGACACTTATTGAACTCACCGGCTTATGTTTGCTTGAAGTCACTAACACCCCACTTCTTTGCATTACAACTTGTCATTATTGCTTGAGGACAAGCAAGACTTTAAGTGTGGGGAAGTTTGCTAAGTATACAATTGCACACATTTTTATATATTAAATTGTATACTTATAGAGTTAGTATGGTGGTAATTTAGTGGAGTACGAGCCTAAATCATTTACAAATTGTCTTCACAGGCATCAAGTGTGGACTAAAGCCAAAAGAGAGCTAAAGCAAGTAAATGGGAACAAAAACATCGAAGATGGCGCGCTCTTGCACTAGAACTTGGAAGATTGCAATGTTTACGGGTGGGCTTATGGCCGTAAGCCACATGCAGAGAATCTTGCAGGCATCCTTATGCCCGTAAGTGAAGAGGTTCTGTAATACAGAGGAACTTACAATTAGGCTTACGCCCATAAGTTGGACCGTAAGATAAAATCTGAGGACTTTACGGGGGAAACTCCAGACTGTAAGTGAGGGCGTAAGGCAATGAAAAAGTGAAATGCCGACGCTTACAGCCTGGCTTACGCCCGTAAGCCGGCCGTAAGCTTACGGCTATTTAAGCCTTTGCTGAAGAGAAAGAAGGGAGTTCTTTTTAGGTTTTCTTGAGTTGGGGAGAGAAGGTGGCTGGAGAAGGAAAGAGCTCTATTGCAAGATCAAAAGGGAATTCCTTCAACAAAGACCCAAGGAATCGGTGTATGCTTCGATCTTTACCAACCTCATCATCTACTAGGGCATCATCGCGGAGGGAGATTGCATATCTCGCAACGTCGAGGGGAACTTCAGGGCAACCCTTGTTCCTTCGGTTTGAGGGAGATTTCCACTCCATTTCTTTATAATGAATGCTTGTAACTTCTTGCTTGCATTACTTTGCATCATGAGCTAATCCCCTCTTAGGGGAACTTGGACTTGAACCTTAGGGGAATTTGTTAAACTCTCCTTTTATTCCTTGAATGACAATTATTTGTGATACTTAATCTCTGGAATGCATGTGTGAATTAATTTGTGTCATTTATACATTGTGTGATTGTTGATGAGTGGTGAAAACCCGTTATTCGATAGATTAGCGTGCGGTGAAAACCCGTCTTTCGATGAGGTTAGGCGTGCGGTGAAAACCCATTATACCTGTCGGATTAGCGTGCGGTGAAAATCTGTCTTAGCTTCACATTCCTGTCAAGATTGCTTGTAATTGAGCAAGGTTTATCTGTTGAGTTAGTACCTCACTGTCTACTCCCCAAAGTAGTATTGTCCAAGTATACCCTTCTCTTCCACTGATTCTCACAACTCTTGTTATTTTCAGTCTTCTAGGTAATTCAAGGCTTTCCAACAACCACCCTTTCTAGGCTAGATTTCATAAACTAAAGTTAATACTAGCACGTTTGCTCCCCTGGTTCAACAACCCGATTCCCTTAGGGGATCTACTTTATTACTTGATGATCCGTGCACTTGCAGTTCCCAAAGGGCCTGTCATTTGGTTTATAAAATATAACCCTATTAGTGTAGTTCTGTAAAATAATATTCTCTGAAGAACCCGAAGATTGAAGCGCATAATACATGACTTTTGAGATTGAATCGAGCAAAGTAAAAAATAAGAAAGTTATAGGGTTCGATATCAACTATGAACCTGCAAATGTTCAGATTTTATACATCTGTATTTTATGAAATACAGTCATATTAGGGTAGCTATGTCAAATAGAATTCTGTGCAGAACTTGAAGATTGATTAATATGTTTCATGGTTTTAAAGGTTGAATCAGGCAAGGTGAAAAATATGAAAGTTGGTCCTTTTTAATTAACTATCTATTTTGAAAATATCATATTATTTGAGAATATATACTAAGAGGTATGCATGTTAAAAGGATCGTGTCTGACTTTACTCGTTTGCAGAAATAGATGGACATTCAAATGAATGCTATAAATTTAATAGTATTCGAGCCAGTGTGAATTTTGGATATGTCATAGCCTCATCTGTTTAGTTTTCTTAGAAGAAAGAATTTTGTGATTTGGAAGATGATAGACAAAGTTATGGTGGTTTTAGTCTTCGTTGGTCATATTGAAATAGTTCATATCTCCATTAGGTTTGATAATTGATATTATACCCTTGAAAGAATCTGAATTTAGAAAATAATAGCTTGACCCTTTTGAATTTATACCCATCTGAAATCTTCTTTTACAATACCCATGCTCATTAGCCCTTAACCCTAGTAGCATCATTAGGGTTTTGAAAATTTTCTTGTATGCCCTTGAAATTTTGTAAATTTTATTTTTGATGATTTAATAGGTTTTTTCCCCAAATTTAAGACCCATCCAAAAGCCTTGAATTGGTGTCAGAATTAGATTTCTTGTATTAGTCAGGTAAGTAAACCACATATAAATTCTAGTATAAGTATATATTTTTCAACACTTGCTAAATTACTATTTCGATTATTTCTTGTATTATTTTTTATAATTATATTTTTGGATACTTTTATTCATTTGAAAATAATTGGTTTATTTTGTTATACGGAAAATGGGATCATGCGAATGTTAACATTTTTGTTTGTTGAATTATTTTGTTTTCACTCAGTTTGAACCTTGCTATTATTCTATTGTTTATGAAGATCAACTATTTTTATCTATAAATTGTAGTCTCCAATTAACTATGCACTAACTCTGTCATTGGGGGTTAAACACTGACCGTGTCGACATGTAACTCTGTTAAAAGACTATAGTTTCGCACTGTTCCGTCGGTGATGAATAACGGCCTCTGATATTCTGGCTCGGGTCACCGAGGGTAAACAAATGACTTCCGATATTTTATTTTAATCATAGTGAATTGGGAGACCTATACTGTGTTTATCTGAAAATCAAACTCTGTTGAACTGTTTTGTTTTGTTTTCGAATTATATTTTGACAGATATTCTATTGTATCATAGTAATGATTTTTGTTCAGGATTTTTGACACTTCTATTTGATCCCAAATGCTTTTAGTGGTTACTTACTGGGCTCTCGAGCTCATTAAGTTTGTTATGTTTTTTTCAGAGTTACTTGGTGGGCAGCTTAGCCGCCTCGTTGAGCAAGTCACGGTCTAGTTTAGCAAGTGATTGAGTTCTTCTTCTTCGTGGACTTAGAACTTTATATTGATTAAATATTATTCCAATATTAGATATAGAACTTTTGTAATTTGTATTTTATAGCTTCCTTTAATTTAAGAATCTATATTTTTATTAGATGTTATTTTCCAGTGTGAGACAGGTTCTGAGGCCTTGCATATCTACTTGGTCTCAGCTTTGTAGGTTTGCGGCCGTTTGTCGACGCTCCAGGCTCGGGGCATGACAATTTTGAAGATATAGATTGGAATAAGCTTGAAGTTGAAGATATGATAGTGGATTAATCGAATCTTGTCACATTAATCACTAATGTTTTCTAACATTACTCAATTTGGTGAGCCTCTTTATCTCTTTTATATTTATTATTTTGGTTTTGATCTTGTTAAATTAGCATTAACTAGTATAGTTTCTTATTTATCATGTATGTTACTCTCTTCTTTTGCTTTACTTTCATATTTGTATTAATCAGTAACATTTGTCATTATTTCTATAGGTGGATAAACAATCACATTCAATTACAAGTCCTATATTGAAAATAGCAAGGAAAAGCATGAGGTAGAAATGATGCAAAATCAAAAACACAAAATAATCAAATGCAACCGAAGTAGATGATGAAGATGTTGAAATTAATCTCTATCATTCATTGCCTTCAGCATTACCATATACTGCTCTATCAACAAATGAAATATGTTCTTCTTTAGCACTTCCAAGTAAAAGACACCGAAAAGGTCATGAAATAATATTTTTATATATTTTATGTATTGAACATTATAAATAGTTTTAAATATATAGATGGATTTGATGATAGATTAAGGGGTGTTTGGATGAGCTTATTTTTAGCCTAGAAGTGCTTTTTTATAAGTTAAGCACTTCTGGGTTTTAAAAAACATGTTTGTTTGGGCTTTTAGGCAGAAGCAGAAGCTGTGAAAAAAAGCTAAAATTCAGCTTTTTTCAGAAGCTGCCCCATAGGTGCTTATCAGAAAAGTACTTCTCAGAAGTTGTTTTGAGATTGTCAAATTACCTAAATAACCTTCACAAATAATACATTTTCTTCATTACATTTCGCATATTATTATATAATTAATATTATAATTATTTGTAAACATTAATAACTTAATGACAATGATAATAACAATTATTACGTAATTACTATTATAATTATAATAATAATAATAATAATTATAATTATAATTATATTTGTAAACATTAATAATTTAATGACAACGATAATAATAATTATTATGTGATTACTATTATAATTATTATAATAACAATTATTATTATGTAATTAATATTAATATTATAATTATAATTGTAATTATATTTGTAAACATTAATAACTTAATGACAACGATAATAAATTATTAGGTGATTTATATTATAATAATAATAATAATTATTATTATATAATTAATATTATAATTATAATTATAATTGTAATTGTAATTATATTTGTAAACACTAATAACTTAATGACAACGATAATAATAATTATTACGTGATTACTATTGTAATTATTATAATAATAGTTATTATTATATAATTAATATTAATATTATAATTCATTATAATTATAATTATATTTATAAATATTAATAACTTAATGACAACGATAATAACAATTATTACGTAATAATAATAATAATAATAATAATATAATTAATATTAATATTATAATTTTAGTTATAATTGTAATTATAATTATAATCATTATTATTATCATAACATTAGTCATTATCATTATTAATATGAATATATAATGGTAATTGAATGTAAAGCCGATGAATACCCATTTTAGTCATTTACACCTCCAAAAGTGCTTTTACAAATCCACATCCAAACAAATTCACACATATAAAAGCACTTCTGCATTAATCTATCCAAACATAAAAAATATAAAAGCACTTAACTTACTCTGAAAAGCACTTTTTGTAAAAGTGCTTCCCCAAAATTTAAAAAAACACTTTTTTTAAAAGCCAATCCAAACAAGCCCTAAATGTGAGAGGAAAGGCTATAGATATCAAATCAGAAGGAATTGAAGTTGAGATATATGATGGTAGGTTAAATATACTATCCCATAGAAACTCATGTATAAATTGTTGATTCAATGCTTTGTTAGCCTAATTCATTTATTAGGATTTACAAAATATCTTGCTATACTTTTGTAGCTTACATCTATCACTTAGAATCCTTAATTTATGGTATTATTTTGCCATGAGCCATTAGTGAAATGCATGCTTTGTTCCATCAAAAAATTAACTGACCATGAATATCTTATTCTCAATATCCAAAATCATTGTTAGATATTTTCTTTTGCTTGATATTTGGTCGTGGGTTCTCACCTAGCCAACCAGAAAAAGAAGTGGAGCTAGTCATTGAGAATCTGGTAAAGTGTCACTATCATGATTGGAGCTAGGTTCAATTGATTGTTTCAAAAAATTCTACACTAAAAAAGATGGAGAAACTTGGCCTACTATATAAGAAAGCAAAATATCTATGGATATATTGCTTTTTTTATTATCATTTAACTCTTACGATTATAATGATTATTTATTGTTATCTTTTTAAGATTAGGATCAAATGGATAACATTAGGTTAACTGTAACATCCGAGTGTTCAATGGTAAGTGAATGGGACATATATAGTGATGTTACTAAGAACTTAGTTATGGTTGTATACTCGGAGTAGGTACTGGTATTCAAGGGAAAAATATGTATGTTAGTGATTCCTCGAAAACATATAGCAAAAGATGCAAAGAAATTTAAAAGATGAAGGAAAAAAAAAAGGGGGGACCATTTCAAGCAAATTGAGTCCACGTACTATTGATAAATTTCAACAAGTACCCATTATGGTTCAGGGTACTATTGCAATTTTGGGATTATCTAATATACCATTGGCTACTTAGGTATGATAATATTATTTGACGTTCTTTGTTATTATGTTTATACTATATTTAGATTATTGTTAATATTAATTATATCTTTATGTTATTTTAATTTATGATCTCCCATTCCTTTTGCTTTAATATATTAGGGTTGTAATTAGTGATAGTGATTACATTAAATACTAATAAATAACTATCGCATCTTACATGCATGTTATATTTTCATTGTTTTTATGTTGTTTTAATTTATGTCTTCTTATTCCTTTTCCTTTTATATCATTATGTTTATATATACTCGTGCCTGTAATTAACTATCTCATCACTAACATAATTTAATACATAATGCACATTTTCTCTTTTAATAGTGTAGTATTGATTTTATAAATATTTATATTTATTAATTTTATATGTAGTGCAGTGATAATGATCTTAGAAATGTGATAGTTAAATACATCAAAACAAACAATGAATTTTGGCACATGATGTATTTAAAATTACATGCAATACTAAATACATCAAAACAAACACTATCTTAGTAAATCTAGCTCATGAAAACTATTGGTTAGTGGTTATATTAACTTTTGTTTTTTATTGGCGAACAACAGATGTATGGTATGTGGAATGAGTCAAATCAATTCTTAATTTCCCTTCCTTCTCTCCTGTTAATTTCTCATGTTTGTTAAGTGAATGCAATACTTTCTATTATTGCTATGCTTGAAGATCATGTCAAGGCAATAACTCATGTGCCCCTTGGCATTAGTAAAAGCGTTCAATTATTTGGCGACAAATGGAAGTCATTGAATGCCAATTCTAATTATAGGTTGAATTCAAGCTATAAAAACGACAATTAATTAATATAATAGAAAAATAGTACCTTTCATCAACTTATTTAATTATTTGATTTCTTAAATAGATTTATAATGTAAAG
Source organism: Dioscorea dumetorum (assembly GCA_902712375.1). NCBI lineage: Eukaryota > Viridiplantae > Streptophyta > Magnoliopsida > Dioscoreales > Dioscoreaceae > Dioscorea > Dioscorea dumetorum. Next base: position 3,416,396 of record CACTHL010000222.1, read on the forward strand.
GGCTATTGAAGTAATTTACCTTCAACTTGCAATCCTACACAATAATGCCTTTAACCCTGATTTGTATTTAGTTGAATAATCATCATGTTGTTGGCATTGCTTTTTTACTTATGGAATAACATAAACATGTTTAGTGAGATTTTGTTTGATTAATTTATTGAATTAGTGCTAACAAAAAAATGAGATAAATAAAAATAAACTGCACATTAATAATGTTATATACAATATAAGAAAATATCACTGCAATAACCCAGGCAATAACAAAGCATAATTACTTTGATGATAAGGCTCTTATAAGTTTTAGGGGCCATTTGCTTGGAGGTGATATTAGGCTACCCTTGAAAAGTGAATTAGGTAATCTCACAATATCATGTATAGTTATGTAGAATGAAAATATCATATTCTCGGAATGTGATAACTTGATAAATATTACCAGAAATGTGATTATCAATTCAACAAATGGTAATCTCATATTTCTGGTAGAATATGAATGTTTTCCCATTATACCCTTCAAAATCAATAAAATCTTAAAAATAACAAAACATTTAAAAATTTTTAAAATAAAAAATTTGCAAATATAAAGTGATAATACACCTATTCAAGCGTTTTGAATGAAAATAAAACCACGTGAGATTAATTTTTTCTTCAAATATAAAGTTAGAGAAAAATTTTATTTATTTAACATAATTAAGTGTGACTTACTCAGCATTAATAAAAATTGACAAATATTTATTATTAAGCAATTTTAATATTTACTTCAAAATATTATTAAGTAAAAGTATTTTAATAAAAAGGTAATTAATTATGATATAACCCTTACTTCACTAAAGTCGCTCTAGCAAAATGTACTTCCTCAAGTTCAAGGGTAATTCTTTTTAATTTCCCCGGCCAAAATTATGTTCAACTCCTCCAAATTTGGTTCTTTTAGAGGAATAATAATTTTTGACAAAATTATCTTATGGGTTTTGAACAAATTATCATGTTTGATTTTATTCTATTTATTTTTCTATGTTGAAATATAAAATTAATTTTGATTCAAATATTTACTTTGTAGTCTTTTAATTTTAATTTTTTAGATATTAGTTTAAAATTAATAATAATAAAAGTATGCAAAAATATAAAAAAAAATAAAATGCAACAAAATGAGCGATCATGGTTTTAATATAGAAATAACAATATTTGTACAAATAATATAAAAATAAAAATGTGTATAAAAAATAATACCCTCACACCTCCCCTCACACTCAAAAAAAAAAAAAAAAAAAAAAAAAAGGAAAGAAAATACCCTGCACGATCGCCCACCAAAGCTATTTTCTCCCTGTCTCTCTCATCTCTAACTTTTCTCCCTCTTATTTTTTATAATCTGGGGGCATTCTAAGAACCTTCATATTAGATATATTTGACGGACTCCAACTGAAAAGATAAGATGTAAAATTTATTTTGATTAATATTTGTATGAAATAGCATTCTTTTGTCACCATAATTAATTGCTTATAATATTTATTTTTAAAATAAATTTTATGATTTTCAAATATGTAAACTACATTTATATTTTTCTATAATTTTTTTATAATTATAATTTTGTATATTGTTATTTATAAATAAACGTTTGATATTTTAAATATTATTAATTGATTTTGTTATTTTTTAAAAATAAAAAAAAATGTGCCCGCACAGCCAATCCCACTTTAAGGTCGCATTCTTCAAACCAAACAAACCCTCATTAACAATGTTCTTATCATAAAACAAAATTACCTTGCCACATAGTGGTGCGTGTAGGTTTGGTTGCTTACTCATCTAGGGTTATAGAAATTTAACTTTGATAGCACATGGTTTATTTCTTGGGTAATACAATGACTTTGTGCTGATGGCATATGGTCTGCCACAATTTCTCAAATTCTAAATTAATACGATTGAATTATTACAATACGTCAAAAGACGATGACCTAATTATAAAGGACAATGCAATTTTTGTTACCATTAGCATAAGAAAAATCATGGCTCATCTAAAATTATTATTTTTTTAGATTTGGTTCATTTAAAATTTTGGATTTAAAATATCAACTTTTATCTTTTGTGGGTGAATTTAGATTTGTTTTCTTTTTTGGAATTGAAGCTTATATAATATGAAGTACAATGAAGAAAGAATTTCTTTTTTAGAGCAAAATTTCTTAGGGAAATGTGACGTCTAAAACCTAATATACTCTTATTTATATACTTCTTGTGGAAATGCAATCAACAGGAAAAAAAAATTGTACATTTTCCATCGTAATTATGAGATATAAACAAATAAATTTATATAGAAAACAAAAATGTATACACCATATCTAATGATAATAAAAACCATACGAGAATAAATGAGAACGAAAAATAGTTTTGTTTTCACCAACTCCTGCTTTCTCTATGTCAATTACTAAATTGAAGTTTTATCGATCACTTGTGATAAAATAGAATTATACAAGTTAAACCATTTACATATTCTTAAGAGTTCTTTTAAATTTTTTATATGGTAAGAAAGAAAATATATATATATATATACCAAATATATATAAATATATATTTAAAAAAAAAACCACCATTTGTTTCTGTTCTCCTACCAAATATATGAATATACAGGAGAACCGGAACAAATGGTGGTTTTTACTTCAAAATATTGTTTTTTTTTAAGATTTAGTGAAAATTGCCAAAAAAATCCCATAAATTTGCGATATAGCCAAAAAGACCCCGTTAATTTCTCAATACCTAAAAACCCCTTCATTTTAAAGTCAGTATTTTCCAACCCCTAAAGTTTGCAACGGACGTTAACGGACTTATGTTTGAATTTTATGGACGAAATTACCCTTTCTTGCATGGGAAGTCGATACACTGGAACTTTTGAAAGGTGGGGCAGTTTCCTTTAGGGTGATCCCAAGACACGCCCCCTATACGCCTTTCTTCTCGAACGCGCCTCATCGGTTTTTCCATTTCCGAAGTTGTCTCTGCGTGGACATCATCCGCAACTTCAGTTCTCAAAACACTGAATCACTCGTGGCAAGCATTCGGCACTTTCAACAGTTTGCAGTTCAAGGTATTGAAGAAGTTGTGTTTTAAGTAAGGGTTTTATTTGAACCACTCTGTTACATAGAGATATTCGTCAGTTTTGTTTTCTAGTTCTGTTTTTATCGGAAGACACTGAAGTATGCGGAGGAATTTCTCGGCTGGGGTTTTTCTGGTCTGCAAGCAGATTTGTCGGCGAGGGTTTTGGTTTGTTTTACATTTTGGCTGTGTCCACGATCTTCGAAAGAGTTTTAGATTGTTTTTATTTGTGTAATGTTTACAACGTGAGTTTCCCTTTCATTTCATACGGTTGCAGTTTGTAAAATGAGTTTTCCTTGTAAGAAATGGGTTCTTGTTTAAAACCTTAGGTCTCTGTTTAACGATTCATATCTCTGTTTAATAATTGAGCTTTCCGCTTAACATCTTATATCTCTGTTTAACAGTTGATGTCTCCACTTAACAAATGTTGTCATTGTTGTAGTCTTGCGATTATGGCGGTAAACCTAGTCAACGGCAGATGCTACTTGACATCGGTGGTGGGGACATTGGCCGAATTGAAAGTCTACATGACCTCTCGACATTGAGAGATCATTCAAAGGACACCGTTCGCGACATTCACTGAGGTGGAAGCTGTATTCCATGAGAGTGCCGTTTTTTATTCGCTTCTGCAGAGGTATGATGGCCGCACCAATAAATTCAGGATCGGGGCGAGCCTGCTGAGCTTCAGGCCTGAGGATGTGACTTTGATTCTGGGTCTGCGTTGCGACGGAGACGCGGTCTAGTTTAAGAAGAATAAAACACAGTCAGCATTCGAGGGAAGGTATTTATCGAAAAGCTACGAGAAAAACTGAGAGTCCATCAAGGCCACTCTCCAGCGGCTTGTGGAACAGAGGGGGAAGGAGGAAGATTTTGTGAAACTATTGATGGTGTACCTCATGGGGACAGTCCTTTTCCCGACTACCTCATCCTCAGTGCCCAATTGGATCGTCGATTATGTCGACGATCTACCAAGCATGGGGCATTACGCATGGGCGCAAGCGACGCACAAATGGCTTATGGAGGACGTCCCACAAGCTGCAGCTCGACTGCAAGCCAGATGCGCCGGGGGGGGGGAAGGTAAACACGGGGTACATTAAGGGTTGCTCCATCGCGCTGTGCATCTGGCTTTATGAGCTGACCGGAACCAGAAAAAAAGTCCGTTTCGGCAAGACCCCAAGGGTGTTGTGCTACGGTGAAAGTACTTACCGGAAGCATGCGACGATAGAAACCAGTTGGGCAGCTCTCGAATTAAAGGCTGATGCTGTTGTTGTGTCCGTCACTGACGTTGACGTGTCTGCCGAGGTGGACAAGATCGTCTACGCCGTTGCCACCGCCGCGCTTGAGGATGCCTCCGAAATACCCGTCCCGGTGGAGCCGGTGACCGACGGTAGCGCATCGAGAGTGGTGGCCACAATCCCCGAAGAAGAAGAACCAGCCAAGGGTGTGTCTCCCCTTCATGAGGTTGCATTGGTCGCGGTTGAAAAGACTGCTGCCTCTATTGTGAAGGAAGTCCTGCACATGGAGGAACAGGCGGCCGACGGTGCCTCATCTAATGCAGGCGCGATCCCGCAACAGCAAAAAGCATCTAAGGATGAACCCAACAAAGCTGTTGACGAGGGGCAAGGGAACGTCACCGAAAACAAAACGAAAGCGATGATCCTTGCTAACCAGCAATATGAAGAAGTTTGGAAAGACTTCGTTCTGAAGAAGAAAAAATACGCTGGTAAATCGCGCCTCGGCGTATTTGAGAAGAAGCTTATCAAGATCTTCCTCAACTTCCCCATGGACTCGTAAGTGTGTTAGTTTTTATGGTTTTGCTTACATACAGATGTTCCCAGTTACGTTTTTTCTTTTTCATGTAAGTGTATGGGTTACCGTTTACTATCGTGATTTACCATTTAACTTTCCGAGTTACTGTTTAACTATATACATAACCGTTTGCGAGTATGCGATTACCGCTTAAGATTTAGTGTTCTCTTTTAATCACAGATGCTGCCGTTTAACCGCAAGGCCGTCGTATGGAGGAATGAGTATGTGAGCACCACACGGGCCAAGCTATTCGTACTACTCGACGGGAAGGAGATGGTCACAGATGATGTGATGGACGCTTTCGTGTGCATAATACAAAACTCACTTACTAGAGTACCATATCCCTACAAGAAGCGCGCCTCCATCACAAGACCTCTGGCATTGTTTATGTCAAAGCAGGAGAACGCACATGAGACGACTTAGCTATGATCGGAGATGCCACCAAAGTCCTGCATGACGTTGACATTGTCATCCTTCCCATAATCATGAATGGCCACATCCATGTCGTGGTGCTCAACAATAACAACCAGGAGTACAGGCATTACACTTCATGCCAAAGTGAAGAGTACGACAAAGACGCGGTTGCAATGGTAAGTTCTTTGTGATCTGAATGTATCTATCCATAGAGTTTCATAGATGGTTGTTATTCTAACCTCAAGTTGTACACCTCGACAGCGGGAACTATTCAACACCTGTCTCGAGATGGAGTATGGAGAGACGGTGACCAAACATTACCCGCTAGTCCACGACGATGCAACACCGCGACAAAAAAAGGAAGTGTCGACTGTGCTGTGTACGTCATGGAGTTTATGGAGAAATTACTCCATGGCAAGATGCTACACGTAACGCAGCCGGAAGTCGCTTATCTGAGATTAAAGTACACTGCCCTCATATTATGGAAGGGCGCGTGGCCGGCATCCAACAAAAAGGGATGCCCCCACCTTCGGAGAAGTAGAATTCTTTATCTTTATCACTGACATTCTTTAACAAATGTAAAGCAGTTTTGTCTTTGTTGTTTAAATTCAATTCATTCTTTGCCATCGACATGGCAGACATGTCAATGTAAATTTACTATTGCTCGCTATTCTTTCAAATGCAATTCATTCTTTCAAAATATTGTCTTACAGTTTCCTTTTACGGTTTCGTTATAAAATTATAATTTTTCCCTTTAACATCCGGTGTTCCCGTTTAACGCCAGCCATCTCTGTTTAACTACTAGTCGTACCCGTTTAACTATCACTTTGCCTGGCCAACATACGGTGACCATATCCAATACTACTAATCTCTATTTAACTTTCGCTGTCTCTGTTTAAATATCAACGTTTGAACACAAGCCAGACTTTCTCCATCGAACGAAGTTGAAGGACATTGACCAAGCTTCAACGCAAACCACCTAACGTCTAACCGGAGTTAAAGGAAAAATACGTGCGGATGTTTGCTAGTTTTTGTTTTATATTCAACTTGGTGTTCTAGTTTGAGGTGCCAGACTTTCCAATGTAAATATACCATCTTCTGTTCACCGTCTGTATGTCTTTATACTTCACATTCTTGGCTTGAGTTGCAATTGTAACGAGGGTTTCGTTATAAAATTAACTACATATGCTTAAAAGACGCTGTCGCTATTGAAACATACATTTACTTTTGAATTCTAAGGTTTCCCGTTTAGCATCGGGCGTTCCCGTTTAAAGCCAGCCATCTCTGTTTAACTACTAGTTGTATCCGTTTAACTATCATTTTGCCTGGCCAACATATGGTGACCATATCCAATTCTACTAGTCTCTATTTAACTTTCGCTATCTCTGTTTAAATATCAACGCTTGAACACAAGCCAGACTTTCTCCATTGAACGAAGTTGAAGGATATTGACCAAGCTTTAACGCAAACTACCTAATACCTAACCAGAGTTAAAGGCAAAATACGTGCGGATGTTTGCTAGTTTTTGTTTTGTATTCTACTTGGTGTTCTCGTTTGAGGTGCCAGACTTTCCAATATAAATATACCATCTTCTGTTCACCGTCTGTATGTCTTTATACTTCACATTCTTGGCTTGAGTTGCAATTGTAACGAGGGATTCGTTATAAAATTAAGAACATATGCTTAAACGACGCTGCCTCTATTGAAACATACATTTACGTTTGAATTATAAGATTTTGCCGTTTAACATCGGGCGTTCCCTTTTAAAGGCATCCGTCTCTGTTTAACTACTAGTCGCACCCATTTAACTATTGTTTTGCCTGGCCAACATACGGTGACCATATCCAATTCTATTAGTCTCTATTCAATTTCGCTGCCTCTGTTTAAATATCAACGCTTGAACATAAGCCAGATTTTTTCCCTCGAATGACATTGACTAAGCTTCAACGGATACCACATAACTTCCAACCGGAGCTAAAGGAAAAAATACCTTTGGATGTTTGCAAGTTTTTATTTTGCTAGTTTTTATTTTGTCTCTGAGGTGGCAGACTTTCCACATAATTGTAACGAGGGTTTCGTTATAAAATTAAGTACATCCGTTTACGTTTAAAAGTCTCCATTTAACATTAGGCGTGTCTGGTTAAAATATTGTGTCTCTGCTTAAAATTATGCAATATGGTTGCAGTTAACAGACATCATTAAGAAAATAACAACTTTGCATTTAGCAGACAATTTCCACTTACGAAAATAACACAAAAGAAGAGTTCTTGTTTTTCAAAATGAAAACTAAGGGTGGGTAAAACTATTAGTCGTCATTTTTTCCCCTTTCATATCTTGGAGCAGCTTCGCGACGTGGGCCCTTCTCTTCTTGATACCTTCCAGTTTTGCAGCAGCAAACACTTCCTTCGTAGCTATCTCGTGGAGGAAGTCATTGAAGAACCACTCCAATTCGTCGTTGCTGGAGTGGTGTGGATGGGATGAAGGCACTGATGGAGTAGGGGCGGCAGCAGCAACAGCGGCAGCGGCGGGTGGCGCAGCGGGAGCAACGGGGGACAAATCGGGGGACGGAGCATCTCTTTCCACCCCACTGGACGGGGGACACAGCTGCTTTAACGCGATCTCGGCAGTAAGGTTTTGGGCCTGCTTGGAAGTTGTCGCAGGCTCAGCACTCGTGAAGGAGGTACCGCCGACCGACACCATCGTTAGAAAGACGGGGTTGTGGTCGGGGCCTTCCTTGATGGTGGAGTACTCGGGCGAGGGCAGACGCCTCTTCTGGCAGAGCTCATTAAGGAGAGACTTATACATTGTCTTAGGCTTGGATATGTCTGGATGTTTAAATCCGTCTCAGTGTCTTGTATAAATAGAAATCTCAGTGGTTGGCGTTAGAATTCAATTGCCAGCAGTTATCGATACGGCGGTAACAGTTATCAAATTCCGCAATGAATTAATGAAATCAATTGCCATCGGTTATCGATGATGGCGGTAATAGTTATCGATGAGGTGACATCTGACGTTTCGAATTCGAAAATCAAATTAACATGAGTAAGTAGTAATACAGTTCAAGGAAGGGAGTACTTCACATAAGTTTTCTCTCCGCCATTAATTCAAATTCAATTTATTCTTTCCCAATAACATGGACACAGCATGATTACGTACCTGTGTTAGTCCAACGGCTGTACTCTTGTGTAACTGACTTAAATTGGTTAAATTTTAACTGTATTGCTTAAATAGTAGGAACTCTGTTTAACATCACGCTTCTCTGCGTAACGAACCGCGTATCCATTTAACCTTAGTTGTCACACCCGTAGATAATACCCGTTTACGTTTAACATTCGGTGACCCCATTCAAGTTACAAAGAACGAGAATTAAATTGCTAATTCGCATGTTTAAATATAAAAAATAAACACGCAAAACTTATTTGTTCCATTTAAGAATTATTCTTACCGATTTCATTACAAGATTCCGAATGGCTGCCAACATTTCAGTTCAAACGAAACCGTGCGCTTTTTAATCAGGAGAACTACTTCTTACGCGATAACTTCAAAAGAAATGAGAACTCCGTTTGTAAACAGTCTGCACATGTAATAAAATAAGTCTTCTGCTAATTAAATAGTAATTAACATATCGAACTAGATAATGAAGCTCTCCATGTTTAAAAACAGGGGTCACTTGCAATACCTATGAAGCACTATCCGGATAAACGACTATGTTTCCATTTTCACATTCCGTGAATAAGGTGAAATATGAATGAATCCCAAAATGAAGTGGTCTATGTTCAAATAATCGTTTAAGTTTCAGTTATCCTATGAAAAATAAAGTACTATCTTTTTAAATATTTGCGTCACCGTTTAGAAAATATGAATCCCATTTGATTTACAGTGTCTCTGTTTAAATATGTGTGTTACCAGTTAAGCTCAATAGTTACCGTTTAACATCGGGAACCTCAGTTTAAATATATAAGTCCCTCTTTAAATAGCAAACGTTTACACTGAAACAAATGTCTTTCCCTTCATAAATTATTCCTTCACATTGCTGTTAGTCACCGAAGGTTTCGTTGCAGGATCTTCGATTGTGCCCGGATGCATGGCAACGGCTGCAATATAACTCGCGGGTCTCAAATGCTTGTGACTCGATCCTCCTTCGTCTAGGACGCCCAGGTTGCCTTCTCGTCACAGGCGGCCGCAAACGCAGATCACGATTTTCGTCCGTAGGCCGCTCATTGTCGGGTATGGGGAATATGGCTTCCTTATACGCCAGCTTGTAAGTGTCGACGGTGAAATAGCCGCTTATAAAACGACGGACATTGGTGTCCGTCTGCATTATTGCAGCGCAAGCGTGTTTGCACGGGATACAAAAACTTGTCATCTGTGACATGAGCAAACTCGGGTGGCAAGATTTACGGAGTTGCTGCACTGGTCAATAACTTCGTAACAGTCATCGACACAGCGACCAACGTGAAGACTTCGGCTGTCCTCAATAAGCGCCTCAACCTTCGAATGTATGTCCGGACATAAGTAGGTCTCCCATTTGTTCGCTTGCTCATGGCGAGTGCATAAAATGTGCATCAACTTGAACCTGCACAACGAAGATAATAGATTTTGAAGAAATTGAAGTGAATATATTGATACTTAAACAGAAAGCCATATCGTTAAACGGTATTGTAAAAACTTAAACGGTAATCCCGAAAGTTACATGGAGACAATGATATTGAAACACTTATGTGGTATTTTAAATACAGACAATGCATGTTAAATGATAAAGCAAAAGTTTAAACGGTATATACGAACAAAAGTCGACTACCTTATCGTGTCGACCATTTTCGTCACCGGCAAATGACGAGCTTATTTGATCCAAGCATTAAACGAATCCGCGACGTTTGAATATATCTCCCCCCAGAAATTCGCATTTGAACAGAAAATTCGACCAATGTGTCATGCCCGATTTATGAATCAACCACTGATAGGCTTCGGGTGATGCGGCTTGCACTTCATTGACGGTGTCATGAAATTCTTTAGCCGTAGATACCCACGCAATATGAAGGTATATAGACCAGCACTCCTCCCTCAATGCCTTCCCAAGTCTGACATTGGCTTTCGTAAAATTGGCTTCCAAGTGTCGAAGGCAGTACGCATGTGGGTGTGACGCCAAACCAATTCCACCGTCGCAAATATGTGACGGGTCCATTGTCTTGATTCTGAATATATTTATGTTATATTATTTTGATGCGTGCACGCGCCATTCACAACCACTCGCAGCGCATTCCACAGTGATCCGGTGTTTTTCGTTCTTTACAAATTGGAAGTCAAAGTTCCGTTTGATGGCAAAATTTCGAAGTGCGTCTCTGAAATGTTCAACGCCTTGAAAACGTTGTCCGACGTCCAACAACAGCATTTCAGGTTGTTCTGACGAGGAAGGTATGCATGCAAGACCATCAGGGTCGCTATGAGGTGGAACAGAAGCGCTCCCAGATTCCGAATTCCTGCCAACACTTAAGTTCAAACGAAAACGATCGGGATTTAAGCATAAACTTCATTTTGTTAAACGTTAAATATAAAATTGTAAACGTTAAAAGCGATAGTTAAACAGAGACTCCATAATGTAAACGGTATAGTAAATAGTTAAACAGTAACGTGAGAACTTACACGGTGAACTCCAAAATTAAACGGTAACGTGTCTAACTTAAAGAGAGAAGAGAATTACTAACCAATACCTAACATATATAACTACATAACTGTCTGGGACTACCACGAGAAGAGCTCGTTTTCAGTAGGATGCAATGACGCGCCATCCGTCTCAACAACAAGATCAACTACACCGCCTTTTAAGATGGACAAAACATGACACATGCGCTGGAAGTCGACCTCGTTCTCTATCGGGCAAACCGTTTTATGTCCATCTGGTGTGACAAACTTGACCCTCACACGGGAAGTATCGAGACCCCATCTCTGACATATCTCAGCTAACACAACCTCCCAAGTAGTCAGCGCCGTGAACATGAGCACTCGTCCTTCCCCGTTGTATCTAGCAATAGCACAAAAACTCTCCATAATACTGGTGAAAGGGCAAACCTCAGATGAGAAAGATAAGAAGAAGAAGAAGAAAAAGAAGATGTAATTGGCCTTCGAAACTCTCTTTGACAAAAAGCCAGTGTGAAGGGGAAAAAACCCACAATTGTGTGCATTAAGGGTGGACATAACATGATGTGATCGGGCGGGTTTTTTTCTCACCATTTCCAAGGGCAAAGATGAAATTTCATACCAAGGACACATTTAAAGTGACGGGCAGGGGTGGACGGGAAGTAAACTATAACGGAGGGGCTGTCCGGGTTGTGTGGAGGGAGTTTTTAGGAAGTTTGGAAATTCGCGAAAGGTGAACAGTAATTTCCCCTTAGATTTATAAAAATAACTATTTTCATAATTATTTACCAAAATACGTAAGAAATATTATGTAGGTACTGTGCAGGTATTGTGAGTCATTATTAAAACATCTGTACGGACAACTTTATCGTATTTTTAATTTTTTATTAATTTTATATTAATATTATTAAAACTTTTATATTATTTTTTAAAAATTTCTTTTTTATATTTATATTTACGTTTAAATCTTTATAAAATTTTTTCATGCCAATTTTTTCTCCAACCTTATTTACATTACATTTATTTTACTTATTTTTAACTTTATTTTCCTATAACTCTTATAAAAATATGGGAAAATTACTATTCACCCATCGGGAATTTCAAAAACCCTCTCCAACTTTTTCACACCACGGATAGCTCTTCCGTTTATAGTTTACTTCTCTTCTACCCCCTATCGGTCACTTCAAATAGGTCTTTGTTATGAAATTTCATTTTTGCCCTTGGAAATTGTGGGGAAAAAACCCGCCCGATTACATCATGTCTGACCTTTATGCGTACAATTGTGAGTTTTTTTTCCCCTTTCTGCTTGCTTTTTTGGCAAAAACACCATAGTAGACGAATTACATCTTCTTTTTCGTTTTCTTCTCATTTGGTTTCCCGATAAGGTAAGGATTTCTTCCTTACTCTCACTTTGATCATTCTGTGGGAGGGAGTAACAATTTATAAAAATACAAGGCTATTATCGAGAGTTTTTGTGCTATTGCTAGATATAACGTGGAGCCACGCGTGCTAATGTTCACGGCGCTGACTGCTTGGGAATTAGTGTTAGGCAAGATATGTGAGCGATAGGGTCTAGATATTTCCTGTGTGAGGGTGAAGTTTATCACACCCGATGGACATAAAACGGTTTGCCCAATAGAAAACGAGGTTGACATCCAGCGCATGTGTCATGTGTACTCCATCTTTAAATGCGCCGTATTTGATCTTGTTGTCAAGACAGATGATGTGCCATAGTATCCCACTAAAAACAAGTTCTTGTCGTTGTAAGGTTCTTCTCTTTTATGTTTATCGAGTTGTATATATCAATTATTGTTTAATTATCCCATTCTTGTTTAAAAAGATCAAGTTCCCGTTTAAACATTGACTTCTTCGTTTAATTTATTTAGTTAATCTTTAAATATTCTCTTTCCCGTTTACATTATTAAGGTCCTGTTTAAATATTGCTTTTAACGTTTAAAGTGTTTAGTTATCGTTTAAATTGTTTGTGTTCTTGCTTAAATAGTAATTGTTTTCATTTGAACTGAAGTGTTGGCAGGAATTCGGAATCTGGGAGCGCTTCTGTTCCACCTCATGGCGACCCTGACGGTGTCGCATGCCTTCCTTCCTCGTCAGATCAACATGAAGTGTTGTCGTTGAATGTCGGACAACGTTTTCAAGGCGTTGAACATTTCAGAGACGCACTTCGGAATTTTGCTATCAATCGAAATTTTGACTTCAAATTCGTAAAGAACGAAAAACACCGGGTGACTGTGGAATGCACTGCCGATGGTTGTCAATGGCGCCTTCATGCATCAAAGGAATATAATAAAATACTTTCATAATCAAAACAATGCACCCGGAATTGGATTGGCATCACATCCGAAAGCGTCCAAAAAATGGGTAAGTGCACGAGTGATTCAGAAGATCAAGGACCGGCCCTTGTACAAGGCCTTCGACATTCAAAATGACAAGTTGTGGGAGCATGGTGTCCACATTCCATACAAGCAGGCTTGGTTTGGAAAAGAACTTGCCCGGGTGATCCCCGACGGCAGCGACATCTACAACTACGATTTGTTGCTTTGGTACATCGATAAGGTGGTTGAGACAAACCCCGGTAACATTGCATTTATGGAAAGAGACGGTGAGCGTTATAAACGTGCATTCTTTTCTTTCAGCACGTGCATTGTATGATTCAAGAGGACATGCATGCCGCTGCTGTTTCTCAATGGTACCCACCTTCTTGGAAAGTATTGGGGAACTCTATTGGGTGCCATAGGCAAAGATGGGAATAATGGTTTCTTCCACGTCGTATTCAGTATTATCGACAAAGAGACCAATGCCAATTGGACTTGGTTCATTTCCAGGTTAGGTGATGCTTTATACGACGAAGGAGATTATCAAGAGATAATTACATTCATGTCGGATAGGTCAAAGGGCCTTGTGAACGCTATTGCGAGAGTCTTCCCTTCATCCCCACATGTATATTGCCTTCGACACTTGGTGGCCAATTTTATGATAGCCAATGTCAGACTTGGGAAGACATTAAGGATGGAGTGCTGGTCCATATACTTTTGTATTGCGTGGCCATCGACGGCTAAAGAATTTGATGACACCGTCAATGAACTGCATGCCACATCACCCGAAGCCTATAAGTGGTTGATTCATAAGTCGGAAATGTCACATTGGTTGAATTATCTGTTCAAAGGTGAACGTTGGGGCGAGATGTATTCAAATGTCGCGGAGTCGTTCAATGCCTGGATCAAAGAAGCTCGGCATTTACCGGTGACGAAAATGGTCGACTCTATAAGGTATTCGAATGTTGATTGTATTTACCGCTTAAGAATTGCCCTTATCCTTTAACTTTTGCCCGTACGGTTTAAACATCATTGTCTATGTTTAAATTTCTGGATCTTCGTTTAATTTGTTGTCATAATGTTTAAGCCGATGCGTTTCTGTTTAAATATCAATGTCTTCACTTAATCTTGTTTAAGATTTGTGTTCTTCATTGTAAAAGTTCAAATTGATGTGCATGCTATGCAATCGCCGTGAGCAAGCGAACAAATGGGAGACCTACTTATGCCTGGACATACATTCGAAGGTAGAAATACTCGTTGAGGAAAACCGAAATCTTCATGTTGGTCGTTGTGTCAATGATCGTTATGAAGTGATTGATTAGTGCAGCAACTCCGTAGATCTTGCCAATAGAACTTGCTCATGTCGCAGATGGAAAATTTATGGTATCCTGTGCAAACACGCTTGCACTGCAATAATGCAGACAGACACCAATGTTCATCATTTTATTAGCGGCTACTTCACCGTCGATAATTATAAGCTGGCGTATAAGGAAGCTATATTCCCCATACCCGACAATGAGAAGCCTACGGACGACAATCGTGAACTGCGTTTACGACTGCCTGTGACGAGAAGGCAACGTGGGCGTCCTAGACGAAAGAGGATCGAGCCACAAGCGTCTTAGATACGTGAGTTACATTGCAGCCGCTGCCACGCGTCCAGTCACAATCGAAGATCTTGCAATGCAACTGTCGCCGACTGGGCATTGTAAATGAATAATTTATGAGGGAAACAAATTTATTTCAGTGTCAACTTTTGATATTGAAATTGGGAAAATCGAATTTCATTCTCATTCTTTGATATTTAAACGTGGAAAACTCAATTGTTAAACAGGAACTCTTATTCTTAGCGGGTGACACATATATTTAAATGGAGACGTCATATTTTAAGCAGTGTCATTGATATTTAAACAATACAATGAAAAGTCAACCGAAGAAAGTCAAGTACAAAAGATTACAGACTTTCATCGAACACTAGTAAATTTACATTAAAAAATCTGCCACGTCCTTGGGAAAGAATGAATTGAATTTAAATTAATGACGAGAAAACTTAATTAGAGTAACTCTTCAATGGAAATTTATTACTAATTACTAAAATTCAATTTGATATTTAATTCAAAATGTTAGCATAAATGTCATAGGTCACTATAATCGCTCTCATCGAAAACCAATATCAATTACTTTCATTAAGAAGTACATAGAAAATCAAGGTCAATTTTGCATTAAAATGTTTTATTATTGTTTTATTTGAAAAAAGAGCTCAAACTTTGAAGAGCGAGATTTCTATTTACGCAAGAGGCTGAAACAAGATAAATATCCAGATATATCCATAACAAAAAAAAATGTATAAGACACTTCTCAATGAGTTTTGCCAGAGGACGCACCGGGCCATGCTGGAGTACTCCACCCTCAGGGATGGTGGCCCCAACCACAACCCCGATTTTGTGGCCACAATAACGGTTGATGGTTCCCAGTTGTCTGGTACTGAGTCTGCAAAAAGTGCCAAGCAGGCCCAGAACATTGCTGCTGAGGTGGCGTTCAAGCAGCTCTGTCCTTCAAACAGTGAGAAGATGAGTACGTCTCCCGTTGCTACTGCTGCTGATGACGTCTCCATTGCAGGTACTTCATACTGTACGATTTCTATATGAATGTTTAAAAAATGTTTGGTTCTTCTAAAACCTTGACATCTCCATTGCAGGGCCTTCATGCAAGCGAGATTACTCCAGCGATGAAGAGTTGGGCTGGTTTTTGGAAGACAAACTCCATGATCTAGCAGCAAAACAAGTCTTTTTTGTTGCAAAACTTGATGGATTGAAAAATCTAAAGGCACATATAGAGAAGCTGCTTGATGCGTCTCCGCAACAACACAACAGGGTGATGTGTGTCAACCCCTTGCGTTACCGCAAGTGCACGGGTTGTCAAGTAATAAAAGTGGACCCAAAGGGTCGGGTTGTCGAACCACAGGGAACAGAAGTACTAGTAATAGCCCCTCTTTTGTTATCTAGCCTAATGAGTGTAGTATGTGATGATCTAATGGCCAACACTAAGAGTGTCACCACAAGTGCGCAGGAAATAAAAAGGAAAAGAGTTCTCAATCAATAAAAGTGAGGTATCCGGACAATGCTCCCCCTAGGATTCGGGTGTTGGATGTAGATTACAAGTGTTTCTAAACGAAGACAATGAGTCGTGGGTATCCAAAGGTATAACGGCCCCTGCCTCCAGGTCACCGATAACTAGTCCCCTACGAGGTCCCGGCGGAGAATTCTCTCGACGCCTCACACCACATATGGTTGCTTGACACTTAGGGAATATGGAGATAGGAAATATCTGTCGGAAGGGAAAGGGGACACTCCGCTATCTCACGGCTCACCCTCTCAACCCTCTTTACTCTTGGTAATTCTAAACCTAGCGGTGATCTCTCTCTTCACTAGATTGAATAAAACATGCAAGGCAATTAATAATGAAATCAAAAGCACAAACAAGCATTATGAACTCAAGAGTAAAACTCAATCTGATAAATTCGAATAGAAACACAATGTAAATCTAATGAAAATAAGAATCCTAGGGTTTACATGTCCGAATACCCTCTAGGGGTTTAGCTCTCCATGGAGCGAGTCACAAAACAAATAATAAATTCAGAAATAAGTTCCAAAGACATAAAGAATAACCCCCTTAAATCCGTGATGATAGTCTTGATGGGTAGTTTCCACGTCTGGATTGAATCCACTCCGAAGCTAGGTCGCCGATGGCTTCCTTGACGCTATGACGGAGGAGGAATCGATCCAAGTTGGTGAGGAAAGCTTCCCAAAGCCGCAAAAAACTCCTTCCAAGCCCTAGCCGCCTTGTCTCTCGAAAGTGGCCAAAAAGATCCCTAAAAATTATCACAAGGCGGCTTTTATAATTTGAATTCGGGACTTTACGCGGGCATCCACACGGCCATCCACACGCCCGTGTGGAAATTCCACACGGGCGTGTGAAGCACTCTGCTATAGTACTGCTACAGTAAATTGCTACAGTGCTTCGCTACAGTAGATGCTACAGTGATTTTTTCCCGAAGTCTTCCTTGGAGTCCACACGGTCGGGCACACGCTCGTGTGGTAGGGTGTGTGGCTTTCTATGCTTTGAAATCCTCAAGAACTTTCTTCTGCTTTGTACGGAAGCTGGGACATGGGCGTACATCGCCTCTCGTGCCCTTTCGGTTTGTGTAATGACTTGTACTCCTCCGAAAGTTGGCAACACCCCCATGCATATGAACACGGCTTCGATTGTGGTCTTGAAACGTGTCATCACACCCTATCTTTGCTTCTTCCCGTATGTCATGTCTCTAAAGCCCTGTTTGCACAAAAGAACACAAAACACACCTTGTTAATGCTAAAATCTGATAGAAGTGATGCTCAATGCATATAAACCGATATTATAAAATATATATAATCAAGCACTTATCAAACTCCCCCACACTTAAGCTTTTGCTTGTCCTCAAGCAAACTAAACATTCATTACAAGGAAAGAAAGGATAAGTGCTTGGCCTCAGGTTCACTAGAGAGTATGAGAGTATGATTCTATGACAAAAGGGAAAAACTATTTAACACCAAACAGCTCAGTCAATGCTCTAGAAAACAATCCAATGACAAGAAAGAAAAAGAAATCCGAAAGCGTGTGTGTGTGGAAAAACTCATCTCAATTCGACTCTATGTCCACTACTTACAGTTTTTATTGCTCGAGACTAATATAATAGCAAAAAGAATGGTAGTAGCTGCACACAATCTCCAAGGTAGCCCTTTCTCAGGCGGCCTCCCGAGTGGCTTTCACACTTTAGAGATGGTAGCTCTTTCTACCGAGGGTGCTAGCTTTCACATATCCCTTGTGATAGCTCTTTCTCTCATTAGGGCATAACTAGTATCCGACTTATGAGAGTAGCTGCATACAATCAAAGGTAGTAGCTCTTTTCACCCCCTATATACACGAAATAATTCACAATTGCTAAGCTATATAAATATCTATATATTTTTTTTTTTTTCGAATAAAACAACTACTAACAAGTCTCAAAACATTAAACTAGAGCTTCTATAGGTCTAATGAGTGAGTAGAGTGCATAAATGGCAATCGGACAAAAATTTCTCAAAAAATTGGATGACAACTAGAGCATGATGAAATCTAGTGTTCGAAGCTCCCCTATAGTCTAGAATCTAACTCTTAACCTTAAAGTAAACCTTCATAGGTTGCATGAGCATATATAATGAAAACAGACAATAAAGTGGTGTATAAAGTGATCCCTCCCCCACACTTAAGATGTACATTGTCCCCAATGTACACATGCAAGCACAATAAAATTATAAATTCTGAAAACAAAGCATGTGAGGGTGTGCAAAAATCAAAATAATACTCCCCTGAATTCCAAGTGAAATAGTTGGTGGAATCTCGTACAAGGGTGTGTTTGGCTCAACGGGCATTTGGAGGTGAAACGGCCGTGTGACCTAGTCACACGGCCATGTGCATAACTTGATTTCCATTTCCCAAGACTCTCAAGACTATCTGCTGGATTCAGGGGGTTCAATGAAGCTCAACAAGATTAGAAAATAAAACAACGGAAAACAACTAGAACCACAAAATAAAAATGACAGAAATAAAAGACAGAGTCTCGACTAGCATGCTGAAAATAAAACTACAGAAAATAAAAATACGGAAGATAAAATAAAATGACTCAAGGACGCCTCATGCGTCGGGAAACTCTTTGGTGCTGCTCGGTGGCGCCTGGTGGTGCTGATGTCGTCGCCTCGAGATCTTTGTGTCGCTCTCCGGGAAGATGTCGAATGATGGACAAGCTGCGACATCATCATGGGACTGGTTGGCGAGCATAGTCGCCATGTCCCCCCGGGAGAGCTCCAAGCGCCACCTCGAGCCTCGCCAAACGGTCACGGGCTCGAGTGGAGGGCTGCTCGGCTCGGCTCGGATGCGGGGGCCTCGGTGTCCATCGGCACGGTTGTGGGTGCCGGTGAATCGGGAGCGTCTGCCTGGGTCGGCCGCCTCCTCTTCGACTCCTCCTCCTCGGCCTCCACTTGCGAGTATATAACGGCCGGTGCTCGTCTTCTTCACCATACGCATGGCTCGGAGAGATGCAAGCCCCAAGGGTGCTTGGTATGCTGATCCTCTCCATCCCTCGAAGTGCCTCGGACAACCCCATGCCACGAACGAGTCGGGTAATGTATACTCCTGAAAAGATCACACCGACCCGCACGTAATGGCTTTGATGGCGGAGGTAATCCGCCACAACAAAGCCTAAATGCATGGGGATGTTCTGGACCATGGTGTATAGGTAAAGCAAGTCGAGGCGGCTCAAAACTCCAGTGCTGTCGCCTCGTCCCGTCACGGTCCTGCTGAAAATAGAATGTATATACCTGTAGACCGGACGGCTGAGCATGGTGGCCTTGGAAGATCCCGGCTCGTACAGGAAGCCTCCGCATATGGTCCCGTACGCACGACTCGGAGTGAGTCCAATAGGGTAATCGACGATGAGTTGCTCGTACTCCCCCGTGTGAACATAGTCTCTGTCATATAAACCGAGGAAAACAGAGAACTGCGTGAGGCTCATGGAGTGGTACTGACCGAATAGCCTGAAGCGGATCGTGTCCTCCCTCTCAAAATCATGGCGAGCGCGGTCGAAGTCGAACGAGGACAAGACCTCCAGTGTGAGCTCACGATAAGTGGGATCACGAATAGTAAGGAGCCGGTCCCAGCCTCCCACAGCGGTAAGCTCGCGCACCTCATCGGCCAAGTCAATCTCCTCGAGTGCCTTCCAATCGATCACGCGCGCCTGTCCGAATTTGAGGCGCTGTAAGCGCTCATATCGCTGCTGATGCTCAGGGACGGCGAACTCCAGTTCCTCGGGAGGAGAAGGCTCCTGAGCGGCGCGAGAGCGCTTGTGGGCGACCTTCTTGGTCCTAGGGGCGATATCTGTGAAAATCAGGGCAAGTTAGTGCAAAATTCCACTGTGCAGATATCCACATGGGCGTGTGGATGATCCACACGCCCTTGTGGGTCATCATCCTCATCCACACGGGCGTGTGGATGGGCCACACGCCCGTGTGGATGCCCGACCATGGCCAAAAGGTCATGGTTGGGTGGTTTCCACATCAAAAACTACCCCTAAATCGACAAACATGCATATTATGATAGTTCTCATGGAAGATTTATGCATAAAACATCAACAAATCACCAGATCTGAAATTCAAAATTCATGGCAAGAACTAGAAAAACTTGGAGCTTACCGGAGATTTTTAATGAAGAAGAAGATGGAAATCGCCGGAAAAACACCCAAGAATCCTTAAATAAGCTAAGGAGAGGCGTTAGGAACCCAAGAGATGCGTCTCTTCGCGTGGAGGCGTCGGAAGGAGAAAAGGCGCGAAGGTTTGAATGAGTGTTCAAGGCCTTCTCATCCCCTTTATAAGCCACATGGGCGTGTGAGGGTCTCACACGCCCTTGTGGATGGCCACATGGGCGTGTGGATGAGCCACACGCCCTTGTGCCTTCAAAAATTCGACGCCAGAACGCCACAAGGGCACTCACACGGGCGTGTGAGTGCCGGTGTGGATTAAAAACTCGAGACAGAAGGCCACAGGGGCACTCACAAGGGCGTGTGAGCGCCCTTGTGGACCTGGAAAATCCACAGGGGCAGCCACACGGGCGTGTGGCTGCCCTTGTGCCTCTCTGGAAACCTGAAAATTGATTTTCAGGTCTCACACGCCCATGTGGATGAGCCACATGGGCGTGTGGCTCCTCAGGAAGGCCACAGGGGCACTCACATGGGCGTGTGAGTGCCCTTGTGCCCTTCTGTTTCATGATTTCTGCAATTTTCAGCAAGGCACAGGGGCACTCACACCCCCTTGTGCCTGCCCTTGTGGATTTTCAGCACAACATGAAACAAATAAGTCCAAGGCCAATTCCTTAAGTTTAAACCTCTAAAACATTCTAGATCAAGCCACACATGTATAATCATCATGAAACACCAAGATTAAACAATAAAAACACAGCAACGACAGAATTAACGCAAAGTCGCATACTCAAGCTTATTACTACTGCAGAATGAAAAACTAACTATGAAAGCAATAAAATCACTTGGGTTACCTCCCAAGAAGTGCTTGTTTTACGTCATTAGCTCGACGTACCTGATCTTCCTTATCCTATGGAGGCTTGAAAAGGGTGTGCTCCTCCCGACTATCTCTTGCATAACTACTTCCCATGAACACAATTTTGTCTCGTCGGAGATGCACTTTTATTGGAGGCTTGAGCAATTTTAGATTAGGTCTCCATGGAAACAATTTTGGCCGAGAATTGTTCAAGTTCACCTTTGGTGGGTCCTTGGATGGTTTGAGCCTCCTATCCACATCTTCTTCAATTCCCATGACCTCTTTCTTGCATTTTATTGGTTGATCAATTTCAAGGGGAGGTACTTGTTCCATTGGCTTGGGGTTTGCTTCTTTTACCTTATCAACTTGAAAGAGATATGACTTCAGCAAACCCTTTTGTACAGCTTCCTCCTCATGTGCATGTTGTCCATTAAGAAATTCAACCCTCTCAAATGGGGGCTCTTCTCTCTCTATTTGATTATGTGCAGCATCTTGTTCTTTCTCCCCTATTTGCTCATAATTCTTACTCTCTTCTTTGCCATTTTCAAAAGAAACTTCCTCAACAAGTATCCCAGTTTGGTTCCCCAAGTCATGAATGGAGTCTTGTTGATATTGTTGTGAAATCTCAGAAGTTTTGATGCTGGCTTCAGTATTCTTGATAAATTTAGCCAAAACATTCTCCAAATTCAAATTCTCATCTTGAGATTGTTCCGATGAGATAGCCTCAGATCTCCCAACAAATCTTGCCAATAGATTTTCTAGGCTCGGCTCATGTTTTTGTGGTGGAATGTACTCTTCAAATCCAGATTGTGGGTTTTGCCATTGTGGTCCAAACACATTCCATGAGATATTGGGGTGGCTCCTATGACTTGGACGATATGTGTTATAGTAGAGAGAGCTTTGTTGTCTTGCACCTAAAAGTTCATCAATCCTTGCATTGCAAGCTTCAATTTGCATGGACAAAGTTATAATTGGATCAACCATCCTTCGAGTTCCTTGCACAAAAGATATATACAAAGATAAGTGAGAATGGCGAAAGTAAGAAAGATGAAATAGAGAAAACAGTAAAAGTAAATGAATGGCTAAAGTAACAAAATACTAGCGTTCCTAATATCCTGTTCCCCGGCAACGGCGCCAAAAACTTGATGCGTCTCCGCAACAACACAACAGGGTGATGTGTGTCAACCCCTTGCGTTACCGCAAGTGCACGGGTCGTCAAGTAATAAAAGTGGACCCAAAGGGTCGGGTTGTCGAACCACAGGGAACAGAAGTACTAGTAATAGCCCCTCTTTTGTTATCTAGCCTAATGAGTGTAGTATGTGATGATCTAATGGCCAACACTAAGAGTGTCACCACAAGTGCGCAGGAAATAAAAAGGAAAAGAGTTCTCAATCAATAAAAGTGAGGTATCCGGACAATGCTCCCCCTAGGATTCGGGTGTTGGATGTAGATTACAAGTGTTTCTAAACGAAGACAATGAGTCGTGGGTATCCAAAGGTATAACGGCCCCTGCCTCCAGGTCACCGATAACTAGTCCCCTACGAGGTCCCGGCGGAGAATTCTCTCGACGCCTCACACCACATATGGTTGCTTGACACTTAGGGAATATGGAGATAGGAAATATCTGTCGGAAGGGAAAGGGGACACTCCGCTATCTCACGGCTCACCCTCTCAACCCTCTTTACTCTTGGTAATTCTAAACCTAGCGGTGATCTCTCTCTTCACTAGATTGAATAAAACATGCAAGGCAATTAATAATGAAATCAAAAGCACAAACAAGCATTATGAACTCAAGAGTAAAACTCAATCTGATAAATTCGAATAGAAACACAATGTAAATCTAATGAAAATAAGAATCCTAGGGTTTACATGTCCGAATACCCTCTAGGGGTTTAGCTCTCCATGGAGCGAGTCACAAAACAAATAATAAATTCAGAAATAAGTTCCAAAGACATAAAGAATAACCCCCTTAAATCCGTGATGATAGTCTTGATGGGTAGTTTCCACGTCTGGATTGAATCCACTCCGAAGCTAGGTCGCCGATGGCTTCCTTGACGCTATGACGGAGGAGGAATCGATCCAAGTTGGTGAGGAAAGCTTCCCAAAGCCGCAAAGAACTCCTTCCAAGCCCTAGCCGCCTTGTCTCTCGAAAGTGGCCAAAAAGATCCCTAAAAATTATCACAAGGCGGCTTTTATAATTTGAATTCGGGACTTTACGCGGGCATCCACACGGCCATCCACACGCCCGTGTGGAAATTCCACACGGGCGTGTGAAGCACTCTGCTATAGTACTGCTACAGTAAATTGCTGCAGTGCTTCGCTACAGTAGATGCTACAGTGATATTTTCCCGAAGTCTTCCTTGGAGTCCACACGGTCGGGCACACGCTCGTGTGGTAGGGTGTGTGGCTTTCTATGCTTTGAAATCCTCAAGAACTTTCTTCTGCTTTGTACGGAAGCTGGGACATGGGCGTACTACTGCCTCTGTGCCCTTTCGGTTTGTGTAATGACTTGTACTCCTCCGAAAGTTGGCAACACCCCCATGCATATGAACACAGCTTCTGATTGTGGTCTTGAAACGTGTCATCACACCCTATCTTTGCTTCTTCCTGTATGTCATGTCTCCAAAGCCCTGTTTGCACAAAAGAACACAAAACACACCTTGTTAATGCTAAAATCTGATAGAAGTGATGCTCAATGCATATAAGCTGATATTATAAAATATATATAATCAATCACTTATCACTGCTCCAAGCTTTGAAGGAGAAGAAAATGGAGGAGTGATAGTGTTTGTTAGCTTTGTTTTCATTTTGAAAATAAGAACTCTGATGGGTATTAGTTTGTTAACTTTCTTTAAGAATTCTGTAATTTCTGTTGCAGCTTTGCTAAAATTATGGAACTTTATTTAATAGAGAAAACCAAATTTCATTGTCATTCTTTGATATTTATAAGTGGACAGTGAATGTTAAACGGAGACTCTTATTATTAAACAATAACAGATGTATTTAAATAGAGACACAGTATTTTAAACAGAGACGACGACATTTAGGCATTCGTTAATATTTAAAGGTAGACAGTGAATGTTAAACGGAGACTCTTATTCTTAAACGGTAACGCATATATTCAAACAGGAACACCGTATGTTAAACAGAGAGTACTTCAATTTAAAACGCAACACTTACCCTTAAACATTACAATTGAAAGTTAAGCAAAGAATGCGAAGAATACAAAAATACAGACGTTAAACGAACAATAGTAAACTTATATTGAAAAAGCTGCCATGTCATTGGCAAAGAATGAATTGAATTAAAAATAATGACGAGAAAACTGTTTTACATTTGAAAACAAAGAATGTCATATAAATTCTACTTCCCCACAGTCGTAGACCCCCTTTTGGTAGTGATGCCTGCTGCGCGCCCTTCCATAAGTATGCGGGCAGCATACTTTAATCTTAGATAAGGGACGTCCGTTGGCGGTATTCGTAGCGTTTCACCGTTGAGTAATTGCTCGATAAACCGCATGACGTAGATGACGCAGTCGAGACTTCCTTTTTTTTGTCGTGGGGTTTCATTGTCATGAACAAACGGGTACATGTTGGTCACCGTTTCGCCGAACTCCATTTCGAGACAGGTGTCGAATAGGTCCCGCTATGGAGATATATACAATTTGAGATTAGAATTGCGAGCATTAATGAAACTCTATAAATCGAAATTTATTTCTCAAACAACGTACCATTTCAGCCGCGTCATTATCGTACTCTTCACTTTGGCATGAAGTATAATGCCTGTATTTTTGTTTGTTATTGTCGAGGACGACGACATGGAAGTCACCATTCATGATTATGGGGAGGATGGCAATGTCAATATCATGCACGACGCGCGCGGCATCACCGATCATAGCTAAAGTCTTGTCATGTGCGTCTTCCTGCTTTGACATAAACAGTGCCGATGGTCGTGTGATGGAGACGCGCTTCTTATAAGGATATGGTACACTGGTCAGCGACTTCTGTATTATGCATGTGAAGGCGTCCATTATATCATCTGTCACCATCTCCTTCCGGTCAAGCAGTCTTAATAGGTTGGTCGTGTGGTGCTCACAGAATTATTCCTCTACACGACAGACCTGCGCTCAAACGGCAACAGGAATCATTAAACAATAACACAAAATCTTAAGTGAAAAATGCATATCTTTAAACGATAATGTGACTTGTTAATCAGTAACTGACAACGTTAAATGGTAAAGCATTATCTTACATGATAACTCTCATATTTAAAAGGAAACTACATAACTTAAACGGGAACATATATATGTAAACAATTCCATAAAAATTTCATACTTACACGTCCATAGAGCAGTTGAGAAAGATCCTTATCAACTCCTGCTCGAATTTGTTGAGGCGCGATTGTCCAGCGTATTTTTCCTTCTTCGGAACAAAGTCTTTCCGAACTTCTTCGTATTCCTGGTTGGCAAGGACCATAGCTTTCGTTTTGTTTTCATTGACTTTTCCTTGCCCCTCGTCAACAATTTTTTCTGGATAATTCTTACATGGTTCTTGCTGTTGTGGGATTGCACCTACATTGGATGCGGCACTATCGGCCACCGGTTCCTCTGTGAGCAGGATCTTGTTGACAATAGAGTGAACGACCTTCTCAACTGTGGCCACAGCAACAGAATCAAGGGGAGGCACATTCTCAGGTGGTTCTTCTTCTTCAAGGATTGTGGCCACCACCTTGGATGCGACACTGTCGACTGCCGGTTCTATTGTCACGGGGATTTCGTTGACTTTCTCAATCGCGACGATGCCAACAGCATCAATGATCTTCTCCACCGTGGCGGGCACGTCATCAACGGCAATGGACTCAACAACAGCATCAGTTGTCGATGGTGCTACTATTGTTTCATTGTCGGCCGGTAGTGGACAGAGAGACATTATTGTTTTCGTCTTTTTTGCAAGCCTCTTCAAATGTGGCCGTCTTGGAATGACCATCCTAATGAAGTCGTCGTCATCAAATTCCGGCGCCTCGTTCGTCTCAGGTACTTTATTTGTTTGGAGGGTCGACGCAGTCGATTGTGGACGTCCTTCCAATGCCTCAACCCAAGCGACAAGCCATCGGGGGGGCTTTAGTGATCTGGAGGACTGTCATTGTCATGGTCGGGGGTGGGTGGGTGGGTGTTTCCGTCGTGTGGGGTGGGAAGGGTTTATCCGATGCTGAGGATTCCGTGCACGCGTTGGGCTGGAAGTAAGGGAACGGCGTCGCCGATCGCGCACGGGAAAGGTTGGAATCTCATCTTGCCTTCAAGCAAGCGATTCCGGGGCAATAGCATTCCTCCGCCGATTGGCCCGAACAAATATTTCTTCATCAGCATTCGCCGGGACCAGCTCAGGAAACTAATATACGTAAAGAAAACAATCTCAGCGAAATCATTCAATTTAAACAATAACAAATGTATTTAAACATTTCACATATATACTTAAACGATATCGCATATATTTAAACAGAGAATGAAACTTTTAAACAATAAAGACAAATGTTAAACACAAACTACAATTCTTAAACGCTAAAGACTAGTTTTAAATATTAACTACTACTTTTAAACGCATTGTTGATGATTTATTATTTCTTTTCCTTCGAGAGATGACCAACTGGTTTCTATCATCACTTGCTTCCGGTAAGTATTTTCACTGTAGCATAGCGTCCTTGGGGTCTTGCCGAAATAGGCTTTCTTGCCGGTTCCGATCAGTTCGTAAAACCATATGTTCATTGCGACCTAGCAACCCTTAATATACCCCGTGTTTTTCTTCTCCCCTGCGTATCTAGTTTGCATTCGAGCGGCAGCTTGTGGAACGTCCTCGATAAGCCATTGTACTTCTCCTACGCCAATGCGTACCGCCCCATACCAGGTAGATCGTCGACATAATGAACAATCCAATTAGGAACCGAGCATGAGGTATTATGGAAAAGGATTGTCCCCATGAGGTACACCATCAAGAGTTTCACAAAATTTTCCTCCTCTCCCCTTTGTCCAACAAGCTGCTTAAGAGTTGTCTTGATGGAGTCTTTGTGTCTCTTGTAGCTTTTCGATAAATATCTCTCTTCGAAAGATGCCCGTGTTTTCGATAAATATCACTCCAGCGCAACGCAGGCCCAGAACAAGAGCCACATCTTCAGGCCTAAAACTCAGCATGCTTGGCCCGATCCTGAATTTATTAGTGTGGCCATCGTACCTCTGCAAAAGAGAATCAAGAAGGGCCCTCTCTTGGAATACAGCTTTCACCTCAATGAATGGTGCAAAAGGTGTCATTCGGATGATCTTCTAGTGTAGAGGGGTCATGTGGACTTTCAATTTGGCCAAGGCCTCCACTACCGCTGTCAAGTAGTATCTCCCGTTGACAAGCCTGCAACAATAACTCCACTTGTTATACAGTGATCTAGTTTCTTAAACAGAGATATATGTTTTTATGTGGAAAACTCAAATGTTAAAAGAGAGACGTAACTAGTTAAACAAAGACCTAGCTTCTTAGACGGAAACAACAATATTTAAACGGAGGCAAATGTTTTTAAACAAAAACTCATTTCTTACACGGAAACCTCATTTTAGAAACTGCAACCATATCAAATAAAAGGGAAAACGTCCATTATAAATATTACACAAATCATAACAATCAAAAAACTATTTCGATCGTGTACACAGACGAAAATGTAAACTAAAACAAAACCGTAGCCGAGAGATCTCCCTGTAGACTAACAAAACCTCAGCCAAGAAATCCCTCCGCAGACTTCAGTATCTTCCAATAAAAACAGAACCACAAAACAAAACCGAGACATATCTCTGTGCAACAGAGTACTTCAAATAAAACCAAATCACAACTTCTTCAATACCTTAGACTGCAAACTGATGAAATGCCGGATACTTGCGCACGGGTGATTCAGAAGCTCAATGAAAGGGAAAAACTAAAATTACAGAGAATGTCCACGCAGAGACAACTTCGGAAAGGGAAAAGCTGAAGAGGCGCAGTCGAGAAAAAAATTGTATACGGCTCCAGTGAAGGACGTCTCTTGGGATTACCCTAAAAGAAATGCCCAATTTTTCAAAAGTTCCAGTGCCAAGACTTCCCATGCAAGCAATGGGCAGTTTCATTTATAAAATTAAAAAATTACTCCGTTAACCACCGTTAAATTCTTTGGAGGTTTTGAAAACATTGTGTTTAAAAAGAAGGGGTTTTTAGGGATTTCGAAATTAAGGGGGTGTTTTTGGCCATTTTGCAACCTTAGGGGTTTTTTTTGGTAATTTCCAGTAAAAATATTTCACTTTAATTTTAAAGATAAACAATACTTCTAACAATCAAACCTGTAATCGTCAAAAATTATGACGATCAAACCTGCAACCATCAGTAATTATGTCGATCAAACCTACAATCGTCCAAAATTATGAGGGTCAAATTTGAATTTTCTCATCGAAATACTTCAAATATTCCCTTATATAAACCTTGCCATTTTCTTATGATTCTTACCCTATCTTCTCTATTTATATTACTCTTTCTACAATACATTCATTTTTCTTAAAAATAGCTGAAAGATCACTTGTTCTAGTTTATTACAATGGTTCCACTATGACAAGCGAAGATGATATCTCTTTAGAATTTTTAAAGAGAATTATTGAAGAGAACTTAGAAGAGGCAAACGATGAAAGAGTTACCTGTATCAATACAGGTTATCTATTTCTGAAGGTTATGGCAAGATTTCCTATCGATTATTTCAACTGTGCAATGATCGTGATGTTCAGATGATATGCGACTGCAATAAAATTTTTTTTTGATATTCCAGTTCTTAAATTGTGCGCAGAGCTAGGTGATGCTACTTTCACTGGTGGTTCCTCTCAACAACAAATCAACAAAGATGGTAACATTCAACAACACCTACAATGAAGTCACAGTCATAAAGATATCAGAACAACTTCCTTTCATCATATTCATGAAAATGAAGTTGGTGAGTATGGGAGCTCTAGTGGGAATGACTATGATAGTGAAAACTATACATAGAATAGTGAAGAAAGTGCTGACATTTTAATTTAGAAGATATTCCCAGACAAAATATAGAATTTGCAAGCCGCCATTTGAGCCTCCAGCACATAAGAGCACGAGATCTGGAAACCATGTCCGTACCAGGATTTCTGGAGTATCCTTTCTTTTGTGCTCACACATCAAGTAGGGCAATGACAGCTGAAGAATTGTATGTAGGTATGCAATTTCAAAGTAAAGCCGATGCCATCACTGCGATTAAGCATTATTGCTTGTAGAAGTCAGTAGAATACAAGGTGATCGAGTCTGATCTGAGTCGGTATTCAGGCAATGCAACTTATACGGTTGACACGCCTCTTGCGTCACCGCAAGTGTATGGGTCGTCAAGTAATAAAATGGATCCCAGAGAGGGATCGGGTTGTCAAACTACAGGGAGCAAACGCATTAGTATTGCCTTCATCTTATGAAATCTAGCCTAAAAATATGATTATTAAAAAGTCTAACTTAAACTAAGAGATCAAAAACAACTAAGGTCATGGAGATCCGTTGGTGAGAAGGGTAAACTTGGACAATACTTCATCGGGGATTAGACAATGAAGTACTAAACTCGAACAAATAATTCTTGCTCAATTAAAAGTAATCTTAGAAGGAATATGAGAGTAAGACGGGTTTTTGCCGGGCGCCGATTCGAAGGTTATAACAGGTTTTCACCGATCGCCGATTCTCTTGAACCGACGGGTTTTCACGCACGCTAAAACAACTGAACAACGGGCTTTCATCGCTCGTCAACAATCACACAATATGTAAACAACATACATCAATTCACACATGCATTCCAAAAATTTAACATCACAAATAATTGGCATTCAAGGAATAAGAGTAGAGTTTAACAATTCCCCTAGGGTTCAAATCCAAGCTCCCCTAAAAGAGGATTAGCTCATAACGTAAATCAACAAAATCAAGAAATTACAATTGCTCATAGTCATCATGAGAAAATAAAATGAAAAACTCCCTCAAAACAAAGAAGACAAGGATTTGCCTGGAATTCCCCTCAACATTGGGGAAATGCAACCCTTGACCACGATGATACCCTAGCAGATCATAAAGGTGATGTCGATGGAGGGATATGCGGATTCTTTGCCCTTTTAATAGAAAAATCACCTCTTGATTTCACAGTTAGGTTCTTCTCTTCTCCAGCCACTCTCTCTCCAAAATCCTCAAGTAAAACCTAGAAAAAACGTTCCAAAGAGATCCCTGCTCTCTCTTCAGCGAAGGCTTAAATAGCCGTAAGTTTACGGTCGCTTATGGATGTAAGCCAGGCCGTAAGCGTCGAGATTTCACTTTTCTCATACCTTACGCCATCGCTTACGATCGTGAACTCCTCCTGTAAAGTCCTCTGTATTCTGTTTACGGTCAGGCTTACGGGCGTAAGTCCAGACCGTAAGCTCCTCTGTATTACAGGACTTCATTTCTTACAGGAATAAGGGTGTTCGCAAGGTCCTCTGTACGTGGCTTACGGCTGTAAGTATGGCCGTAAGAAGCTCGTAATGCAGTCTTCCAAGTGCTAATGCAAGAGCGTGCCATCTTCGATGTTTTTATTCCTATTTACTTGCGTTGGCTCTCCTTTGGCTTTAATCTACACTTGGTGCCTGCGAAGACAATTCATACTCGATTTAGGCTCATATTCCACTAAATTACTCCAATACTAACTTTATAAGTATACAATTTAATATATAAAATATGCACAATTGTATACTTATCAACGGTGACAGATGGAATTGGAGGGTTTGTGCATCATTTAGCAAGAAGAAGCATATTTGGCAAATTATAAAGTACACCAGTCCTCATACGTGCGCATTGGCAATGATTTCCCAAGTTCATTCGAAGCTGGATTCCAACATGATTTCTCGGCATATACAACCTTTGGTCAAAGAGAAGCCTACCATCACTGTATCTGTTTTGATAGCAGATAAAAAATAGATATAGCTATACTCCGACATATGGAAAAGTATGGATTGTCAAGCAGAAAGCAGTTGAAGCAATATTTGGCAATTGGGAGGAGTCATATAATGAATTGCCAAAATAGTTATTGACGTTGCAATAATTTGTTCCGGGAACAACAATTGATCTATAATCGCAGCCTGTATACAATGGAAGTTATGTGGTACGTGATAGTTGTATCTTTCATAGAATTTTTTGGAGTTTTCCCTTATGTGTCGAGATATTCAAATATTGAAAGCCAGTGTGCGAATAGATGACGCACACCTTTACAAAAAATATAAAGGAACGTTAGATGCTAGTGTGGTAATAAAAACATCCTTCCAATTGTGTTTGCTATCGTAAAAAGAGAGACGTTAGATGCGTGGCATTTTTTCTTGGATCATTTATGTACGAGCATCACACCACAAGAAGGAATCTGTTTTATTTCTGATCATCATGAGACTATCAAAGAAGGATTTTAAGCAATTGGTTGGTGGATGACTTCTCCCATGCTTACCATCTTTATTGCATCAGGCATATCTCAACAAATTTCATGCGTCGTTTCAAAAATAAAAAAATGCAACTGATAGTTGTTAATGCCGATAATTATAAAATTTGCATTCGTGTCTATTTTAATCATATATTGTTATTATTATTAATATTGTTTTGTTGTCTTATGGTAATTAATGTAGATTATTCGAGAACTACTCGTGATTTTAATTACTGGTACGGCTTGGTGAGGGAATATGATGTACAGGCGACGAGGTGGCTTGATAACATACCGCGGGAAAAGTGGATGCAAGCCTTTGATAATGAGGGTCGAAGGTATAATCACCAACTTTGCTGAATGTGGTAATTCAGTTTTAAAAGGGATAAGGCATCTACCAATAAGAGCTTTAGTTAAATCCACTTATTTTCCATTGCCTGAGTTGTTTGTGAGGAAAGGTGTACAAGCACAAGCTCAAATTACATCAAGTTAGACATTTTCAGAAGCATTAATAAAAACAATTCTAGAAAATCAGCAATTCTCAGGTAGTATTTATGTTCGCCAATTTGATCGTGAAGAAAATTCTTTCATGGTAGATGAGATGGCTTCACCTCATCATGGTGGTTTCTCTAGTAGCTACCGTATTGATCTTAGGGCACGATGGTGTGACTGTGGTGAGTTTCAAACACTTCATTTTTCTTGTCGCCATGTTATTACAACGTGCGCTTCTATTCATTTACATTGGCAAGAATACGTTTATAATGTTTATAAACTTGAGACTATTTTTAATGTGTATCGTAAAGAATTTCAAGTTGTGTCGAATAAGGGATACGGAAACTCTTATAATGGTCAACGTCTTTGTTTTGATATTACAATGCGAAAACCTTGGAAAGAGTGCCCTAAATCCACTAGAATTCGTAATGAAATGGATATAAGGGAATGTGGTCAACCGAAAACATTGTGGTTTATGTCGAAATGATGGTCATAGTCGTTGAAATTATCTTAATGTACCTGGTCCAAATAGTTGGTCTTAATATATCATAATTAGTGTAATTGTTGTAATATTGTTTCAATATATGTAACTATTTTTACATATTTAGAGTATGATATATGTTTTCAGTAAATATTATTCATTATCATTAAAATGAAAGTGAAATATTTTATCAGGAGTTGTAGGTGTAAAGATAAAAAATAAGTAAAATAAGTGTAATGAAATATGTTATTTAAATAGGGTTGGAGAAAAAATTTGAATTAAAAAAACTTTATGAGGATTTAAATGTAAATATGAGTATAAAAATAAAATTTTTAAAAAATAATATAAAAAATTTAATAATATTAATCTAAAATTAATAAAAAATTAAAAATCAAATAAAACTCTCCGAACACAAGTTTTAATTATAATGCACAGTACCCACACACTACGGCATAATACTTTTAGTGTGTGTTTGGATGGGGGTAATGATTACCCCAGCTGGGGTAATCATTACTTACACAATCCCATTACTTTGTTTGGGGTGTATTTTGTGGGGGTAATGATTCCACTCTAGTGGAAATCATTACCCCCACCTGAGTAATAACTCATTCCCCCAAATTGGGGGGAATGACCCATTCCCCGGTGTAATTACTTTTTTGCCCTAACCAATATTTAATCATTATTTATGTAACGAAATTGATATTTAAAAATAAAAAAATAATTTAATTGAATTATTAATAAAATGTAAAATATTAATTAATTTAAGTAACTCATTATGTGAATATCATTTTATACATTTTATTATTTATGTAAAGTTATTTAATCCTTAGTTATGCAATTAAATTGATATTTAAAAACAAAAGATAATTTAATTGAATTATTAATCAAATTTAAAAATATTAACTAATTTAAGTAATTCATAATGTGAATATCGGTTTATAAATTTTATTATTTATGTAAATGTATTTAACCATTAGTTATGCAATGAAATTGACATTTAAAATTAAAAAAAAAAATAATTTAATTGAATTATTAATCAAATTTAAAAATATTAATTAATTTAAATAATTCATAATGTGAATATTACTAATTGAAAATATTAAACAAATATAAATAATGTTTTTTGCTATAAAGGTAAAAACGTAATTGACACCTATCTCTCTTATTTACTTTTTACATTTCTAATGACCAATCCTTCCAACCAAACACAGTTTTCATTACCATTCCCCTCCTCATTACTCCCATTCCCATTACTCTCTCCATTACCCCCATTCCTATCTACATTCCTACTCCGCGAGCCAAACGCACGCTTAGAGTATTTTGGTAAATAATTATAAAAAATATTTATTTTTTTAAATCTTTTAAAAAAACATATTTAAAAAAAACCACAAATGGTAGCTATATTTTACCTTTTTTTAAATTGCTTTTTAGAAAAAAAAAAAAAAAAAAAAAGAAATCAACTGGTCCTAAAACTTCAACAAAAATAAAAAATAGGTTCTAAATAACCTGAATTTAAAACTCTCTTCTTTTTTATGGATATTGTGAAAGATGTTGTCCCACCACTAGAGAAACTTATCAAGATCAAATTAATTCCTGCCCTATTGGACCCTAACTTCTCCATGCTGATATGAATATGAATATGAATATGACTTTTAACTGGGATCTTGCCTAAATTTGAAGTTACAGACTTGATTCTCAAGAAAGCATAGTGTGATAATAATGGGAAAGGGAGGGACAATTCTCTTTGTGAGTTAGTCTGCTGAAACAATTGCACACTTGCATTTGATTAGAGAATCAGATCAGGGTCCATGAGAGTTGCTGTGCTACAGAGTTTTGTAGTACAGGCAATGTTGTGTCAACCAAAAAGCTATTCAAGTTTATTTCAATAATCAAGAACCACTCGTCTTTGGATCTCACCTTGCTTTTCAGCCTTAAAACAAAAAAGAAGAAGATTTAGTGTTTCGTTTTTCATGGAATTGATAAGATAATAATGCCTTTCGTTTGTGGCGGAACATTAGTAAACTGTATAATGATACAAAGTGAATTTCCTTCCTTTTGTTTGATATTTTTGATTGCTTGTATTGATAAATATTGTGAAAATTTTCGTATTCTTTTTTCATGGTGTTATTAAGGTGATAATGTTTATTAACTTTGGTTGGTGTATTTTTTTTACAAAGGTGACAAATGCTGGCAAACAAATAAACAGTTATAGAGATGTACTAATTTTGATGGGTTAGAGATAAATCCCCTCTACCATATAACCCTAGAGGTGAAAAACATTATTCCTCCTATAGAGACACCAAGATTAGCAAATAATGCTGATGAACAACATAGAGCCCTAGGGCGTGTTTGGTTCGCCGAAGTAGAGATCGAAGTGACTAAAGTGAGAGCTGATGTGACACTTTCACTTGTTTAGTTCACTGAAATATAAGCCGGAGTGGAGACACTTCCAAAATCTCCCACTTCACTATTTGACTTCGAGAATTTTTTTTTCGAAGTGGCATTTCGACATCCCACTCCACCCATTTTATATGTTTCCATAAATCTTTTATTATTTATTTTTTTCTAATTTGTTTTATTTTTTTTATTTTTATTGGTTTTTGTTTTATTTTTTATTTTTATTTTTTTTAATTTTTTTAATTTTTGGAACATAATTAAGATTTTAATTTAAAAAAATTTATATTACATCAAATATAATAAATATTTTATTTATAAACTCTATTTTCATTTTTCACTCTTAATAAAGACAAAACAAATTCATAATTTAACATTTCCCTCAACCAAACACATGGAACTAAATACTTCCAAATGATAATTTCAATTCAATCGAAGTCATAGTTCCAGACTTCCATCACTTCGGTGGACCACTTCTGAACCAAACACACCTTTAGCGTCTAGTGCTTCAATACTAGTGGTGAGAGTATGCAGGAGTAAGATTGTGAACCCTTGCCGTTTGCGTATTTTGTGGGAAGATATCACTGGACTATGACGGGTTTTTTTGGTAGGAATATTAGTAAGTTAGTTTTAGTTTGTCAACTAAACCATCGATGTCAATATCTAAAAATTTTCTAATGATTGAATTCTTTCCAGGATGGCCATAGACTGCTAATTAAGACTGGGGATGAAGGGTTTCTCCTCACTCATTCCTCTATCCTAGGCAGAGATTCTCCTTTCCACCCCTGTTGGTAGACATAGCTACGGTTCAGGAACCGTAGGTTCCGGTTCAAAAAAACCTTGAACTGGAATCGAACCGCCTAGGCAAGGTTCTTAGCGGTTTGATTCTGGCTCGGTTCTAGTTCCAGTTCTGGCGGTTCGGTTCAACGGTTCCAGTTTGACAGTTTAAACAGTTAAGGTTTTTTTTTGTTAAACAAAATAATTCAATATTTCAAATTAAATAAACACAATAATATAAGAATTAATTTAATACAATATTTTATTAAAACAATAAAAATGTTAATAATTCAAAACAATATTTTGCGATAAAAGTACAATAGGGAAAAAAATAAAAAAAATAAAAGGCTTGAACTTAATTATATCAAATAACCTATGTATCCTCTAGAGAAATTAAAGCTTAAGTAGTTCTTTTATTTTTATTATACATATTTCTTATATTTTTATAATGCCTAATTACTTGCATCATCGTCGGAGCCTGGAGATATATAAAGTCTAGCCTTTGTTTTTTACTTTCTAATAAATTCATGATATATTCATTTTATAAAAAAAATATAGTTTACAATTAAATTACTCACTCATATATATTAAATTATAAAAATAATATGGAAATCTACTAAAGAATTGAATATTTTTTACCTCAAAAGATTAATTTCGTAAAAAATAGGTTAAATACCCTAAATAGTCCATCTACTTTTCTCTCTCTTCCCTTTTGGCCCTCTACTCGAATTTGATCATAATGGTCCCTCTACTTTTTTATTTCAGGCCAATTAGACCCCGGCCAGAAACTCCGTCAGTTCTGCCGTTTGATGATGTTCACGTGGCATCCATCTGTATTTTTTAATAATAAAAAAATACAATCCGAGAATCAAGAAACTCATCATCCCTTTCATTCATGCAATAACTCTGAAGTTTTTCAATGAGTTCACTCAAACTCTTGTGAGAACTCCCTCCATCTCCAACTGCCGCCATTGCCAACCTTCTAACCTCCACCATCTTCTCCCTTACTCTCCTCCCCTTCTCTCCCACCATTAACTCTCTCACTCCTTCCTTTATCTCTTCCCTCTTCACCACCTCATCTCCACCAACTTCCCTCACCCTCAAACCACCTCCTAGCTCATCAACGATCATCTTCTCATTGAGGGCATGCTCAGCTATCATTGGCCACGTCAGCACCGGAGGAGGTAAAGGAGTGGGGGTCTGGTGGACAAAAAGAGACTTGTAGATGAACATGGAGAAGGTGGACATGCCGTGAAAGATGAGACGAGGGACGGAGAAGAGACGGCAAACGTCGAGAGTCCAGCCGAGAAAGAAGCCGGAGATGAGGCATGTCGCATGCATTTGTTGCCAGCTAATTGCTCGTTCATCGTTAGTGGCAGGGTCCATCCTATAAATGCGCGCACCTTGCGGAGTATGGGCCTGTTTCCATCCTCATCTGCATCAGTTCAGCCAACACCCCCCCCAGAGACATCTCACCCGTCCAACTCGGATTCTAATTCTTCCGATGTTTCATCTGACGGTGCGTTTTCCCAGTGGATGCTTCGGAGTTTTCAGAAACTCATTGACCACTCTCCTCGCCGTGCTGCTGGACCCTCTACATCTAGGAGTGTGGGAGTCGACACCACCGACCTTCCATCGGAGTCTGACTCCGATTCAGAGAGCGTTGGGTTTTGATTTTCTGTTGTGATTTTCTGTCTTGTTGTCTTTGTTCTTTGTTTTTACTTTTGTTGTCTTTTGTTCTCCTTGAGTCAGTTAGCAAGGGGAGTCCCCTACTAAACTAATCTCTTTTCAGTGAGTTTATGTTATTTTCTGTCTCTAATGCTTGCATGTTTACCTCAGGATTTATGAATATCTATCTTGCTGGTTGTTTCAAACGGATCCTCCCTAACTGGCGATCAACACACGCCCTTGTGTGCCGTGGAATTCTTCTTCGGCACCTCTCCCTTAACTTGGTGAAAATTCCCCAACTCTCAATTCACTTTTACTTGAAATCCTTTTCTATAGCTTGCATGTTAAATCTTTAAACATTGAGGACAATGTTTCATTCAAGTATGGGGGAGGATTGTATACTTGTGTTTTAATATGTTTAGATGTTGTGCATGACTTAGGACGATCTATGAAAGTTTTGGTTGAGAATTGCTAAGCTAGGAGTTTTTGAGCATACTAGTGCACTTTCGTTGAACTTAAAGTTTTATTTTGCTCTTACTTTGGAAACCTTAATCTGAACACTTAGCCTTTGTTGTTTTATCACTATGTTAGAGGAAGGGCTAGTTACAAGGCTTGTGAACAGTTAGTTTCTGACTCCAAACTCAAGGAATAAAAAGGAAAAAGAAAAGAATAGTGTGACAAGTCGGATTCCTTTTTGGGATGCCCTGTCAAACTTTTATGAGAAAGATGGTAGAAAGAGCTATCACTTTAGAAAAAGCGAAAGCCGCACTTGAGTAGTCGGATCTCAGGCATCACAAATGTCATTTTTGATGACCTACCAAGTGAAATGGCTGCTCTAGGGTGTATGAAGCTACTACCATGTTTAGGAGTTAGCAGTGAAAACAGTGAAAAGAAAAAGCTTGTACTAGACCCCCTCAAGAACAGTTTTGACATACTCCAGGAGGCGACACACACACGGTAGTACGGAGTAAGTGTAAAATTTTTCATAAGCTTTCAATTGACTAAGACACTAGTTCTTAGAACCTCCTTAAGCTTCAGTAACTCTCTTACTTTGTTGAGATCAGAGGTCATGCACTCATCACTTTATTAGAGGATTAAGGTTGCTTGAGGACAAGCAACAATTCAAGTTTGGGGGTATTTGAAGAGTGCATTTCATATATATATATTTTATACTTTACCCTCATCATTATTGAGTATTTTGGCTTTAATTCTCCATGTTCGGTGCTATTTGAGGTATTTTTAGTTTTCATGTAGATATCAAAGTCCTAAAGCAAGAAGAAGTGTTTTGGATTGATTTTAGAAGCTAAAGTACTTAGAAGAAATCTCACCAAGCTCAACACGGCTTGAGCGCGCCCGTGCTGTACCCCGTGCAGATTGCAGAAGAATATAGCCAAAGTCAGCACAGTCTGAGTTCGCTAAGCACGGTCGTGCAAACCCTCAGCACGGCCTAAGCACGCCCATGTTGTACCCCGTGCAGATTACAGGAATGCGAGTTTCTGGAGTTTTATTTGGCCGTAATCTGCACGGCTTCAACACACCCGTGCTCACATCGGGAAAACATTAAAACCCTAGAAACTTAGTTTCAAAGGGGACTTTTTGGTGGGCGAACAAAGGGGGAAAGAGGAGAGAGCTTTAGGGGTTCGTCCTCCTCTTCATCAAGGGAATGTCACGCCTATGGTAGGCCGATCGGGAGGAGATTCCACAGCATTGTAGATTCTCTGACAACCACAAGGATGCAAGAAATTAGGGAGTTTTCAACTTTTTGTATTTCAATTTCTTTGGCATTGTACTTGTTGTTTACTGTCATGAGGGGCTAAACTCTTAAGGGAGCCCCGGGGTGGTTTGTATGACGCTGTAGCTTAAACTCATTATCTTTACTTGCAGCATTTATGACTATCTTGTTCCTTGCAGTAAATCTGAGTTATTGACTATCTCGTATGTTGTTTAGTGCTTGATTGCTTGGAAGTTAGGTTCTCTTATCTAGGCTTGTGAATCATTATTGATCGTTGCAAGCAGTAAGATTTCAAGTTAGGGCTCGGCAGCGCTGGAAGCAACAGTCTTATAGCATAACTAGGTTTAGAACTGAAGACATCTCTGATAAATACTGAGAAAGACCGAGTTAGTGAACGTTAGAAATCCAACCCCGGGGCCCCATCTCCTCCATCGAGTCAATCCTCAAATTTCCCTTAGTGCAATTTCCCTTCCTCAACCTCGTTGAAGTCAACCCAGAGTCAAATCCATCTTTTTCTGTTTGGTTAGATATGAAACAGAACGTTAGTATTAGAAGCTATACCAGTCCCAGTGGATACGACTACCCGAGCCTAAGGGTATATTTTACTACTTGTACGACCCGTGCACTTGCGGCTACGCAAGGGGCGTACCAAAGGACCAAAAGGGAAGAGAGAGAAAAGTAGAGGGACTATTTAGGGTATTTAACCTAAATAATAAATCACAAAAACATACTAGTTATATATATCATATTAAATTCTCTACAGTCTACCCTCCAATCATTTATATTGTTCATAGAATCATACGTCTCCTTGCAAATGTCTAACACGCTATAACTCAAGGCCACAGAGTTTGGTTTCTTATAAATGCTCTTGATCGTACTATTTCAAAGACAATGTAAACAAGAAATTCAATTAGTATTAAAAATTGAGATTGATCTTTATTAAAGCTTTTTTAACTTTTAAGTACTCCTCATTAATTAAATTGTTTTAATAAATCTATATTTAATTTGTTACTAATAATTTGTGGCATAATCAATTAATTATAACTTATCTTCTTGCATGAGTAACAATGTTTGGCATGGCACAATACATATAAGTTGGACGAATATGACGAATCAGACCTAATCGGCTAATCAAGTGTTCAGAATCAGACCTAATCAATAATCAAGTTGGTTAATATCTTTAATTATTTATTTAAAATATCTTTAAAGATGTAATTACTTAATTAATAACTAATTAATAATATTAACAAAATAAAAACCTAATCATTCATGATATTTATATAACTGGAACCGGAGGTTGAACCGGCGGTTTGAACCTCCGTTTTGAACCTTTAGTTGAACCGTAGGTTAGAACTGCGGGTTCGACGGTTTTCAAATTCTGAAACCGGTACCAAACCTTGTATGAAGGTTCAGGTACCGATTTTTAGACAGTTACGGTTTTGTTGTTTCCGGTTCGGTTTTTGACAGTTCGGTTCCACGGTTTTGGTTCAAAATGGCCACGTCTACCTGTTAGGCAACCATAAAGGAAAACCTCCTACTCTCTGATCTGTGGGCCCCACGAGAATCCATTTTGCCACCGCACAGAGATAAAATTACTTTTAAACCTCATATATATATATAATTAAAAATATTGCCTCCGACGAGAGTGCTCACCCCACCCCTCTATAGTAATTTGAGAAATTATCCCCCATCTCAGTCCCCTTGCCCAATCTTTCGCACTTGTAAAATTTTTTGAAACATTTTGAGGTGTTTGAAAACTATTTTTGGAAATGCTCTGAGGTGTTTTTGAGTTTTCAAAAAGAAAAACATTGAGATACCCAAATAATCTGAGAGACAAAACTATACTTATTTAAAAATAGCAGCGGAGTTATTTACAAAATAACGATTTGAACTTTTAAAACGTTCTAATGCTTAAATTATCCTCACAAAAAGGATTTCGACTCTCGTCTGAGTATACATCACATCCATTACTTTCTAATACATAGTTAGATGTTCGACATGTGTCAAAACATATTTCCAATGGCCATAATAATGTTTTTTTTTCACATAGTTATTTCACTTAGTTTCATATTTTAAACATTAAGGGCCTGTTTGGATGCATAATAACTTTTTCCATAGAAAATTTATTCCATAGGATTCGAAGATGATTTCTATGGAATTTACTACAGGAAAATTTCTACGGAATGATGTTTGAATATGCACATGAAATTACTACAAAATATGTGAAATTTACCTCGATCGTAGTGCTCTTTCCCTTCTTTGATTGTCCCAAACGCCCAGCCCGAAAAACAAAGAAAACAAAATTTTGGTATCCACCTCTTTATAAAATTACTATGGAATCATATGATTCCATAGTAATTTTATACTGTAAAAAGAATGTCCAAACAGCTCATATTATAATGTTTGTTGTGATTGTTGAAGATTATAAAAATAAAATAAAATTTATTTTTTCTAAATACAAAATTATTCCAATTATTGTAAAAGATAATAAATTTTACTTTTTAATCTTAAAAGATAAAAAAAATAAATATGGTGAAAATAACAACCTAATACATGGATTAGATTTTGGTTTGGATTTTTAAGATATAATGGCAATGGATATGAAAACAAACCAAAATGTGAAATAAAAATGTAAGAGGGGGGGGGACTGAATTCTGGTCATTGAAACCGTGTTTGACATATGTCAAATATCTAATTGTATTGGAAAATAATGGATATGATCTGTACCGGAGCCGGACCCCACGAAAAGGAGCACCAACTTCTATGGTTCTTTGCATAATAATCCAATTTAAATTAACACAATTATCATAATGCATTATTGCAAAACTAAAAAATTATTAACAACTCTAAATTTTGAAAATTATACTCATTGATTTTGAACAATAATGATTTCAATTTTCAGATATGTTCAGCTTTTTCAGGTATTTAATATATCTTGGAAATATATAATTATAATAAATTGGTTTACTGAAAATAGATATAGAAGGGTCCGTGTTACAATATTTAACATATTTAATAGGAAAAATTACTATTTACCTATCATGATTTTAAAAAATTCCTAAAAACCCTCTCCAACTTTTGCACATCTCGAACAGCCCTTCTGTTATAGTTTAAATTCCCTTTTACCCCCTTTCAGTCACTTCAAGTGGGTCCATGTTATGAAATTCCATTTTTACCTTTGCAAATGGTGACATACTTTTTTAATCAGAGATATTTGTTAAACAGAGACCTAGTTTTTTAAACAGAAACCATAATATTTAAACGGATACATACTTTTTTAAACAAAAACTCATTTCTTAAACAGAAACCTCATTTGGAAAACTACAACCATATCAAATGAAAAATGAAACGTACATTATAAACATTACACAAATCGATTTGGTTTGTTTGGAAAAAGAACATGCCGGGTGATCCTCGACGGCAGTATTCACAAATATTTAAGTGGAAATATAAGTTTTTAAACGGAAACCTCAATTCTTAAACAGAGATATCACTTGTTAAACAGAGACCTAGTTTCTTAAACAGAAACCACAATATGTAAACGGAGACATATTTTTTTAAACTAAAACTCATTTCTTAATTAGAAACCTTAATTGTAAAACTGCAACCATATCTGTCACGCCCCGACCCGCAGGTCCCGGTCCATTACACTACCGCCACGACAATCCAGGAGAGGTCAGACACCTGCCTCAACCCTAGATCGCCGTAAGGCTAACCTGTATCTGTACAATACCAATATCACAACAATAATATTCTAAATCTGAAGGTATTCAACCACAACCCTGTACAAGATCAACACACTCATA
The DNA here is from genome assembly GCA_902712375.1 of Dioscorea dumetorum. Classification (NCBI taxonomy): domain Eukaryota; kingdom Viridiplantae; phylum Streptophyta; class Magnoliopsida; order Dioscoreales; family Dioscoreaceae; genus Dioscorea; species Dioscorea dumetorum. Next base: position 3,459,619 of record CACTHL010000222.1, read on the forward strand.
CCAGTTATATGTCCCTGGAAATCGCAACATAGGGTGTAAAGCTCATACAACCTAAAGTTCTAACTGAACCAATCAAGATTATCCAAGACCAGAATGGAAATACGAAAACATAGGTTCTATTGGATCCATCTTATACATGACAACAATGTTTATGAATCATACACTACTCAAAGATAAATGCAAGAATAAATCTGCCAAGCACTATCACACATCACCCTCTGCTGCCGTGCTAACACCTGGAAAGAAGAGAAGAAGAATGGGTGAGTAACTAAGTTACTCAGTGAGGGGTTGAACAAGGAGCTATAATTCATACAAGTGTAACAAATGATATGCCGAAAACATATGTAAATCTTTAACAACCAACAACTTACAAAATGCTTTAAGTACACATTTCAATATAAGAAGCTTTCCAACTTTCTCAAAGAAAGGGATCAATAAAACCATGAAAATCATTTATAAAGAGATTCAATACTGAAAATTCAAGTTAAGAATACTAGTTAAAAGATCAAAACCCATCGAAGTAAGGATTTATAGTGCAACACATGCGGAAATCCTCTGTCGATAGCATCATCAATAGCCTATGAAAACTCTCCATCACTAACCATGGCCGTGGCTAGGTCAGGAGCCACCAAGATGCGCTTATCTTGGCGTTGGCCGTTGGGAATCCCATGTGGTGACTCCGGGAACCCAACACAGCACCTTCAGGTTCTCTATGCGCCTCCTGTAAGGGCTAGTCAGCCGAAAACCCCACGCCACCCCAACTAGGTTGGTCCGTGGAGACTCGCTTCTGTAGAAGACGGGGATCCTCCCAATGTCACCATCGAAACATTTGCGATATCCATCCCGCTCGTAGGCTCATCATGAACACATCACGATAATAATATGAACACATCAATATAATATCATAAATCTCGTCAAGAGATTACAAATTCTCATGGATACAACTCTCAATTCGAAATTGAATTCTTGAGTAAACATCGGCAATGATATTGGATTCATCAAGAAAATCAACATAAAAGTATTCTTTGAAAACACATTTCAAATACTATATCATCGCAAAGAATAACCTTTCAAATAGAGTTTCATCACCAAGAAATCCATTTTGATTCTCTTAGGCCCTTTCTTGGGTCCTTATGTCAAGAACATTAACCCCTTTAACATTACTTTGAAAATATGCATTTCAAGACATAGGGATTTCATCCCTTAAGAATAATAAAAAAACATTGATCATAACCAAAAAAGTATATCAAATCATGAACCATAAGTATAAATAATCAACAACCTTAATCAAAAGTACATCGGATCATAAATCAAGAAGTATAGATGATTAATGTCTTCAATCAAGAAAGAAACCAAAACATAAATCATCATTATTCAAAGTTTCATGAAAATATCTCAAGAAACCTTTAAAACATGAAATTCACGATTCAAGAATGTATATAATTAGGTATTCAAACAAGCATGACCATAGCTCATGAATTAAACAATTTCCCGCTCACAAACTTGGCGAGATCGAACTTCTTGGATCACTCGCCTACTTGATCTTTACCCTTGCCTTTAGATCCACCTCCTTGAAGCCATTAACCATTCAAGAAAAACAAGAATCAATCACATAACCCAAACAATAAACAAAAGAGGAAAGAATGATCCAAATTTAGATCTCATGGCTTCTAGGGTTCACTAGATATTCTAGATTCAAGAATTAATAATAATGGTATCCTCAAATCCTCAAGATCACAATAAAACCACGAAAATCCTAATTGGGTTCGGATCTAAAAGAATCAAGGGTTTAGAGATGAAGGATCTCCTTTATTCTCCACCAAAACATGAGATCAAGACTCCTAAACCATCCAAACATTAGATCTATGGCTTAAATCTAATTAAACATTAAATCCATACTAGATCCACTCTAATTCTTCATGGATCTATAGAGAATTGAATAAAAGCACAAGAAATTGAAGAAAAAAAAAACCCACCTTAAATCTTGCTAGAACTAGAGCAGAATCATAACCAATGAAGGAGAGGGGGAGATCAACACCTCTCCTCTTTCTTGAAGCTCAAGAATGAAGATCTAATAGTGGGGAGAATGTGGATTCAAGATGGGGAGAAAAAGAGAAGGAAATGGGGTCTTATGAAGGCCCTTTGAGTTTTAAATCGAGTATTTAAAGACCCAAAGCGCGGGAGGGCTCGTGGGCTCCCTTGCGGGCGCATGGGAGGCCGCGAGGCCTTTTTCCAGAAGCCCTTGCGGGCTGCCTTGCGCCCGCAAGGCAGGCCGCAAGGCCCATTTTTAGGGGACCATGCGGGCGGCCATGCGCCCGCATGGTGGGCCGCATGGCCCCTTGCGGGCGGCTATGCGCCCGCATGGGGGGCCGCATGGCCCCTTGTTTTTGGGGTTTTCTTACGGCGTCTTGAAGCCTTACATCTCCCACTTAAAAGCTCTTTCCCCAAAATTTTTTTCTCCTCTTTTCCACTCTAAAAAGGACCTTAACTAAGATCCTAAACACACAAAAGACCCAACGAAAAATTTAAACACACTACTTCTATACAAGAAACCAAAACACAAAAGAAGCGAAAAAATGTCGAACTTCCACAACATCAAATGAAAGGGAAAAATACCGCCCAATCACATCATGTCTGCCTTTATGCATACAATTGTGCAGTTTTGTTTTTGCTTTCCTGCTTGCTTTTTGTCAAACAAAGTTTAGAAAGCTCATTACATCTTCTTTTTCTTCGTCTTCTTCTTCTCCTCATTTGGTTTGTTCGATTTGAGTTCTGCCGGTTTCTCGATAAGGTGAGAAATTCTTCATTGTTCTCACTTTGATCATTCTACAGGAAGGAGTAACAATTTATAAAAATGCAGGGCTACTATAGAGAGTTTTTGTGCTATTGCTAAATACAACGGGGAGGGAGGAGTGCTAATGTTCACGGCGCTGACTTCTTAGGAATCAGTGTTAGTTGAGATATGTGAGCGATGGGGTCTCGATATTTCCTGTGTCAGGATGAAGTTTATCACACACGATGGGCATAAAACGGTTTGTCCAAGAGAAAATGATGTTGACTTCCAGCGCATGTGTCACGTGTACTCCATCTTCAAATACGCTGTAGTCGATCTTATTGTTGAGACAGATGATATGCCACCATATCCTACTGAAAATGAGTTCTTCTAGATGTTAATTATTGTTTAATTATCCCAGTCTCTGTTTAACTTAATCTAGTTTCCATTTAAAAACTGTCTTCTCTGTTTAAATTATTATGTTTCTATTTAAATATTTGTTTTAACGTTTAAATTTTATAGTTATCATTTAAAAATTTTATGTTTCTTCTTAAAATCTTAATCGTTTTCGTTTAAACTAAAGTGTTGGCAGGAATTCGGACTCTGGAAGCGCTTCTGTTCTACCTCATGGTGACCCTGACAGTGTGGCATGCCTTCCTTCATCGTCAGATCAATCTGAAGTGTTGTCGTTGGATATCGGACAATGTTTTCAAGGCGTTGAACATTTCAGAGATGCACTTTGGAATTTTGCAATCAAACGGAATTTTGACTTCAAATTCTTGAAGAACGAAAAGCACCGGGTGACTGTGGAATGCGCTGCCGATGGTTGTCAATAGCGCCTTTATGCATCAAAGGAATATAATAAAACTACTTTCATAATCAAGACAATGCACCCGTCACACACTTGCGGTGGTGGAATTGGATCGGCATCACATCCGAAAGCGTCCAAAAAATGGGTAAGTGCATGAGTGATTCAAGAGCTCAAGGACCGGCCATTGTACAAGACTATCGACATTCAGAAGGACATGTTGTGGGAACATGGTGTCCACATTCCCTACAAGCAGGCTTGGTTGGGAAAAAAAACATGCCCGGGTGATCCTCGACAATAGTATTCACAAATTTTTAAGCGAAAATATAAGTTTTTAAATCGAACCTCAATTCTTAAATAGAGATATCACTTATTATACAGAGACCTAGTTTCTTAAACAGAAACCACAATATTTAAACGGAGACATAATTTTTTAAACTAAAACTCATTTTTTAAACGGAAACTTCATTTGTAAAACTGCAACCATATCAAATGAAAGGGGAAACACACATTATAAACATTACACAAATCATAACAATCAAAAAACAATTTTGATCGTATACACAGACGAAAATGTAAAACAAAACAAAACTCTAGCGCGGGACTTCTCCTTCGAGACACCGGTTGAACGGGAAAAACTGAAATTACAGAGGATGTCCAAGCAGAGACAACTTCGGAAAGGAAAAAGCTGAAGAGGCGAGTTGAGAAAAAAAATGTATACGGCTCTAGTAAAAGTCGTCTCTTGGGATTACCTTAAGAAAAACCCCCCATTTCCTCTCAAACCGACGAAATGATTGCAGTGCCACGACTTCCCATGTAATGTGCAATTTTGTTCATAAAATTCAAAAATAACTCTGTTAACCACCGTTACATGCTTTGGGGGTTTGGAAAACATTGTGTTTAAAAAAAAGGGATTTTTAGGTATTGCTAAATTAAGGGGGTGTTTTTGGCAATATTACAAACTTAGGGGTTTTTTTTTACAATTTCCAGTATTTAATATATAGATCTAAAAAATTAAATTTATTTATTTATTATTTGAATATGTTTTTAATTTTTTTTTTAACCATTGGTTGTGCCCATGGAGAAGTCTTATCGCATGACTAATATTAGGACATGTCTACTTACTGTCATAAATGGAGAGAATTAGAGAAAACATTTCTTTTTAGATGTTTCTTTGTTTTCATCCATTTTAATTGTTTTATTTTGATATTGCTTAGTTGGTGGGTATTGACAGAAAAACCCATCATTATTTTTTTTGAGTCATCCATGAAGAAGTTTATTTAAATTCTATTTTGGGAAGACCTCAAAATATTTTGCGTGATAACGCACAAATACCTTACAATTATCTATTAATACTTCTTGGTATCTTATTATTGTTGTTGTTATTTTTAAAAGATATTGTTTTACTTGGATAGGAAAAAATTACGTTTAAGTTTGTTGGTTTATGTGTTTTATGTTAAATTAGTTAGTATTAGCATTTCACATCCAAATATTATATGCATATCTTTTATAATAATTGCAACGCACACCAAATTCTCAATGGAGCCTTAAAATAGTGTATAATTCGATTGGCACCATCTAGTTGGATGAGAGCTTGGGCAATTATGGAAAGAAAAGGTGCTTTGAGGTATTTTCAATGGAACCGCTTATATTATTTAAATATTATAAATTAATATCGTATTATATTAATTTTAAAACTAATATATATCAGCTTGTATTATAATGAATAACTACCTAGTTAAGTATTGAGAAATACTTCAAAAGTATATTTATTTTATTTTGATATTAAAAAGTATTTTACAAATTTATATTTTTAACATTTTTCTAATAATTGTGAATAGATGACCACAATCATTGTTTATATCTCAACGACGTATTTAAGAAAGTCAAACGCTTTATCTTCTACATAAGAGTCAAATGCTTTAATGGCTCGGCTATTGTGATGGTGGTTATTTTCAAATATTTAATTATATAATATTTTAAAATAGTTTGGGACACAAAATAAAACATATTGAGAGGCACTATTTAAGAATAAACAGATGCTTGATAGAAAAATTTTTATGGTAAAATTTTAATTTATTAGTATATTTTATAATGAAGATGTCACGCCCCAGCCCAAAGCCGGGCCCGCTAACAGACCGCTGCATCCGATGGAGCTGGGCCCCACTGAGTGCAAGGCCTCATATCTCAAACCTAGTCAGATTCACCCATACAGACAACACAAGAAACAATAATACAGAAGTACAAAACGAACAACAGTAACAGAGCTAATACAAGTATGGGCTTTAACAGCCCTACAGAATACAGTGCCACATAGTTTATAAATTCTACAAACATTCAGACAAATTACAAGTCTCACTCACACAGGAAACTTCTTATAAGATCTACAACCAAAGACAATAGTCCGACTCCAAGATCAACCCCCGATTCTAGGCTTAATCCCCTCCTGCGAAAGAGAAAATAGCAGAGTGCATGAGCCACAAGGGCCCAGTAGGATCACAGAAATAACCGGTAATACAGATATTGCAGAATAAATATAATCCAGACAGAAATACAGAAAATGATCAGAAATAATCAGAAATACAGAAAATATGCGAAAACAGACGTGTACATCTCCCTGACTAATAACAGAATCAACAGCCCGAGGCTGGATCTTCGACTATGAAGTCGGAACAGAACAGATAGAATATCAACGGCCGAAGCCGGATCTTCGACCACAGTCATATGGTAGCGCTACTACAGAAGACATGTGCACATGGCTAGGACTCACTCCTCCTAGCTGAGCAATTTGCCAGTAATTGGAGATGTACTAAAATCGCAGAAATACAGAGTATAAATAGGGAAGAATACCAAATAATTCACTTCGCAAAATAATTAATCTTAAATAATTAAATAATTAACCAATACAGAATAATGAATATAATAACATCATAATAATGGAAGAAAATCATAAATAAATCATATGAAATAATTAAATAATTATATAACCATCAACAAGAATACAGAGTTATGTTATACGGGTGCGAGAGCCTACCTGGTTCCGAGTTACGACATTGGTTTAATAAACCCCGCGAACTAGGGCTCGCTATAAAATCTACCCAGCAAAAAAGACTATACTTAGATTTACAAGTTTTGGGTTGGGTCTTAACAACTAAAACCCAAGCTTGCTCAACAATTAAAACATTTCAAAACTAACAAAGCAACAGAACAGTCAAGCACATTTAAATTGCATCTAAATATTACACTAACATGAATGATTTAAGAAGGGAGTGCCATGCTTAAAAATATGAAGACACTTAACATGCTACACTCACTCTTCACATAAATAAATCTAGCACAGTAGCATGCTTAGAACACCCCAGAAAACTCAGTAATAACCATTATTAGCACAATAAACGAAAATAAAAATTAAAATCTCAATACTACTAATCAAGATGAATACATGTTTCACTATATATCTATATCTATATATCTATACATGTAAATAACTTTATTTTCCATAAATTCCAAAAAAAACAAAATTCAATGAGATTGGCTAGGAAATGAAATAATTTTCAGCACAAAAGAGCAAAAATTCCATAGATTTAAAATATAATAAACATTAAATACAAGCATACATATGTATATGTCAACAATCATATATCTACCACATTAAAAACTAGAGGATTAAAATGTTAGAACATGGGAGCATCAACACTAACTCGGGGAGGTCACCGGCAAGCTACAAGAGAATTAACGGCAATCTTCAAACGTTGCTGAGGAAGAGGACCAGAAGGTGAGGATGATAAAGGTGAGAGCTCTTCAATGATAACTCTCCCTCTCATTCTCCCTCTCACAGAAGAAGAAAAACGAAAACAAAGAAAAAGATGATTTCCCTGATCTCCTTCTCACTCACCTGATTAAGCTTTAATCATGTTTAAAATTCCAACAAAATGCCAAAAGGTGGGGCAAATGTCAACAAGTGGGTAGGCAAAAGTTGGGTATCCAAAGCTTTCAATAGTACTGATGTTACATAAGATTAAGTAGATTCTTGATAAAAAAAACTTTTACAATAAAATTTAGTTTATTAATATATTTTATAATCAAGTGTTTAAGTAGATTTATTTTTTTAATTATAACGTTAAAACTAATGTTACATATTATATAATTAAAAATTTTTATAAATAATATTAAATAATTAGTGTTAATAATATGTGATAGGGGTAATCTTACCATTTCACTTATATGATAATTGTACTTTTTATCTTACATCAAACCAAACAAAGAAAAAGTAAATACAACATTTCAAATTACAACAAACCAAACAGCTGTGATGTAAGTTTAAATATAGCATTTTCACTTACACTATAATTTTACTTACATGTAAATTCACTTACAATCAAACAGCCCCTAAGTGATTAAGCTACACCAAGCAAGTGCATCCTTCTCTAACAAGGAAAAGAGATCCAAAGGTTGATTGATAAAAATAGTTGTCCCATCTCCTTATATTTGAAGCAAAATTGCTAAAAGGTCTGCACACTTATTGCTCTCTCAAATAAATGCTTAATATTTTTTACTCAACTTTTCTGTAGGGGTGTGCACGGTCCAAAACCGGACCGGACCGGTCAAGAACCGGACCAGACTGGACCAAATAACAAGGAAACCCGGACCAGTCCAAACCGTTTTGGACTGGTCTGGTCTGGTCCGGTCCGGTTCGGTCCCGGTTTGGACCGTTTTGGACCAGTTTGGTCCAGTCCGGTTCGGTCCCGGTTTTTATGAATTAAAATTAAATTAATTAATATACATTACTTATCTATATATCCTCTCCTTTGTCCTCTTTGATCTCTTCACACGAGAGCTGGAATTCCGAAGAGAGATGATAATTACATTCAACACCTTTTTAAAGGAGAAGTGGGCATCTAATGCGGCACCAGTGGTAGTGCTACCATACGAGGGTGATAAATCAAACTCAGAAGGCACAACCTGTCAAGTGTCAACCACCAGTGAAGCAGACCAAATGACCAATCTAGTGCTGAAAGAATTCACAGAAACTCTACCAAGTCTTGATGCAAGAAGTGCATATACACATTTACTCACTAACCTCATGTTTCCCCTGAGCATATCCATATATATGCTTTTCATGTACAAGATCACAAAGAAGGAATCTGGTGTCCTGTTTCATAGAAAACTCAAATTGTATATAAAAACACAAACTGGCTTTTCATTGATGAATTTTATTTACAACAAGAGTGCACTCATGCCCATTCCCTTATTTTCTTATATAAAAAAAATACAAAAACTATAAAAATTTTTAGATTGAATTCCCACTGATAACCCCAACGCAATGAACTGATAACCCCAATACATGTACAGTGAAAAACTAAACTGTCAAATTATGCTGATGAATCAAGCCCACACAACCACAAACTCATAATGCTGGATAGTGGAGACCGTGACAATAAGCCATTTATGAACAAATCCAATGCCTCCTTATGATGGATCAACTACTGCACTGCAAACCAGCTTGTTATCATGGTATGTGCACATAGGTTGTCCACAACAACTAGAAAAATTAAGAAAGAAAAGGTGAAGTCCACAACAAAATAAGTAGAAAAAAAAAAGCAAACACAACAAGATTAATTTAAGTCCCCTTCACTATCATCCTCTTCAGAGATTATGGAAGGTAATAGTTCCCCAAGTGAATGTGAACCGGCTGACATTGCTTCTATTTCTAAAAATTGTTGTAAACAGGAAGAAAAACAAGTTTAGAAGTTTAGTAAACAGAATTATAAAATAAATCAAAATGAGGTTTGAAGATAACCTGCCAAAATTGTTTGAGAATGCAATAAGTTGTCCAACTCTTCTCTGCATTCTTCATCTATAATAGGTGGAAGATGATTGGCAAGCAACCAATCACACGAACACATCAATGCCTCAACCATCCTTGGGTGCAAAGAACTCCTAAATGAATCAAGAATTCTACCACCACCAGAAAAGGAAGATTCAAAAGAAACTGTAGAAACTTGAACACTTAATAACTCCCGAGCTATGTGCGACAAGATTGGGTACTTGTGACCATTCAACCTCCACCAAACAGAGAATATCAAATTGCCGAGTGTATGGTTCACAACTATCATTCAAGTATTTATCAACTTCATGCTTACTTGATGAAGAGTCTTCAGGATCTGCATATTCATCAAAAAGATCTGATTCTTGTTCCTCAACTTCAACTGGAGCACTTTGTGTGTTTTGCTTATCATCTTAGGACTGTGGACTTTCTTTGTTATACAAGCTGAACAAATCCTTAAACAACTTCTCAATTTTTTGACACAAAGCTTCAATATAATCTTGTGGCTTTCGACATTTAGCATAAAAATGTCTAATTAATTTGAACTTGAACCTTAGATCAAGAACAAAAGCCACAAACAACACATCACTAATTTTCTCTGCATCCCCCCAGTACTTGTCAAACTTTTTCTTCATTCTAATAGTCATCATACAATGTGTGGGATTCTCATTTGGTTGATTTATCATCTTATCCAACTTTTGGGAAATATCAAATATTTCTGGAAGAAATAAGTTTGATGTTGTATATAATGACCCACTAAACTTTTTAGTGGCCATATAAAAAGTCTTCAGAAACTCTGTATATTCCCTTGCCTGCTCTCAATCATCATCAGTAGGTGGTTGTTGATCATCTTCTATGAAATAATTATCATAATTCCCATCGCCAACCATCCCATCAAATGCCTTTTGGAATCTTATTGCTGTATCCAACATAAGATAGGTTGAATTCCACCTAGTGGCCACATCTAAACACAATAAAGCTTTTGTTTCAATTCCTTCTTTTTCACAACATTCTTCAAATAATTGTTGTCTCACTGTTGAAGACCGCACAAATTTGCAAGCAAGCCTTATGGAAGCAACAGACTTCTCGATCTCCTTCAAGCCTTCATTCACAATCAAATTGATGATGTGAGCACCACATCTTAAGTGTAGAAATTTTGGCTCCAAGACAATAGAACTTGTAACAGAACACAATTTCCTCCTCAAACTGTTTAGTGCTGCATCATTAGATGATGCATTATCAACTGTGATAGAGCATAGTTTTTCGATCTTCCATTCTCGTATACATGTCTCAAGCTCTCTACTAATGGTCTCCCCCTTGTGATTTGGAACTTGAAAAAAGTTGATGATTCTCTTATGCAAAACCCAACCCTTGTCAATAAAATGCACTGTCACACACATGTAGTTGATATTCTGAATGGCTCTCCAAGTGTCTGTGGTCAAGGAAACTCTATGCTCTTGCACAATTTTGTCTTCATGTCCAAGTACAGTTGGTAACAATCTCTAGCCGTAGTTGTCCGAGATGGTGGCTTAAACTTGGGTTGTAGCTTGAAACAAAATGCCTTGAATGCCACATTTTCAACATGCCTAAATGGTAGCTCCCCGCACACTATGTACTCGGCACAAGCCATTCTACAAACTTTAGGATCAAAATTCACTGTCACCAACTTACCATCTTCAGTTCCATCTACCTTGTCAAAGGCTAGAGTGTTTTGGCTTTTGCTATCATTATTTGGGTTCTTCGTGCACTTTCCTATATGCTTACGCAAAGTACTAGTGTCAGTTTTGCTCTTATCACACTTGTAATCCTTCCTGCAGTGTTTACATTCAATCCTATCAGTCCCCTCTATTTTTTTGAAATCTTCCCAAACATGGGACCGCAAAGAAGATTTCCTCTTTCTTGAAACAACACTTGTCGCTGTGGCTGTTACATTTCTAGATGTAACTTGATTTTCTTCAACCATCAAATTTGCTAAACCAATAATAAAATAATCAAGTTAGAAATTAGAAATTAAAAAGCAACATAGTGGTACAGTGACCAGTCCAAAGAAGTAAAGTGGAAACATTAGAAATTTAATTGGATTAATCAGAAATTTAAAATTATACATAGTTAGAAATACTTAGAAATTAGAATGAAAAAATAATCTACCAAAACAATAACACATGTAGTTCCAACCAATTTCTTGCATTCCATTCTTTTCTTTAATGATTAAGAGAAGAGAAAAATATAGAAAAGAGAAAAGGTGATAAGATCGAAGGGAATGCATTTCAAACTTTCAGTGAATATAGAAAACAGTGAATCATAAATAGTAAACACTAAACACAAACAGTAAGATCAAACTTGATCACCAAAAAGGCAAAACCCCAAGTCCCCAACTTAAACAGCTTAACCAAAGCCAATTGGCCATTAGTAAAAAAAACACCAAATTCAACAAAAAAAACAAGAGAAAATCCTTGAATCACCCGTCGATTGTAACAAACTAACAATAACCCTTTTAGTACCAAATCAATCATCAAGAAAAGAAAGAACACAATCAAGAGTCAAAAGATACCTTTCGATCGAAATCTTCAACTTCCCAGAGAGAGAGAGAGAGAGAGAGAGAGAGGGAGAGAGAGAGAGGTAGAGAAAGACTAGAGAGCGAGCACGGCGGAGAGTGAGAGAGATCAGGGAGAGGCCGGAGGCTAACTGGCGGAGCCGGAGAGTCGAAGTCCTGGTCCCTCAGAGACAGAGAGCTCAGAGAGGAGTTTTTACTTTTTGCCTTTTTGCCTTTTTAGTTTTTGTTCTGAACCCTATAAAAAACAATTTTTTAGTAAAGTAATAAACCCTACAACGTAAAACCATATTTACAGATTTATAAATAAACCGGTTCAGTCCGGTTTGGACAGCGGTTCCGAAAACTAGAACCGGACTGAACCGGTTAATGATGAAACCGGTTGGAACCGGACCGGTGGTTAAAAAAAAAACCTATCTGGTCCAGTTTACGGTTTAAGCGGTCTTTTTGAATAGCCCTACTTTTCAGTATTAACAACACTGGATAAGCAAGGATGATAATCTTCTATATTCTTAGTTAAAAAACTAACCCCCATTGTCGCATCTAGTTCAATAATATCAAATGATGGGCTAGGTTCCTTGTCAGAAGCAGCGCTCTACAAATACCTTAGAGTTCTATCATAAGGCTATCTGTAGGACCTACAGTAGCAACAAAACCTTCAACCCACTGCCCATTACTAACTTTGATCAAAACATTGGCTAAGAGTGTGTTTGTTCAAGCTTTAAACTTACTATTATTAGTATTCACGATAAGATAAGACAACTTTAAGTCCAGTGGCTTCTAAATTACAAGTCATCCCTCATGTTCTTTTCTCTTTTTCATACACATGGTAGTTCCACCTCCATTGCAATCTTTCTTGACCTAAACCAAATCTGAAGTGATTGCTTATATTTTTGCTGAAACACCAAAATTTTAAGGCTTTATAATATTACTATTCATTAGTTACTCTTTCAAACTCATGGAAAAAATGCGAGACATCAATGCATAAATTCATCCAGCGCCTCCATACTTCTTTAGCATAAGTGCAATCTCAAAACAAACAAGTATAAGGCAAATTCAACATCATGCATGTAACATTGGCAAGTCACATTTCTAGCCATATGCTTCTTTAATATATTTTTATTAAAGTTAAGCCTATAATTAAGCAGTTACAAAAAGAAGAAATGTACTCTTTTAATATTGATTAGTTTCTAAGGCCACATAAGATTATTAAAAGCTTGAATGGTGACTTTGTTATCATGAAGTCAATGACAGGCAAACATAGAGGAGAAATAACCTAAACTTTCACTAGCCTGATATTTTTTGTTAAGCACTTATTTAAATCTTGGATTTGGTATGGCTTCAATTTCCTTCAACTTATTAGTAGGTAACAAGTTATGGATATTGGTAAAAATTATCTTTTCTGTCACCATTTGAACAATCAGTCATGCAATTTAAAATAACTCCATTGACATCACTTAAAGGTTAAGAAACCAAATGATGATATTAATTTATAATAATTATTTATGGTTCACATATTTATAAATTTAAGAGATACTGTAAAAATGTTTGAGGTCATTATTAATATAAATGTTATACCCGATCTCTTTTTATTCTAAGCCCTAGTCTTTTTGAGCAAGTTTTTTTTCAGATTGATACGTAATCCTTAAAGGTGAATCCTTGCATTTTCCTTTGTGGCTAAAAACAACATGGAAATAATACATTTTTGCTGCAAATTTGATACAAGTATTCTTGAAGATAAGGGCAAAGAGATCATTTGTGTTGGAAGGGCAAATATGTAATTCCCATTAATTCCTTTTTCAAAGTCTTTCTTCATCTTCTTATTTATCTTTTCCTTTCCTTTTCCGCCTCAAATCATGTCCAAATTGGTTTCGGCAAATCTATCAAGTATGAAGAAATTCTCCGCCACTTCAAGTTCTTTGTGGTTCTTTAGCTTGCATGCAACTCTTGTTGTTTTTTTCTCCTTTGAATGAGTTTTATGCTGTCTTTCCCTTCTTTGATGTGTATCCTTTGTTTCAAAACAAAATTTGGTTTTCGATCTTCATGCCTGCATCCCATTTTTCTAGGGTTTCTTTCGCTATGTTTTGAATGGAGAAACTTGTTATTTTTATGGCTAGTTGGTGGACAATTGATGAGCGTCCCGCAAGTGCACGGGGTCGTCAAGTAATACTCTGTGTGTGACAAATAAACAAAGTACATCACATACACTAATGGGGGCTCTCCAGATAACTTATGCATCAAAATGATTAATTTGATACTCACATTATTGTAATACACAAGTTGACGATGCAATTTAACAATGTTAAATTTTTAAAAATGTTATATTACACATTTTAAAAATATTATATGGCTCTAAGTTACCCATTAATACATTTGGACTTGCCTAAACCCCTTAAGTAAAATCTTTTTGCCTTTATATTAAGTGTCATATGAGGTTCACAAATCCAAATTAATTCAAATTAACTTGATCGAACTTTTTAGGGATCCATGCATGGGCCAATATAAGGTGCAAAATTTATAATTTAAAGCAAGATGCGTTTATAGTCATGTGGGCATAGTGGTCACCTTCTTTCTAAGAAAAATAATGCTGCTCCTTTTCATTCTTTTTCTTTGTGTGACCTTCATAGCCCTTGGTCCTATCAACCCTGCTATTCCACACACAATCTATGAACTTGACCTTTCTTCGCGTCAGGGCCGCCCCTCCCACACATCTGTTGGAGATACTTTCAAAAGAGAAGGTCGTCATCATATCATTTTAATCAATCTTTAATATATGGTTAGACATCATTCGACCATATTTACTTTAGTATGTTTTTTTTTTTTTTTTTAAATTTGGGAAACATGCAAGAGTCACCCTACCTCTATCTCGGTTTGAATTGGGTGGAAAATAAAATACCAGTTTTTCTTTTTGTAGTAATAGTCTCTAGCATGTTTAATTAATTATTATTTATATAACTCACAAAACACATATTTTTATAAAAACTTGCATCACCTATATTATTCATAAAATATAAAACATTTTAGAAAAGTCATCCAAAGCTTTTTCTTAAAAAAAGCGACACATATTTTTATTAAAATATTTATCACCAAAATGTTCATAAAATCTAAAAATATTTTCATAACCACCATCCAAAACCTAAAAATATTGTATGGGCGAGCACAAGTTGTAATCATATAGTACTCTATGGTAATATTGAATCATATAACCAAAGGGCTTGTAGCCCAACGGTACCTTGGGTCTCCTCGTGGGAAGAGACGCGAGTTCAATCCCCCCGAACCGCACTCCCCCGTTCCAAGAGTGTGAGGATATTGTGGCAATCCCCCGCCATGCGTACGTCTCTGAGAGTTGCCGCTTGTCGTCCTATCTCAAAAAAAAAAAATAAAAAAAAAATAATCAATCATATAATAAATTGATTTTAAATATATAAATTTGACCATTATAATATTTTTATTTATTTAATTTTCTATTGTCAGTGGTAGACTCTTGTGTAGGTAAGATATACAATTATATTATCATTTACACAATAATTAATAAAAAATATTTCTCTATTTTACTTATTCTTCTCCCTCACAGATCTGAATTTCAAGGCATATAGCATCCATGTGTGTATACATGGAAATTAAAAGGATTTACAGGGGTGTTTCTGAAAAACATAAACAGAGCATCGACGCAAGAGTGGCATTCCGGTAATTGTATTCAACAACCGACCCTTTTCTCTCGTTACGCAGAGTTTCCAGAAAAATAAAAAAAAAAAAATAAATAATAAAAATAAATAATAAATGCTAGCATTGTCAGCCGTGTTGCTTTCGGGCTCGTGCGGCGGGTTTGAGTCCGCACGTGCGCCCACATTGTGTGGGCCGTTACCAGAAAGCGAAATAAAACGCCCAACCTAGTTAACTTTAACGGCATTACGCTCACCTCGCCCACACGCCGTCATACCACGTTATATCACCATCATGGGCCCCAACATTATTCATTGCTCGTTCGTGTATTGTCGTACACGTTTCGGAACATCAATAATGACACGTGGACACGAGAGTTGGTGGGGCCAGGGGCGTTAAGAGCGCGTTCACTAGCTCTGGATGCCATCACCATCCACATCAACGCGGCACATTGGTCTACAGATTCCCATGGTTCATTTCAATGATCAGATTTGCAATAAATTCCTATATACGGAAATGAACAAAATATCTGTCAGATCCTCCTCCTAGTTTAAATATTTACAAAAAAGTTTTTTTTTGGATTTGTTTTTGTTAAAAACCATATGGAGTAACGATTATGCTCCTCCACTCACACATAATAATTACAGGTGATGAAATTATATATTTTTTAAAATAATGATATAAATGTATTTATTGCAGGTGATTGTTTTTTATTACTGAACAAAGGTAATGAATGTAAATGCATTTATTACAGGTAGTTGTTTTTTTATTCCTGAACTGTAACAAGAAAAAACAAACAATATTAAATGAAAACTCATCAGTGTAAATGGAAACAAACAATATTAAACGGAAAACGGAAACTCTCCATGTAAATGAAAACAAATAATACTAAACGGGAACTCTTTAATGTAAGTAGAAACAAACGTTAGTAAATGGGAACTCTCTAATGTAAGTGAAAATAAATGTTAGTAGACGAGAACTCTCCAATGTAAGTGAAAACAAACATTTGTAGACAGGAACTCTCCAGTGTAAGTGTTGAGTATAAGTGGAAACAAACAATAGTAAACGAAAGCTTTCCAGTATAAGTAGAAACAAACGTTAGTAGAAAGGAACTCTCAAGTGTAAGTGTCCAGTATAAGTGGAAACAAACAATAGTAAATGGGAACTTTCTAGTGTAAGTGAAAACAAACGTTAGTAGATGGGAACTCACGACGGTAAGTAAAAAAATATAATACTAAGCGGGAACTCTCGAGTGTAAGTGGAAACATACAATACTAAACAGAAACTCTCTAATCTAAACGGAAACATACAATACTAAACGGAAACTCTATAATTTAAGCAGAAATATACAGTAGTGAAAGGAAACTCTCCAATCTAAACGGAAACAACCAATTGTAAGCGGAAACTCTCTAGTACAGAACGGAAACTCTCTTTTGTAAGTGAAAACATACACTTTTACAGGGATTAAATCTGCACTTGAAGAATTATCTCCTAATAGTTAATATTGGTATTATCTGAGGCACACCCACACCAATTATACGAAAATCCTTCAGGGTAAAGCACTTAAAGATCAATTATGGACTTATGCAAGGTCTAACTATATCTCCACATATGAGAAGGCAATGTTGACTTTAAAGGGAATGTCAGCAGTGCATATTAATACATGAAAATCATAGAGGCAAAACACTGGAGCATGCTACATTTCAAAACAAAATTCAAGTGTGATATGTTTAAATAATTTGTGCGAGTGTTTTAATAGTCAAATCCTAAAAGCTAAAACCAAGTGTATAATTACAATGATAGAAATAATCGAAACAAAGTTGATGGTTAGTCTAAAAAAGAGTGATGTAATGTAGAAATGTAAAACTTAGCATTGTGATAAGATACTTACAAAGTTGAAGAAGTTGAAGGAACTGCGTAGCATGTAGAAGACAACATGGGCTGGAGGAGACAAATACCAAATCTTGGGGCATGATGGCTAGTTCGTAGTTGACACCAAGAAGTGGAGTTGCACCTGTAGAAAATGCCAATTAATAGGAAAGTCTTATAGTCATGCAATTCCACATTTTACTATAACAACTACATGCCTGAGAGCTACCTGGATGAATGTCACAAGGTTACCACCTTCCTGAAAACATAGGTTGACATCCTAAATACAACATAAGATAGAGATAGTCCAAGAGTAACCACACTCCCATGATCGCACCAAAGTAAATAAACAAAAAAAAAAAAAGGCAAAAAGCCTTAAGTAAGAAGGAAAGGGGCAATATAAGGAGAATGTTAGCTGCACCAATGCCAGAGTGTGCAAGAAGGGGATTACGACGTGATGTGCAACATATATGGAAATCCAGGTCATAATATGAGACTTCATGTTTAGCAGATTTTGACTTTCATGTATATCTATATATATGTTTCTATATGACAGGGAGAGAAAGGAGGAGCAGGTGGGTAGCCAAGTGGGCAATCGAATTGGACATGTAATGCAAATAATGTGAGTTTTTGTTTTGCATGTATTAAACACATTAGATTCAATTTCGATTGAATAATTTTTATTATTTTTCTTATGCTTCCTCAGGTGAAAGCAATTGATTTCATAAGTACCATTGATCTTGAAGTTCTTGAGGAAAATTTTGCACAGGTGTTTTTATTTTCCAAGTTTGATGGGCATCCATTTGTGTGACATGAAGGTAATTTTGAGTTTGATGTATATTGTAAGGTTGATCTCTTGAATAGAAACATCCAAAGTGAGGCTCCTATGGCATAAGACCATGTTCCACCACAACTAATGTCACAACTAGCAGAACCTATGTCACACGTTAATCAAATTTGCTCTAACATAGATAACTTAAGATTTTAGAAATGAAGAACTACCTAAATTTCTTTTGCACATTCTAGGCAATGAACACATCTGGGTAGGCACCTCTCAGTACATCAAGTGTGAAAAAGACAAGGTCAATAGGTGAAAAACTAAACAGAAGAAGAGGCAAAAGGGAATGTTGTCACGCCCCGACCCTACTCGAGCACTTGACAATCGCTGCGACAACTAGGGGAGGGTTACACATCACTCCACACCTGAGTTGCCGCAAGGCTTTACAAAATTATCTAATAATCATACCACAATAAATAAAATAAATAAATAAATAAAAACTCAAGGTAAGAAAATAAAACTCCGTCATACACATATATCCATGATTCCAACCACCTAGACATAGTAATACAATTAACTCAGAATATAACCACAAACACAAGAGTGTAGCCTAGTGGATCCACTGGTCCTACATATGCCAAATGAAACAGAACAGCGAAACATCAACATCTGAAACAAGTGGAAGACCTAGACTGGAGACTACCCAACACAATCCGCACCAACGTCGCACCCTGAGAAGGAAAAGAGAAGGATAGTGGTGAGTAACATACATATATGTTACTTAGTGAGGGTTAGCTACACAATCTCAAATCGAGTAGTGTAACAAATACAAGCATGAGCATAGCACCTGAGGGAAAAACACTTTAGATAACCAGATTTACCTTTAACAATATACTAATGAATCAAATGCAATATTGTAAATCAATGAGTTTTATATAGGAATTTAAATACGCCTTCATAAAAGAAATGAAAATCCCAATATATAGGTCTGAAATCATTCATGATATAGTCGTGGCCGGGACTAGATACAGAACTGCCAAGTAGTATTCAAAACCCAAGAATCGAATCAAAACACAAAATTTTCTTGGCGTTGGCCACTAAGATTCCTGTGTGATGACCCCGGGTCTCTCAATATGAAAATAGCGATAATCTCCCCTAAACCCTATCAATGGCCCCACGCACCTCTCGACCAGGGTGAACATAGGGTCAACCACGCCACCTCTCACTAGGTTGGCTGGTGGAGACCCCACGCTGCAGTGTTGAAGTCCGCAGTCACCATCAAAGTCAAATACCGAAACACACATATCAGGGTTGGCCACGACGCCTCCCATCAGGTAGGACCATGGGACCCCACACTGTAGTGTCGGACCAAAGTCCGGGGTCTGGCCTTGGCCCGTTGTTACCATCAAAATTAAAATCATAAACATAAACGTTCACGTTCTTTAACTCTCAATAAATCCAGCATACACGTCAAATCTAACAGATAATTACCAATCCATATGCATTTAAAATGTAACATTTGGATAGGCATACATGCCTCATTCCATCAAAAACACATGAAAAATCTAGGTTATTGCTAGATATAAACAATGTATAAGTAGCCAAATACACACACACACACACACACACACATACATATATAGATGTTTCCAAACTAATCCTCTAAAATTTAGTATTGTTAGATGAGTTTGAAATATGATTCAATGCTCGTAATTAGGCATAAAACATAATAAATAAATATTACAATGCTGAAAATAAAGCTATACTCAAACTTCAACCACTCACAAACTTAGGAGATCGACTCCTGCACGACGCTACTCCTCTGCTGGCTCCTTGCCTTTGGCCGAGCTCTCACCACCTTCAA
The DNA here is from genome assembly GCA_902712375.1 of Dioscorea dumetorum. NCBI lineage: Eukaryota > Viridiplantae > Streptophyta > Magnoliopsida > Dioscoreales > Dioscoreaceae > Dioscorea > Dioscorea dumetorum. Next base: position 3,479,752 of record CACTHL010000222.1, read on the forward strand.
GGATTCTTCAACCAAGGGAGAAGGAAAAGGTCTAGGAGTGGCTCATTCTACTCAATCGAAGCAATGGGATCCAAGGGGAGAAGAAGAAGAAGAAGAAGAAGAAGAAGAAGAAGAAGAAGAAGAAGAAGAAGAAGAAGAATCGTGATGCTTAGGGCTCCAAGATCAGGTTTTAAATACTCCCGGAGGTACACGGCCAAGTGCATGACCATGTAAATCACGTCCTAGCCATGTATCTCACAAAATGAGGGGAAAAATGCGCATTCAAGAGTTACACGGGCGTGTATTTTAACCCCCGCCCGTGTAATCCCTCAAGGGTTACACGGGTGTATACACGGGCGTGCAAAACACTCGTACACTCAACCTGAAATTTACACGGGCGTATACTTTACATGGGCAAAATACATGGCATGTAACTCAACTTGAGAGATACACGGGCAAGTACATGGGCAAAATACATGGGCGTGTACTTTACATGGGCAAAGTACATGGCCATGTAACTCAACCTGAGAGATACACGGGCAAGTACACGGGCGTGTACTTTTAGTTTGGCCCGTGTACTTCTTCTGAATGCGTCCAGAGAATTACATGGGCGAGTACACGGGCGTGTATTTCAAGTTCAGCCCGTGTACTTTCTCAAAACCGATGTTTTGACTAGTTTTCAATTCAAAATGACCAAAAATGAGTCAAAACTTTAGACACAACTAAATTAGGGCAACTTAAACCGCTACAACACAAGCACAAAAAAATCAAAACTCCACAAATGCAATATTGAATTTCCCTATAGTGACTCTGCAAAAGAGAGAGAACAAGTCATTCAAGTGAACCAATGTTCAATAAAGAAAAAACAATAAAGATCTCCCAGAGATATTAAGAATTTTTATGTTGTGGACTGAAGTGAAAGTGAAAGACAAAGTTGCTAAAGATAGGAACAGAGAGGATTTTGTTGCAAAGGAAAGAAAGTTATAGATTCCACGAGGTGTTGGAAGCTTTATTGGTTCTATTAGTACCTTGTAGAAGCACTATATAAGTAGACTGTTAAATTTTGTAAAAGTTAGTCAACTTACGTGCGGTTTCCAATATGCTAAAGTTAAATTGTGAACTTAATTTTTGTACACATTCGACTTGAAGAAAAATTTTGTAAGTAGTCTGTAAACATTCTCTTTGTGATCGAGGATAATTTGTTGTAATGTACAAAGCTTGTAAATTTTGAAGACATATCATTATTATGTATAGATGTGTCAATTTTGACAAAATTCATATTACAACAACCTACTATGTATTATAACAGTTGCATTTGAGAGTATTGCTGAAATATGTGAGCATAGTACAATAAGTAACAAATGATTTAAACCATATCTTGTAAAAATGACTTAATTAAGAATATATATTCAAACAAAGCACTTCAGTTTACAATATACATATTACTACATTCAGATCTGACAGTACTTCAATTTACAACATCTATATTTATCCATAGAAGGAAAGTAATTTAGTTTACAGCACCCATAGTACAACATTCACATCTATATTTAAGAAGCTGTTTGGTTATCCATAAGTAGGTATGATGTAATTTGATTTATAAGTAAAATGACAACATGGGTTGTTTGGTTACACGTAAAAGGATAGTTGTTGTAAATCAAATTACTGATTTCTATAGATTTGCTGTATTTTGAATTACGACTAATTTGAGCGCAATTCAAAATGCAACAATGTAAAATATTATTGGGGCTACTATGCAACTAATTGCCCAAAACCACAGGTCGGACTCCGCCCACCCCGCCGACCGGTCTGTTAGCTAGAGTCCGACCACCACTAGATGGCCGGTCGGAGTCCGGCCACTGCCGCCGGCCTACAGGAGTCCGGCTGTTGGCTAGCCAAATTCAGGCCACCGCCTCGGTTGCCGGGCGGACTCTAGTGACCGCCACCGACATGCCTGCTGGTGGTACTGTATTCATTGCTTAAATTTAAATTTGACTTTTTTTTTCTAGCACGTTAAACAAGGATGATAATAATTAAAATAGTATTATATAAAATTATAAGCAGTTTAAAATAATTTGCGAAATCCCAACTAATTAAACCCTTTGTAATTAAAAAATAAATTTTTTATTATGCCGAAATTGTAGGGATTTTTATCTAATTTTTTATTTGTAAAAAATTTTATTTGTATCGTTATATGTTTAAATGGTGTTGGTTGAGAAATTTGAGTTAATTTAAATCCGTAAGTGAAATATATTTTAAATAAATAAAATAGATTGTATATGAAATATTAAAGAAAATTATAAAATATAAAAAATTATAAAAAAAAAGTAAATTTCACCACTTACTTTATATGGTGATTTTAACCCACAACTTTATATAAAAAAAAAAACACTTGAAAGTAAATCTGGTATTTTTATTTACAAGCAACCAAACAAGTATGATATAATTAAAATACAGTAATTTGATTTACATTTTAATTTGATTTACACTATAATTTAAAATGCGGGTAACCAAACAACTCTTAAGTGTACTTCAACTAGCAATTTTGAAGATGTGAGGAGGGTTCGGAAATCACATGTGAATAAGAAAATAATTACAAAAATAGATTTTCTGTTAAACTTTGGGCCTTCTTTTGCAAACGCATGTTCTTCAAGAAAGATTTTCTGTTAAACCACAATTGTAGCACATAAAACCATTACAAAAAAAGAAGTTTTATATAAGAAAATAATCCCATTTGAATGCATTTCTTCCGGATACAATTTCACAAGACGAATTTCATTAGATAGAACTAACAATGGCCTTAGTGGAGATGCAGTGAGAACGAAAGAGAGAGGGAGAGAGAGAATGGGAGGCTTACATCATAAGGAAGGCTTCCGCTCTAGTTGGCACTATGCTTCATCCAGTCCATGATGCCAACCTTGCTCATTGTGTCATTCTTGGCAAGTGACTACGAGGTCTCTCCCTCAATTCCATAATGGCCGCGTAGGATGTCTTAATGGAGAATATGTTTATGAGTTTAATGTGCATGATTAGAAATTTGATTGTTTAAAAGGCATTTAAGATCTATTTAAATACTAATTCTTTCTTAATGGGTTTAATAATTATACTATTGCTTATAGAATTAGTTTGGGGTGTGTTTCTAACTAAATTAAAAAATTGTAATGTCTACCTCTTGATAGTTGAAATCAAATGAATGTTATGGCTGTTTATATAGAAAAAAAATATAATAATAACAATAAAAGTTTAATTTTAATAAATATCTAATTTTATTGTTATTCGGATTAAAAATATGAAATAAAAAAAATTAATTTTAATGGATATTTGCAAAAATGAAATCTTTATGCTGATATTTGCAACTAAGAATAAAAATTTTCGAATATAAATCTAGTTGCAACTATATGCATAACAAAAAAACTTTGAATGAAAATGAAAATCCGGATTATATATATATATATATATAAAATAATAATAAAATGGGTCGCTGGGATAAAAGTGAAGAGAAAAGAGATAAGATGAAATCAGTAGACCAACAGCTGGCTGGGATGAAATCTTTTTTTAAATAGGCATGAGATTTGGGCACGTGGGCATTGTAACAGATGGCCAGGGTTCCACTTTTAAAAAAGAGAAGAAAAAATAAAAAGAGAGAGGTGGCGGATCTCTCTCTTCTCCTTGTTTGTTGTTTTCCATCGACGGCGGTGATGAGTCGTGAGGTATGTTTACATGGCGAAGTTGGCGGAGTAAGCAGAGAGGTACGAGGAGATGATGGAGTTCATGAAGAAGGTGCTGGCCTTGGCCTCTGATGAGGAAGAGCTCTCTATGGAGGAGCGAAATCTCCTTCCCGTGGCACACAAGAATATCATCGGTGCCCGTCGTGCCTCCTGGCGCATCATGTCTTCCATCAAGCGGAAGGAGGACGGCGGTAACAACGCACAACATGTCGCAGTTTTGGGGTGATTGCTCTGATTAGGGTTCATAAGCAAATTGATGACGTTTGGTATGTTCTGCGATTCTTAGGAGTTTTTATCTCTCACAGTGTTACTGGCATCTGACGTTCTAATTTTTGGTTTGTGGAATGAACTTTTTCTTTGTTATTTTTTAATGGTTCGTCAGTAGGCAGTACAGTAGGTGTCACAGCCCTAACCGATCAGCTTTGACCGTGCGGCACCTGACATGCACCATAGCGACAGGTCAGCCTTTCCTTGCAAGAACAGTACGTTAATCCTGTTTGCATTACAAAGTATAGCGGAAATAAGAAGAAGCGAGCAAATCCGGAATACACGTCGGTACGAGAAACACGACACAAAGAAACCCATTTTGAGAGAGAAAAACATAAAACTCTCTTAGATTGAGAAATGTTTACAACCATGGCCAAAACCAACACCAAGTGGCCTTGTCTTCTCCCAAAGACACATTTGACCCTATTACAAGAGCTACCCCAAATCCAAGGTTGATTGAGCCCCATGCCCAATACCGGCCTGGCGTGAATACCTTGACTTCACTTAGCTTGCAGTGTCCTCTGACTCGACTGTAGCTTTAACCAGCCACCTTTGGTCACAGCGCGTAGCAGTACCGGTCACGCGCGGTAATACCGCGTGCCATCCTCGCCCCTGGCTCGGCAACGCTCCCGGCCACGTGCCTACTTGCATACGGCTGTGCAAATACCTTGTCAGATCCGGAATCAGCTCTCGGTCAACCGGCCTGATCAAGTGTCCCGCCCCGCCTAGACTTGCTAGAGATCCAACACTCTACATGATGAAGTCCTGCGACACTTGACTCTTGGTAAAGGGGCGCGCCTGCCCCACTCGCTCATCGGCCACGCGCACGCCCACGGTCCAGCGCGCGCGCGCGTCTCACGGTCCCTGCCCATGATCATGCGGGGTATTTCACCCGCCCTTGGTCCGGACACAACACAAGCGCCGCGCCACCTGCGCGCGCTACCAAATCCACGCAGCTGTGCGCCCTCGTGGCTTGGTCTATGTGATACTGTATGTCCGCTGACCAAGTGTAAGGTCATCAACCCTTACAGTAGGCTTGCTGCTATTATGATTTGATTTCAATAAAAAAAAAAGAAAAAGAAAAGAAAAATGGTTTGTAGTTCACAAGTTGGAAGACCTTCTGTTGGTCATAAGTACTTTTAAGCGTAAGAAAATTTCTAATACTCACTTTGAGGTTATAGATACTCGTTGAAGTGAGAAATTTTCTCAAACTCAATTTTAAGTCATAAACTCAGAAAATTTCTAATCCTCACTTCGAGGTCATAGACACTCATTAGAGTAGGAAATTTTCTCAAACTCATTTTTAAGTCAAGACATTCTTAGGAGTGATGAAAAAATTCAAAAGAGTCAGAAAATTTCTAATACTCACTTTAACGTCATAAACACTCATTGGAGTGGGAAATTTTCTCAAACTCATTTTGAACTCATAAACACTGAAGAAATTTTAAAGAGTCAGAAAATTTCTAACACTCAATGTGAGGTCATATACACTCATTGCAGTGGGAAATTTTCACAAACTCGTTTTTAAGTCATAGACACTCTTAGGAATAATGAAGAAATTCCGAAGAGTCAACAAATTTCTAGTGCTTACTTTGAGATCATAGACACCCATTGGAGTGGGAAATTTTCTCAAACTCATTTTGAAGTCATAGACACTCTAAGGAGTGATGAAGAAATTCCAAAGAGTTAGAAAATTTCTAACACACACTTTAAGGACATATATACTCATTGGAGTGAGAAATTTTCTCAAACTCATTTTTAAGTCATAAACATTCTTAGGAGTGATGAAGAATTTCCGAAGAGTCAGAAAATTTCTAATCCCCACTTCGAGGTCATAGACACTCGTTAGAGTGGGAAATTTTTTCAAACTCATTTTTAAGTCAAGACACTCTTAGGAGTGATACAGAAATTCCAAAGAGTCAGAAAATTTCTAATGCTCACTTTAAGGTCATAAACACTCATTGGAGTGGGAAATTTTCTCAAACTCATTTTGAAGTCATAGATACTCTTAGGAGTGATGAAGAAATTCCAAAGAGTCAGAAAATTTCTAACACTCAATTTGAGGTCATATACACTCATTGGAGTGGGAAACTTTCTCAAACTCATTTTTAAGTCATAGACACTCTTAGGAGTGATGAAGAAATTTCAAAGAGTCAGAAAATTGTTAATGCTCACTTTGAGGTTATAGACACTCATTGGAGTCGGAAATTTTCTCAAACTCATTTTTAAGTCATAAACACTCTTAGAAGTGATGAAGAAATTTCAAAGAGTCAGAAAATTTTTAATGCTCACTTTGAGGTCATTGACACTTATTAGAGTGGGAAATTTTCTCAAACTCATTTTGAAACCATAGACACTCTTAGGAGTGATGAAGAAATTCCAAAGAGTTAGAAAATTTATAATGCTCCCTTTGAGGTCATAGACACTCATTGGAGTCATGGAGAAATTCTAAAAAGTTAGAAAATTTATAATGCTCACTTTGAGGTCATAGACACTAATTGGAGTAGGAAAGTTTCTTAAACTCATTTTTGAAGTCATAGATACTCTTAGGAGTGATGAAGAAATTCCAAACAGTCAAAAAATTTCTGATGCTCACTTTGTGGTAATAAACATTCATTGGAGTGAAAAATTTTCTCAAACTCATTTTGAAGTCATCGACACTCTTAGGAGTGATGAAGAAATTTCGAAGAGTCAGAAAATTTCTAATGATCAAAGTCAAAGCAGGCAAGTCCAGATTCAAGATATGAAAGAATAAAGACTTAAAAATCTATACAAATCGATGAATGAAATCAACAGTGTCAAGATATCAGAAGTCAAAGACTTAAAGAGTTTCACAAGTTGAGACTTGAAAAAAGTTTCACAACTACGAAAGCCGAAACTTTTGAAAAATCAAATTATGTAAAATCAAGTTTGTGATTCATCAACATAGAGAATCAACAACTTGAAATCCAAATTAAATCCAAAATGCAAACTCAAATGTCCAAGATATGTTTGAAATGAATGAACAAATGAGCTCAAGAGTCTCAAGGCATCAAAAGTCAAAGGGACGAAGAATTCACAAGTTGCAAAAAAAGCTTCACAAGCGCAAAATGCCGAAGCCTTTTCTTTTAAGAATTTCAAATCATCAAGTTATTGATTCTCAAAATGTGGAGGATTTACAGCTTGAAGCCTAAATCATGTTTAAGATGTAAATTTCAAGATTTGACGAAGACCAAAAGTCAAAGCGTGCTTTTCGGTGAAATAGTCAGAAGGAGATGCAATGATGCAATCATTGTTTACTTGGGCATATAAATCTAAGTTGCAGTAAGGTTAAGATGATCAAATTTTAAAGCCCTTGTAATTTCGAGGAAGTGTATGAATTCAAGTTTATAAAAAAAAATGAATAAAATTGATTGTTCCAAATTCTTTTCTTGTTGACACTTATTTTTTAATCGGAGGTTCTTGTGACATTGTCCAGGAAAATTAACCCTAGTGGAAGTCGAAAACTCTCAATCCCTTGAAGTCAAAAAATAATTAAATTTGATTTGTGAACCTTTATTTTAGCCGGTCAATCATATTTAACACCGGTTGAGAAGAAAGGCCCCCACAAAGTCTGGCATGCTCGGTGGGACCAACTTCTCCTCCCATCTTTGAAAGAGAGTGTGAATGGAGAAAGGTATATACAAAACCAATTTGTGTTGACAATGTGATGTGTTCCTTTTAGGCACTTGCAATGGCATATGCAAACAACACTGGCAAAGCACCATCTTCTTTGGAGAAGATACTTAAGTGAAGCCTCCTAATACTTCTACCTGCATGGGTACTGCTGAAGCTGCAATTAAGTTTGGGACGGTGTTGGGCTATGTTAACTTCGTGCCAAGCACACCATTCTCACCAATCTCTACCTACATCCAATGCTTGCTGCTTAGGGGGCATTCTCCAAATTCGATATCATTTGTTGAGATTTAGGAGGATGTTTCTGTTGCAAGAAAATCTTTTTTAGGGTAGGTGTAGCAAGAGATGAAGAGGAACCTTCATTTATGGTTACCTCCAAAGGAGGGGAGAGTGGTATCTTCAAGGAGCACAAGGCTATCTCATCAAAAGTATTTATGAGGAGGAGGCTAACCAAGAAAATAATACCTTAATTTCAAGAGAATGCAAATTTCATTTCGTTCCAAGACTCAAGAAATGACTTTTCAAGTTCATTTGCAAACTCCTTCGAGGCATTGAGAATGGTGAATGATAGTTCTATGATTGGTGAACTCCGTTCCAAACAAAATAACAAGATAAAAGGGGGCAAACCACCAAGGTATCATTATCAAAGGAAGAGCATTGCCAAGAAGATTTATAACAATTACTCATTTGAAGATGGATAAGATGATACCAAAGGAGTTTATACTAAAGTAGAAGAAATTGCAAGAAATTGCTTATGAAGTCGTGAGTCTCTGTCTTTGACCGACTTGTTGCACCAAGGGGGCAAGCCCATATGAAGTTAAAAAAAAGGCAAAAAGTACAATGCCCTCAATTCTCGCCCAAGAGTTAACAAAAAAAAAGGGGGGACTTTAAAGCACATATTGTGCTGGTAATCATTGAAAAGTCGAACGGCTACTTGAGCAAGAACGCCCTTCTAAGTCTCATTTAAAAGATCATTGACTCGGTTTTGAGATTGGATCAATTGAATGAAAAGGCTTTTAAAACAATGTTGAGAGTTCTTTACTTTTAAGCTCCTCAACCCCATCGGCGAGAAGAAGCAATAAAAGGTACAAGTCTAACGTTTCACTTTACGACTCATTGTCCTTGGGATTGAGTCAATCAAGTAAAAATATTTCCAAAATCATATTTTACCATGAAAGCTTATCAACTCCATTGCTGAGAATAAGTGGAAAAATATATCAGGCTTGAATACATTTTACTTCAAAATCCACTAATTCTATCCTCTAGTAAAAAAAAACTTAAAAAAAAAAAAATTAATATTGCAAAGTATCCCTCAACTTTTAGCTTGTCAACGCCATTGTTGAAGATAAGTGGACGAAGTTCCTAGCTTAAATATGTCTAGTATCAAGACTCATTAGCTCCACTATTGAGATTGAGTCAATCATGTGAAAAGGCTCTTAAAAAAATCATGTATAGCTTTTAAGCTTGGCAAGGCCTTTATTATAGTGGAAGAAGTTTCAAGTTTAAATATTATGGATGGCGCATGCTTACAATGAAAATGCTTGTATTTGAACATTCAAATAAAATCACATCAAGTACCTTTCACTATGAAGCTGGTCAACTCAGTCATTGAAGATAAGTGGAAGGAGTCTTAAGTTTAAATATTATGGACAGCGCAAGCTTACAATGAAGAGGCCTGCATTCCAACATAAACAAGGAAAGATAGGTTGAGTATTGAGGAGTTTAACTATCACCAACAAATAGGCAAGGGGCAAATTCAAGCTAAATCAGGAAGGTTCTTATTGAAATCGTCTATGAAGGATAAGCTTATCAGCTAGTCAATGTCGATGGACAAAAGACCTATGTATCACCTATGAGTGCATGTTTTTTTTTCATGATAAAAAGAGGGGGAGAAAAGAAAAAGAAAAGAAAAGAAAAAGACTCATGTTGGTTTACTGTCCAGTGCTCGAGCTAGAGCAATTTGAGCAAGTATTTATGAAACAAAACATGAGTTCCATTATCCCTTTTTTTAAGCAAATAAATAAGTCTATGCTTCTATAAATCCCATAATGCCTTTGTGCATTTGTAGTTACAAGACCATGATCAAACTTTGATCAATTGGTTAAAGAAAACCTTGTGTTGAAGTGACCAGCTACAATTGTTTTTGCCAGTGTTGCTTCGATCAAAGTGTTCATCGGGTGATCACATTATCTCTGATTATTCTGAAATTTCTCCCAGGACATGAACACCTATTAACCTTCAATTTGAACAGTTGGAATTCAATTTGAAGTTTATAGAATTCATAGGAGAAGGCAGGACTCTGAGCTATAATCCAGAAGTTCGTTTCTTCATACTCAATGTTGATCAAGATGTCAATAGGACCATGCTACATCTTCGGATTAGACTAAAACGTTTTGTGAGGATTCCCAACCTGATAATGTTTAATGTGAACGGTTATGATCGTGCCTAACGTCCATTGCTTCTTGGAATAAAATTTTACATCTGATAATAAATCCATTGACGACTGTCATCACACTGTACTTAATTTCCAGTTGAAAATCAGAAGGTTAAAAGAGCTTTTATCGATATCTTCTGGTACCCCAAAGTGTTTCACCACATGCTTTAGGAACAGCTCAGTAGCCACTTCCGCCAAACATATCACTGGTGCTGGTATGAATACCGCATACTTCATGAATCGGTTCACGACCACCATCCCAATCGACATCCCTTCTACCTTAGAAAATCCCATGATAAAGTCCATGGAAATTGATGGCCTTTCCGGAATACTTAATGGCTGGAGAAGGCCAGCATCCCCTCTTCTTTAACTACAAGAAAAACATCAATTAGCTTGGGACAATTCCCTTGCTAAAATTGTTAAATCCCTGGCTAATATTCATTAGCGAGGGATTGCCCAGGGATTAACATCCCTAGGTAATAGCCTCATGGGTAATAATTTACCCAGGGATTTTATAATCCCTTGCTAAATAGCAACGAATTATTCCGTCGGTAAATAATAAATTCCCTGGGTCATTAATGTTAATCAATTCATCAAAGACAACGAATTTGCTTCGAAATATTTTATGGGAAATCTCTAGGTAATTTAAGTTAATTGATTCGTCATATACAAGGAATTTGCTTTGAAACCTTTCCTGGGAAATCCCTAGGTAAGGTTAGCAAGGGAGTTTTCATAGGTGGCCGTTGCTAAAGTTTCAAAAAATTGAAATGTTAGTCCCTGGGTAATCCCCGGGTAATCCCTGGGTAATAGTTACTAGGGATTATGTCCTGGGTAATTCATTAGTATTTCGATGTAGCAGTAATGAATCATACCCTTGCTAATCCCTTGCTAAATATACTTAGGGTTTATGTCCTGGGTAATCCGTGGGTAATAAAATTTGAAAAAAATGATTATTCCCTGGGTAATCCCTTGCTACTATAAAACAAAGTTTTAATTATTTATTTTAAATTATATTATAAATTATAATACAAAAAACCTGTATTAAATCATTCATTTAGAATAATCAGTAAATTTTACTACAATATGCTAAAAATAACAATTGCAAACTATCATAACCAAGTATGAAAGATAAAATTAAACATTGTCAAAGGCATTAAAAAACAACACAATTCATATTCAAAATAGCTTCAAGCACATATAGCTAATATAAGTGGCAAGCACTAAAACTCAAAAGTATCACAAGCAAGCAACAAATATGAGAAATATGTCACAAGATAAGAACATTAACTACTTAGTTAGTGGAGTAGGATCAATATCTTCATCATGACATGATTGATTTATTTGAGAAGGTGCTTGATTTTGAGATATAAGTAATTGTAACATCCTCCTCATTTCAGCCACCTTTTGTAGAGTTTCTTGAAGCTCTTGTTGAGTTTCTAGACGCTCTTGTTGATGCCGCTCTTCTTGCATTTTTAGTTGATTACGGATAGATGCTAACTCATTTTGTAAATCTTAATTTTTTTTGCATAGTAGATGTTGCAGTTGAGTTATTGACATTTGAATTAGAGCATCCATAATAGGAAGATGCTTGAGAACCAAATATTTTGGTGACTATAAGTAAACAAAAGACACAGATGGATTCACAAGAGTAAATATATTCCAATATTCGCTTTGCTTTGCTTGTGAATATATTCCAAAGAACTTCTGTCAGGAATTCAATTATAAGCAGCTGTTAGAAAGATTAACTAACCCCACTATTAGCAGATATAGGTGCAATCAGCTGGAAGAGAAGCCACTGTTGTACAAAAAGAAATAATTGTAAGTGAATATACCAAGAGAAACAGAGCTAGTACAATACAAAAGCATTCATACAATTACATTTACAATCTTGAACATGACAATTAAAGAAACTAGGCGGCCAATTTGCAAAGTTCAAACTTCAAATAATGTAGAAATATGATAAAAACCCAAGGTTGTTAAAGTAGGCCATATACATATGTTTGAGATTTTGAAGTGAGCTCAAGAGGTTCACCACTAAGAATTCAAACACTGGCGCATATTTCTTGTACCAGAATCACTTCACAATTCAGCATAGAAGGACTACTATATCATCCTTATGGTTTCTCAAATACTATTGTATAATATATTTAATTATAACTCCAAATTATTAACACTAGAGGAATGAACAGTTGATTAAATGAAGATATAACTATTAAGCAAAGTATATGCATATTAGATAAACCTACTGTGACAAATAGAGATCTGAATGTTCACCAAAAATTAAATAAATAAATAAATAAATAAAAGCAGTTGTGAAAAACCAGGTTGACAGAACATGAGATTGAGGAGCAAGATGAAAATGACTTCATGAAAACGGAAAAATATGTGGAGAGTTTAGAAGAACACACACCTTAAAATCCTAAAGAATGAGAAGTAGCTTCCCAAAGTACAAATAAGAAAATCAATTGACAGAAAATTCAAGCACTCTATTCATTTCGACAAAATAATCAGAACCATGGTAAATCAAAAGGGAAAAAGAAAAAAATAATCAATATGAGTGGTAAATGATGCGGAGCCAGTTAACACCAAAACAAGGGCCATTTGTAAGCGTCAGCAATGTAAATGCTTGCAATGATAAAAGCTACCTAAACAAGGCCCTTTTCCCCTACAAAAACCTCAAATTTATTCCCAACCCACACATAAGACGCATATGCAGACCCATTCGATACCTCTGTTCAGGTAAAGAATTCCACATATCTATAAACATGGGAATTATAAAAACCTTTGAGGTAGAAACATGCTTGAAATGAAGCGGTGTGGACCAGCATACTTACATTAGTTTACAATAGCATAAGCTTGAGCTTATTGCAGAGAAAGGTCAGTGATCACCAAAGAAGTCGTTAAAAAACTACACATACAGAAAAGGCATCACAGATTGAATATCTATACCCTGCAACAAACTATTAAGAGAAAAAGCTAAGAAAAATAGTAGCTTTAACTAGCTCTACTCCCAATATTCACAAGCAAAGCAAATCAAAATCCAAATAATTGCTGTAATCCATCAAACAACCATCACGACCAATGAATCAAAACCCTAATAATCGGTCAAAAACCAAACCACAATTTCCAAGAAAAACACACAAAAAAACTACATTTCCTGCAATTCGTTAACAAATTAACACAAACTAATTAATCAAAACCTCAAATTTAAGATCACAATATTCACAACCAAACCTAGTCTAACATCGCAATTAAGTTTAAAAAGTTTTTGAAATAACAAAGAAGGAAGGCTTACCTTCCTCTCACCGGCAAGATCTCGCTTCAGACTTGATCCTGCTGCAAATTAAGAAGATCGACAGAAGAAGAAAAAAAGAACAAGGGCGATCAATCGGTGCATGAGGAGGGGACGAACCGCCGAGATTCACCGCTGCCACCCCCGCCCAAGGGAGCTCGAGACTAGGGCTTCTTCGATAGCAAAGAAGATGAAAAACTACAGGAACTGGGGAAAAATTAAATGAAAAAAAAACACCTTTGATTAGAAATGGTAGCTGCTACCTTTCTCTCCTTCTCTCTTTTCCTATCTTGATGATGGGCCTATACCTAGCTATTTACAAATCGCCCCCCCCAGAAATATTCCAAATTCTTGCTTCTTATTTGATAGAGTTTAGAAATAAATAATAAATAAATAAACATTAGGGACGTTTCTATAATGTATCCTATTAACCAATTATTTTATTAGTGTTATTTGTAAAAATAAGGAAATTTAAAATGCTTATCTTATATATGGATTAATTTATTATACTGACGGAATTCCGTTGCTATTAAGCTCAATTTTCCGTCGGCAAATCTTTATGAAACTCCGTCGGTAAATTTTTTGTGATTGATCCCAATAATTGTTCTGTTATCAAGATAGTTAAAACCAATTGCATTGCAACTTGTTTTTTTTTTAATATTGTTTTATTAATTCAAAAAAAAAATGAGAAAAATCAAATTAAAACTGAATTAAATTTTAGTTAATGCGAAATTTGTTAATAATAATAAATGAAATATAATTATAAATGTTTTTAGGGATATTAAAACATAGAGGGTAGAGTACAAGGAAACGTTGAGGTTATTAATTATTTTATTTTCTTTTGATGCAAATGTTTTAATAAAAATCATACTATTAAATTATATATATAATGAAGTTTAAACAATAAATAATAAGATTTTTAAACTCAATAACAAATCTAAGAAAAGCAATTTAATACTCTTATAAAAAAATCAAGTTACTTTATATTAATCTAGGGATTAGCTATGAACTACACATGATGGTTATAGTCCCTAGCTAATCCCTAGGTAATTTTTAAGCTCAACAATTTTACCCACAGAAACTAATCTCTTGCTAAATAAAAATCCTAACTAATAAAAATACTCAGGGATTAGCTACGGGCAAATAAGAATGACTATTTACCTAGCTAATCCCTGAGTAATGTAAATGCTGTTCAATATACCCATGGATTAGCTAGGAACAAATAACAACGAACGTTGCCCTAGCTAATCCCTGGGTAATGTTAAAGCTGTTCAATTTACCCAGGGATTAGGTAGGGAAAAATAACAACGAAGAATTTACCTAGCTAATCCCTGGGTAAAGTTAAAATTGTTCAATTTTACCCAGGGAATAGCTAGGCTATAGATACCAACGGATAATTTTCAATGGTAATTCATTACTAAATATTAGCCGCGAAGTTCCCATGATATCTAGCAATGGAATAACTTGGGAAAGTTTTGTCGTTGCTCATTCCCTAGTTATTTCCCTGTGTAATCCCTGGGTAATGTTTTTAATCTTTATATCTAATCATTCCTTTCTAATCCTTAGCTATTCCGGGGCGAATTACCCAGGAAAATGTTTTCTGGGTAAATTCCGTTGGTAATTAACAGTTTTCTTGTAGTGAAGTTTTGACTTATCTTGTTGGCACACGAAACAAGTTTTCACATATGCTTCTATGTCTTCGCCCATATTCGGCCAATAGTAATGTGATGTGAGCAAGGCCTTCATTCACTCACGACCAGGATATGGTCGTAGAGAATGAAGGCCTTGCTAAAAGTATTGGGTGGAGGATATGGGCTTCATTCGCTCATGATGTTCCTTAAGGAGCTCTTGTCGAATTTTCCCTCCTTTCAGCACATAGAGTCGATTGCCTTTGGCGTAGAGAAGCCCATCCTCCACCCATTACTTTTGCATGACTCCGTCTTGGACATATTTTATCAACTTCACATACTAAGTGTCCGTCTTTGCTATCTCCTCAATATGACTTAATTATTAATGATAATGTTTAAACTCTTACTCGTTTAATTATAATTAATAATAATAAAAATGATAAACAAATATAGAATTTTATAAATTGAGAAATATTACTTAATCTATTAATGATATTGTTTAATTAATTTTATTATTGAAAATGAAATTCTATAACATTCTTTTTTCTTATTTATTAACCATAAGGGTAATTTAGTAATATACTATGTAACCTTACCTCCACTAACTTCCCAACCAAGCATGATAAGGTTTCAAAAGCTCCAATTGACCTTCTATCCAAGCAAAGTATGGTTCAAAACCTTCCTCCACCTTCCTCTACCTTACCTTACCTTACTTTATGAAACCTCCAAAAACCCCCATCCAAGCAAAGCCTTAGTCCCAACAGAGTGGCCACATCCTTCTTGATGAACGTATGAGTTGCTCCTGTGTTCACCATTCCTTTTATGGCCTTTCCATCCAAGGTCAGTTCCATATAGATGAGGGGATTCGTTGGGCCATCACTCTTGACAGCCTTTAAGGCACCCAACAATTGCAAAGGACTCACTCTTGCTGGACCCTCAGAATCATTATCTGCTTCATTCACAAATGTGGTCAACTTCTCGCGTTTGGGGCAATCCCATGCCATATGTGGTCCGCTACAAATAAAGCATCCTCCTGCCTTACTGCTTGAACCATATGCTGCTTTCCCATCAGTCTTGGGTCTATTCCAATTGGCCTGGTCGTTGTCAGGCTTCCTCCTCTTAAACCCATTTCCTACCCTTTTCTCTATTGGGCTCTTTTCCTTTAGTCTGGACTTGGAGTCCTCACCATCTCCTCCAGGTATAGTCCGTAAGTCCACTAGTGCTTCAGTTGCAATGATCACGGAGACGAAATCCTTCACGCCTTGCCTCCTGATAAGTATACAGTCATGGGTATTTTACATATTATTTTGTATACTTATCTAGTGAGTATTGGAGTAGTTTAGTGGAATACGAGGCTAAATCGTTTATAATTTGTTTTCGTAGGTACCAAAGTGTAGGTTAAAGCTAAAGAAGAACCAAAGGAAGCAATTGGGAATAAAAACATCAAACATGGCATGCTCTTGACTTAGCACTTAGAGGGCTGCACCACTTACGAGCACCTTACGGCTAGGCTTATGGCCGTAAGCCATGTTCAGAAGGCCTTATAGGCATCCTTATGCCTATAAGAGAAGAAGCCCTGCAATACAGAGAACCTTACAGTCTGAACTTACAGCCATAACCGAGACCGTGAGTGGAAGACAGAGGCGTTTACAGGAGTAGCTTATGCCCGTAAAGATGGAAGCAAGATTTATCATATGAAGTTTACGGTCATAGGCTTACGGGCATAAGCAGGACCATAACTCGAAGACAGATAACCTTACGGGAGAAGCTTACGACCATAACCGGGGGGGTAAGGCACGAGGAAAGTTGAAACCCGACACTTACGACCTAGCTTACGCCCATAAGCTGGCCGTAAACTTAAGCCTATATAAGGTTTTACTAAGGTCATTGTTTTTACTTAGGAATATTTGTAGAAGTTAGTTCCTCATTGTCTAATCCCCGAGGGAGTATTGTCCAAGTGTCCCCATTCCTCCTAATAGTCTCTATCCCTTACTTGTTTGCAATCCTCTTAGTTACTTTTATTAGACTTGCCAATCATTACTTCTTTCAGGTTAGATTTCAGAAAGTGAAGTTAGTACTAGTGCGATTGCTCCCCGAGATTCGACAACCCGATCCCTCCTCGGGATCCACTTTATTATTTGACGACTCGTGCACTTGCGGTAACGCAAAGGCGTGTCATCTCCGTATCTCCATCTAGGCCCAATTCTGAAGTCCCGTGAGGAGGTTAAACAGTTTGTCCTCCTCGGACATGTCTCTTATGTCCAACATCAAGCTTGAAAACTCCTTCAGGTACTCCCGGACCTTCCTTGCCTGCCATAGCTTCTTCAGATTTGAACGAGCCACCCAAGCAGTGTTTCTAAGCAAGAATTGCTCCCGCAACTCCTTTGTCAACTTTTCCCACGAGCTCGAAGTGGTCCGACCCGTGCGAGCATCCTTGTTGCCGAGTGTGTCACCATAGTTTTGCATCTCTGGTCAAATACATGCCTACCAAAGGAACTTGTTCATGGCCTAACACCATTGCAGCTCTGAAGTACTGATCCATGTCCTAAAGGAAATTCTCAAGTGTCTTGGCACTCCGTGTGACATCAAATGGGGAAGGTTCCATGACCTTTACTCTAGTGGGCGCCTCCCACGAAGCAACTTGTACAGCACTAGCTTCTTTGAGTAGGGTGACTTCGGCCTCCAATGACTGTACCTTCGTCTTCAAAGCTTCAACTGTCAGCTAGCTCTCTCTCCATCCACCCGCAAGTCTTCCACCACCTTTGCCAACTTCTCGAGCTGATCGTCAACACTCTCGATGACATTCTACATCCGCTCGACAGTTTCCTCAAGGCGATCCAACTAATCCTTCTTGCTAGCCGCCATCTTCACAGTCCCCACTTGTACTTCTTTTGGAATTGCCCTTCGCGCCACCCTAGGCTCTGATACCAGCTGTCATGGCCCTAACCGATCACCTTCGGTCGTGCGGCACCTGACATGCACCAAGTGGTAGGTCATCCTTCTTTGTTAGAACATCAATGAAATAACTCGTGTTCGCAACGCAAGCACAGCAAATAAAAAAAGCGAGTAAAACCGGAAAATATCCACGATATGAGAAGACAACACCAGAAACCAGTTTTAGAGAGAGAAAAACATAAACTCTCTTAGATTTGAGAAACGTTTACAACCATGGCAAAGGATCCTCACCAAGAGGTCTTGTCCCCTCCCAAAGACATAATAGACTCTATTACAAGAGCTACCCCAACTCTTCACGGTTAATTGAGCCCTTTGCCCAATATAAGTGATAAGTTCTTGTGTACATATATTTTATAATATCATTTTATATGCATCGCGCATCACTTTTATCAGGTCTTATCACTAATAAGGTGTAGTTTGTGTTCTTTTGTGCAAACAAGGCTTTGGAGGTATTAAGTACAAGAAAGAAGCAAAAATAGGGAGTGATGGCACATTGCAAGACCAAAAATAGAAGTTGTGCTCACATACATGGAGGTGTTGCCAACTTTCAGAGAAGTTCAAGTCATCATATGAACCGGAAGGCATGAAGACAGTAGTACGTCCATGTCCCAGTTTCCACGCGCAAATAGGAGAAGGTTTTTAAAGATTTCGGATGACAAAAAGCCACACACCCTACCACACGGGTTTGTGCCCTACCGTGTGGACTCGGAGAAGGATTTTGGGGAAAATCATTGTAGCAATTTACTGAAGCAAGCATTGTAGGAATTACTGCAGCATTACTGTAGCAACAATGTTCATGCGTGTGGAATTTTCGCACGTGGCTACAGTACACGGGCGTGTGAATGCCCGTGTGGATGCCCGTGTGAAGCCCTGATTGCAAGTTATAAAAGCCGCATTGTTCTAATGTTTAGGGATCTTTTTCGGTTACTTTCAAGAGACAAGGCGGCTCGGGCTTGGGGAGAGTTTTTTACGGCTTTGGGAAGCTTTCCTCACCAACTTGGATCGATTCCTCCTTCGTCATGGTATCAAGGAAGCCATCGGCGACCTAGCTTAGGAGTGGATTCTCCAGACGTGGAAGCTACCCATCAGAACCATCATCACGGATTTAAGGGGGTTATTTTCTATGGCTTCTGAACTTGTTTATCATTGCTTTATTTGTTTTGTGACTTGCTCCATGGAGAGCTAAACCCCTAGTGGGTATTCGGACATGTAAACCCTAGGATTCATATTTTTATTAGATTTACATTGTGTTTCTATTCAAGTTTAATACATTGAGTTTTGCTCTTGAGTTCTTAATGCTTGCAAATTGCTTTTGATTTCATTGTTAATTGTCTTGCATGTTTTATTCAACCTAGTGAAGAGAGAGATCACCATTAGGTTTAGAATCACCAAAAGTGAAGAGAGTTGAGAGGGTGAGCCGTGAGATAGCTGAGTGTCCCATTTCCTTTCCGATAGATATTTTCTATCTCCATATTCCCTAAGTTTTAAGCAACCATATGTGGTGTGTGACGTCGAGAGAATTCTCCGCCGGGACCTCATTGGGGGTTAGGGATCCTTCACCTGGAGGCAGGGTTGGATCTACTTTTAGGAATTGGTCATATCTTTGGGATCCCTAGAGTGCTAGGCAGTCATATGTGGTGTGAGGCGTTGAGAGAATTCTCCGCCGGGACCTCGTAGGGGACTAGTTATCGGAGACCTAGAGGCATTGGGCGATATACCTTAGGATACCCATGACTCAATATTCTCATCTAGAAACACTTGTAATCTACACTTAACACCAAATCCTAAGGGGAGCATTGTCCGGATACCCTACCTTCATTGATTGGTAACGCTTTCACTTTTTATTCCCTACGCACTTGCAGTGACGCTCTTAGATTTGTCCATTAGATCATTACACACTATACTCATTAGGCTAGATAACAAAAGATGAGCAACTACTAGTACTTATGTTCCCTATGGTTCGATAACCTGACCTTTTGGGTCCACTTTATTACTTGACGACCCGTGCACTTGCGGTAACGCAAGGGGTTGACACATCACCCCTTGCTGTGAGAATGCATCAATAGGTCTTGCGAGAAGTCCCGGACTTCCACTTAGCTTGCAGTGTCCTCTGACATTACTGTAATTTTAACCAGTCACCTTGGTCACAACACACAGTAGTACCGGTCACGCGCAGTAATACCGCGTGCCATCCTGGCCCCCAGCTCGGTCACCCTTCTGCCCGCATGCCCACTTGCATACGGCTGTGTAATCCTTCAGCAAATCTGGAATTAGCATCTGGGTCTCTCGGTATGATCAAGTGTCCCACCCTGCCTAGACTTGCTAGAGATTCACTCTCTAAATAATCTAAGTCTGCAACACTTGACTCTTGGTATGGGCGCACTTGCCCCATGCGCTCATTGGCCATACGCACGCCCACGGTCCAGCGCGAGCGCCTCACGGTCTCAGCACGGGATATTCCACCTGCTCTTAGTCACGACACAACAAATGTATCGCGCTCCTCCGTGCGCTACCCAGTCCACGCGGCTGTGTGCACTCGTGTCCTGACCTATGTCAAGTTATCCTCCTAAAGACCAAATGTAAGCGCACTAGCCCTTACAGCTACCATATTGCCGCACATTACCACTCATAAATATTAAAGCAACAATACCAATTCATAGTCGTACAATCATATTTAAATATTCTAATAGGATAATGATTCGATGTTAACTAAAACTTAAATGTGACTTATCCAAATAGGATAACAACAACTTTAACTAATTTTTCCAAACTAAAATAGACTATAATCCTAGTTTGACTCAAGTTAATTTAGGATTATCTAGAAGAATATTCAGATGTTTAAGTTAGTACTACTAAACTTCATCAAATTCAGTTAAAATGTTGTCTAGGTACATGCAACCATGAAGATGTAGTGTTGATGACAAGGTTTCCTCGAAAATATTACTTAAGTTCATATTTTATTTCTAATCCCAACTTATTACCTTAAGATATGGCATTTCATCATGGTTTATTATGATGGTGAAATTATCTATGGCATGAGCTAATTTAATATATCCCTATCCTACAATGTTCGATAGCGTTATGAATGTTTAGGAGTATGAAAAATGAAACAATAAACTAGCTTTCATGGAACTTGGAGTCTTCTTTAATTTTACTTTTCAATAGAATGTGGTTTATTAGGATCTCATATCCTTTATACTAACAATCTAACAAGCATTGAACAATTATTTTGCATGTGTAAGAAATCACAATTTTGGCTTTTTCTAACATGGTCTTTCTAGATTTTTTATTTTTATTGATGTGGCTTTTCTGTGCACGCTAAAAACAATAAATTGCTTACATTGTGTAAGTAAAAGTTAAGAAACATAATATTTGCATGTTAGATACTAATTGGCTTGCATATGCATAAAACAACTTAATAGATCAAAATAGAGAAAATAATGCATGGCTTCCTTTCATCAATAGAAGGTGTCTAGTTCTCATCACACCGAGACCATATAAGGCTTCTCTTTAACTTCCTAGCTTATAAACAAATAATGACTGCAACTTTTTTCCCTCCAAACTAAAAATAAAAATGCTATATTTATTGATTGTGCATGGTGATTGAATATTATAAACCTATGCTTCTATTTTAAATCATCTTTAAGTCATTTTTTGAATATATCAAATCCATCTAACTATTACCTTTTTCTTTTTGAAAATTAGGCATAACTATTGATTATATATTCAAAGGATGCATCTCCTATTACCAATATTATTTAAATTTTATTCCCATTATTAGTTTTCAATGTAATTTGATTTCTAGTCAAAACCTTATCGATGACACAGGAGAATAAGTTCAGTTTTCTACACTTATTGCTGCACTTTATTAATTTGATATTAATTTGTTATTAATTTTAATTACTACTTATATTATTTTAATTGTTATTACTTTAATTAATAAAAAAATAGAAACTAATTAATAATAATCGACTCTTCAATAAATCAAAAATAAATAATCCATTTATTCTTCTTGTTTTCTATAAAAAGGCCAAGAAAATCCTCATATCCATAATACGAATTTTACTACTTCCACAATTAATTCAATATCGATCTCTGATCCCCTTTGATCGAATCAGTATTCTTTTAATGCGTTCTAATGGGAGACATTGGAATCTATTTCTTATCCTCAATCAAACATGCATCTCACTAGAATTTCAGGAATGCAAATTAAATTCTGTCGATAGTAAAGGAAAAAAAAAAGAGATCATGCAACCTATTTATAGTCTAATATATTGAACGCCAATAACCCTCTAGAATCAGTTTTAACTATTTTTAATTGAAAAGAATTGGGTATCTCTAGGGAGTAAATTGTGAAGAAAAGAAGTGGCAACTTTAGGGTCAAGGGCCGTGTATATATATAGATTGATCTCCAAAATTTATTTTAATTCTACATTAGTTCCTTTTTCATATTGATGCTGGCATTTGCTTTATCTCCATTTCAATCCCTATAACGTATTAATTACCATTTAAAATATTCTTACTAGATAATTATACAATTTCAGTGCAATTATGAAAAAATAAAAAATAATTTATAAATACGCATAATTCCAAATTTGATTGCAAACTTTTTTAGGGTTTTAGTCTAAGAGATATCACAGATTTAGTATTTTAATCAAAAAATGGCAATGGCACAGTGGCAATGATTTTATATATCACTTAATTCAAAATATTTCTCTCTTAACAAAGCATTGCTTATCAACTTCATGCATTGGCACAATGCATCGAATTAAGAATTTTGAAAATTAAATTACCATATTCTCAACTGTTTAGTAATAATTTTAATCCTTAAATTTATTGTTGGACTTATCTCAAGTTTAATACTAATTGCATGGTGTAGGACTAGCAGCTGATAAATAAGGTTTCATATACTATTTTTTTATGAGTTCATTTTTAGTCTTTTTGTATGATTCTAGTTAAATTGTTTCCAACAGTATTCTTCCGATAATCTAATATAGTAATTTCTTTTTTCAACATCATTTTTTTCAATTTTGATCATATCTTTGATGTTTTGGTTCATGGTTAGAATTTCGATATTGACCATTAATCGTTTACTGTTAATTCTCTTTTTTTTTTTTTTTTTTTGTCAACACCTTATCCTTTGTCGCATATGATTAGTCCTTGGTTTATTTCTTTGTTTGTTAATACCTTAGTCTTTTTCTTTGTTGTTTCGTGTCAATGACAAAAATTTATGTGATAACATCATTCATCATGAATGTCAGTTTGATTAACCAAAAGAGTAATTTTCTACATTGTTATATTTTGGCTAAATCATTTGTGATTTCAAGGGGGAATAAAATCTTATTTGGACATATAGCTTGATCGCAACTGTCATAATCAATGTTTTGAAACTTTGGTTAATTTGCCAGGTTCAATCCGGTTCAATTGGACATGGCTATTTCACCAATTTAGATTTTAATAAAACCTGATAGAGTAGATTGATCATATTGATTTGGCCAGATATCCAGTTTAACCGGTTGCCCGATCAGGTTGAACTGGATCAACCCAGGGCTTATCTTATAAATTTTATTTTTTTTATTTTTGAATGTTTTATTTTTGCTTGAATTTATAGTTTGAATTATATTAGATAATTATGACATTTTTTAAAATTTATTTAAGATATTAAACTGATATTTATAAACTATAAGAAAGATTATTTGTTTGCTCAATTATTTTATTATTGTTGCTCAAATTTTTACTTATTTATACTATATCTTATATAGTTATAGTCAATTAAAATTATAAAAATCTATATTATATTCATGACTGGGTCAATTCCGGTTCAACCCTAATTTTACTATTGACACTTAACCCAGGAGCCTTCCGAGGTCGGGTTTCAGAACATTAGTCATAAACTTTTTATTGTCACTTATACATAATATAAGGGTATTTGTTTTTGTGCCTT
Source organism: Dioscorea dumetorum (assembly GCA_902712375.1). Classification (NCBI taxonomy): domain Eukaryota; kingdom Viridiplantae; phylum Streptophyta; class Magnoliopsida; order Dioscoreales; family Dioscoreaceae; genus Dioscorea; species Dioscorea dumetorum. Next base: position 3,503,633 of record CACTHL010000222.1, read on the forward strand.
AATAACCATAAATAACTTTATTACAGTGAATTACCTTTACATTTATAGTGCTATTTTCAAAATTCATCGTAATAAATGCTTTTGCTTAAAAGTTTTGCGATTCCTAAAATATACTTCATCAATAAGACAGCTTCATCTTCTTCTTTTTTTTTTTTTTTTTAAAGTTGTCTTACAGAATTTGTATATAGTCTTTGATTATTTAACTAAATATGAATTATTAAGGATGCTTGATCATCTTATGCTCCCATCGCTCAATAATTTGTCTTTCCATTGATTATGGTGTTCTAGTTCTAAGTCTGGTACAACTTCTCATGATGCCCTCACTTGGTTTGTCTTCATGATATAATATGTTTATAATATTATTATTTAAAGGATTATCATAGTGAAGATATCTGCTTCATAATAAAATTGAATTCTATATGCTAATTATAATTTTAATGGGTGGTCTATAGGTACTGTTGTCGGTTTCTTTGTCATGATGTTATTTCCTTGAATTTTGGAGAACTAAAAAGAAAAAAATAGGGCACATTTGATGAGGTTTTTTAGGTATACCCTTCGTCTATTTCATGTCAATGCGTTATAAAAATCAAGCTAGGGTTGCATTATCTTCGGTGTAATACCCCATTTATAGTCTCTGTATTTGACTCAATCTGTCCTTTTAGTCCCCCTGTTATAATTTAACCCCAACTGGTCTCTCTAATAATGATTTAAGGCAAATTAGGTCTAGCCCATGACAGACGTTCTCTTCTCCGTCATGTGCTGGACTTAATTTGTCTCAAATTATCAATAGAGAGACTAAAGTGAGCAAATTGAGTCATATACAGGGACTAAATAGGGTATTTTAAAAAACTTTCATAATACCACATCAGCAACATCAGACGGAGAAGAAAACGTTTGTAATGGGCTTAACCTATTTTACCTCAAATCATCAATAGAGGGATCAATTTGGGTCAAATTATAATAGGGGGACTAAAAGGATAAATTAAGTCAAATACATGGACTAAATAAGGTATTCAACCTTTTTAAATCATATGTTTTTGCTTAAGAAACATCATACAAATTTTCTTATTCACTTAAATTTACTTCGCTGCATTTATATTAACACAACAATTTATATTGTTAAAAATATTTAAAATTTATATTTTCATAATTATAATTATGGTTAGAATACCTACTAGCTAGAATTTTAGATTATCTGAATTATAATTAAAATATTATTTGTTGTTTATACGGGGAATTTGTAATGTAAAAAACATGAAATACGGAATAATAACTTTGCAATTCATGAAATTGTTTTGTTTTATTCAATTATTTTAATATATATATATATATATATATAAAGGTAAGGCACAAGTGACAATGACTCAAGTCCATATTTGATTGCAAATATTCATCTTAATTCCAAGAAAGGAAAAGCATTTTCAAGTCAAGTTCAATTTAATAAAGAGCTAGAGTTTAAGATGACGAAACAAAATAATTTCCATAAACGTTTGACAATGGCGTTTGAAAGAAATGATATTAAAAATAAAATGGTGGCCCAGCCGGCAAGTCAAAGACAAAGTGACTGCACTGTTTTGAGTTAGTTAAATCTGGTCACCTTGTGCATGCTTCTCATTGTCATTGTTTATATCTCATCCTTAACAAATTTGACTTTGATTTAAAAACTAATTGTCCAAACTCTAAGTTAAACTTAGCATCCTAAGTTTAATTTAATAATAAACTAAAATAAAACATTGAAACTAGAAAATTTGGCCAATGAAAAATGAGTGGTTTTAAAATCAAACTCGAACAATATTAGCAAAATTAAAATTATACTCGAGCTCTAGGTAATTTGAAGATTACCAAAATATTAAGTAAACATATTCTATAACATATTAATTTCTAAACAATCAAACTTTCACCTAAGCTCAAGTGAAAAGAAAAAGTTATACTCCAATAATTGTCTTTAAGTTTATTGATTTGGTAAACGATAAAATTAAACTCAAAGAATATTAAATAATCATGACTAAACTTTGAGGTTTGAGTTATTATAAATATAAATTATTAATTACAACCCAATCTCTAGATATATAGTACCGTAAACATATATATATATATATATATATATATATATATATATATATATATATATTCTTCGGTTATACTAAAGAAAAGAAAAGGAAAAGAAAAGAAGGTATACATTAACTCAATCATTGAATTTAACTTTGATTTTATCGATTATATAAAGATTAAAATCAAATTCCAAAAATATAAAATAATCGAAACTAAAACTCGAGACAACCTTGCAAGTGAATGAATGAATGAATGAATGAATGAATGGACGAATGAGTGAATGTCCTTAAGGCTACAGTAGGAGTGGGTTGTGGGGCATAAGACTAGAAAGCTAAGGTTGGGTAGGTGGTGGGGAGAGAATGACAGCAACTAATTAAATTCCAACCCTTATTTTGAGCACCTGTGAGCCTCTTTGCTTGGTTGAAAACAGGATCTTTATATATAGGGCCACAAGTGACAGAACAAGGAATAAATTCACAATGATGTTGGATAGATATCAAGTCAACTTTTTCAAGGTTTGGGATCATCTTATGATGGATTTTGGACAACTTTTCTCTTCCTTTTCATGCTTATCACTTGCCATAAAGTGATACGCATGGGATGAGAAAAAATGTGTGGAGATCTTTATGATAAAGTTTGCCGCATGCTTTAGAAGATGGGACGGGTAATGCATGATGTGCTGTTTCTTGGACTCTCTCAGCAAATGGCAGCAATGCAGTCATTATTTTTTTGTTTTTGTTTTTGCTCTATTAGAAGCCTTTTTCATAAGAGGATTTGAGTGTTTTTCTTTGTCTCTCTTGTATTTGTAGTTCCATTCTTTTTTTATTTTAACTTTTTCTGATTTTTAAACTTGTAATACTTATCACTTTAAAAGCACTGGAAATACATAGCAAAAAACTATTTGACAAACTGATTTGGCATATCAAATAGTTCCTTGGTTTGTTATATGGGAAGCATATGCATTCCCATTCAACTATATTTCTTGGAATCTCAATTATCTTTGAAAGTGACGTATAAACATTTTATAAAATTAACCACAGAAATTTCAGTTATGATGAAAACGTCTTCAATGAAATATCAGGATCTCCATTATTGTTAGTTAAATGATAATCCTATATTAACAATTGAAGACACTTTAATCAGTTAACTGATTGAGATTAATTATCAACTACTACAACTCATGCAAGTAGTTATTTCAAACAAGATCCAAATTCTAAGTTTCAGAAATGTGTTGCTTCCTGAACTGATTCTAAGTACTCAAGAGAGGCTACATCCGAGTGAGCTAATGCCTATTGTATATCAAATAAATATTCAACATAAACTTAAAGCACTGTATATATTCATGTTATAAACACTTATTTACAGAGTGCCATTTGTGAAGTACTGTGGTAGTTTGTGCATACTTTTCACCGAACAAGAGTTTGTATTGAGATTGGAGACATCCACTTTCTAACTTCCTTTCATGCTATATATATCTCAACAGAATGAACCCAAATAACAATCAAACCCAAAGAACAATCAAAGCCCAAATATCCCACTTTATTATTAATTTGTTGCCAGCACGTATATATATAACACTGAGTTGGAGGTAGAAATTCTAGACAAGGAGCCTATGGAGCAAAACAAGTTTTTCTTTTCTTTTTCGCTAGTTAAGGGGTTGATATTTAAGTGGATGCTTAACAATGTCATGCTTGATAGCCTCATTCTAAATTATATTTTTGGGCCTTTGATATGGTGCGATGAGATGATATTTTTGTAATGACCCAACTCAACTTATATGAAGAATTCTCTACTTTGACCTATCTCATGGTAAGCCTCATATCATAACCCTTGAGTTCCCATAATACAGAATATTAAACCTAACCAAAGTCAGGACTATGATATCACAATCTCTATCAAGAAAAAAAAGAAAAAAAAAACAAATTTCTTTTCAAATAGTGGCAGCAATTGCAATAAATATAAAGAAACTTCCTTACTCGCGTGAGCTAGTAGGAAGCAATGAAGTTTCTCAAACAGTTAGTAAACATAAGTAAAATATAATCACAAGCTCAAAGTATAAATTTAAAATAAAAAACGTCTCTGTTACAAGAGAAGAAAAATAAAATATGATATTGAAAATACTCCATTGATAAGTACCTAAATACACTATGTTTTATTTCTACATTTCATGCACTTTTCATGCATTTTGGCGTACTGAGTCCTATTTATGAGTGTTTTGTGTTAATTTCATTTTAGGGCATCTAAAGCTTCCTCGAAGCTTAGAGAAGCACTTAGGAGTGCTTTAGGGGCTAATTTTATCAATTTTTTGAAGACTACAAGGATCCCTGGGCACCAAATGTGGAAAAGAAGAAGAACTAAGCTGAGAAACCTACTTAACAGCTCAAACTGGGTCGTGTGGGCTCCATGCGGTAGCATGCCATAAGCGGGGGCTGTGTGACCCTTGTACAGCCGCATAGAGGCAGGACATGCCTCGACTTCATACAAACTTGGTTTTTAAGCCCCAATTCGAGTAACGTGCGTCTCTAAGTGGCTGCACACATGATTTCACACTGGGAACTTATAAATGGTGAAATTATGGTTTTTGGAGATCTGGGCCACCACGTGACTCCATACTCATCTCATGCACATACTCATTGGAGAAGGGTGATTTGAGCATGGATTCAAGGAATAAAAGAAGGAAGATCTCAAGAGAACTATCAAGAAGCTCGACGGCGCGGATCTTGAGGGCTTTCCTCATCATGCAATTGACTTATATTGAGTTTTATATGAGCTTTCTTTGTTTTGAGATGAAACTTGTATTTCTTGGTGTATTGATGTCGAACTAAACTTCCAAGGTCCCCGGGCTTCGATAAACCTTCGGGAAATGACTTTCTTTAAATGATTACATCACTTTAATGCCCGTTGCCTTGAATTTCTTTGGGTTTCATATATGGTTCTTTATGTCAATCTACAATGGATGGATTCCGTATTTTTCTTGTGAATGATATGTGCAAAGTGTGATGCTTGTATGTCTTAGGTCATATATAGATTAGAGAGGGATTCATTGTATCTTCATGCCAGAGGTTCTGGGTGTTTGTACCCTCCCTCATTAGGGTTTAACCCTAGGTTGAGATTCTTTGTACCCAAAGTAGTCATAAGGGTATCGGGAGGTTGGAATCCATATGGGATCAGGGTTATCACCCGAGGTTCCGAGGTAATTGACTTCAAACTTTCAAGGTCTAAAGCCTAGCCAATAGCTACTCTATCTCCTATTCATCCTCGCATTTTTGTTCTCCTTGAGGGTATTTATGCCTAAGGCCTACCTTATATAATGTATTTCTTTATTGCTTTAGTACGACTGGTTGCATTTATCATTGTTTTTTTTTGTTTGTTTTCTTCGCAATTAACAATAACTCTTGTTTGGTAGGCTAAATAGTATTACAAAGAGAAGATAATAGTACTTATCGGGGCCGTAGGCAATACAACTCTCTCTTGCACGTATGCGAGAGGGATTTTATTACCTGATGACTTATGCACTTGCGGTTAAGAGTGGAGTTGGTGTCATCGTAGCTTAACACACCCCATCAAGTTTTAGCACCGTTGCGAGGGACCCGAGGATATTAGGAAAATGCCTAGCTCACTACTTAAATCATTTTTACTTAAGTATTACTTTCTATCTCTTTTCTTATTTTTCTCTCATCTTACTCTTTCTCTATTCTTCTTTTGCAAGGCACTTGTGTATAACCCAAACAAAACTAAGGGGTTTGAAGAACTAGATAGTGAAATTAAAATAACATTACACAAGAGGTTGAAGGGGGATATTGACGGTTCCGTGTCTAGTGAAATTGGTACTGACGAAGAGAAATCACTAGGAAGTAGTGAGATCAGGGATAGAGAATCTTCTGTCATGGCGAAACAGTAGAGAACTTTATCTGATTTTGGGGGACCACAATTCACAAGGGAAGAGTTTAGCATTCAAGCTTCGATAGTGAATGGTAACAACTTCAATCTCGTTCACCCAATCTGAATGCTTCAAAATACCATCAATTTGATGTGGTAGCAGATGAAAATCCAAACGAGCATTTATCATGGTTATTGTAAATGTGCACGGCATTCAAAGTTAACGAAGTCTCTGATGATGCAACTAGACTCCGCTTGTTTCCCTTAAGTTTGAGAGGAGTGGCATACTAATGGCTCACTCCATTTTCTCCGGGGTCTATCAAGACTTGGGGGGATATGTTAGACAAGTTTCTCAGCCGATACAACTCTTGAAGCAAGGCAGCGAAACTGAGGCAAGACATTTCCACCTTTTGCCAAAAGGATTCTGAGACATTATTTGAAGCATATGAGAGATTCAAGGGTATGTTCTGTAAGTTCCTTCCTCAGGGTTTTGCTCCTTGGATGACAGAGCAAATTTTGTATAATGGACTTAATTATCAAACTCACCAACTAAAGGATGTTGTAGCTGGTGGTTCGTTGAGCAACAAATACCACAAGGAGGGTAAACAGTTGTTTGAAAACATAACAAGGAATGAGTCTTGTTGGGTACCAAAGGCAAGAGTAACCCGAGTGCCTAGACTTCATGAAGTTGGTGAATACTGCTCTAAAGGAGAAAAAGGTTAATGCATTATAAAGGAAATTTGATCTTTTCATCACTGAGAGAGCAAGTGTTATTTCTAAGTACGTCATGTTATGTGACACTTGTGAAGGGGAACAAAATGCTACTCAATGTCCCATTTTTGGTACATCAGTGGTTCCTATGGAGAAAGTTGATTTTGTGAGTGGGGGAAATAGATCCTGAGAAAATCCATACAAAGCCACATATAATCTTGAGTGGGGAAACCACATGAAAATTTCTTTGGAAAGTCAAGGGCAACAACACCCACTACAACCTCCCGGCTTCCAATACCAACCCTCACCATTGATAGGGAAGGAAATTCAAAACTGAAGAAGTGTTGGCAAGATTCTTGGTGAGTACCGATGCAAAATTTGACGCCGTGAACACTACTTTGAGAAATGCCCTAGCTTCCATCGAAAATCTCAAAAATCAAGTTGAGCAGTTTGTTAAGGAAAGCTCCAAAAGGTTACATGAGAGTCTCTTAAGTAGCTGATGGGTGATCTCTCGCAAGCGCACGGGGTCGTCAAGTAATAAAGCACTCGCGCAAGCACGAGTGGGTCGTATTCCCAAGGGACCGAGAATCTATTCTTACTTCCTTTTTGCAATGTTGTTTAGCCGATCAGACTTGAGATTAAGCAATAAAAAGCAACGAAGTAAAACAAAAGCAATTAAATTACTAAATACCAAGTGCAATAAAAGGGAGGAAAATCAGGGTGAGAAGATGGTCAAGGATGAGGATCCCCTCGGGGTTACTAAAGTGTGAAGGATGTTGGATTAATACGCAAGTGGTTTGTTGGACCGAGAAAACCCTAGATTAGGTCAACCCGATGGTCACGGCAATTGACCCCTAATCCGATATGAGTATTGAATACGGGCTCTACCCGTACAAATCCTCCTACAATTGCAAATGGCAAGGTGGTTTTCTCAAACTAAGGTTGAATCACAGATGAGTAATTAACCCTACAATTGGAGGGGTACAAATACCCGATGGTCACGGCGTATTTATACGTATTTCCCTTCCAAGCTTGGTGAGTCTAACACTAGGGCAATGGTCATGCAACCTAGTATTGGCTAAGTATGGATACACAGAGTTCTCAAGCATACCCAAGCATTCAAAAACACCAAACAAGGATCACAAACAAACCAACAAGCATTAATTAAACCTAATCATCCAAACATCATAAGTTCACCCCAAGGATCACCTACATCCTGTGACCTTGGGGTTTAATTGCTCATAGTCTCAAACACATGAATAAAAGCATGAAAACAACCAAACCAAACATAAAAGCACTCCCTCCAAAGATGAAAGTCGAAGAAGCTTCCAAAGACGCCACTCGAAGGGGTGGCTTCCCGTCGTCTTCAACCTCCTAATCGCAAGCCCTAGGAGTAAATCTCGCTCAAGATCGCACTCTCCTCCACGATCTCGCCGTGAAAACGCCCTCAAAGTCCTCCTACAAGCCGGATTTGATGATGATGGTGTGGAGCTCCAAGGAGAAGGCCAAAAGTCCTTTTCAAATGCCCTAAAAGCCTTTAAATTCATGACATCGTGATGCCTTGCGGGCGCAAGGTTGCCCACTAGGCATCCAGAGGCTTTCTCAGTTTTTTCGGTGCTACAGTACCCTGCTACAGTAAATACGTTCTTGAGCTTATTTTTGCTAATTCAGGGTCTGTAACACAAGTAAAACAACTTTAAACACGAAAATAGACAACAACTTAACAAAAAAAGAACAGAAAAATATACACAAATACGTATAAAATACGTATATTTAGACCTTTATCAAACATCCCCACACCTAAGCGTTTGCTTGTCCCCAAGCAAGCAAACATGAAGAACATGGGTAAGAAGATAAATGGCTAAATATACGACCTCAAGCTCAAATGTACAGGACTCCACTAGCACAGATGGTTAGAAATCAAGAAGTGAGTTGTTCAATGTATAGACAAGCAATATCAGCTCTGTTTCATCCAAAGTGTTCTTGTGAGTGTGTCCTGACTCCCACCCTGACCTCTACATCCTGGATTACCTCAGGATGTCCATTCACCTCACACAAATTGAAGTTAGTGTTAGAAGTACTAAAGACCCTCTCAATAGTCAGTTAAAAATCTTCTGGTCTCCAAAACGAAACTTTAACATCAAGTGAAGGTAGAACAGGTTTCAAGCGCCCGAAAAGTCAAAATTTTTTTTTTTCGAGTCCGCCTAACGTAGACTGCACAAAAATCTTTCAGAAGGATACACATACTGGCCAGGCACAAGAGCCACCCAACTTACTTGATTACAGATCTACATGTACACATTCATGCTTTTACAAGCAGAGAAATACTTACATAGACTCATTTTCAAATCATTATATATATATATATATATATATATACATATATATTTTTCAAGACGCCTGATCAATTGGCTGCTAAAAACCTCACTTAGGGTTAAAGCAAAAACAGGAGACTCAACAGTTTTTAAAGGACTATTGAAAGAAGAATTTAACATCATAACACAAAAATCAATAAGATGGGTTAGAGCGTCAGAATTAGGAGTTATAGTGAGCAGGTATAAATGTGCACTAAGGATGAAACATAACTACATTCAAGCACATGTAAAGTACAACTCACTACTGTCATTCTACCAAGCTAGGAAATCCTTAACAATAAGATCATAGCTATCATAGGTGATTCAAGCATGCAATACAGTATAATACTCCATCCCCACACCTAAAGCTGTACATTGTCCCCAATGTACATAAATCAGCAGTACAGGGTTTGAAATATATATAACAAGAATTAAAAGATCGAGTAAGAAACTTCCCCAATCCGTCGATGAAATGCATGTGGACTGGGGGTGTTCCATGTGGTGAGGGCTTGGAGTGTGAAGCATTCCTAAAGAAATTCCTTGAAAAATACAAAACACTGATCACAACTCCAGAATGAAAATAATAGAGGAGAGTGCAAAAACAAAAAATTCAAAACAAACAAAGAAAGTTTAGTAGGGTCGAAACCCTAACTAACTGAAAAAGTAAACACTAATGCAAACAACAAGCAGAGCAGCAAAATAGATAAAAAGAACATCAAAAACAACAACAAGTGGCATGATGCTGGGAGTCTAAGAGTCGGATGGCCGTGATGATGCCACACAGGTGGTAGCTGCAGAGGTGGTGCCCACTGAAGATGAAGAGCTATGTATGAATGCCAGGATTTCAGTGGTGGCACTCTCAATGCGACTCACTGATGCAGCTAACTCTCTATGTCCTCTCTCAAGTGTCTGCAGTTGCTGGTAGACCTTAGTGCGAAATTATGCAAACTGTGCCTCAAGTGGTAGTCTCTACTCTCTGGACTCTGGCTCGGACTCAGACTCTGAACCTGTGTCCGTCTCGTGCGAAGAATGAGGGTCTTGTGCGTGTGTTCCTTGGTGTTGTGCAAGCCTGTGTATGGTACCCAGCTTCTCAACTATACCAATGCAAGTCCGAGTCTGCATGCTGAGTGGTGCCATAGAACCAACAACTGTCATGCCTTGTGTGTAATCAAGAAGGCCCATGCCTTTGATCATTCTTGTGATATATGGCCCGGCGAAAATTGTTCCAAGGCAAACAAACTGGCCCAAGTGTGCTAAGACTTCCGCGAGAAGATGCCCATGTGTATTGGAAGACGCTCGATAATGCTGTACAGCATCAGTAGGTCCGTGCGGGAGACAACCCCTGTCTAGTCCAATCTGCCCCCAGTGCCTCTAGTCAGCAGTGCATGGATGTATCGATGGGCAGGGTTCACTAGTTGGGATGCCTTCCTTGTCCTCGAACGATTTGCTATGGAGCTCCAATAGGACTCATTTGTAATGGGGTACGGTAAGTCATGGCCAAGGGCTTTAAACTCAGGAGTGGTTGTATATGCTTCTGTATAGAGCCCCATGTATATGCCTAGTTCATCTTGAGAGATCCTGTGTTCTCCCCAAATGCTTGAAATGTAATCACACTTGGTTAGCCGGCACACCATTGCTTTGCAACTTCAATGGAGCTTAACACTTCTAATGTGAGCTCTTTGTAGGTGGGTTCTTCAATGGAGAACAATTTGTCCCACCCATAATGAGAAATAAGCTCCAAGACGACTTCATCTAACTCCAAGGTTCTCAAAACATTCCAATCAATCTTTCGTATGGTGCCGAATGATTTCCTTGACAAAAGGGCGAATCGGGTCTTATGATCGTCCTTTCGAAATCCGAGAAATGGTCTCTCTGTGTCCTCTTATGAGCCACTTTCTTGGACCTCATGCCTAGAAGACCAAGGGGACACCATTAAACCAAATTATAAAGAAAATGAAGCTTCATAGAATGAAAATTAAAGGGAATGGTTCATTGCTACAGTAAATCCGAGAAAATTTGGCAAGAGTTTTGCTTGAAAAAGTAGCAAAAAATCTTTACAATCATGCAAAACCATTCTCACAATGCTATATTAAACAAAGAGAACCAAAAACATAAAGATTTCATCCCAAAATTTCATTAAAAAACAAGGTATAAGAATGAAAAACAAACCTTAACCCTAGAGTATGAGTTATGAATCAAAAGCTTAAAACGGCTTGAATAGAGTGTAATCTTCCAAAATTCTTCAACAAAAGAGTTTAGAGGAGGAGGAGAATGTTTTAGAGCAAAAAACATGAGGTGATTTGGTGGAGAAATGAGTGAGAAATGAGAGAAGGAAGATGGGAGTGTGAAGATGAGAGAAAGAAGATGAGGAGCAGCCATTTAAGGGCTAGTCTCGGGCATCCTTGCGGGTGGCCTTGCGGGCGCAAGGTTGCCTGCAAGGATCCCTTGGATGCCTTGCGGTTGGGCTTGCGGGCTCAAGCCCACCCGCAAGGATCCACTTGATGGCTTACGGGCAAGCTTGCCATGTGTGACCAAAATCCCCTCTAACGGTCATAAAACGGCTCCAAGCTTGTTTAGCATCAACATAACCTCCTTTAAACCCTAAAAACAATGATAACAAAGCCGATATAAGCCTATAAACACACAAGAAGCAAGCTTCATAGCATCAACATATCAAACAACTCAAAGAATCTCAACATCATGCAACAAAGAAAAGACAATGATGGAGAACAAAATAACTAAAACAAAGACAACATCTAAGAACAAAACTACTTCAAAATTAAAGAATACGAAAACTAGAGTGCAAGGAATTTTAAAAGCTTGGGTTGTCTCGCAAGAAGCGCTTGGTTAAAGTCGTTAGCTCGACTTATCATACCTCAATTCATGGTGGGACAAAGGGTGGAGAATTACCTCCATTTCTTGGCGAGGGGTTGTTACCTGGGAGATTCATGGAAAGACACGAGAAGATGCAGAATTTACTTTGATTGCCAAAATATAGGTGGTCTACCTCACTCGGTGGTAACATGGAGATACTTATGCTTTTCTTTATGTTCTCATTTACCTTCCTCCATGCTTTCTTTAAAGTTTTCTTTCTCTTGCTACGGGTAGGAGATACAACTTCCACTTGGGCTAGTTGTTGTGTTGGTGGAGGCGTGGGGTCCCTTACTTCAGTTTCTTCGTCCTCGATTCCTTCTAAGTACTCATTTAAGGGGTTCACAGCGAGGACTTCCTATACACAATCAGAAATTATTACGTCAGTTACATCCGTGAAATATAAAGTATCATCATGATCTAGTGTGTGCTTCATAGCCTCTGGAAGAGTGAAGACAACTTGTTCATCCCCACTCTCAATGTCATCTTCCCTCCCTTAACATCAATTAAGGCTCCAGAGGTGTTAAGGAAAGGGCAGCCAAGAATCAATGGACCTCTACATCATCATCCACGTCTAATATCACAAAGTCTACCGGAATGATGAGTTTATCAACCCTCACAAGAACATCCTCGACAACTCCTCTCCGGGTCTTCTCACCGAGCGGTCCGCAAGCCGTATGGTCATTCGCGTGGGTCTCAAATCCTCTAGTCCCAACTTCAGGAATAGATTGTATGGCATCACGTTTATACTGGCCCCTGAGTCGGCCAGTGCATTTTCTTGCATCCCCTCACCTGGCACGCAGGGTATGATGAAGCTTCCTAGGTCTGTCAATTTCCTTGGCAATTTCTTTTGAATTACAACTGAATAGTTTCCCGTAAGTGTCACTGTGTCTAGATCCTCTAACTTCCTTTTGTTAGTGAAGAGGTCCTTCATGAATTTAGCATACTTAGGCTTATGCGATAAAGCTTCAACCAAGGGGATATTAATGTGAAGTTGCTTGAAGATGTTAAAGAACTTTTTGAATTGGGCATCTTCCCTGTCTTGTTTGAGCCTTGAGGGATGTGGCACCACAGGCTTGTATTCAGAGCTCTTAGGAGTGGGTGGTTTTGGAATATCATCATTCTGTTTCTTCGCAGTCTCTACACTTGCATTTTTACTTGTATTGGGGTCTTCCCGAATGGCTACCCCGTTATTGGAAGCACTTGGGCTCTCCTCGGCCCTTGCCTCCAAATGTTTCCCACTTCTTAGTGTGACAGCTTTTAAGTGTTCCCTTGGGTTGCTTTCAGTGTTACTTGGTAAACTACCCGAGGGACGTTCTGCTTGTGCTCTAGCGAGTTGCCCAACTTGATTTTCTAAAGACTGAATAGATGCTTGAACATTTCTCAGTACAATACCGATTTCATCAAACTTTTTATCTTGAGCAGCAAATCGGGATTCAGTATTAATCATGAATCTGGCCTTTGTTGTTGTGTATTTTCTTTCCTGTTGTTGAGGAGGTTGATAATGAGGAGGTTGAGGTGGGGGTGGCCTTTGTTGTGATTGGCCTTGGTTCCAAGAGAAGTTTGGATGGCTCTTCCACCCCGAGTTATACGTATTACCATATTGATTACCCGTCCCCCTCTGACCTCCACTGACATAGTCTACTAACTTCATTTGTGTATGGGGAGGAACAAGAATGGGGCATTGGTTTGTTGCATGCCCAGCACCACATGTTTCATATGACATCACTGCCTTTGAGCTTGAAATGGAGCCTAACATGAATTGATCAAATCTCTGTGTTAAAGCTTCAACCTTAGCATTGTTATCAATAACATTTTTGTTCAAGGCTTCCACTCTTGCCGCCAAGGCGGCTGTCACGGCCTCAACCAATCACCTTCGCCCGTGCGGCACCTGACATGCACCATAGCGACAGGTCAGCCTTTCCTTGCAAGAACAGTTAGTGAATCCTGTTTGCATTACAAAGCACAGCGAAAATAAGAAGAAGCGAGCAAATCCGGAAAACCCCTCGGTACGAGAAACACGACACAAGGAAACCCATTTTGAGAGAGAAAAACATAAAACTCTCTTAGATTGAGAAATTTTTACAACCATGGCTAAAACCAATACCAAGTGGCCTTGTCTTCTCCCAAAGACTCATTTGACCCTAATACAAGAGCTACCCCAGATCCAAGGTTGATTGAGCCCCATGCCCAATACCGGTCTGGCGTGAATTCCCTGACTTCACTTAGCTTGCAGTGTCCTCTGACTCGACTGTAGCTTTAACCAGCCACCCTTGGTCACAGCGCGCAGCAGTACCGGTCACGCGCGGTAATACCACTTGCCATCCTCGCCCCTGGCTCGGCAACGCTCCCGGCCACGTGCCTACTTGCATACGCCTGTGTAAAGCCTTGTCAGATCCGGAATCAGCTCTCCGTCAACCGGCCTGATCAAGTGTCCCGCCCCGCCTAGACTTACTAGAGATCCAACACTCTACATGATGAAGTCCTGCGACACTTGACTCTTGGTAAGGGGCGCGCCTGCCCCACGCGCTCATCGGCCACGCGCACGCCCACGGTCCAGCGCGCGCGCGCCTCACGGTCTCAGCCCATGATCATGCGGGGTATTTCACCCGCCCTTGGTCCCGACACAACACAAGCGTCGCGCCACCTGCGCGCGCTACCAAATCCACGCAGCTGTGCGTCCTCGTGGCTTGGTCTTTGTGATACTGTATGCCCGCTGACCAAGTGTAAGGTCATCAACCCTTACAGTAGTCTAATTCACCTCATACAGTCCTGTTGCTCTAACTGGCTTCTATTTAGTACTCCAGTGACATTCGTTACTAGCCATATTCTCAATTAACACTTCAGCTTCTTCAGGAAGTTTGTTACTTAAGGAGCTACCCGCTGCTGCGTCGATGAGCTGCCTTGTAGCATAGTTCAGCCCATTACAAAATGTCTGCACCCTCATCCATGCAGGGAACCCGTGATGAGGACATTTTCTTAAAAGATCCTTAAATCTTTCATGAGCTTCAAAAAGGGTCTCAGAATCTCCTTGTCGGAATGCTGAAATTTCTTGCCTCAGCCTAGCAGCCTTGCTTGGTGGAAAATATCAGGCAAGAAACTTCTCCACCATTTCCTTCCATGAAGTAATCGATCCCAGAGCCAAAGAAGTAAGCCATCCAAAGGCTGCTCCCTTTAAACGAAAGGAAATAATCTCAACCTAATTGCGTCATCGAAACTGAATTGATCTCGGAAGGTAGAGCATATCTCGAATAAACTTGGACAAGTGTGCATGCGGGTCTTCGTCGCCTATACCATCAAACTACTTGAATTTTGCACCATCCCAATCATGCTTGCTTTTATTTCAAAATTATTTGCTGGCACGGTGGGAACCAACACACTAAACGCATCCCCGGTGAATTGTGGCCTTTCATAGTCGGATAGAGTTCTTCTTGGCTCGGCCATAACCGTGGGCTCACTCGATTCTACCCGAACTTCTCGTTGTCTTGAACCCTCGCACCTTTTCTCAAGCATCGGTGCAATGTTCTTTCAATCTCATCATCGGGTTCAACTAAAGTTTCTTGACTTGCTCGGGGCATAAGATGGGTACCTTGCAAGAAAATTCAAGTCAAGCGTTAAAACTTAAAGGCGAACAACACAAGAAAAATGCAAAGAAAATGAAATGACGGAATATATACAAGAACGGCAAATACGGCAAAACAAAAGCCAAATCAATGCGCTCAAAGTTTTCCGAATATTTCTCGAGGGACCCCGGCAATGGCGCCAAAAACTTAATGGGTGATCTCCCGCAAGCGCACGGGGTGGTCAAGTAATAAACCACTCGCGCAAGCACGAGTGGGTCGTATTCCCAAGGGCCCGAGAATCTATTCTTACTTCCTTTTTGCAATGTTGTCTAGCCGATCAGACTTGAGATTAAGTAAGAAAAACCAACGAAGTAAAACAAAAGCAATTAAATTACTAAATACCAAGGGCAATAAACGGGAGGAAAATCAGGGTGAGAAAATGATCACGGTTGAGGATCCCCTCGGGGTTACTAAAGTGTGAAGGATGTTGGATTAATACGCAAGTGGTTTGTTGGACAGAGAAAACCCTAGATTAGGTCAACCCGATGGTCACAGCAATTGACCCCTAATCTGGTATGAGTATTGAATATGGGCTCTACCCGTACAAATCCTCCTACGATTGCAAAGGGCAAGGTGGTTTTCTCAAACTAAGGTTGAATCACAGATGAGTAATTAACCCTAGAATATGAGGGGTACAAATACCCGATTGTCACGGGGTATTTATACATATTTCCCTTCCAAGCTTGGTGAGTCTAACACTAGGGCAATGGTCATGCAACCTAGTATTGGCTAAGTATGGATACACAAAGTTCTCATACATACCCAAGCATTCAAAAACACCAAACAAGGATCACAAACAAACCAACAAGCATTAATTAAACCTAATCATCCAAACATCACAAGTTCACCCCAAGGTTCACCTACATCCGGTGACCTTGGGGTTTTGTTGCTCATAGTCTCAAAATATATGAATAAAAGCATGGAAACAACCAAACCAAACATAAAAGCACTCCCTCCAAAGATGAAAGTCGAAGAAGCTTCCAAAGACGCCACTCGAAGGGGTGGCTTCCTATCGTCTTCAACCTCCTAATCACATGTCCTAGGAGTAGATCTCGCTCAAGATCGCACTCTTCTCCACGATCTCACCGTGAAAACGCCCTCAAAGTCCTCCTCCAAGCCGGATTTGATGATGATGGTGTGGAGCTCCAAGAAGAAGGCCAAAAGTCCCTTTTCAAATGCCCTAAAAGCCTTTAAATTCATGACACTGCGATGCCTTGCGGGTGACATTGCGAGCGCGAGGTTCCCCTCAAGGCATCCAGAGGCTTTCTCAGGTTTTTCGGTGCTACAGTACCTTGCTACAGTAATTTCGCCATATTTGGTGTCGCTTTCTTCATAAATACATTCTTGAGCTTATTTTGGCTTATTCAGGGCCTGTAACACAAGTAAAATAACTTTAAACACAAAAATAGACAACAACTTAACAAAAGAGAACAAAAACAATACACAAATACGTATGAAATACGTATATTTAGACGTTTATCAGTAGTACAGAAGCCAATCCAAGAGTGCAACTTAAAGCTATGACTTTAGAAGTGGCAAAGAAAATCGAGGTTTTGCCTAATGCTAGCCCAAAGTGGACAAAAGTAAGAATGTTGCGAGAGGTGCAACCCCCACGGACGATGTTGACATTGAGGATAGCAATAACAAGGAAAAGGAACCTCAAGAAACCCGACCACCATCGGTATGGGAATACCAACCGAAAATTACGTACCTGGACAGATTGAAGAAAGGCGAGGAGGATACACAATTTAAGAAGTTTATGGAAGTCCACAAGCAACTTCATATCAATTCGCCGCTTGTGGAAGCCTTATCCCAAATGCCATAATATGCAAAATTCATGAAGGAGTTGCTCACCAACAAATACAAGTTGAAAAAAAGTTTTAACTGTGTCATTAAGTGAAAGTTGCTTGACAATTGTCTGAAACAAATTACCACGTGACACACCCTATGTGTATTTGTACCACAAATGCATGGATGTCGAAGTAGAAAAGAACCCAATTGTTGGGTTATCATATCCATAGGGAGTTTGCGAGTACTAGCTACTGCTTTAGCCCTATTATCTAGTCTTATACTCAAAAGGTTTTATAAAGACATAGAGCTGATAGCAAACAGAACTACAGCTGGAAATAAAAAGGAAACACTCAGATGGGAAAGAGTGGGTACTTAAATTATGATCCGCCTAGTGTGGTGTTTCGGCTTTTCCTAGTTTGAGTTGTTGTCCTAAATTAGTTGTGCCGTGAGTTGTGGGTGCGTTATTAGTCGTTTTGGGCTTAGAACGTAGCTCACAGAGTAAGCACACCTATGCTAGGGACCGTGCTGTTGGCCGTGCTCTTTACGGGATGTTTTGGACTTTATTCTCAGTGACCTGTAAAGTGCACGGGCTTAAGCACGCCTGTGCTTGAAAGTGCACGGCCATGCTCGGGGCAGAAAAGCCGTGTTTCAGTTGTGAAATCCCCCCTGTTTCCCTTGTAAAGTGCACGGGGTAAAGAACGCCCATGCTTCTGCCCGTGCTTGTATCAGAATGACCCTTTCTGAGATGAAGCACGGTCAAAACGGGGCTCTACACGCCCGTGTTCTACCCGTGTTCAGCTAGGGGTATATAAATCCTGAACTCCGAGCCCTAATTTTTCCAGATCACCTTCTTCTTCCTCTTCTTCCCTTGGTTCCCATTGCTTCGGTTAAGACGAAAGAGCTATTCCTAGACTTTTTCCTCTTCCTTTTGGCTGAAGATTATTCAAGGTAAGCTCTTCTTATTCCTCTCTCCCCTTGTTTCATCTTGTTTGATTGAGCATGCTAGCTCTCTGTTAGATTTTGAATCTTGGTCCTTTATGGATGAAATTGGTTAATTGTTTATGTTGTTTTCCTTCATTCTTCCTTATATTTTGATATGGACGTACATATCCATACTTTCTACATTGTTGAATCTTTTTCCTTTGTTCTTGAATTCAGAGTTACTGTAGCACCGAGAACTTCATTGTTAAACCTTTGCATTCTTAGCTGTTTGGGAGAGTTGGTCTCCATAGGGGCCCTTTGCAATCTTTAGTGTCAAGTTCAGGCCATACGCCAAGCCTTGTTAGAGTTTTGTGGTTTATAGCATGAAGAGATTCATGTTTGTCTTTCTTTGGTGTTTTCATGTTGGTTTGAGCCTTTGTGGCTTGTATTGGTGTAGGTGGTGAAAACTCAGCCAAAGACAAGGAGCCGACAGAGGAGTAGCACCGTAGAGGAGTCGTTCTTTTAAGCTTGTGAGTGGGTTTTGATTGCACAGTTGTAGTTAATTTTCTCTAAATATATGTACTACTAGTTTTGATGGAAAACTTGAAATTTATCATAATTGAACTTATGATTTCATTGCTTGAAAAGTATTCTCCATGTTTCATATCCTGGAAGCAAAACTTTTGTTATTTGAAGAAAATGAATATTGCTATATCGGATTGAATTGAAGAATTTTCACGCACGTATTACACTCTTTGATCTGGCTTATACGAATATAAACATTTGTCCTGAAGAAGGACCCTGTGAAATGTTTTATTTGAATTGCATTGCTATTACTTCTCGTGATGTTTTGTTGGTGATGGGGTTGGAACCCGTCTGCTATAGTGGGAGGGTCCCCACGGTCCAACCTTTAGAGGGGGTGTGGTGTACCCGTTTGATCTGTCCATATTAAGTGGCACGTAGAGCCCTGATTGGATGAATATCGGGAGTACCGAGTCCCTACACTGCCCCGATAGGTCAACGTCAATGACATGAGTGCCCTGGAGGCTCGGAACTTAGCCACGGCCACGGTTAGAATTTAGAGGGATTTCTAGACCAGTTTTCGATGGTTTGAATTGGAAAACTTATACTTTGAAAAAATGAGTTTCTTATACTTAGTAGAAAGGTTTTGATGATGTACATTATATATTTTGAGTTTAAAGAGTTTGTGACTAGCTATTCATGAGTTGTTTTCTGAGACTATAGTTGGGAAAATTAGTTTTATAAAGCTAAACAAGTTTTCTTGAGCATATATATATATATATGAGTTATTTTGATCATACATATGTACACCGAAACTTGCTATACTATAAGTATTAGTTCAAAAGCTCTTTTGTCTATTCATAGATTATTTTGCATCTCTTGGAACTGTATTAACCCATTCACTGAGTGACTTTAGTTACTCACCCTCGTCCCTATTTCAGGTTCTATTTAGTAGCGGTGGTGCGGCGGACCGAAGTGCTGTGCATACATCGGCTAGTTGTTTTTAGTTCTTATTCCCTGTACGTTGTTTCTTGAATATTCCGAATTATATAAAGATATGGTTCCACTAATGTAATTGTTATCCTGAGGGCTTGGATTGTATGTTTATCTACCTTTTTGAAACCGTTGTTGCATTTATGGCATGTATGTCTTTTGAACCATGTACTCAGATTATCGTCGTGTAGCTTCTTCTGTGTATTCTTGTATTTTATTCTGTCTTTGGCCAGAGTGTGTTAAGCCTTGCGGTAACTCTAGGGTTGAGTGGCGGGGTGTCCCTCCTCGGGTTGTCGCGGCGGTTGTCGAGTGCATGTCCTACGGGATGGGGCGTGACACCTAGGATGTTAAAGAAATGCATTACAGAATCTAGACTCTCTTTCTCTTTTAACACGAAGGGTTAATCTGAAAGAATAAAAAATCCCTCCAATCCAATTAGCACGATAATTAAAGACTTCTTCAATAGGAAATCTCCAATACGTGACTTGTCACATACGAGGTATTCATATAAGAGTGATAAGTTTTAGGGATTCCTCTAAAGACCAACTAGGCACCCGAAATTGGTTAGCTCTTTCGCAAAACCACTAACCACTAAACAAGGCTAAACCCTAACAAAATCTATCACATCAAAGGGTTAAACGATTGCATAAATCACAAGGAATATAGAGGCAGGCGTTGATCAACTCGAAGGAGAAGTGGGCGCTCCTCTACCTAAGACTCACTCCTTCGCCCTTTCAACTCTCACTAGACCTATTCTAGTGGGATATCCCGACAAGAACATTCAAAACATAATCATTGTTGTTACATACAAAGATCGTGAAAGAATTTAGCTTAAACAATGAACTTCAATTAAAGAGAGAGAAACAACATCTGAACATAATTAGATCATCCTATGGTTCACAAGTTCAAGTACCCACACAAAGGGTTTAGCTTCTCAGGAAGCAATACAAGTTAAACATAAAGGTTTCATAATACATGCTTGATAAACGTCTAAATGTATGTATTTTATACGTATGAGGGTACATGATTTTTATATTTTATCGATGAATCGATGCCTTTTTTCAGTCGAAATTGTTTTATTTTGTGTTTCAGGTATAAATAAAGCCTTGGTGAGCTCAACGACGAGATTTGAGAAGAAATTGACATCGAATGCGTCGTTTTAGGGCACTAGGCACTGTAACGTACTGTAGCAGCCTGAAATGCAAAGATTTTGAAGAAATTGCTAAGTCTGGAGTCCTCATGGGTAACCTCACGACCGTGAGGTCGGCCACAAGCGATTCAGAGAGAAGGGCTGTAGCAGTTCAACTGTAGCAGCACTGTAGCAACTTACCCAAATTTTTATCCTATTTTCTGAGCATCCTCATGGCCGTATATTGACCGTGAAGCCACCCATGAGCTATCCCGAACTCATCCTTTTTAAGGGTTTCTAGGGCTTTCTTTTTGGTGGACTTGGGCCTTCTTCTTAGAGCGCCACACCACCACTCTAGATCTGACCAAGAAGAAGCGCTTGGAGAGCATTTTCGCGGAGGAATGGGCGAGGAGAGTACGATCTTGGGCGAGATCTACTACTAGGACTTGAAGTTAGGAAGTTGAAGATGACGGGAAGCCACCCCTTCGAGTGGCGTCTTTGGAAGTTTCTCCGACCGGCATCTTTAGAGGGAGTTCTTCAATGTTTGGTTAAGTTGTTTTCATGCTTTTGATTGTGCATTTTGAGATTATGAGCAACTAAAACCCCAAGGTCACCGGATGTAGGCGAACCTTGGGGGTGAACTCGTGATGCTTGGATGCTTTGTTTTAATTAATGCTTGTTGGCTTGTTTGTGATCCTTGTTTGGTGTTTTTGAATGCCTGGGTATGCATGAGAACTCTGTGTATCCATACTTAGACAATACTAGGTTGCATGACCATTGCCTTAGTGTTAGAGTCACCAAGCTTGGAAGGGAAACACGTATAAATACCCCATGACAATCGGGTGTTTGTACCCCTCCAATTCTAGGGATAAGTACTCACTTGTAATTCAACCCTACATTGAGAAAACCACCTTGCACATTGCAATCATAGGAGGATTTGGACAGAATAGATTCCATGTCCCATACTCGTATCGGATTAGGGCCAATTGCCGTGACCATCGGGTTGACATAATCTAGGGTTTTCTCTGTCCAACTAGTCCATTGCATGTTAATTCAACATCCTTCACAGTTTAGTAGCCACTGAGGGGATTCTTATCTGTGACCACCCCTCAACCCTGATTACCTCCCGTATCTTACCTTCATTAATTACATTTTGACTACATTAGTTTAGTTTTCTTGCATTCCCTTTATTACTTGGAGTTGTAGGTCAAACAACATTGCAATAAGGAAGTAAGGGTAGCTTCTCGGGCCCTAAGGGATATGACCCTCTCGTGATCGCACGTGAGGTGTTACTTGATGACCCCATGCGCTTGCGTGACACCGATCAAGTTTTTGGCGCCGTTGCCAGGGACCCACGAGTAATACTGGGAAAACTTTATGCATGTTGATTTCGCCATTGCTTTGTTGTGTTTACCATTCTTGAATATATTCTGTTATTTCGTCATTTGCATTTTTTTCTCTTTCTTGTTCTTCTTCAAGTTCTAGCGCTTGACTTGAATTATCTTGTGAGGAGCCCATCTTATGACACAAGCAAGTTAAGCAAACTTAGTTGAACCCGATGACGAGATCGATAGAACATTACATCAACGCTTAAGAGAGGTGACCAGGAGTTTAAGACAACTAGAAATTCAGGTCGAGTCTATTGAGCCCACGCTCATGGCTGAACCAAGAAGAACCCTATCCGATTATGAAAGCAGGGACAAGTTCAGTGTGCAGATTCCCACCGTGCCCGCAAATAACTTCGAAATCAAAGCAAGCACGATTGGGATGATACAGAATTCAGTGCAATTCGATGGTCTAGCTGATGAAGACCCACATGCCCACTTGTCTAAGTTTTTTCAGATATACTCAACCTTCAAGATTAATTCAGGTTCTGATGATGCAATCAGGTTGAGATTATTTTCTTTCAGTCTAAAAGGAGCAGCTTGTAGATGGCTTACTTCCTTGGCTTTCGGGTCGATCACTACATGGAAAGAGATAGTGGAGAAAGTCCTTGCTCGATATTTTCCTCCAAGCAAGGCAGCAAGAATGAGACAAGAAATTTCAGCGTTCAGATAAGGAGATTCTGAGACCCTTTTGAAGCCTATGAAAGATTCAAGGATCTTCTAAAAAAATGTCCTCATCACGGGTTCCCTTCATGGATGAGGGTGCAAACGCTTTGTAACTTGTTGAATTATGCTACAAGATAGCTCATCGATGCAGCAGCAGGTGGTGCCTTAAGCAACAAACTCCCTGAGGAAGCTGAGGCATTGATTGAGAATATGGCTAGTAACGAATGCCATTGGAGTACTAGACAGAAGCCATTTAGAGCAGCAGGACTGTATAAGGTGAATAATACTACTGCCTTGGCTGCAAAAATGGAGGTCTTTACCAAGAATGTTGTTGATAACAATGCTAAGGTTGAAGCTTTAACACAGATATTTGATCAGTTCATGCTGGCTCTAGCTCAAGTCTTAAGGCAGTGATCTCATGTGAAACATATGGTGCTTGGCATGCAACAAACCAATGTCCCATTCTTGTTGCTTCCCCTGCACCAATGGAGTTAGTAGATTATGTCAGTAGAGGACCAAGAGGCCCGGGAAATACTTTTGGCAACACCTATAACCCGGGTTGGAAGAACCATCCAAATTTATCCTGGAACCAAGGCCAGTCACAACAAAAACCACTGATAAGTGCTTGCATGTATATAATAATTGAGATGTTTTTCATGCATGAGCATTATATTTCTCAGGTTTTATTGCTCATTTCGTGTGTTTTTGTGTTCTTTTTTGCAATTAAGTTTGTGAAGAGGTTTTGTGGGAATTAAGGCAAAAATAGGTCATGATGGTGCCAACTGGAGTTCTTTTGTGCAAATATAAAGATCACGACACAAATCGGTGTAAAACAAGAGGGTATGTTCCAACTTCTAAAGGGTTCAAGACAATATTGTAGAAGGACATAAAGGTCGTCATGCTATCTTGTTCTGGTTTGTTCGAAGATTTCATAAGATCTCCAAGGGTTTTTCGACAACAAGAAATGCCACATGACCTACTACACGAGCGTGTGTCCGTCAGTGTGGCATCGGAATAAGAAACGGGCAAAATCGGGGACTTATAGATGCATTTCTGTAAAGGCTGAAAATCCACAGGGGCATGTGGATTTCTGATGAGCGCATTTCATATATATGTATTGCATGCTTTACCCTCATCATTATTTAATATTTTGGCTATAATTCTCCAAGTACGGTGCTATTTGAGGTATTCGTTGTTCGTCATGGAGATATCAAAGTCCTGAAGTAAGAAGAAGCGTTTTTGGAACAATTTTAGAAGCTAAAGGACTTAGAAGAAACCTCATCAAGCTCAGCACGGCTTGAGCACGTCTGTGCTGTTTCCCGTGCAAAGTGCAGGAAAGTTCAACCAAAATTCAGCACAGCCTGAGTCCGCTGAGCACGGGTGTGAAAACCTCAGCACGGTCTAAGCACGCCCGTGCTGCTTCCCGTGAAAATTACAGGAGAATGCAGCCACAGATCAGCACAGCCAGAGTTCGCTGAGCACAGTCGTGAAAACCTCAGCACGGTCTAAGCACACCCGTGCTGTTCCCCGTGCATATTACAAGTTTGTGAGTTTTCTGAAGAGTTATTTGGCCGTAATCTGCACGGCTTGAAGCACGGCTTCAACACGCCCGTGCTCACATCGAGAAGACTTTAAAACACTAGAAACTCAGTTTCTATGGGGACTTTTGGGTGGCCGAACTTTGGGAGAAAGAAAGGGAGAGCTTTGGGGGTTCAACCTCCACTTCATCAAGGGTATGCCAAGCTTATGGTAGGCCGATCGGGAGGAGATTACACGGCATTGTAGATCCTTCGACAACCTCAAGAATGCAAGAAATTAGGGAGTTTTCAATTCCTTGTCTTTTAATTTCTTTGGCATTGTATTTGTTGGTTGTCATCATGAGGGGCTAAACTCTTAAGGGAGCCCCGGGGTTGGTTCTATGACGTTGTAGCTTGAACTCATTGTCTTTACTTGCAGTATTTTGAATGTCTTGTTCCTTTCAATAAATCAAGGTTATTGGCTATCTCGTATGTTGTTTAGTGCTTGATGCTTGGTAGTTAGGTTCTCCTACCTAGGCTTGTGAATCGTTATTGATTGTTGCAAGCAGTGGGAGTTCAACTTAGGGCTCGGCAGCGCTAGAAACCACATGCTTATAGCATAACTAGGTTTAGAACTGAAGACTTCGCTGATAAATACTGAGAAAGACCGAGTTAGTGAACGTCGGAAACCCAACCCCGGGGCCCCATCTTCTCCATCGAGTCAAACCTCAATCTTCCCTTGGTGAATTTCCCATTCCCTTAACTTCCTCGAAGTTAATCCAAAGTCAATTCCTTCATCTTCCGTTTGGTTAGATATTAAGTAGGACGTTAGTATTAGAAGCTATACCAGTCCCTGTGGATTCGACTACCCGACCCAAAGGGTACACTTTACTACTTGTGCGACCCGTGCACTTGCGGTTACGCAAGAGGCGTACCAAGTTTTTGGCGCCGTTGCCGGGGACTGGCAACTTCTAAGAATTCGGACAGTCTTAGTATTCTAACCGTTTTATTTTTGCTTTTAGTTTCATCTATTTTTTTTGTTGTTTTGTTCTTGTTGTTTTTCGTTTTCTTTTTATTTGTTCTTTTGTTCTTTGAGCCTGAAAGTGCATATCTCATTGTTTTCTTTTGGTGGTTGTGCAGGTGCAGTGCATGACCAGGGGGAATTCTTCCCATCTTGCATCTCCAGATCCAGATATTGAGCGGACATTTCATCAGAGACAGCGACAGATTCACTTAAGAGAAACCGGGTCAGTGGAAGTGAGCATCGAAGTGGATCAAGAAGAAAACATGGCAGGAAATTAGAGGAGCATTTCAGTTTATGCCCGGCCTAATTTGGAAGGATCTGGGTCTAGCATTGTGTGGCCCCCAGTTGCGGCCAATAACTTCGAGCTGAAGCCCAATTTTATTCAAATGGTGCAACAGATGTGCCAATTTGATGGCTTCCAAGATGAGGACCCATATGCCCATCTTGCAACCTTCCTGGAAATTTGTGACACTTTTAAGGCAAACAATGTGTTTGAGGATGCTGTTCGTCTTAAGTTATTCCCGTTTTCTGTGCGAGGGAGGGCCAAACAATGGCTAAGTTCCTTGCCAGCGGGTTCGATTACAAGCTGGGAACAATTGGCCGAAAAATTTTTGACTAGATATTTTCCACCAGCCAAGATCACCAAGCTGAGAAGTGATATCTCCTCATTCCGGCAAGCAGAATCTGAGACACGGTATGATACCTGGGAGTGGTATAAAGAATTGCTGAGGAAGTGCCCGCAGCATGGAATAGTGGAATGGATGCAAATCCAAATATTCTACAATGGGTTGAATGTGGCCACTAAGCAAATGTTGGATGCCGCAGCAGGAGGCTCCTTGTGTAGTAAAAGACCCGACGAGGCACAGAATTTGATTGAAAACATGGCCTCCAATGGCTACCAGTGGAGTTCTGAGAGGAATAAGCCGGTGAAGACAGCCGGACTTTATGAGGTTGATGTGCTCACTACCTTGGCGGCACAAGTGGAGGCCATCTCTAAAAGGTTGGACACAATGCAAGTCCAATCTTCAGCACTGAACATGAATACCGATAGTTGGGCGAACCAAGCAGGGCCCAGTTGTTTATCTGAGGGAGTTAGTGCCACCGAACAGGTGGATTTCATTGGTCAGAATCAGAGGTATTCAGGCAATCCCTACAGCAGCACCTACAACCCAGGGTGGAGGAATCACCCTAATTTCTCTTGGAAAGACCAGAGTCAGGGGCAGCAGCGCTCCCCTCAACAATAGCAGCAGCAGCAACAACAACAGACGCAACCTCAATTTTCGAGGCCCCCACCACCAGAACAAAAGGGACCTTCTATTGAAGCTCTCCTCGTCCAATACATTCAAGCTAATGATGCCCGAATCGCAGGGCATGAAGAGATGATGAGGAATCAGCAAGCCTCTTTACAGAATCTTGAGCGTCAGGTTGCACAGATCGCCAGGACGCTTGCTGAATGACCCCCGGGTGCACTACCTAGCAATACTGAAGTCAATCCTCCGGAGTCCCTCAAGGCAGTCGCTTTGAGAAGTGGCAGGGAACTGGAATCTTCAACTCCACAAGCGCAGCAAGAATCCCCACAAGAACTCGAGGTGGAAGTTCAGGATAAAGATTCAGGGGCAAGCTTGGGGAGAAACTGTAAGGGCAAGGGGAAAGACTTGGTAGCAGACTATAAGCCTACATTGCCCTACCCAGCAAAACTCAAGAAGGACCAACAAGAGGCACAGTTCAAGAAGTTTCTGGAGATGTTTAAAACATTGCACATCAATGTTCCGTTCGTGGAAGCTCTCTCCCAGATGCCGAAGTATGCCAAGTTCCTCAAGGAATTATTGACTAATAAGAGGAAATTGGAAGCAGTTTCGACGGTCACCTTGAGTGAGGAATGTTCTGCAATCATCTCAAATAAAATTCCCAAGAAGGAAAAAGATCCGGGAAGTTTCATCATCCCGTGCACAATTGGAGGGATGATGGATGAAAAGGCGTTGGCTGATCTAGGGGCAAGTATCAACCTCATGCCATTAAAAATTTTTCAGAAGCTGGGGTTGGGGGAACTCAAGCCAACTCAAATGACGCTCCAGCTTGCTGATCGCTCCACCCGCCAACCCTTGGGAATTGTCGAGGACATTTTGGTGAAGGTCGACAAATTCATATTCCCAGTAGATTTTGTTGTTCTGGATTTGGAGGAACGGGCTGAGGTACCTCTAATTTTTGGGCGGCCATTCCTCGCTACTTCACAAGCCATCATTGATGTGAAGGATGGTCGCCTAACATTAAGAGTGGGGGATGGAGAAGTTGTATTCAAGCTGAAGGAAGCTATGAGACACCCCATGGCATTTGATGATTCTTGCTATTTCCTAGACACTACTAATGACATTATTTGTGATTGCGTGCAGGAAATCTGGCGAAAGGATTGTGTTACTGATTTACTAGGTGAGGAACTCCCAGATGAAGAGCTCATAGACCAAGAGGAAGCCATTGCTGCTATACCCTCGAGCATTGGTCAACCAGAATTGAAAGCCAAAAGAAAGAAAGGCAGGGGGTCAGAGGCCCAGACATGGTGGAAAAAGGTAGAGGAAAGGAAGAAACAACAAGCCTCTACCCCGAAATGTACTTCTACTAATGACCTCAGCTTTGGTGAGGCATTTCTGATAAATTCTTTTTGTCCCTTCATAGAATGTTGGTCTGCAGGGCACCAAGAGGAGAGGTATGTCTTTGAACCATTTTAAGATGAGGCTAGACCCGTCAAGCTAGTGACGTTAAAAGAGCGCTTATCGGGAGACAACCCGATTTGTTTCTTTTCTTTGTTACTTCTTTGTTGTGATTGTTGTTTTGTTCGTTTTTGTGTTTTTGTTGTGTTTTGTTTCGAATCCGGCGTGTTTTTCTTCATGAGGAAAATTTCCAGGCCCAACACGGGCATAACACCCCCGTGCTGATGGGGGTGAAATTCACAGGCTTTCCAGGTTTGATCATTTCCAATCAGCACGGGGAGAAGCACGGCCGTGCTGAATCCCGAGCACGCTGCCCGTGCACGCGTCACGGACGTGCCGCGTTCTTCATTTTTCGTTGAATTTACTTAAGCACGGGCACAGCACGGCCGTGCTGAGGCTGTGCTCAGCGCGACGGTCCCTCTTCCTGCGGTTTTCTCCTTTTTAAACGCGCCGTTCATCCTTTCTTTCTTCTTACCGGCGACTCTTTTCCTTTGTGCTTCCATTTTCTTGCATTTTTCGCGAGTTTTCTGGTGGTTGTCGTGGTTTCTCGGAGTTTCTTCGCTTCTCCTCCTTCATCACCACTTTTGGTAAGTCGACGAACCCTAGATTTGTGTTTTAATTCTAAATCTTTGATTATATGCCATGATTCTACATAAAAACATCTGTATTCATCTTTAGAGTCATTTAGGGTGCTTTTGATTGAGTTTAAATGAATTTGTTCCGTCGATTTTTGAGTTAGAGTCCGTCGGAGCCGAAGCAGTATTTTAGCAGCACGGTGATAAGTGTCTAAATACACCATTTTGTAATGGTGAAATACTTATACTTTCATGCATTAATCGAATAAAACAGTTGCCCTTTGATGTATTTTTTCTTGTTTTTCTATTTCAGGGCATCTATGGACCATCTATGATAGGAGGAGCATTTGTAGCATGAAAATCGAGGCCAAGGAGCGAAGAAACGAAGGTTAAACGAGCTCCGGACGTCATTCGGGCACTCCTACATGAAACGGGCCTACTCAGGCCCGTTTTCAGGCCCGTGTGCGGGCTGTGTGCTGCCCGCACACCCTTGGCAGAAGGGTGTGCGGCCCAGTGTGCGGCCGGGCACCAGCCCACACACAAGTGTGCGGGCGCACACCAGCCCGCACACTGGTCGGGGTATTTAAGCCCGATTAGGGCTTTTCTTGAGGCACTTTTGCCACCGACGCCTCCGAACACCCCCACGCTCAAAGCTTCATCAAAGGAGGTCGTTTTGGAGTGAAATCAAGGGA
Source organism: Dioscorea dumetorum (assembly GCA_902712375.1). Taxonomy (NCBI): domain Eukaryota; kingdom Viridiplantae; phylum Streptophyta; class Magnoliopsida; order Dioscoreales; family Dioscoreaceae; genus Dioscorea; species Dioscorea dumetorum. The sequence continues at coordinate 3,533,043 of CACTHL010000222.1, forward strand.
GAGAAGGCGGAGGGACTTGAGGATCATCATCCTAGAGCTTGCCGACGCGGATTCGGCAAGTGTCTTCATCAACCCTAGTCGACACGGTCAAGAGGGAGTTTTGAGTTCTCTTATTGATGTATACTTATTTGTGCAAACTTCCCTTGTTATTCATGTGGAACTAAACCTCCCAAGGCCACCGGGCAACCGGTGAACCTTGGGAGGAATACTTGTATTGGATGCTTTGCTTTTAATTCAATGAATGGATGGTGTGGATTTTGGTTTCATACATTGTGTGCTTAATTGTAATGATTTGCATGAGAACTCTGCATTTCATTTTATCGAATGTGCTTGGTTGTGCGAGGTGCACTCTTGCATTAGATCCACATAGTATGGAGAGGGGCTCATTGTACCGGTACACCGGAGGTTCCGGGTGCCGGTAGCCTCCCGTAGGTTGTAGAGTTCATCTTAGCGAAATTGCTTATAGATAACTCCAACCAAGGCTCCTTAGTCCCAATGACATCGTGTGAGTATCCTTTGGATAAAGGAACTTGTACTGGATTAGGGCTACACTACGGAGGTTCCGGGGTAGTCGACTCCCGAGCCTAGACGGACCAAAACAATACTCCATGCATGCATTACCTGTTTTTATAGCATCCTTACTTGTATTTCTCCCGGGGAATCCTCGCCCGGAGCCTTGTCTTCTCTATCTGATTTTCCATTGTTGTGCGCAAACTGTCTTTGATTGAAGTTTCTATCGTTAGTTTTAATTTCATTTCATTACAACAACTGCTGTTTTGATTCGACTAAACAATTGTCGAAGAGGAAGTAATAGTGGATTTCGGGACCCCAGGGAATACGACCCTCTTGTGCCTGCACAAGAGGTATTACTTGACGACCCGTGCACTTGTGGCCGGGGAGCCACGTGCCCGCTTTCTAGCGACGCGCGCGGCGACCATCACACGGCCGTGTTCACTCAAGCACGGCCGTGCTTTGATTTGAGATCTGGAATTACTCGGCAGCACGGGCGTGCCTGTTAAGCACGCCCGTGCTCGCAGGTAACCCTATTTTTTGAATTACATGGGCGTGCAGATTTGAAGCACGCCCGTGTTTCACTGTTGATCTTAACTGTTTATTATTTTCCCTCTCGACAAATCATGCATAGGAAGGCTACTACATCTGGCCCTTCTTCGAAGAGGGCTAGAGGGGAGTCGTCGACCCCAGCCGCTCCCCCTGCGCTAGCCCTCGGTACTCCGATCCACCAGGAGCGCCACGACCGTTTGAGCGCGAAGCGGTTTGGCGAGGTGCGGGCTATCGATTGGGAGGTCCTCCGTGAGGTGGGCTTGGAGGCAGATGTGCACCGCTACCTTGGCGGGGGCGCCTGGATGAGATTGTTTTCTATCACCGACCCTGCCTACTGGGAGCTGTCTTTGGAGGTCCTTGCGACCTTCGAGCTGTCACGGGGCCCAGTCAGCTACCACCGCGCCGGCACAGTACAGTTCCAGGCGCTCGGCGAGCTACATCGTATGAGACTGGGATTGTACGATGAGGAGTTCACCAGGACTCCAGAGTACGACGCCCTCCTCGTAGCCCGACCACCCGGAGAGTCACAGGACGCTTGCTGGCAGCGACTGAGCACGGACCGGGAGTACAACCCTCGCCGGTCCAAGGCCACATCTCTTCGTCTCCAAGCCCTCAGGTACATTCACTTTATCCTCAGTCACTCGATCACAGGGCAGGGAGACAGCACAGGAGTCGTTAGTCGCCGCGACTTCGATTTCCTGCTGAGCATGCTGGATGGATTCCAGATGCACCTCGGCTACGAGGTGGCTTTTAGCATCCAGCATCAGGGACAGGACTCCCGAGTCGGCGCCATCTTCTGCAGATCCTACATCACACGGCTGATTCGGGGGATGGGACTCCAGGCGGGCACACGTGCGATGCGGATGGTAGGTGGCGTACTTCCCGTCTCCGTGGACACACTCCGGGCGATGGGGATGCTGCGATCCACGCCCACCTCCCAGGGCACCAGACATCAGGCCCCCCCTGCTGCCAGCGTCCCTGATTCTCCTCCTGACGGCGCCGGCCCATCGTCTCCTTGCACCCCACGCACTCGCGCTTCCACCCACACTCGGGACTCTCCTCCAGCGGGCTCTCCTTCTTTTCGGCGATGGATGATCTGGAGCATGCAGCGGTTGGCCTCTCACCTCGACGTCACCCTGTCTCCACCTCCTCGTCGTGCCGCTGGACCTTCTACGTCCCGGAGTGTCGGCGTCGACTCCACCGACCTTCCATCGGAGTCCAACTTTGATTCTGAGAGCGCCGAGTTTTGATGTTTTATTTTGTTGTTTCTGTTCTGTTTTGTGTTCTTTGTTTTTACTTTTGTTGTCTCTTGTTTTTCTTGAGTCAGTTAGCAAGGGGAGTCCCCTACTAAACTGATCTCTTTTTAGTGTGATCTTTGTCTTTCTGTTTATTTTCTGTCTCTAATGCTTGCATGTGTATCTCAGGATTTATTGACTGTCTTTCTTGATGGTTGTCTCAAACGACTCCTCCCTAATTGGCGATCACCACCCGCCCTTGTGTGCCATTGAAATTTCTCTTCGGCACCTCTCCTTTAACTTGGTGAAAATTCCCAACCCTCACTTTTACTTGCCATTATTTTGTTTGCTTTGCATGATTAAATCTTTAAACATTGAGGACAATGTTTCACTCAAGTGTGGGGGAAGGTTGTGTATTTGTCTCCTAGATGTTGTGCATGACTTAGGACGATCTATGAAAATTGTTTTGGTTGAGAATTGCTAAGCTAGGAGTTTTTGGGTATATTAGTGCACTTTTGTTGAACTTAAAGTTTTATTTTGCTCTTACTTTGGAAACCCAAATGCTAACACTAAGCCTTCTGTTGTGTTGTTACTCTGTTAGAGGAAGGGCTAGTTTATAAGGCTGAAAAATTAGAAGTTGACTCCAAACTCAAAATTAATAAAAGTTAGAATTTTATGACAAGTCGGATTCCATTTTGGATGCCCTGTCAATTTTTTTGTGAAAGATGGTAGAAAGAGCTATCACTTTAGAAAAAGCGAAAGCCGCACTTGAGTAGTCGGATTTTAGGCATCACAAATGTCATTTTTGATGACCTACCAAGTGAAATGGCTGCCTCTAGGGTGTTTGAAGCTACTACCCAATTTAGGAGTCAATAGTGAAAATATTGAGAAAAAAGAGCTTGTACTAGCCCCCTCAAAAACAGTTTTGACATGCTCCAGGAGGCGACACGCACGCACGGTAGTACCGAGTAAGAGTAAAATCCTTCACAAGCCTTCAATTGACTAAGTCACTAGTTCTTAGAAACTCCTTAAAGCTTCAGTAACTCTTTTAATTTGTTGAGATCAGAGGTCATGGACTCATCACTTTAGTAGGGGAATAAGGTTCCTTGAGGACAAGCAACAATTCAAGCTTGGGGGTATTTGATGAGCGCATTTCATATATATGTATTGCATGCTTTACCCTCATCATTATTTAATATTTTGGCTGTAATTCTCCAAGTACGGTGCTATTTGAGGTATTCGTTGTTCGTCATGGAGATATCAAAGTCCTGAAGTAAGAAGAAGCATTTTTGGAACAATTTTAGAAGCTAAAGGACTTAGAAGAAACCTCATCAAGCTCAGCACGGCTTGAGCACGCCCGTGCTGTTTCCCGTACAAAGTGCAGGAAAGTTCAACCAAAATTCAGCACAGCTTGAGTCCGCTGAGCACGGGTATGAAAACCTCAGCACGGTCTAAGCACGCCCGTGCTGCTTCCCGTGAAAATTACAGGAGAATGCAGCCACAGATCAGCACAGCCAGAGTTCGCTGAGCACGGTCGTGAAAACCTTAGCACGGTCTAAGCACACCCGTGCTGTTCCCCGTGCATATTACAGGTTTGTGAGTTTTCTGAAGAGTTATTTGGCCGTAATCTGCACGGCTTGAAGCACGGCTTCAACATGCCCGTGCTCACATCGAGAAGACTTTAAAACACTAGAAACTCAGTTTCTATGGGGACTTTTGGGTGGCCGAACTTTGGGAGAAAGAAAGGGAGAGCTTTGGGGGTTCAACCTCCACTTCATCAAGGGTATGCCAAGCTTATGGTAGGCCGATCGGGAGGAGATTACACGGCATTGTAGATCCTTCGACAACCTCAAGAATGCAAGAAATTAGGGAGTTTTCAATTCCTTGTCTTTTAATTTCTTTGGCATTGTATTTGTTGGTTGTCATCATGAGGGGCTAAACTCTTAAGGGAGCCCGGGGTTGGTTCTATGACGTTGTAGCTTGAACTCATTGTCTTTACTTGCAGTATTTTGAATGTCTTGTTCCTTTCAATAAATCAAGGTTATTGGCTATCTCGTATGTTGTTTAGTGCTTGATGCTTGGTAGTTAGGTTCTCCTACCTAGGCTTGTGAATCGTTATTGATTGTTGCAAGCAGTGGCAGTTCAACTTAGGGCTCGGCAGCGCTAGAAACCACATGCTTATAGCATAACTAGGTTTAGAACTGAAGACTTCACTGATAAATACTGAGAAAGACCGAGTTAGTGAACGTCGGAAACCCAACCCCGGGGCCCCATCTTCTCCATCGAGTCAAACCTCAATCTTCCCTTGGTGAATTTCCCATTCCCTTAACTTCCTCGAAGTTAATCCAAAGTCAATTCCTTCATCTTCCGTTTGGTTAGATATTAAGTAGGACGTTAGTATTAGAAGCTATACCAGTCCCTGTGGATTCGACTACCCGACCCAAAGGGTACACTTTACTACTTGTGCGACCCGTGCACTTGCGGTTACGCAAGGGGCGTACCAATTTCCATAATGCCTGTGTGGATCCTTGACTTTTGCTTTTTAAAAGGCCCTTTTGAAGCGTTTTTAGAAGATCTTTTTCTTAGCTTTTGGAGGGAGTTCGGCTAGGGTTTGGAGATGTTTTTGCAAGGTTTTTGGGGCATTTCTTCACCGATTTCAACACCGATTCCTTCCAAGGAAAGCTATTGGGGGAACCTTCGACGACCTCGATTCGGCAGGGTGTGCCCTTGGCTTGAAGGAGGGATCCGTGGAGAAGAAGAAGAAGCCCTCATAGACCATCAGCATGGAGCATAAGGGGGTTTTCTCTATGGATTATTTGCATTTATTTTCAATTGTATTTTTGATTTTGTATTGCTCCATGGAGAGTTAAACCCCTAGCTGGTACTTGGACATGTTAACCCTAGGATTTCTATGTTTCATTGACTATATTGCTTTCTTTAATTTGAAATTTAATTTGAGTTTCAATCTTGTGTGCTTTATTGATTTTCCCTTAGAGTGACACTAGGGTTGAGAATTTTATCTAATTATCCTTTTGACGAGTGACCATCACCATTGACATTAGATTAACCAAGATTGAAGAGAGTTGAGAGGGTGAGTTGAAAGGTAGCGAAACATCCCCTTTCCCCTCCGGTGTGGTTCACCCTACCTCCATATTGACAGAGCTATTATCGATCTCAAAGAGATTTAGGTGTTGAGAAAGGTCTTTCCGCCGGGACTTATTTGTGATTAGGGATCTCTCACCTAGACCAAAGGTTTTGATCTATAATTGGGAATGGGGTTTATTACTTGGAATCTCATACGGGACTAGTCAAGGTTGACCTTAGGTTTGGGACCTTGTATATTTGGATCTTCACTACTCATTAAATCTCGATTAAGTAAGAGTTATTAGAGTTTTGCAGTTGAAACTAGGATCCTAGAGGGAGCATTGTCCGAGTACCCCATTCACATCTTGATACTTTCCTTTACTCTGGCAATTACTTTCAGTCTTTTGTTTCTGTTAATTATGTTCCTATTGATCTATTCACCAATTGAGTTTTCCTTGGCTAATTAGCAAAGCGTGTTTGTTGCTAACGTCTACTCTCTATGGATTCGACTACCCATCCTTTGGGTATTTATTACTTCGACAGCCGTGCACTTGTCAAACACACACGCAAGGGTGTGTCAAGTTTTTGGTGTCGTTGCCAGGGAGTTAGGCTTTTTAGGAACTCATATACTTTATTTTTTTAATCATTCACCATATATTCTGTTTCATACTTCTTTTACTTCCATTGTTCTGATTTTGTTTTGTTTTCTTGTTTTCAGCTCCAGGTTGTGGCCCCGTGGAAACCCTTCGACATTAGTTGAAGGTGATCCAGAGATTGAGAGAAGACTACATACACGGGGAAAACAACCTGAACAAGAATAGGACTATCAAGCTGAAATAGAGGTTGAGGCGTCCGTAACTATGGCTGAACAGAATGAGCAACAGCGGACACTTTTCAGATTTTGCTAGGCCTACTATTCGTGGCACACAATCCAGCATCGTCAGGCCACCAATTGCAGATCACAGTTTTGAACTTAAGCGGGATTTATTCAGATGGTACAACAGTCCACACAGTTCAATGGGTTGTCAGACGAGGACCCGAACAACCACATAGAGACTTTCTTGGAAGTGTGTGACATGTTGAAGATCAATGGAGTCATAGATGATGTCATCAGATTGAGAGCCTTTCCATTTTCTTGAAGGTGAGAACAACATAGTGGTTGCAATCGCTACCTAGAGCATTGATCATTACATGGGAAGAGATGGTTGAAGCCTTCCTTGCTAGATATTTTCCTACTGGAAAATCTGCATAGTTAAGAAATGAAATCTCCTCTTTTATGCAGTCGGAATTGGAATCTCTTTTCGAGACATGGGAAAGGTTCAAGGATCTTCTGCGCAAGTGTCCTCAAGACGGTTTCCCCGAGTGGATGATCATCCACATATTCTACAACGGCCTGAATCCAAGCACAAGACAATTACTTGATACCGCAGTAGGAGGTACCTTAGGAAGCAAGACCCCCGAGGCTTCCCGCCAATTGGTAGAGGAAATAGCCATGAATAGCTATCATTGGAATGCTCGAGAAAAGAGGAAAGTGGCGGGTATTCATGAAGTTGATGCAGTAACATCTCTTACTACCCAAGTTGAAGCATTGAGCAAGAAATTTGATACTTTGGTAACTCCTTCTAGGGTGGCTGCAGCGATAAGTTTTGATGGTCGTGGAGGTGGGCATGCCTCATCTGATTGCCCTATCTCCGTTATTGGAGTAGCACCTATTGAGCAAGTGGATTTTGTTGCAGGACGGGGCCAAGGGAACCCCTACAGCAATACGTTCAATACGGGGTGGTGAAATCACCCGAACTTCTCATGGAGTAACCAAGGTCAGCAAGACCTTCTACACTACAAGAATTTCAGCAACCCCAGCAACTAAACATGGACAGCCGAGTTTCAGGGCTAGAGAACCGGATGACGGACCTGGAGAAAGCACTGAGCAAGTTCATTCAGTAGTCAGACACGCGCTTCCAAGGAGTGGACACTACACTTCGCAACCACACCGCATCCTTGCACAATCTGGAAAATCAAGTGGGTCAAATTGCGAAGTCGATATCGGAGAGACCTTAAGGAAGCTTGCCGGGAAACACCGAGACAAATCCGAAAGAATAGCTGAAAGCAATCACTTTGAGGAGTGGTCGTGAAATTGAAACTAAGCTTCCAACTGAGAAGGTTACAGACATTCCACCCAAAGAGAAAAAGGTTGAAGAGAAGGGTAAAGAAAATGTGGCAACACCCACTCCTTATAGGCCAAGAATTCCTTACCCTTCGAGGTTGAAGAATGACCAGAATGATGAGCAATACAAGAAGTTTCTGGGCCTATTTACTCAGCTGCAAATCAACATCCCATTCATGGAAGCATTGTCACAAATGCTTCGCTATGCGAAGTTCTTGAAAGACCTCTTGACCAACAAAAGAAAGTTGGAGGAGAATGCAACGGTAATTTTAGATGCATCATGTTTACCGGTATTGCAGAAAAATTTGCCAAACAAGATGAAGGATCCCGGGAGCTTCATCATCCCATGTAACATTTTGAATTTGAGCGAAGAAAAAGCATTGGCAAACTCAGGGGCCAGCATCAATGAAATGCCTTATGCCTTCTTCATGAAACTGGGACTAGGAGAGGTAAGGACCACTCGGATGACTCTACAGTTAGCTGACCGTTCAGTTCGTCACCCGAGAGACATCAAGGAAGACATTTTGGTGAAAGCGGACTAGTAAATATTTCCTGCAGATTTTGTGGTGCTAGATGCAGATGAGAATCTCGACGTCCCACTGATACTTGGAAGGCCTTTTTTGCGCACCTCCAAGGCACTTATAGACATGGATAGTGGGGAAATGACATTGAGAATTGGTGATGAGAAGTTGACGTACCGTCTTGCTGAAGCCAGCGACATTCCCTTGACTTTGATGACACTTTATTTTTTCTTGACACTGCTAATGAGCTAATTGATGATTGTGTGTAGGAAATGTTATGTCCGGACCCACTAGTAGGATGGTTAGACCAAGAGATGGAGAGTGACGAGATTTTATCAGTTGATCTAGTGGACAAGGAAGAACCTCCTCCGGGCATAGTCAATAAGTTTGTCAAAAAGCTGAAGGGAGTGAGACTTCGCCACAAGAAACAACTGAATAATTGCACGCATGAACAGTCGAAGGCTAAGAGCGTTACCTCTTCAGTTGGTAATGACTTTTATTACTAGCCCTCTAACTTAAAGAATGTCTGCTCATCATGCTCGAAGGTTGCAGGTAACAAAGAATGTTCTCCTCATGACCCCCTTTGATTGTTGAGAAACAGGTACTTCAAACTAGTGACGTAAAACAAGTGCTTGTTGAGAGGCAACCCAAGTTTTTAAATTCATTGCACTTGTTTTAGCTTAGTTTTATTTATGAAGTGTAGTCTTCATTTAGTTGTGTTTTCTGTTGATTCATCTCTGGTGCAGTACACTTTAATTTATTTTAGATGCAAATTCATGGTTTTATTTTTTCTGACAAGTTTGAGTGTTTGTCATGTAAATTCGTCGTGTTGTTGGCCATGTATAGGTTAGATTTCATTTTCTGCAGCGTTTACATGTGTTTCCAATGAGTTCAGCAGAATTTGGAAGAATTCTGGGATGAAAAATAGAACCACATGATCATGTGAATTTTCCACATGGCCATGTGGATGGATTTCAATGTGTTTTCTGGGCATCCAAAGAATCCACATGGCCATGTGAAATTTCCACATGGCCACGTGGATGGTTTTGGGCTTCATTTCTCCAAGACTGAAAATCCACATGCCCATGTGGAATTTCCACATGGGCATGTGAGTGCTATTTAGAAATTGAAGAAATGTTATTCAGAAAAGCCACACGGCCATATGGAATTTCCACATGGCCATGTGAATTTTGTTCAGAAGTTTATGTGCAATCCAGAGAAAACACATGTCCATGTGGAATTTTCACATGGCTATGTGGATTTGGGGTGTTATGTGTTGGGCCCATCCAGAGAAAACACATGGCCATGCAGAATTTCCACATGGTCATGTGGATTTGGGTTATTGTGTGTTGGTCTCATCCAGGGAAAACACATGGCCATGTGGAATTTCGACATGGTCATGTGGATTTGGGTTATTGTGTGTTGGTCTCATCCAGGGAAAACACATGGCCATGTGGAATTTCGACATGGCCATGTGGATTTGAGGTGTTATATATTGGGCTCATCCAGAGAAAACACATGGCCATGTGGATTACTTAAGAATGAGAAGCCTTTCTTCTCTTCATTTCCACTTCGCGCCATTTCACATTCAAACGGCTCCACACCAAAGATCATGACGAAATCTCATCTTCTTCCATTCTCTAGCGTATTTATAGGGATTAGGTGTTCTAATTGGAGTTTTATCAAGGTTTTGCACTTCATCTTCTCCGGTAAGCCCTCTTTTCTCTCTTCTTGCCATAAATTTTCTTTCTTGGATTTGGGTGATGATTCTCGTGTTTTAGCATGCTATTTTCATGGGAAATACTTGTTTTTAAGCTATAAACACCAATGAATGAAGTATTGCGACTTTCCACACGTCGAAGTGGATCAACCATGGCCATATAGCCATCGCCGAAGATCCAAACGGCCATGTGGACACTTGTCACTTAGTTTTGGACCCTGAAATGACCCGTTTGCCTCTCTCTTGTGCAGGAATGCCTCCATGGACAAAGAAACTTACACATAAGCGTCCTGGTGGGCCTTGTGAGCCCTCGCCTGAGCCGTTGGAGTTCGCCATACCCAAACATCAAACCTGGCTTGAGCGCCTCTCAAGGTTCAAGTTCGGCTAGACACGGACCCCCGACTTTCAAGCATTGGCCGCGATTGAGCATGAACAAGCGGAAGAGTTGGCGGACGAGGTGATGGTGAGAGACACTGACTCCACCACGTCTCCCGCACCCAGAGAACCACATGCATCACCCGTATCACCAGCAGCACCAGCAGATGACGGCGCTTGAGGTGTCTTTAGTTTCTTTCTACTTTTATTTTTGTTATTTACTTTTGTGTTGTTTGAGAACTTGTTTACTCAGAAAGGGTTTACCTTCTGAGATCTATGTTTTTGATTTTAGTTGTGTTTAGTTTCTTTCAAGTTTAAGCTTTGATGTATACTTATAAGCTCTGTTAGTTTTTATTTGTGTCGAGCTCTACTGAACCCCTTTTGTGACGTGCAGATGGTCTTTTTTGTCATGTTTTAAGGAATAGTCATAGGCACGGCCGTGTGAACTTCACAACCCTTCATAGCTTCAGTCCCTGCCACTTCAGCTCCACCACAATATACATATGGAGATCAGGGGAGTGTTGTTTTTAATACCCACATTTTCATGTTCAGTTCTTTGCAAATTTCTATTCTTTATGCATGCATTTGTACATTGAGGGCAATGCACATCTCAAGTGTGGGGGGGGGGGAGTTCATGTTACACACATTCTTTATTTATGCTCATCACTTTCATGCTCATTTAGCCAATGATAGTTCACCTTAAGGGACAAGGATTGCACTCTTGAATTTAGGAGAAATTTAAACATCGATTGTCACCATGCTTTACTTTACTCAAACAACTTAGAAATTTTTTGTCTGATTACATTTCTTACACACTACTTGCTCTGTTAGCCCTGACAACTCTAGTTCAGTGCTGAAAGGACCTTAGTATCATTCTTTTAGTTTGAAAAAAAAAGAGAATTGGTCTGAGGGGTGGAAAGAGCTACCACCTATTTTGTATGCAGCTACTCTCATAAGTCGGATACTAGTTATGCCCTAATGAGAGAAAGAGCTATCTTATAGGTTGTGTAGAAAGAGCTACCATCTCAAAATTGTGAAAGCCGTCCAGGAGCCATCTTGGAAAAGGGCTATCTTCGAGGCTGTGTGCAGCTACTACCGATTCTTTTTGTCTTTAGATAAGTCCTCTTCAATTAGAATTTTTAAAGAGTAGATTGGGGTTGACATGAGTAAGCTGAAACACACACACGCATTCATATTTTATTTCCTTGAAGCTTGAGTTTTTGCTAGAGCATTGGTGTTTCTCTTTCGTTGTTGAAAACGATCCCTAGTTTGAGAATGCTCTCCTTGCACACTTCTGGTGAACTTAAGTCCAAGCACTTCCAGCACTGTACTTTTGATCTTTAATGTCTAAGTTTTGCTTGAGGACAAGCAAAGGCTTAAGTGTGGGGGAGTTTGATAAGTGCTTGCATGTATATAATAATTGAGATGTTTTTCATGCATGAGCATTATATTTCTCAGGTTTTATTGCTCATTTTGTGTATTTTTGTGTTCTTTCTTGTAATTAGGGTTATGAAGAGGTTTTGTGGGAATTAAGGCAAAAATAGGTCATGATGGTGCCAAGTGGAGTTCTTTTGTGCAAATATAAAGATCAAGACACTAATCGGGGTCAAACAAGAGGGTATGTGTCAACTTCTAAACGATTCAAGACAATATTGTAGAAGGACACAAAGGCAGTTGATAAACGTCTAAAAGTACGTATTTTACATGTATTTGTTGTGTATTATTTTCATATCTTTTTGTTGAATCTATGCCCTTTTTGATATAAATTGCTTTATTTTTGTATTTCAGGCCAGCCAGAAGCCCTAGGGACTCGACGACGAGATGGGGAGCGATTTCGACATCAAAACAGCGTTTTCGAGACGGGACACTGTAGCACGGTACTGTAGCAGTCACTGTAGCAGTTGCTGTAGCTCATCGCGGACTTCTTGGCAGAAAAGTAGAAATCCCGAGGGGTCAGCATACCGGCAGTATGCTGACCCGTTTACCCATCGGGATTTGGGGTTTAAAGGCCGATCTAGGGCATTTTGAAGAAAACTTTTGCATCTTCTTGGAGAGAGCTTTTGGGGGAAAAGAAGGCTAGGGTTTGGGCATCATTTCTACACCATTTTGGAGGGCAAAAGGAGAGGAAATTCGGGTTTTCTAAGGAGAGGAGAGCAAGATCTTGGAGGATCCACTTCAAAAGCTTCATTGTTTGGAGGTTGAAGACAACGGGAAGCCACCCCTTCGAGTGGCGTCTTCGGAAGGTTTTCTCCGGGGATCCAAGCGGCATTCGACCTTCACCGTTTGAGGGAGTGTTCCTCATGTTTACTTTGGTTATTTGCATGGTTTGTGTGGTGGATTTGTTGAACATGAACAACTAACCCCAAGGTCACCGGATGTAGGTGAACCTTGGGGGCAAAACTTGTGATGTTTTGGATTATTTGAGTTATGTATTGTATGATTGGCTTGTTGTGATCCTTGTTTGGTATTCTTGATTGTTTTGGTACATATGCTTAATTGTTGTATCAAATGCTTGGTAGCACTTTGTAGCATGATCATTGCCTTAGTGCTAGACTCTACCAAACTTGGAAGGGATTAATGTATAAATACGTCGTGACCATCGGGTATTTGTACCCCTCCATTTCTAGGGTTGAAAACTAATTAGTGTTTCCACCCTAACTTGAGAAAACCATTATTCGCCTTGCAACCGTGTGAGAGGTTGAGTGGAAGAAATTCCCTACTCAACTCTTGTACCGGGTTAGGGGTCAATTGCCGTGACCATCGGGTTGACCTAAGCTTAAGTTCTCTCGGTCCAACTAGCCACTTACTTAAATTCTCAAATATCCTACTCACTTGAGTAGCCCCCTTGGGGATCCTCATCCGTGACTGTTTTCCATCCCTGAGCATCTCCGGAGTTTTGTTTCAAACATATTTATTAAGAAAATTCCTCTTGTTGCTATTTGTTTTCTTTCTTATCTATTCTCTTGAAAATGGAATCGGTGAGCTAAACAACAAGTGAAAAGTGAGTAAGGTAGCTCCTCGGGCCCCTTGGGAATACGACCCACTCGTGCGTGCACGAGTGGTTTATTACTTGACGACCCCGTGCGCTTGCGGGTGTTGACACATTCCGTGTCCATCAGCAGTCATGATCACTTGTTCTGGTTTGTTCAACGATTTCAAAAGCTCTCCAAGGATTTTTTTGACATTAAGAAATGCCACATGACCTACCACAAGAGCGTGTGTCCATCCGTGTGGCCTCAGAAGAAGAAACTGGTGAAATCGAGAACTTATAGATGCATTTCTATAGAGAATGAAAATCCACATGGGCATGTGGATTTTTCACACAGCTGTGTGGAATTTCCACCTGGCCCTGTGGATTTCCACATGGTCGTGTGGATCCTTGCCTTTTGCATTTTAAAGGGCCATTCTGAAGCATTTTTAGAGGGGCTTTTTCTTAACTTCTGGAGGGAGATCGGCTAGGGTTTGGAGAGGTTTTTGCAAGGTTTTTGAGGCATTTCTTCACAGATTTCAACACCGATTCCTTCCAAGGATAGCTATTGGGGGAGCCTTCAACGACTTCGATTCGGCATGGTGTGCCCTAGGCTTGAAGGAAGGATCAGTGGAGAAGAAGAAGCAGCCCTCACAGACCATCAGCACGCGCTGAGCTTAAGGGGGTTTTCTTTATGGATTATTTGCATTTATTTTCAATTATATTATTGATTTTGCATTGCTCCATGGAGAGCTAAACCCCTAGCGGGTACTTGGACATGTAAACACTAGGATTTCTATGTTTTATTGACTATATTGCTTTTCTTTAATTTAAGATTTAATTTGAGTTTCAATCTTGTGTGCTTTATTGATTTTCCCTTAGAGTGACACTAGGGTTGAGAATTTTATCTAATTTTCCTTTTGACGAGAGACTGATAAGTGTCTAAATACACCATTTTGTAACGGTCCATAACTGTACTTTCATGCATTATTTGAATAAAACCGGTGCCCTTTAATGTGTTTTTCGTGTTTTTCTATTTCAGGGCATCTACGAGCCATCTACGGTAGAAGGAGCATTTGTAGCATGAAAGTCAAGGTCAAGGAGCGAAGAAACGAATGTTAAACGAGCTTCGGATGTCCTTCGGGCACTCCTACATGAAACGAGCCTATTCAGGCCCGTTTTTGTGCCCGTGTGCGGGCTGTGTACGGGCCACACACCCTTGGCAGAAGGCTGTACGGTGCGGTGTGCGGCCGCACACCAGCCCGCACACCTCTCAGGTATTTAAGCTCGTTTAGGGCTTTTTCGCAAAGGATCTTTCCACAGGTGCTGACACACAGTTGCGTGTGTACTCCGCAAGTGCACTGGTGTCGAAGTAATAAAGTATCCAAACGGGTGGGTAGTCGAATCCACAGGGAGTAGACGTAAGAACAATCACACTTTTTTAAGTAGCCAAAGATAAACCAATTGTTGTTGTGAAAGAAAATAAAATAAGAAAGAAATAGAAATAAAGTGCTGAAGATAAAAGCTAGGGTGTAGAAATAGATCAATAAGAAGATGGGGTACTCGGACAATGCTCCCCCTAGAATCCTTGTTTCAAGTGCAAGACTTCAAATACTCTTATTAAATAGAGATTTCAAGAGTCGTGGAATCCAAGGATACAAGGCCCCAAATCTAAGGTCAACCTTGACTAGTCCCCTACGAGGTCCCGGCGGAGAGAAGACTCTCAACACCTCACACCACGTATGATTGCGCTGTGCTCTAGGGATTCCAAGTGGTAAACCCTATTCCCAACTATAGATCAATCCCTTTGGTCCAGGCGAAAGATCCCTAATCACAAATAAGTCCCGGCGGAAAGGCCTCTCTCAACGCCTAACTCTCTTTGAGATCGAAGGTAAAACTTGGAATAAGAAGGTAGGGAAAACCACACCGGAGGGGAAAGGGGACGTGTCGCTACCTCTCAACTCACCCTCTCCACCCTCTTCAATCTTGGTTAATCTAATCCTAATGGTGATGGTCACTCATCAAAAGGATGATCGGATTAGCCCTCAACCCTAGTGTCACTCTAAGGGAGAAACAATTAAGCACACAAGATTAAAACTCCAATTTAAACTTAAATTGAATAAAAGCATTAAAGTCAATGAAACATAAGAAACTTAGGGTTTACAAGTCCAAGTACCCACTAGGGGTTTAGCCCTCCATGGAGCAATACAAGTTCATCAAAATAAATGAAGATAAGTGCAAGAAATCCATAAAGAAAACCCCCTTAAGCTTTGTGTTGATAGACTACGAAGGCTTCTCCTTCTTCTCCAAAGAACTCCTTCCTCCAAGCCTATGGCACACCGCGTCGAATCGAGTCGTCGAAGGCTCCCCCAATAGCTCTCCTTGGAAGGAATTGATGTTGAAATCGGTGAAGAAGCACCCCCAAAGTGTAGCAAGAACCTCCTGAACCCTAGCCGTCACTCCCTCTCAAGTTTGGAAGATGATCCCTCAAATAACGCTTCAGAACGGCTTTATAATTGGCCATCTCGAGGATCCACACGGGCATGACTGCCTTCGTGTCCTTCTACAAGAGTTGTCTTGAAGTCTTTAGAAGTTGGCACATACCCCCTCGTTGGAACCCGATTTGTGTCTTGAACTTCGTAATTGCACAAAAGAGCTCCACTTGGTACCATTATGACCTAATCTTGCCTTTATTCACGTACCATGTCTTCACAACCCTAATTGCATGAAAGAACACCAAAGCACACGAAACTAGCGATAAAACCTGAGAAATGTGATACTCATGCGTGGAAAACATTTCCAAAAATATATACATGCAAGCAATTATCAGGTGCCTCCAAGCACCCCCAGTCTCAAATCTTCATCAAAGGAGGGCATTTTGGCGTGTAATCAAGTGGGCGAAGAGGGAAGAACGCGTAGATCTTCATCCTAGGGTTTGCCGACGTGGATTCGGCAAGTTGCTCCATCATCCTTAGTCAACATCTTCAAGAGGGGAGTTTGATAAACGTCTAAAAGTACGTATTTTGCATGTATGTGTTGTGTATTATTTTCACATTTTATTGTTGAATCAATGCCCTTTCAGTCTAAATTACTTTATCTTTGTGTTTCAGGTCTGTCAGAAGCCCTGGGATTACTGTAGCACAATACTGTAGCAGTTATTGTAGCTCATCACGAGTTTCTCAGCAAAAAAGTAGAAATCCCGAGGGGACAGCATACGGCCGGTATGCTGACCCGTTTACCCATCGGGATTTGGGTGTTTAAATGCTATCAAGGGCATCTTTATGAGAATTTTGGAGTTTATTTTGGGGAATAGTTTTCGAGGGAGGAAAAGACAAGGGTTTGGACACCACTTCCACACGATTTAGGAGGGCAAAAGGAGAGGAAATCCGAGCATTCTTCGGTGGGGAGAGCAAGATTTAGGAGGATCCACTTCAAGACCTTTATTGCTTGGAGGTTGAAGATAACGGGAAGCCAACCCTTCGAGTGGCGACTTCGGAAGGTTTTCTCAGGGGATTCAAGCGTCATTCGGCCTTCACCTTTTGAGGGAGTGTTCCTCATGTTTATTTTAGTTGTTTGCATTGATTGTTTGGTTGATTTGTTGAACATGAACAACTAATCCCCAAGGTCACCGGATGTAGGGGAACCTTGGGGGCCAACTTGTGATGTTTTGGATTATTTGTGTCATTTATTGCATGATTGGCTTGTTGTGATCCTTGTTTGGTGTTCTTGATTGTTTTGGTACATTTGATTGATTGATGTATCAAATTCTTGGTAGCACTTTGCAGCATGACCATTGCCTTAGTGCTAGACTCCATCAAACTTCGAAGGGATTATTGTATAAATACGCCGTGACCATCGGATATTTGCGTCCCTCCATTTCTAGGGTTGAAAACTAACTAGGGTTTCTACCCTAACTTGAGGAGACAATCATTCGCCTTGCAACCGTGTGAGAGGTTGAGTGGGAGAAATTCCTTATTCAACGCTTGCACCGGGTTAGGGGTCAATTGCCGTGACCATCGGGTTGACCTAAGTTTAGGTTTTCTCGGTCCAACTAGCCACGTGTTTAATTTCTTAAATATCCTACTCACTTAGGTAGCTCTCTTGGGGATCCTCATCCATGGCCGTTTCCATCCTTGAGCATCTCCCATGTTTTGATTTCGTCGCATTTAGATAAACAATTTCTCTTGTTGTTCATTTCTTTTCTTTCCTGTTTATTCTCTTGAAATCGAATCGGTGAGCTAAACAATAAGTAAGAAGTGAGTAAAGTAGCTCCTCGGGCCCCTTGAGAATATGACCCACTCGTGCGCGCGCGAGTAGTTTATTACTTGATGACCCCGTGCGCTTGCGGGTGTTCACACTTTGTGTCGATCAGAGTTCTTGCTTTCTTTGTGATGAATCTTGTATTTTGTAGCTTCCTTTGCTTGTAATGTTGAACTAAACCTCCTAAGGCCACCGGGCAACCGGTGAACATTGGGAGGAACACTTGTATTGGATGACATTTCTTTAGTTTAATGAATGTATGGATTATTGTGTTTGGTTTCTTTCATTCTATTATATGTTCATTCTACAATGGATGGATTCCGTAGAACTGATTATGAATGATACTTGTTTGGTGGGCTGCTAGCATGTATTAGGTCAAAGAATGTTAGGAGAATGATCCATTGTACCAGCGCACCGGAGGTTCAGGGCGCCGGTACCCTCCAGCAGGTTTTAGAGTGAATTCTAGCACAGCTTTTGAATAACTCTCGCCAAGACTCCCTATGCACAATGATATCGTGTGAGTATCCTAAGGATGAAGGAACTTGTACTCGATTGGGACTACACTATGGGTGTTCTGGGGTAGTCGACTTCCGAGTCTAAGCTGACCAACTTGTTACAAACCTTGCATGCATTATTTATTTATCTTATCATCCATTCTTGTGTTCTTCCCGGGGGAATCCTCGCCGGGGGACTTCTCTTTGATACTTGTTTTTTCTCTACGTGCTTATTGCTTGTTTGTGGCTTGATCACTTTTATTGCTTTGTTTTTGTCTTTAGTCTTATTACAACAAAACCCTTGTTTTGACTTGACTGAATAGCTAATCTAAGAGGAAGTTATAGTAGATCTTGGGACCCTAGGGAATACGACCCTATGATCATACTTTGCACTGTGATAAGGATACTGACCGCACATATATTTTATAACATCATGTTACATGCATTGAGCATCACTTTTATCATGTTATATCACTAATAAGGTGTATTTTGTGTTCTTTGTGCAAACAGGGCGTTGGAGGTGTGAAATATAAGAAAGGAAGCAAAGATAGGGAGTGATGGCATATTTCAAGACCAGAAATAGAAGCTGTGCTAGAATACATGGAGGTGTTGCCAACTTTCGGAGGAGTTCAAGTAATCACATGAACCGGAAGAGCATGAAGATAGTAGTACGTCCATGTCCCAGCTTCTGCGCACAAATAGGAGAAGGTTTTGAAGGTTTCAAATGACAAAAAGCCACACACCCTACCACATGGGCATGTGTCCGACCGTGTGGACTCGAAGAATGATTTTGGGAAAAATCACTGTAGAAATCACTGTAACAAAAGTATTGTAGCAAAACCATTGTTCACGCCCATATGGAAATTTCACATGGGCATGTGGCTACAGTACACGGACGTGTGAGTGCCCGTGTGGATGCCCGTGTGAAGCCTCGATTTCAATTTATAAAAGCCACCTTGTTATAATTTTATGGGATCTTTTTGGCTACTTTGAAGAGGCAAGGCGGCTAGGGCTTCGAGAGAATTGTTTGCGGCTTCGGAAAGCTTTCCTCACCAACTTGGATCGATTCTTCCTCCGTCATAGCATCAAGGAAGCCACCAGCGACCTAGCTTCATAGTGGATTCAATCCAGACGTGGAAGCTACCCATCAAGACCATCGTCACGGATTTAGGGGGGTTATTTTCTAGGGCTTGTGAACTTGTTTATCATTATTTTATTTGCTTTGTGACTTGCTCCATAGAGAGCTAAACCTCTAGAGGGTATTCGGACATGTAAACCCTAGGATTCATATTTTCATTAGATTTAGATTGTGTTTCTATTCGAATTTATTACTTTGAGTTTTGCTCTTGAGTTCTTAATGCTTGCTTGTGCTTTTGATTCCATTATTAATTACCTTGTATGTTTTATTCAACCTAGTAAAGAGAGAGATCACCGCTAGGTTTAGAATTACCAAGAGTAAAGAGGGTTGAGAGGGTGAGCCGTGAGATAGCGGAGTGTCCCCTTTCCCTTCCGATAGATATTTCCTATCTCCATATTACCTAAGTGTCAAGCAACCATATGTGGTGTGAGACGTCGAGAAAATTCTCCGCCGAGACCTCGTAGGGGTTTGGGATCTTTCAAGTGGAGGTAGGGTTGGATCTACTTTTAGGAATTGGTTATATCTTTAGGATCCTTAGTGTTTTTAGTAGTCATATGTGGTGTGAGGCGTCGAGAGAATTCTCCGACGGGACCTCATAGGGGACTAGTTATCGGAGACCTGGAGGCAGGGGCCATTATACCTTAGGATACCCACGACTCATTGTTTTCGTCTAGAAACACTTGTAATCTACATTTAACACCCGAATCCTAGGGGGAGCATTGTCTGGATACCTCACTTTTATTGATTGATAACTCCGTCTCTTTTTAGTCCCTGTGTAGTTGTAGTGACACTCTTAGGCTTAGCCATTAGATCATCACACATTACACTCATTAGGCTAGATAACAAAAGAGGAGCAATTACTAGTACTTCATTTCCCTGTGGTTCAATAACCCAACCCTTTGGGGTCCACTTTATTACTTGATGACCAGTGCACTTGCGGTAACGCAAGGGGTTGACACATCACCCTGTGTTGCGGAAACGCGATCAGTGAACCTTGGGAGGAACAGTTATGTTGGATGACATTTGTTTAGTTTAATGAATGCATGGTTTTGTTTTGTTGGTTTTTTTTTCATTTTATTTATGTTCATTCTACAATGGATGGATTATGTAGGATTGATTATGAATGATACTTGTTTGGCGGGATGCTAGCTTATATTAGGGCAAAGAATGTTAGGAGGCGGATTCATTATACCGGTACACCAGAGGTTCCGGGTGCCGGTAGCCTCCCGCAGGCCTTGGAGTGTATTCTAGCATGATTGCTCTTGGATAACTCTAGCCGAGACTCCCTGTACCTAAGGACATCGTGTGAGTATCCTTAGGATCAAAGAACTTGTACTAGATTAGGGCTACACTACGGAAGTTCCCGGGTAGTGGACTTCCGAGTCTAAGCGAATCAACTAGTTATAAACGATACATGCATTATTTATTTATCTCATTATCCTCCATACTTGTGCTCTTCCCGGGGGAATCCTCACCCGGGGCCTTATATTTTCTACTTGTTTTTTATCTACGTGATATTGGCTTGTTGGCGGTTGAGTCTCTTTAGTTATTTGTTTAAGTATTCAGTTCTTGTTACTACAAAACTCCTGTTTTGATCCAACTAAACAGCTAATCTAAGAGGAAGTAATAGTAGGTCTCTTGTGCTTGCACGAGAGGTATTACTTGACAACCCGCGCACTTGCGGCCGGGGAGTGGTAAGCCCGCTACGAGCGATGGTCATGCTGCGTGCCACACACACAGGCTACGGAGTGGATTACCGAGCCTGAGAGGAGACCACTACCTCAGCTGCCACCCCTTCTTCTCCATCTACAGCGGCCTCTCCTTCTTTTCCCAGGACTCCCTGCACTCGAGCTTCATCCAGTCGACCCGCACCACCGGCTCGTTCCCCCGCCTTCCAATGATGGATGAGGAGGAGTTCCTTCCGGTTAGCAGAGCACATGGGCGTCTCTCTATCGCCCTCGCCGGCATCCTCTGCTGCCTCGACTTCTCGGAGCGTGGGAGTGGATACCGCCAACCTTGCCTCTGACTCCGACTCCAGAATTGAGAGCGACTAATTTGGAGTCCCAGTTTTTATTTTAGTTCGTTCTTGTATTTTCCTTTCTGGATTTTTGTACTTTTGTTCAGTTAGAAGGGAAGTTCCTTACTAAACTGACTTATTACTTTTTACGTGTTATTTTATTTCCCTTATGTTTTTGTGTTGAATGAAGATTCACTTGTGTTTATATGGATTTCTCAAGATGCACGAATAAATTTTGCTTGAGAACAAGCAAAAGCTTAAATGTGGGGGATTTTGATAAGTGCTTGCATGTACATATTATTTGAGATATTTTTCCATGCATGATCATCACATGGCGGTGTGGATCCTCGATGTTTACCATTTTAAAGGCCGTTTTGAAGCGTTTTAAGGGGATCTTTTTCCTATCTTTGGGGGGGGAGTTTGGCTAGGGTTTGAGAAGGTTTTTGCTGCGTTTTGGGGGCGTTTCTTCACCGATTTCAACATCGATTCCTTCCAAGGAGTGCTATTGGGAGAGCCTTCGACGACTTCGATTCGGCGAGGTGTGCCCTAGGCTTGGAGGAAGGATCCGTGGAGAAGAAGGAGCAGCCCTCACAGGCCATCAGCACGAAGCTTAAGGGGGTTTTCTTTATGGATTATGATAAGTGCTTGATTATATATATTTTATAATATCAGTTTATATGCATTGAGCATCACTTCTATCAGATTTTAGCATTAACAAGGTGTGTTTTGTGTTCTTTTGTGCAAACAGGGCTTTGGACACATGACATACAGGAAGAAGCAAAGATAGGGTGTGATGACACGTTTTAAGACCACAATCAGAAGCTGTGTTCATATGCATGGGGGTGTTGCCAACTTTCGGAGGAGTACAAGTCATTACACAAACCGAAAGGGCACAAAGGCAGTAGTACGCCCATGTCCCAGCTTCCGTACAAAGCAGAAGAAGGTTCTTGAGGATTTCAAAGCATAGAAAGCCACACACCCTACCACACGAGCGTGTGTCCGACCGTGTGGACTCCAAGGAAGACTTCGGGGGAAAATCACCGTAGCATTTACTGTAGCGCAGGCATTGTTGCAAAGTATCTGAACAGCCTTCAGTAGCAAGACTTGCACTGCAGTACTTCACACGCCCGTGTGGAATTTCCACACGGGCGTGTGGCTGGCCGTGTGGATGCCCGCGTAAAGCCCCGAATTCAAATTATAAAAGCCGCCTTGTGATAATTTTTAGGGATCTTTTTGGCCACTTTCGAGAGACAAGGCGGCTAGGGCTTGGAAGGGGTTCTTGGCGGCTTTGGGAAGCTTTCCTCACCAACTTGGAGCGATTCCTCCTCCGTCATAGCGTCAAGGAAGCCATCGGCGACCTAGCTTCGGAGTGGATTCAATCCAGACGTGGAAACTACCCATCAAGACTATCATCACGGATTTAAGGGGGTTATTCTTTATGTCTTTGGAACTTTATTCTGAATTTATTATTTGTTTTGTGACTCGCTCCATGGAGAGCTAAACCCCTAGAGGGTATTTGGACATGTAAACCCTAGGATTCTTATTTTCATTAGATTTGCATTGTGTTTCTATTCGAATTTATCAGATTGAGTTTTACTCTTGAGTTCTTAATGCTTGTTTGTGCTTTTGATTTCATTATCAATTGCCTTGCATGTTTTATTCAATCTAGTGAAGAGAGAGATCACCGCTAGGTTTAGAATTACCAAGAGTAAAGAGGGTTGAGAGGGTGAGCCGTGAGATAGCGGAGTGTCCCCCTTTCCCTTCCGACGAGATATTTCCTATCTCCATATTCCCTAAGTGTCAAGCAACCATATGTGGTGTGAGGCGTCGAGAGAATTCTCCGCCGGGACCTCGTAGGGGGTTAGGGATCTTCCACCTGGAGGCAGGGTTAGATCTACTTTTAGGAATTGGTCATATCTTTGGGATCCCTAGAGTTTTAAGCAGTCATATGTGGTGTGAGGCGTCGAGAGAATTCTCCGCCGGGACCTCGTAGGGGACTAGTTATCGGTGACCTGGAGGCAGGGGCCGTTATACCTTTGGATACCCACGACTCATTGTCTTCGTTTAGAAACACTTGTAATCTACATCCAACACCCGAATCCTAGGGGGAGCATTGTCCGGATACCTCACTTTTATTGATTGAGAACTCTTTTCCTTTTTATTTCCTGCGCACTTGTGGTGACACTCTTAGTGTTGGCCATTAGATCATCACATACTACACTCATTAGGCTAGATAACAAAAGAGGGGCTATTACTAGTACTTCGTTCCCCGTGGTTCGACAACCCGACCCTTTGGGTCCACTTTTATTACTTGACGACCCGTGCACTTGCGGTAACGCAAGGGGTTGACACACATCACCCTGTTGTGTTGTTGCGGAGACGCATCAGATTACTTGGATTTATCTTCATTTATTTTGATGAACTTGTATTGCTCCATGGAGAGCTAAACCCTTAGTGGGTACTTGGACATGTAAACTCTAGAATTCCTTTGTTTTAATGACTCTATTGCTTTTATTTTAAATTGAGGTTTATTTGAGTTTCAATCTTGAGTGCTTAATTGTTTCTCCCTTAGAGTGACACTAGGGTTGAGGGCTAATCTAATCATCATTTTGACGAGTGACCATCACCATTAGGATTAGATTAACCAAGATTGAAGAGGGTCGAGACGGTGAGTTGAGTGGTAGCGACACGTCCCCTACCTTCTTATTCCAAGCTTTATTATCGATCTCAAAGAGGGTTAGGTGTTGAGAGAGGCCTTTCCGCCGGGTCTTATTTGTGATTAGGGATCTTTCGCCTGGACCAAAGGGATTGATCTATAGTTGGATATAGGGTTTATCACTTGGAATCCCTAGAGCTTAGCGCAGTCATACGTGGTGTGAGGCGTCGGGAGTTTTCTCTCCGCCGGGACCTCTTAGGGGACTAGTCAGGGTTGACCTTAGGTTTGGGACCTTGTGTCTTTGGATTCCAGGACTCTTCAAATCTCGTTTAAGTAAAGGTAATTAGAGTTTTGCACTTGAAACAAGGAACCTAGAGGGAGCATTGTCCGAGTGCCCCATTCTTATCTTGATACTTTCCGTACCTCGAGTCATCGTTTTTAATCCTTATTTTCTGTCTATTTACTTTTAATTCAATCTTTTCGTACATTGAGTTTTCATTGACTACTTAGCAAAGTCTATTTGTTTCTAACGTCTACTCCCTGTGGATTCGACAACCCATCCGTTGGGTACTTTATTACTTCGACACCCGTGCACTTGCGGAACACACACGCAAGGGTGTGTCAAAGAGCTGACACTCCTAAGTGTGAAAGCCGCTCTCCAGGATCCAAAGAGAAAGGGCTACCTTAGGCGTTGTGTGAAGATACCATGCAATGTTTTAACATGTATGTCAAGTATCATCTTTGTCACCCAAAGTGAAACGAGACTTAGTTCACACACACACACATTGATCTTGAATATAGTTTTTTACTGATTTTTAGTATCTAAACGTTTTGCTGCCTAGTCTTGTTAATTGATGCCTTTGAACTCACCAGCTCATGTTGCTTAAAGTCACTAACACCCTTCATCTTTACATTATGATTTATAATTATTGCTTAAGGACAAGCAAAACTTTTAGTGTGGGGGAGTTTGATGAGTATACACTTATGCATATTTTATATATTAAATTGTATACTTATCGAGTTAGCATTGGAGCAAATTAGTGGAATATGAGCCTAAATCATATATAAACTATCTTCGCAGGCATCAAGTGTAAGTTAAAGCCAAAGGAGAACCAAAGGAAGCAATTGGGAATATAAACATCGAAGATGGCTGATACCCCCCTTGTGTATCCGAAAGTGCACGGGTCGTATAAGTAGTACAATATACCCGGAAGGTCCGGTAGTCGAATCCACAAGGACTGGTGTATCTCCTAATACTCTCTCGCTGCTTAATATCTAGTCAATTAAAAGTGAGATTAGGGAGGCTAAGGCCAAGGCAGGAAAGAGAAGCGAAAAGAAGAATCACAGGGGAAAATGATCCTGGGTTGCTCAATTAGGGGGTAGGGACCCAGGTTAGTCCCTTGGTGACGTTTAAACTTAGATTCTAGCAGGGTTTATCAGGAATGTCTAAATAAACCTATGTTCTAGAGTCTTGTCGCGCTATGTGGAAGATACATGTAGTGGGGTTGAAGGTATGAGCAAATTTCTATCTTCCCGTATCAATCGTCAAGATATACGAGCTAAGTGAAAATCATGCATCTCAAAGCATTCAAGCCACTCAACAACCAATAATTAAGCAATCAACTAATGATCTAACAAGGTGAAATAAAGGCCTCCATAAATGCTGTAATAATTGAATCCAAGGTCAACCAACACACAAGTTCCTAACCCAGGGCACCCAAAAGGGTTTAACCCCTCATAGATTCAATCAACAAGAAGATAACTGAGGAAACAAATACAATAGAAATCAATGAGTCCCTAATTACTTGTATCATTCTTAAAATCTGAGGTTCTGATGTCGCTAGGATTGCCCCCTCCAATTTGCTACAATTCGTGCTTCAATCCTCTCTTGATGATGATGATGTCTGTACAAACTTCCGCCAAAAGTCCCCTAAACCCTAACTTTTAGTGCTTTTTAACAAGTTCTCAATGTGAACACGGCCGTGCTTAGGCCGTACTTCAAATCGAGCAGTTTGCGGGCAATTGGAAATCCTGATTTTCGCCAAGCTGGGAATTGCACGGGGTTGAACACGTCCGTGCTTCGGCCGTGTTGCCATTGGCACGACCGTGCTCTGAGGACTAAGACTGTACTTTTGATTCCTGAACTTTTCTGTAATGTACACGGCTTGGGTACACGGCCGTGATTGGGTCGTGCTTGCCTTGACGAAATTCCCTTTAGGCTCTTTCGCTATAGATCTTCTTCGAACATGCTTGTTATTGCTCTCGGACCTAAATAACTGCACAATAAACTTAAAATACCTCAAATAATACTGAACTAGGAAAATAATGACATGAGGACAAAAAATAGTGGGTATAAAATGGAAAAAGATATATGTAGAATGCACTCATCAATGGCATGCTCCTAACTTACCACTTGGAGGGCTACAATGCTTACGGGGGTCTTACTGCTAGGCTTACGGTCGTAAGTCATATTCAGAAGACCTTGCAGGCATCCTTATGCCCGTAAGAGGAGACGTTTGATAACTGCTTGCATGTGCATATTTTTGGAAATGTTTTCCACGCATGTGCATCACATTTCTCAGGTTATATATCGCTAATTTCGTGTGCTTTGGTGTTCTTTCTTGCAATTAGGGTTGTGAAGACATGGTACGTGAATAAAGGCAAGATTAGGTCATAATGGTGCCAAGTGGAGCTCTTTTGTGCAAATACAAAGTTCAAGACACAAATCGGGTTCAAACGAAGGGGTATGTGCCAACTTCTAAAAGCTTCAAGACAATTCTTGTAGAAGGACACGAAGCGGTCATGCTCGCTTGTTCGGATTTGTTCGAAGATTTCAAAAGCTATCCAAGGGTTTTTCATCATCAAGAAATGCCACATGACCTTTCACATGGGCGTGTGTCCGTCCGTGTGACCTCAAGAGAAGAAACGGGCGAAATCGGGGACCAATACGCAAGTTTCCACAGGGCTGAAATTCCACATGGGCGTGTGGAATTTCCACACGGCCATGTTGAATTTCCACACGGCCATGTGGCTCATCCACACGCCCGTGTGCATCCTCAAGATGGCCAATTATAAAGCCGTTCTGAAGTGTTATTTTGGGGATCTTCTTCCAAACTTGAGAGGGGGTGACGGCTAGGGTTCAGGAGGTTCTTGCTACGCTCTGGGGGTGCTTCTTCATCGATTTCAACATCAATTCCTTTCAAGGAGAGCTATTGGAGGAGCCTTCGACGACTCGATTCGGCGAGGTGTGCCCTAGGTTTGGAGAAAGGAATTCTTTGAAGAAGAAGGAGAAACCCTCATAGACTATCGGCACGGAGCTTAAGGGGGTTTTATTTATGGATTGTTTGCATTTAATTTTCATTTCTTTCATGATCTTGTATTGCTCCATGGAGAGCTAAAACCTTAGTGGGTACTTGGACATGTAAACTCTAGAATTACTATGTTTCTATGACTTTGATGTTGTTCTTTAATTTGAGTATTAATTTGAGTTTCAATCTTGTATGCTTCTTGGATTTTCCTTTAGAGTGACACTAGGGTTGAGAATCACATTTAATCATCATTTTGACGAGTGACCATCACCATTAGGATTAGATCAATCAGGATTGAAGAGGGTCGAGAGGGTGAGTTGAGAGGTAGCAACACGTCCCCTTTCCCTTCCGGTATGATTTACCTTACCTTCTCATTCCACGAGATAACTTCGATCTCAAAGAGAGTTAAGCGTTCAGAGAGAAGTCTTTCCGCCGGGACTTATTTGTGATTAGGGATCTTCCGCCTGGACCAAAGGGGTTGGTCCATATTTCGGAATAGGGTTTATCATTTGGATTCCCACGAGTTTTTCGCAGTCATACGTGGTGTGAGGCGTCGAGGGTCTCTCTCTCCGCCGGGACCTGGTATGGGACTTGTCAGGGTTGACCTTAGGTTTGGGACCCTGTATCCTTGGATTTCCACGACTCATTGATTCTCATCGTAAGAAGAGCAGCTTAAGTTTTGCACTAGAAACTAGGATTCTAGGGGGAGCATTGTCCGAGTACCCCATCTTCATATTGATCTTATTCTACACTCTAGCTTTTACTTTCAGAACTTTATTTATGTTTTTCTTGTTTTTATTTTCAATCACAACAACAATTGATTTGTCTTTGGCTACTTAGCAAAGTATTACTGTTCTTACGTCTACTCCCTGTGGATTCGACTACCCACCAGTTTGGGTACTTTATTACTTCGACACCCGTGCACTTGCGGAGCACACTCGCAAGGGTGTGTCAAGTTTTTGGCGCCGTTGCCGGGGAGTTAGGCGTTTTAGGAATTGTTATACTTTGTTTCGCTAGTCATTTTTCACACATTCTATCTCACACTTCTTTTACTTGCATTATTCTAATCTTTATTTCCTTGTACGTAAGCATTTTATTCATTTTCCACCATTCTAAGGTGTCTACTCTTTATCAACTTTGCAGGAATCATGATCGACGAATCAGAACTGTTTGAGAAGATAACCGGAATGGTGAGAGACGTTGAGCAGAAAATGAATTGGTTCACCAAGGAATCATCTCCGCATGATTTTTTTTAAACTTTGGCTGAAATGAACCATTGTGTGGGGGAGGTTAACTTGCATCTAGATGGAGTTACTGAGGGACAAGGTTGTGACTTATTCAGAGTGCTCACTCAATTTGAAGAAGCAACACGGGGTTGTACGAGCGGAGAATTAGAGGAGAGTCTAGAAGAGGCCCTTCATCGATTTGATTCTTCTAATAAGGGCGAAGAGCAAGAAATTTTCTCTTTGGGTGTCACCGATGAATTCTGTAAAAAAAGTGGGGTGGAAGGAATAGAAAACCTCGAAATCCAACTAGGCACACATATTCAAGAAGGGGGCTCAGAGGAAATTTCTGAAGAAGAACCTGAACAGTTTGAGGAAATTGATAGACAAAACGGGAAAATATTACAACCATCCATTGAAGACCCACCTGATTTGGAGCTTAAAATCTACCAGAACACTTGGAGTATGCCTTTTTAAACAAGGGATCAAAACTCCCGATCATTATATCTTCGGGTCTGTCCGGATCTCAAAAGGATAAATTAGTGAATATGTTGAAGAAGCATAAGGCTGCCATTGCTTGGAAAATTTCTGATATTAAAGGTATAAATCCTTCATTCTGCACTCACAAAATATTGATGGAAGATAATTATAAGTCAGTGATCCAGCCTCAACGTCATTTGAACCCAAACATGAAAGAGGTAGTGAAGGCAGAGGTAGTCAAACTTTTGGATGCAGGTATTATTTATCCGATCTCTGACAGTGCGCGGGTGAGTCCTACTCAGGTGGTCCCTAAGAATGAACGGAATGAATTAATCCCAACCAAAACAGTCACAGGGTGGAGAGTATGCATTGATTATAGAAGGCTAAATGACGCAACTCGAAAGGATCATTTCCCGTTACCATTCATTGACCAGATGTTGGAAAGGTTAGCTGGGCATAATTTTTACTGCTTCCTTGACGGTATGTCGGGCTATTTTCAGATTCCCATTGCACCCGAGGATCAAGAAAAAACTACATTCACTTGTCCTTATGGGACTTTTGCGTACCGAAGGATGCCTTTCGGGCTGTGTAATGCTCCAGCTACTTTTCAACGATGCATGACAGCCATATTTGATGATCTTTTGGAGGACATCATGGAAGTATTTATGGATGATTTCTCGGTGTTCGGGGACTCATTTGATAGCTGCCTGCAAAATCTGGAAAGAGTCCTTAAGAGATGTGAAGTAACAAATTTGGCATTGGACTGGGAGAAATGCCATTTCATGGTCCAAGAAGGAATAGTTTTAGGGCATAAAATTTCTAAAAATGGGATGGAGGTGGACAAGGCAAAAATTGAGGTGATCGAGAAACTTCCCCCGCCAACCAACGTGAAGGGGATTCGCAGCTTTCTTGGGCATGCCGGTTTCTATCGGCGATTTATTAAGGATTTTTCAAAAATCACTGAGCCATTAACAAAACTTCTTGAAAAAGATGCATCTTTTGAGTTCGGGAATGAATGTTTAGCTGCATTTA
This sequence comes from Dioscorea dumetorum, assembly GCA_902712375.1. NCBI lineage: Eukaryota > Viridiplantae > Streptophyta > Magnoliopsida > Dioscoreales > Dioscoreaceae > Dioscorea > Dioscorea dumetorum. The sequence continues at coordinate 3,562,780 of CACTHL010000222.1, forward strand.
ACCTGCTGAAGGAGAAGTTGACTCAAGCGCCAATTTTGATTACACCAGATTGGAACGCTCCTTTTGAGCTCATGTGCGACGCTAGTAATTATGCAATTGGGGCAGTGCTAGGGCAGAGGAAGAACAAACATTTTCAGCCCATCTATTATGCGAGTAAAACACTCACAAGCGCACAAGAGAATTATACTACTACAGAGAAAGAGTTGTTGGCAGTGGTTTACGCATTTGACAAATTCAGGCCATATCTGATCTTATCAAGAGTCACTGTCTTTACAAATCATTCTGCCTTGCGCTATCTCATGAGCAAGACTGATGCCAAGCCGAGGTTGATCCGTTGGGTTCTGCTTCTACAAGAGTTTGACATGGAAATCAAGGACAAAAGAAGTGTGGAAAATGTGGCTACTGATCACCTCTCTAAGTTAGAAGGTTTTGAGGGGTATAAGACATCAAAGCCGGAAATTCACGACGCATTTCCAGAAGAACACTTATACATAATTCATGGCGGGTCGGCCGAAGAGGAAGCACCTTGGTTTGCGGATTTTGATAATTATTTGTCGGGAAAGGTTCTTAAGCAGGGTCTTACTTTTCAGCAAAAGAAAAAGTTTTTCAGTGACTTGAAGAGCTATTTTTGGGATGACCCCTTTCTGTTTCGGATTTGTGCAGATCATGTAATCCGACGCTGTGTCTCTCGGGAGGAAGGCTGGAATATATTAACACACTGTCATTCAGGCCCGACCGGGGGTCACTACGCTTCTGGTAGAACAGCCGAAAAGGTGCTTGCAGCAGGGTTCTATTGGCCAACACTATTTCAGGACGCTCATCAGTATGTTCTTCGTTGTGGCAATTGCCAACGGACAGGGAACCTCTCTCGGCGTGATGAGATGCCCCAAAATCCTATTCAATTCTGTGAGGTTTTTGATGTGTGGGGGATTGATTTCATCGGACCATTTCCAGGCTCCAATGGGAACAAATATATTCTTGTAGTAGTGGATTATGTATCTAAGTGGGTGGAAGCTCAGGCATTACCTACGAACGATGCGAGGACTGTAGTCAAATTTCTCAAGAAGCTTTTCTCCCGATTTGGAACACCTAGGATCATTATTAGTGATAGAGGAACGCATTTCTGCAATAGTCAGTTCGAAAAAGTGTTGAAGCGATACGGAGTAAACCATCGTCACGCCACTCCCTACCATCCGCATACAAGTGGCCAAGTAGAGGTTACTAACAGGGAGCTGAAGAGGATCATGACCAAGTCGGTAGAACACGGGAAAAGAGACTGGTCAGAACGGATAGATGACACGTTGTGGGCCTATCAGATTGCATATAAAACTCCTATTGGAACTACACCCTATAATCTGGTTTATGGGAAATCTTGTCATCTTCCTGTTGAACTCGAACAACGAGCTTATTAGGCACTCAAGACAATGAATTTTGACCTTTCTCGAGCTGGGGAACAAAGGAAACACCAAATTAATGAGCTTGACGAATGGAGACTGAGAGCATATGAAAACGCCCGAATCTACAAAGAAAGAATACGCAAATGGCATGATAAGCGTATTAAAACCCCGAAAGAGTTCAAGGTGGGGGATGAAGTTTTGTTATTTAACTCACGACTCAAACTGTTCCCTGGAAAACTAAAATTTAGATGGTTTGGGCCATACACCGTGACTCAAGTATCACCGCAGGGGGCAATTGAGATCACCCATCCAGATAGAGGCACTTTCAAGGTAAACGGGCATCGTCTAAAGCCATATTTTAGGGGTGAGGTGATTACTGTAGGTGCAGAGGTATTTTTGTTGCATGACCCCCCTTGAGTCTAGAGAAACAGGTACGTCAAGCTAGTGACGTAAAACAAGCGCTTATTGAGAGGCAACCCAATTTTTTTTAAATTCTTTGCACGTGTTGTAGTTAGTTTTTATTTCTGCAGTTTAGTTTTTGTTTAGTTTGTAGTTTGTGTGGATTCATTGTTGGTGTAGTGAAATTTAGTGTTTTCATCGTTTCTGGCAAGTTAGGTGGTAGTCCTGTGAATTTTGCGAGATTTCGGCTTTAATCGTGTTAGTTTTCAATTTCTGTAGTCGTTCCATGTGTTTTCAATGATTTCTGCAAATTTTAGATCATTTTTTGAGCTGAAGAATGGAAACACACGGCCATGTGGAATTTCCACATGGCCGTGTGGATGAATTCTTGAAGGATTTCTCTCATCCAGAGAATCCACACGGCCGTGTGGGAATTCCACACGGCCATGTGGATTTGTTCAGTAAAATTTTCGCAATCCAGAGAATCCACACGGCCGTGTGGAATTTCCACACGGCCGTGTGAAAAATGGGGAGTTAAGTGAGGACCATCCAGAGCATCCACACGGCCGTGTGGAATTTTCACACGGCCATGTGGAGTACTTAAGTGTGAAAAAAACCCCTTGCTCTTCATATTCCACCAAGCAACCCTTCATCTTCAAGCGCCTCCTCTCCAAGGGTCGCGACGTTTTCTCTTCTCCTTCCATTCTCTCTCTTATTTAGAGGACTTGTGGGCTTTACTCGTCATTACATTGTGAGATTTGTACTCATCTTCTCCGGTAAGCCCTCTTTCCCTTTTCTTGCCATGAAACTTTCAATTCTTTGTTGTGGATGTTGGATCTTGTGTTTTTGTATGATATTTTCATGGATAATACTTAGGTTATTATTTAAAACACTTGTACTCAACTGTGTGAATGTTTGTATGAACCGATGTGGACTTACCATGGCATTTTGGCCATGGTCGAAGATCCACACGGCCGTGTGGATTGTCGGGGTGCCCCCTCTGGATTCTAGAGGAGACACACGGCCGTGTGGAAATTCCACACGGCTGTGTGTATTGGCTGTTTTTGTTCTGAGTAACCCAGAGGAGGCACACGGCCGTGTGGATTTCCACACGGCCATGTGAAATTTTGGGAACCTATTTTATGCTCCGAATAAACTCGTTTACCTCTCTTATGCACAGGAATGGCTCCAAGAACAAAGATGCTCGCTCATAAGCGTGCTCGTGAGTCCCGTGAGCTCTCGCCCGCACCATTAGAGTTCGCCGTACCCGAACATCAAGCAAGGTTTGATCGGCTCTCAAAGCTGAAATTTGGTCAAACCCGAACTCCTGATTTGCAAGCTCTGGCGGCGATAGAACATGCACGTGCGAACGAGTTGGCGGATGAAGTCCGAGAGCTGATTGCTGTGGGTGGGTGGAATCGACTGTTGTGCATTAAAGACCCAGCCACCGCGACATCACTCTCGAGGTCCTCGCGGCGTTCGAGTTTGATCGTTCTCACACAGATTACCACCGGGCTGATACAATTCGGTTTCGCATCTTTGGGCAGTACCACAGCATGAGCCTAACGGATTTCGCGGTCGCCCTCGGCCTATACGATCGAGATTTCATCCACACGGAGGAGTACGCGCAGCTACCATTTGATTATCCTTTTCGCGTAACCCCGAGCCGAGTTTGCAGGATGCTCTGTGGAGATATACAGTACGAGCCCGGGTTGACCAAGGCCTCTCTACTCCTCCGCCCTGCCCACAGGTACATTCATGCCATTCTGAGCAGGTCTATTAATGGGCGAGGAGACAGCACCGGCGTATTGGGGCGGCTGGACCTTCTCTACTTACACTCTATGGTCCAGAGCCTGCCCCTGCACCTGGGATACGTGGTGTCTGACTTCTTGAGGCATCAGGGACAGTACGCGCGGATAGGAGTCCTTTTCTCTGGTCCCTATATCACTTGACTCGTCAGAGGGATGGGACTGATTGATGCTGTCCGAGGAGCTGATAAGGTCATTGTTCCCTCTCCACTAGGCCTTGATACCTTGCGTATGATGGGCATGGGAAGAGGGCCGCTCCCGGCAGGTATGTTCTTGTTGCTCCTTTTCCAGATGAGTCCGAGGAGTCTGAGGATGAAGATGAAGACTCAGAGGAGACCCGGGTAGGGCCGTCATCACAGCACACACCGATGGCGGAAGAGAACACCCCAGCAGACGAGGAGGTGCCACCGGTGACAGCACATGCATCTCCTCCGGCATATGATCGCATAGACAGACTTGAGAGTGCTGTAGGGGCCCTCCAGACTGATCTCGCCGCCATGCGGATGACCCAGGCAGCGAACCACACTGAGGTTCTCGCTCGCATGGCCGAGTACCACTCTGAGATGATGGCGCGCATCACTTCACTCCATCAGATGATGGCAAGAGGTAGCGACTCCACTTCGCCGTCCACACCCAAAGCACTGATGAGCGCATTTCATATATATGTATTGCATGCTTTACTCTCATCATTATTGAATATTTTGGCTGTAATTCTCCAAGTAGGGTGCTATTTGAGGTATTCGTTATTTGTCATGCAGATACCAAAGTCCTGAAGTAAGAAGAAATGTTTTGGAACAATTTTAGAAGCTAAAGGACTTAGAAGAAACCTCATCAAGCCCAGCACGGCTTAAGCACGCCCGTGCTGTTCCCCGTGCAAATTGCAGGGGAATTCAACAACAAATCAGCACAGCCTGAGTTCGCTGAGCACGGGTGTGAAAACCTCAGCACGGTCGAAGCACGCCCGTGCTGTTCCCCGTGCAAATTGCAGGAGAATTCAGCCACAAATCAGCACAGCTTTAGTTCGCTGAGCACGGTCGTGAAAACCTCAGCACGGTCTAAGCACGCCCGTCCTGTTCCCCGTGTAGATTACAGGAATGTGAGTTTTCTGGAAATTTATTTGGCCGTAATCAACACGGCTTCAACACGCCCGTGCTCACATCGAGAAGACATTAAAACCCTAGAAACTCAGTTTCTAAAGGGACTTTTGGTGGGCGAACTTTGGGAGAAGAAAGAGAAGAGCTTTGGGAGTTCATCCTCCACTTCATCAAGGGAATGGAAAGCTTATGGTAGGCCGATGGGGAGGAGATCTTACGACATTGTAGATCCTTCGACAACCACAAGGATGCAAGAAATTAGGGAGTTTTCAACTTCTTGCCTTTTAATTTCTTTGGCATTGTATTTGTTGGTTGTTGTAATGAGGGGCTAAACTCTTAAGAGAGCCCCGGGGTTGTTTGGATGACGTTGTAGCTTGAACTCATTTCTTTACTTGCAGTGTTTATGAATGTCTTGTTCAATTCAATAAATCAAGGTTATTGGCTATCCTGTATGTTGTTTAGTGCTTGATGCTTGGTAGTTAGGATCTCTTATCTAGGCTTGTGAATCGTTATTGATTGTTGCAAGCAGTAGGAGTTCAACTTAGGGCTCAGCAGCACTAGAAACCACATGCTTATAGCATAACTAGGTTTAGAACTGAAGACATCTCTGAAAAGTACTGAGGAAGACCGAGTTAGTGAACGTCGGAAATCCAACCTCGGGGCACCATCTCCTCCATCGAGTCAAACCTCAAATTTTCCCTTGGTGAACTTTTCTTTCCCTTAACCTCCTTGAAGTCAATCCTAAGTCAATTCCATCACCTTCTGTCTGGTTAGATATTAAGCAGGACGTTAGTATTAGAAGCTATACCAGTCCCTGTGGATTCGACTACCCGACCTAAAGGGTACACTTTACTACTTGTGCGACCCGTGCACTTGCGGTTACGCAAGGGGCGTACCAAGCACCCCATGCATCTCCAGCATCCCCAGCAGCACCAGCAGATGATGACGCTTGACACGTCTTTTATTCCCTTTTATTTATTTGTACTTTCATTTCTGTTGAGTCATTTTGTACTCAGAAATGTTGTACCTTCTGAGAGTTATCTTACTGTTTTCATTTCTTATGTTTATATTTGAGTTTGAGTTTGGTTTGTTTACTTTTATACTCTTTTAATCTTAGTTTGTGTCGAGATCCACTGAACCCCTTTTGTGATGTGCAGATAGGCTTGTCAACCTGGTTTTGAGAAATGGTCATAGGCACGGCCATGTGTGGATGTCTCACATGGCCGTGTGAGCTTCACAACCCTACGCAACTTCACTTCCCGCTTTTACACCTCCATTCAAATACTACATTGGGAGATCAGGGGAGTGTTGTTTTAATACCCAAGCCCTCATGTTATTATTTGTTTTCTTATGTTGCATGCTTGTATGAGTACATTGAGGGCAATGTACAGCTCAAGTGTGGGGGGGAGTTCACACTGCACCCGTTCTTTATTCTTGATCATCATTTTCATGCTCATTTAGCCAATGACAGTTCACCTTAAGGAAAAAGGAGTGTATTCTCGAATTTAGGTGAAATTTAAACATCGGTTGTTACCATGCTCTAGTTTACTCGAAAAACTTAGAAAGTTTTTGTCTGATTGCATTTCCTGCACATTACTTGCTCTGTTGACCCTGATAACGCTAGTTCAGTTCTGAACGGACATTAGTTTCGTTTTTTTTGAGTTAAAAAAAAAAAAAAATTATTCCTTTGTTCTTGGGGTGGAAAGAGCTACCACCTATTTTGTATGCAGCTACTCTCATAAGTCGGATACTAGCTATGCCCTAATGAGAGAAAGATCTATCTAATAAGCTGTGTGAAAGCTAACACTCCCGGGTGGAAAGAGCTACCACCTTGAAAGGGTGAAAGCTGCCTAGGAGGAATCTTGGGAAATGGCTACCTTTGAGGTTGTGTGCAGCTACCACCGATTTCTTTGTCCTTAAATAAGTCCTTGTTTTAATAATGTTCAAGCGTAGACTTGGGGCTATCATGAGTAGGTATACACACACACACGTTTTCAGATTTTACTTTCTTCGCGATTTGAGTTTTTGCTAGAGTTTTGGTTTTTATCTATCTATGTTTAAAATTTTCCCTTGTTGAGAATGGTATCTTTACACACTTTTGGTGAACTTAAGGCCAAGCATTTTCATCACTCAACCTTTAATTCTCATGGTATGAACTTTGCTTGAGGACAAGCAAAAGCTTAAGTGTGGGGAAGTTTGATAAGTGCTTGCATGTACATATTTTTGGAAATGCTTTCCACGCATGAGCATCACATTTCTCAGGTTATATATCGCTAATTTCATGTGCTTTGATGTTCTTTCGTGCAATTAGGGTTGTGAAGACATGGTACGTGAATAAAGGCAAGATTAGGTCATAATGGTGCCAAGTGGAGCTCGTTTGTGCAAATAAAAAGTTCAAGACACAAATCGGGTTCAAACGAGGGGGGTATGTGCCAACTTCTAAAGGCTTCAAGACAATTCTTGTAGAAGGACACGAAGGCAGTCATGCTCGCTTGCTCGGATTTGTTCGAAGATTTCAAAAGCTCTCCAAGGGTTTTTCATCATCAAGAAATGCCACATGACCTTTCACATGGGCGTGTGTCCGTCCGTGTGACCTTAAGAGAAGAAACGGGCGAAATCGGGGACCAATACGCAAGTTTTCACAGGGCTGAAATTCCACATGGGCGTGTGGAATTTCCACACGGCCGTGTGGCTCATCCACACGCCCGTGTGGATACTCGAGATGGCCAATTATAAAGCCGTTCTGAAGCGTTATTTTGGGGATCTTCTTCCAAACTTGAGAGGGGGTGACGGCTAGGGTTCAGGAGGTTCTTGCTATGATCTGGAGGTGCTTCTTCATCGATTTCAACATCAATTCCTTTCGAGGAGAGCTATTGGAGGAACCTTCGACGACTCGATTCGGCGAGGTGTGCCCTAGGTTCGGAGGAAGGAATTCTTTGAAGAAGAAGGAGAAACCCTCATAGACTATCGGCACGGAACTTAAGGGGGTTTTATTTATGGATTGTTTGCATTTAATTTCCATTTCTTTCATGATCTTGTATTGCTCCATGGAGAGCTAAAACCCTAGTGGGTACTTGGACATGTAAACTCTAGAATTACTATGTTTCTATGACTTTGTTGCTGTTCTTTAATTTGAGTATTAATTTGAGTTTCAATCATGTATGCTTCTTGGATTTTCCCTTAGAGTGACACTAGGGTTGAGAATCACATTTAATCATCCTTTTGACGAGTGACCATCACCATTAGGATTAGATCAATCAGGATTGAAGAGGGTCGAGAGGGTGAGTTGAGAGGTAGCAACACGTCTCCTTTCCCTTCCGGTATGATTTACCCTACCTTCTCATTCCACGAGATAACTTCGATCTCAAAGAGAGTTAGGCGTTGAGAGAGAAGTCTTTCCGCCGGGACTTATTTGTGATTAGGGATATTCCGTCTGGACCAAAGGGGTTGGTCCATATTTCGGAATAGGGTTTATCATTTGGATTCCCACGAGTTTTTCGTAGTCATACGTGGTGTGAGGCGTCGAGGGTCTCTCTCTCCGCCGGGACCTCGTAGGGAACTAGTCAGGGTTGACTTTAGGTTTGGGACCCTGTATCCTTGGATTTCCAGGACTCATTGATTCTCATCGTAAGAAGAGCAGCTTAAGTTTTGCACTAGAAACTATGATTCTAGGGGGAGCATTGTCCGAGTACCCCATCTTCATATTGATCTTATTCTACACTCTAGCTTTTACTTTCACAACTTTATTTCTGTTTTTCTTGTTTTTATTTTCAATCACAACAACAATTGATTTGTCTTTGGCTACTTAGCAAAGTATTACTGTTCTTACGTCGACTCACTGTGGATTCGACTACCCACCCGTTTGGGTACTTTATTACTTCGACACCCGTGCACTTGCGGAGCACACACGCAAGGGTATGTAACGCTCTGCAATACAGAGACGCTTATGGTAAGGACTTACAGCCATAAGTAAGACCGTAAGTGGAAGACAGATGCGTTTTCCGGAGCTGCTCATGCCCATAATGATGGAAGCAAGATTTGGCAGATGAGGTTTACAGTCCGAGGCTTACGGCCGTAAGCAGGACCGTAACCCAAAGACCGAGAGCCTTACGGGAGAAGCTTACGGCCGTAATCGGGGGTGGAAGGCACGAGGAAAATTAAAACCCCGACGCTTATGTCCCAGGATACCCCCGTAAACTGGCCATAAGTTTAGGCCTATATAAGGTTTCACTGAAGAAAGAAAAGGGGCTCCTCTTTTAGTTTTTATTCCACTTCTGGGGAGAGTGTGGCTAGAGAAGGGAAGACATTAACTGCGAGAACAAGAGTCAATTTCTCCATTCAAAGGCCAAGAATCCGCGTAGTCCTCTATCAACATCATCCTCATCATCCATTAGGGTATCATCGTGGTCAAGGGTTGTACTCCTCCAACGTCGAGGGGAATTTCAAGCCAATCCTTGTCTTTTTGTACTTGGCAAGGTTTGGCCCTGCTATATTTTGTATTTTTTTAGTGGATTTTGTCTTTTCTTCTTATTATTTCTGTTTCTTTTAATCTTTCTTGAGCTTAATGCTATACTTGATCGCGCAGGAATTATTACGCTCCAACCACCAACACCAATTATCAAAGACGGGGTGCTCGCTCGGTCTATCTTGACTTGTAGTGGCCCCCCTCAACTAGCACCTCCCAACAATTTCCTTCCCTTTGCTCTTCCAAGTGTCCACCATCTGTTCAAGGAAGTGCTCGTATTTCCAGCCCTCTCTTTCATGTTCATTGTCTTGTCCCTGTTGATTTTTAATAGCTTACATTGAGGGCAATGTAAGATTTTAAGTGTGGGGGAGGGTCTTACATGCTTGTTCACATCATACTAACTGACTAGTTATAGCCTAATACGAGGTGAGTTCATTTACGTCAAATTAGCACGTGCTTGTGTAGTTGTTTTTAGACCCCGTTTTTCTTTTCAGTTTTTTCTCGATTCTATGAGTAATGCCTTTAGATGCACAACTCTTCTGTGAACTTAGTAATTGCATGTTTTTGCATGTACTTCTGTTTCTAACCTAAGCAAAAGAGGAAAACATAACAAAATTGTGAAATGAAAGTATGTGTTTATTTGGTGTACATCGAGGTGGAAACAGCTGCCTCTTTTGTTGTGTGTAGCTACTCTTCACAAGTCGTATACATTGTATGCCCTAGTACGAGAAAGGGCCACCACTTAAGGTACGTGAAAGCTACGACCCTCTGAAAAACAAAAAAAGAAAAGAAAGAAAGAAGAGGAAAGGGGAAAGAGCTACCACTTCTAAGTGTGAAAGCCGCTCTTGTGGATTTAGAGAGAAAGGGCTACCTTAGGTGTTGTGTGAAGTTACCATGCAGTGTTTTAACATGCACGTCAAATATCATGCTGCTACTCAAGTAAAACAGATCGAGTACACAACACACTCATTGCCTTTGAATAGAGTTTCTCTGATTACTAGAGTCTAAAATTTTTACTGCACTATCACTTTTAATTAACACTTATTGAATTCACTGGCTCATGTTTGCTTGAAGTCACTAACACCCTGTTTCGTTGCATTACAACTTGTCCTTATTGCTTGAAGACATGCAAGACTTTAAGGGTTGGGGAGTTTGATAAGTATACAATTGTATGTATTTTATATATTAAATTGTATACTTATCGGGTTAGTATTGGAGTAATTTTGTGGAATATGAGCCTAAATCGAGTATGAATTGTCTTCACAAGCACCAAGTGTAGATTAAGGCCAAAGGAGAGACAAAGCAAGCAAATAGGAACAAAAATATCAAAGATGGCACGCTCTTGCATTAGCACTTGGAAGACTGCATTCTTATGGGCTCCTTACGGCTGTAAGCCATGTGCAGAGGACCTTGCATGCACCCTTATGTCAGTAAGAAAAGAAGTCCTGTAATACGGAGGAGCCTACGGTCTGGACTTACGCCCGTAAGCCTGACCGTAAGTAGAATACAGAGGACTTTACGGAAGAGGTTCACGACCGTTAGCTAGGGCGTAAGGCACAAGGAAAAGTGGAATCCCGATGCTGAAGAGAGAGAAGGCATCGCTAGAGAGTTCTTTTTAGGGTTTTCTTTGAGGTTTGGAGAGAATGTGGCTGGAGAAGGAAAGGGCTTAACTGCGAGATCAAGAGAGGATCTCTCCATCAAAGAGCTAAGGATTTGTGTGTGCTTCTATCGACACCACCTTCATCATCCGTTAGGGCACCACTGGGGTTAAGGATTGCATTTATCCAACGTCGAGGGGAACTTCAGGCCAATCCTTGCTTCCTTGGTTTTGAGGGAGTTTTCCATTCTATCTCTTCATGATAAACGATTCTAATTCCTTGCTTTCATTGTTTTCTCTCATGAGCTAAACCCCATTTTAGGGGAACTTGGACTTGAACCTTAGGGGAATTGTCAAACTCCACTTTTATTCCTTGAATGCCAACTGTTTGTTATGTTAAACTTTGGGAATGCATGTGTGAATTGATGTATGTCATTTACATATTGTGTGATTGTTGATGAGCAGTGAAAGCCCATTGTTCGGTTGTTCTAGAGTGCGGTGAATACCCGTCGGTTCTTGAGAACTGGCGTGCGGTGAAAACCCGTTATAGCTTTCGAATTAGAATGAGGCGAAAACCCATCTTACTCTCACATTCCTTCTAAGATTACTTCTAATTGAGCAAGGATTAATTGTTCAAGTTAATACTTTATTGTATAATTCCCGAGGAAGTATTGTCCAAGTTTACCCTTCTTACCAACTGATCTCTACAACTTTAGTTGTTTTTTATCTCTTAGTTTAACTCAGACTTGTTAACAATAACCCTTTTTAGGCTTGATTACATAAGCTAAAGGTAATACTAGTATGTTAGCTCGTTATGGTTCGACAACCCCATCCCTTTCGGGGATTCACTTTATTACTTGACGATCCGTACACTTGCGGTGACGCTAGAGGCGTTTGGCACCGTTGCCGGGGAGCAACGTTAGGATGGCTTTGTCATTCTAGCCGTTTTTCTTATTTTGTCATTCAAAACCACACTCTTTAATTCTAATTTTGTTTGTGAAGGAAAATGTTTGACGAAGTTAATATGATTAAAAAAATTTTGGCAATGCTACTTGGCATTCAGAATAAATTGGAACATTAGTGTCAACAGCCCATCATGGATCGGTCGCATGCAGAATTTCGAAAGAGCTACCATTGACAGCAGATATATGGTTGAGTGGCACTGGCGAGCATGAACAGGAAACCGATACAAGGGTGCAGGATGTATGTGGAATAGATGGCATCAATTGTCAGAATACATAGAGGGATAGGAACCAGCCAACAGAGATGAGCTTTTCAGTGAACAAACGGGGAAAACCTGGAGGTCTACGAGAAAATCAATCTTCCCATAAATAGTTATCTTCGGCCTTCAATAGAGGACCATCGAAATGTTGAGCTAAAAACCCTCCCTAATCATTTGGAGTACGCTTTCCTTCAAAATGGGTCTAAGCGGCTAGTGATTATAGCTTCTACTTTGACCAATGCGCAGAAGGCTCGATTGCTTGACATGTTGGGAGTGCATAAAACAGCCCTTGCTTGGAAAAATTCAGACATAAAGGGGATCAATCCTTCCTATTGTACTCACAAAATTCTGCTGGAAGACAATTTTCAACCAGTGATTCAACCACAACGAAGACTAAATCCTAATATGAAGGAAGTGGTGCGAGCCAAGGTTATGAAATTGCTGGACGCTGGAATAATATACCCCATATCAGATAGTGCTTGGGTAAGTCCAACACAGGTAGTACTGAAAAATGGGGGCATGACAGTAGTACGAATTGACAGTAATGAGCCAATCCCCACAAGAATGATTACTGGTTGGCTAGTCTGTATCAACTACAGAAGATTGAATGAGGCCACAAGGAAAGACCACTTCCCATTACCTTTCATCGATAAGATGCTTGAGAGACTAGCTGGGCATGAATTCTATTGCTTCTAGGACGGAATATCAGGTTATTTCTAGATCCCAATTACCCCTTAGGACCAAGAGAAGACCACCTTCACATGCCCCTACGGGACATTTGCATACCGTCGAATGTCATTTTGGTTGTGTAACGCGCCTGCTACATTGCAGCGGTGCATGACTGCCATATTTGATGATTAAGTAGAAGATATTATGGACGTCTTCATGGATGATTTCTCTGTGTATGGGGATTCGTTTGAAAGGTGTCTGGCTAATTTGAAGTGAGTTCTGAAAAGATGCAAGGAGACGAATTTGGTGTTATAATGGGAGAAATGCCATTTTATGCTGAAGGAAGGCATTGTCCTTGTGCGTAAGATATCAAACAAGGGGATAGAGGTGAACAAGGTGAAAATACATACCATTGGGAAACTACCACCTTCCTCTAATGTCAAGGCAATCCGTAGTTTCTTGGGTCATGTCGGGTTCTATCGTCGCTTCATCAAAAACTTCTCGTAGATTAATGGCCCCCTAACAAAATTATTGGAAAAGGATGCCCCGTTTGATTTTAATGCAGTTTATGTCACATCCTTTGAACTGTTGAAGGAAAAGCTCACGCAGGCGCCAATTCTGATCACTCCTAATTGGGATCAACCATTCGAGATAATGTGTGTTGCAAGTGACTTTGTCGTGGGCGCCGTTCAAGGTCAAAGGCGAGATAAGCACATCCAACCAATATATTACACTAGCAAGACCATAACGAGCGCTCAAGAAAATTACACAATGATAAGTGCTTGATTATATATATTTTATAATATCAGTTTACATGCATTGAGCATCACTTTTATCAGGTTCTAGCATTAACAAGGTGTGTTTTGTGTTCTTTTGTGCAAACAGGGCTTTGGAGACATGACATACAGGAAGAAGCAAAGATAGGGTGTGATGACACGTTTCAAGACCACAATCAGAAGCTGTATTCATATGCATGGGGGTGTTGCCAACTTTCGGAGCAGTACAAGTCATTACACAAACCGAAAGGGCACAAAGGCAGTAGTACGCCCATGTCCCAGCTTCCGTACAAAGCAGAAGAAGGTTCTTGAGGATTTAAAAGCATAGAAAGCCACACACCCTACCACACGAGCGTGTGCCCGACCGTGTGGACTCCAAGGAAGACTTCGGGGGGGAAAAATCCCTGCAGCAAAGTAATGTAGCAAAAGTACTGTAGTAGTTTACTGTAGCAGTACTGTAGTAGAGTACTTCACACGCCCGTGTGGAATTTCCACACGGGCGTGTGGATGCCCGTGTGGATGCCCACGTAAAGCCCCGAATTCAAATTATAAAAGCCGCCTTGTGATAATTTTTAGGGATCTTTTCGGCCACTTTCAAGTGACAAGGCGGCTAGGGCTTGGAAGGAGTTCTTTGCGGCTTTGGGAAGCTTTCCTCACTAACTTGGATCGATTCCTCCTCCGTCATAGCGTCAAGGAAGCCATCGGCGACCTAGCTTCGGAGTGGATTCAATCCAGACGTGGAAACTACCCATCAAGACTATCATCACGGATTTAAGGGGTTATTCTTTATGTCTTTGGAACTTTATTCTGAATTCATTATTTGTTTTGTGACTCGCTCCATGGAGAGCTAAACCCCTAGAGGGTATTCGGACATGTAAACTCTAGGATTCTTATTTTCATTAGATTTACATTGTGTTTCTATTCGAATTTATCAGTTTGAGTTTTACTCTTGAGTTCTTAATGCTTGTTTGTGCTTTTGATTTCATTATTAATTGCCTTGCATGTTTTATTCAATCTAGTGAAGAGAGAGATCACCGCTAGGTTTAGAATTACCAAGAGTAAAGAGGGTTGAGAGGGTGAGCCGTGAGATAACGGAGTGTCCCCTTTCCCTTCCGACAGATATTTCCTATCTCCATATTCCCTAAGTGTCAAGCAACCATATGTGGTGCGAGGCGTCGAGAGAATTCTCCGCCGGGACCTCGTAGGGGGTTAGGGATCTTTCACCTGGAGGCAAGGTTAGATCTACTTTTAGGAATTGGTTATATTTTTGGGATCCCTAGAGTTTTAAGCAGTCATATGTGGTGTGAGGCGTCGAGAGAATTCTCCGCCGGGACCTCGTAGGGGACTAGTTATCGGCGACCTGGAGGCAGGGGCCGTTATATCTTTGGATACCCACGACTCATTGTTTTCGTTTAGAAACACTCGTAATCTACATCCAACACCCGAATCCTAGGGGAGCATTGTCCGGATACCCCACTTTTATTGATTGAGAACTCTTTTCCTTTTATTTCCTGCGCACTTGTGGTGACACTCTTAGTGTTGGCCATTAGATCATCAAACACTACATTCATTAGGCTAGATAACAAAAGAGGGCCTATTACTAGTACTTTTGTTCCCTGTGGTTCGACAACCCGACCCTTTGGGTCCACTTTTATTACTTGACGAGCTGTGCACTTGCGGTAACGCAAGGGGTTGACACACATCACCCTGTTGTGTTGTTGCGGAGACGCATCACACAACCATGGAGAAGGGGTTATTGGTAATGGTTTTCACGTTTGACAGATTCAGGTCATACCTCATCCTTTCCAAAGTGATTGTGTTTACCGACCATTCAACACTTTGATATTTAATGAATAAATCTGATGCAAAGCAGAGATTGATAAGGTGGGTGATGCTGCTTCAAGAATTTGATTTAGAAATTCAAGACGGGAGGGGGAGCTGAAAATCGAGCCGCTAATCACTTGCCACGATTAGAAGCGGCCGTTGGTACAGATCGGGAACTGTCAGAAATCAATGAAATTTTTCCCGAAGAGCACCTTTATTCAATACAGAACATTGAGGAAGTAGATACTCCTGGTTTGCAGATGTTGCCAATTATCTATCATGGAGAGTCCTCCCAAAAAGAATACCCCAAGTACTATTTTTGGGATGACCCATACTTTTCTGTTTATGCGCAGATCAAGTCATTAGAAGATGTGTTTCCAGAATAGAGGGGTGGAACATCTTAGCACAATGCCATTCCGTGTCTGCAGGAGGTCATTACGCTCAAGACAGGACCGCGGAGAAAGTTCTAGCCTTTGGGTTCTATTGGCCTACCATATTTCAAGATGCTCGGGAGTTTTTGCAGAGATGTGACCGATGCTAGAGGACCGGGAATTTATCCCACAGAGATGAGATGCCACAGAATCCGATACAATTTTGTGAGGTGTTTGACGTCTGGGGGATTGACTTTATGGGGCCATTTCCTAATACCAATGGGAATAAGTACATCTTAGTGGTGGTGGATTATGTATCCAAGTGGGTAGAAGCTCAGACACTACCAGTTAACGATGCTTGCATTGTTGTTAAATTCCTAAAAACATTATTCACGCTGTTTGGAACTCCAAGACTCCTAATCAATGATTGGGGGACACATTTCTGCAACAGTCAACTGGAGAAAGTCCTAAAGCGTTATGGTGTCACACATTGGGTAGCAACCCCATACCATCCGCAGACTAGTGGCCAGGTAGAGGTCACCAACAGGGAATTAAAGCGACTTCTGGAAAAATCTGTGGATCATAACAGAAAAGACTGCCCTGAAAAGTTAGATGACACATTGTGTGCTTACCGCACAACGTACAAGACGACGATAGGGAGCACGCCATATCAGTTGGTTTATGGAAAGGGTTGCCATTTGCCTGTGGAATTAGAGCATAAGGCATACTGAGCCATCAAGGCCATGAACGTTGATCTTGTTCAAGCCGGGCAACAAAGGCAATTACAAATTAATGAGTTGGATGAATGGAGAGCTCAGGCTTATGAGAATGCACGTCTTTATAAAGAGCGAATGCGTCAATGGCATGACAAGCATATTAGCGGGCACAAAACTTTTGAAGTCGGAGATCAAGTTCTCCTGTTTAACTCTCAACTTCGACTCTTCCCGGTAAAATTGAAGTCTAGATGGTCTGGCCCTTTCACTATAACTCAAGTGACACCTTATGGAGTAATTTAATTTTCTCATCCGGAACAAGGACAATTCAAGGTAACTGGGCATCGATTGAAATCATACCATGCACCACTTCCACTTCCAGGTAACGAAGCTTTCTTGTTAGAAGCGCCCACCTGAGGTAAGAATTTCGTCTTTGTCAAGCTAGAGACTTTACAAGCGCTTCTTGGGAGGCAAGCCAAGTTATTTTTCATTTTTGTTTTGCTTTTGAGTTGACTTTGGAGACCAACAGTTGTTTTGAGTGCCTCATTTCTGTTTTCGTTTTACTTGTTTAAATTCTTTTCTGATAATGTTTGTAGCAAGACTTGTTCTTTTGATTTAAGGGAGATACTACAATTCGTTCAAGGATGCTTCCGGGCTACTTACGGCCCTAAGTAAGGCCGTAATATATTCACAGAGACCCTTATAGCTTGGCTTAAAGCCTATAACAATGGCACAGAGCGATCAAAAGGACCTTAAGGGTGTACTTACGCCCGTAAGTTTTGACTGTAAGGGTAATTCCCAAGAACCTTACGGGCACTCCAAAAATCACTTACGACTGTAACCTTGAAATCATTCCTTTTAGCGACCTTACAACCTAACTTACGCCCGTAAGGCAGCCGTAAGCTTTTAGGGTTAAAGCGTTGCAGGTTATTTTCAGCTCAAAATGTTTTTCTCTTTTCTCACATACCTTTCCACTTTCACGTTGGCGACCTCGTTCGACATTCTTTTCCCTTCTTAGGCTCCGCTGAGCTTAGGGAAGCCATTATGCATCAAAGGGCAGCGGTGAAGGAACCCCACCAGACGGTTTGAGCTCCTTCCGTCTCGTCTTTCAAGTTGGTTTCGTTTCTCATCGCTCTTGGCTTTATTCTTTGTGTTTTGATGTTTGCTCGATTTGATTGGTATCGTCTTGGGTGTTGGTTTCACTTGTTATACTATTGGCAAGTTCGTCCGCATAAGGGAGACCCTTATGGCCTTCCCCGTGGCTTACGGCCGTAAGGGGGCCGTAAGCCGCCCGTAATCCCCTCTGAAGCCAGAATTTTCCTGTGCTTGTCTTAACTTTGTTTAGTTTTGATTTCGTAGAATGCCCAGAACGAAGACTCTTGCTTCCAGACCATCGAAACGACCTCGAGCTGATACAGTTAGATAATCCGCCTATCCGACTCGCTCGGGCCCAACATTCACTCCTCCCCATTTCCAAGACAAGGTTTAACCGTTTGGAGACGAAGCGATTTGGGCAGTTTCGTACCGTGGATTGGCTTGTTCTCGCTCGATTAGGGCTGGAGGAGGAAATCAAAGAGATCTTTGCGGGTAGGGGGTGGTCACGTTTATTTGCAATTGCCGATCCGACTTATAGGGCACCCACTTTGGAAGTTCTCAGTTCATTCGAGTTTGATCGTGGCTGGCTTGGATTCGATCGACGAGCGACAATCCGATTCCAACTGTTTGGAGAGCACCGGACCCAAATTTTCAAATTTGCAATCTTCCTCGGCTTGTATATCGCCGATCAGGTCCGGGAGCCTTGGTATGAGAACCTTCTTACTAATTTCCCAAGGGGCCACACCGTTGGACAAGTATGGTTGGACCTGACTACGGGCCGCATTTATGAACTTGGTTTTACCAAGGTCACTTGCCTAGATCGCCCCACCCATAGGTTTATGCATACTATCATGGCGCGTTCATTTGCAAGACGAGCAGATAGCACAGGTGTTGTAGGGCTGCAAGAGCTTCTGTACCTCTACGGCAGGACTGAGCGCCGCCCTCTCCATTTGGGATACATCATGGTTGATTTTATTGCGCACCAGGGCCAGCACACCTGCTTGGGGGCGATCTTTGCTGGCCATCACATTACACTTCTGATTCGAGGGATGGGGTTGATGCATCATCTTGAGGGGCAGGAAGTCGTGAGTACCGCAATCCCCCTCGGATTGGACACCCTGCGCTTAATGGGAATAGTCACCCGGTGAAGATCCCGTTATATCCTTACCACTCGAGCGGTTGGGCGGATGCCTGATGCAGGTGCAAACAGTTTTGATACGGACTCAGAGGAGAACTTTAGCTCTTCCGCTCGACCGCCTACACCAGCTCGCCCCAGAGGAGCTTACAGTCTGGACTTACGCCCATAAGCCTGACCGTAAGTAGAATACAGAGGACTTTATGAGTGGGGTTCACGACCGTAAGCTAGGCGTAAGGCACGAGGAAAAGTGGAATCCCGACGCTTACGGCCTGGCTTACGCACGTAAGCCGGCCGTAAACTTACCCATCTACTTAAGCCTTTGCTGAAGAGAGATAGAGCATCACTAGAGAGTTCTTTTTAGGGTTTTCTTTGAGTTATGGAGAGAAGGTGGCTGGAGATGGAAAGGGCTTAACTGCGAGATCAAGAGAGGATCTCTCCATCAAAGAGCTAAGGATTTGTGTGTCCTTCTATCGACACCATCTTCATCATCCATTAGGGAACCACTGCGGTTAGGGATTGCATTTCCCTAACGTCGAGGGGAACTTCAGGCCAATCCTCGCTTCCTTGGTTTTGAGGGAGTTTTCCATTCTATCTATTCATGATGAACGATTCTAATTCTTTGCTTTCATTGTTTTCTCTCATGAGCTAAACCCCCTTTTAGGGGAACTTGGACTTGAACCCTAGGGGAATTGTCAAACTCCACTTTTATTCCTTGAATTCCAATTGTCTGTGATGTTAAACCTTGGGAATGCATGTGTGAATTGATGTATGCTATTTACATATTGTGTGATTGTTGATAAGCGGTGAAAGCCCGTTGTTTGCTTGTTCTAGCTTGCTGTGAAAACCCGTTAGTTCTTGAGAACCTGCGTGCGGTGAAAACCCGTTATAGCTTTAGAATTAGCGTGCGGCGAAAACCCGTCCTACTCTCACATTGCTTCAAAGAATACTTCTAATTGAGCAAGGATTAATTGTTCAAGTTAGTACTTCATTGTTTAATCCCCGAGGAAGTATTGTCTAAGTTTACCCTTCTTACCAACTGATCTCCACAACTTTAGTTGTTTTCAATCTCTTAGTATAACTCAGACTTGTTAACAATCACCCTTTCTAGGCTAGATTTCATAAGCTGAAGATAGTACTAGTACGTTTGCTCCTTGTGGTTCGACAACCTGATCCTTTTCGGGGATCCACTTTATTACCTTACGATCCGTACACTTGCAGTGACGCGAGAGGCGTGTCAGCGTATCAGTGCACTTCACAAACATTTCAAAAGAATTGAAGAACTCAGAAGCATGGTTTTAGTTCCGTGAGCACGGGCGTGCAAATCGAAACACAGCCTAAGCACGAGCCTGTTTAGACCCTTGCACTTTAGTTCTTGGCGAGTATCCAAAGACTGCTGGAATTTTTTATCTGCCCATAAACTGCACACCCTAAAGCACAGCCTAAGCATGCCATGCTTAGGTCAAAACTTAGGTTAAAAGCACCGAAAGTTAGGTTAAAGGGAGCTTTTTGTTTGGCAACGACTGGAGGGGAAGGGAGGAATCATTGCACACATTTCACCACCTTCAGGAGAGGATTTGAGCACTAATTGTAGGCCAATATAAGGGGTAAATTCTCGTCAACATTAGACCCTCGGAGCTCAACGAAGATGCAAGAAAATAAGGAGTCTTTGAATTCCTTTGTATTTGTTTCTCTTTTTGTTTTCTTGTTGAGTGAACATATGAGGGGCTAACTTTCTCAGGTGCCTCGGGTTATGAACATAGTTTAAAGATTGTTTTTGAATGCTTGTTTTTGCAATGCTTATGGAGTCTTAGAAATTCTATGTTAAATCTCGTGTTGCACAACTTGATGTGCATGATTTGTATAGTGTGATTATAACCTTGGTGTGTTTTATGGCCTTAGCGTAATTAACGTAGTATAATTGCTCCCTTGAAGTGCTTGAAACTCGCAGTATAAGCAATACCCAGATGTTTATCATAGCCATACCTGCAACAAAGCTTCTAGAACACACATAGATTTCTTTGATGTACCTGATAAGTCTTATAAGAGTTTGAGTGCAATTCGACACCAAGGGATCAACCTGGGGCCCTACTCCTCAATTGAGCATTTCGCTAAGAATTTCCTCGGTCTCTTTTTTCCTCCTTCTTACCCACATCCCCATGCTCCTAGCCGCAATTCAATCCCATTTGTTAATCAAATTAGATACTAAGTAACGAGAGAGTATTGAAAGCTATATTAGTCTATGTGGATTCGACTACTCGATCGCACATTGGGTACATTATACTACTTGTATGACCCGTGCACTTGCAGATACGCAAGGGGCGTATCATTACTCTTCTTTCATCCTTATTTGTTATTCTTCAGAGGGAATCCTTAACCGAGGTCTTCCTTATCCTATGCATATCTTTATCATTTTAGTTCTTGTGGTGATTATTTTATCTGCTTCCATTATTTTTCTTACAAGTAAACAATCACCTCTGTTTGGAAGACTGGATAGTGTTGTGAAAGATAAAGCAATAGTACTTCTTAGGGCCCTAGGGAATGCAACCCTCTCATAGTCACACGAGAGAGATTTATTACTTGATGACCGAGGGACTGTTGCATCTGACATACAACGATATGCATGCCCATCATTATCCTATTACCTTGGAAAGTAATTAATTGTCCACAAAAGTGTACCCTTCGTATGAAAATATTCATTTTTCTGAAATACCGTAAGTCATTTCACCAAAACTCACAAGTTATTCAACTCTTCAATCAAAGGCTGTAGAAAAACATCTATTTTCTTCTTGAAATTCTTAGACCTTGGACAAATTAGTAATAAGAACATATAAGTCCTTTTTATGCACATGCCTGATAGAAGGTTGTAAGGAGTCACTACCACTGGTCAACATGAATACGTCATCTCAAATTGCACATGTGGTGCAAAACCATCAGCACACAAATTCAAACAAATACTATGAGCATCCTTGCCAAAATTAGGATAAATTCTATATCACAATGTTTCAACGTGATGGTGGGCAAGCATACCGTCCTAAGATGGATGCAATGCTCCCCCTGTCGCAAGTTCAATGGTCATCAAGTAATAAATCCCTCGTGTTTGATCGTGAGAGAGTTGTATTTGCTAGGATCCCAAAAAGTACAATTACTTCCTCGTTCACAACACTATCCAGTTGATCAAACAGAGATGATTGTTTTTAAATTAAAGAAGATTATCTATAAATACAAAAAGTAACACTGTAGGAGCTAAATCGATAGAGTGAAATAGGGGAGAAGGAAGGTCTCGAACAAGGATTCCCTCAGGAGAATAACAAGCATGGATGACATATAAAAGGAGTAAGATATTGGCTAAGCTTTGATCCGAGAGACTCTAAAGTTGACTACCCCGAAATCTCCAGTGATAGCTCTAATCCCATACGGGTTCTGATCTTTGGATACCCTTATGATGTCATTGGGTGTAAGGAGTCTCTATCTAGGATTGAACCCTAATGCGGGAGGCTATTGACACCCAAAACCTCCTGCATGCCGATACACTGGATCCCTTTAAAATCTATGTATGACCTAATACATGCAAGTAACCCGCTCTACAAACATCATTCAAAATCAATTCTATGGAAATCATCCATTGTCTAATGAACAAAAAAAAAATGATAGATTAGAATCAAAGATAAATTCAAGCCAAGCATCAATGTAATAAAAATTCACCACCATGGCAAGTTATCTTCCCAAGGTTCACCTGAACCAGTTAGCCTTAGAAGGTTAGTTCAGCATCAAATAAGTGGAGATTACAAGATATGAAATGTGATAATCCAAAGACAATATAAAATTCCCTATTTGCTAATTAATGGTAGTGGTAAGAACTCGCCGGATCCAAGTCTTCGAGTTCTTTGAATGTTCCCTTTGAGTTCCTGGTGGGTTCCCCGCAAGCGCACGGGGTCGTCAAGTAATAAACCACTCGTGCACGCACGAGTGGGTCGTATTCCCAAGGGCCCGAGAATCTATCCTTGCTTCCTTCTCACAATGTTGTCTAGCCGATCATAGATGAAACAAATGCAATTCAAAGCTAAATAACCAGGACGATAAACGGGAGAAATCAGGGTGAGAAAGTGGTCACGGATGAGGATCCCCTGAGGGGCTACTGAAGTGTACAGGATGTGGAACTAACATGCTAGTGGCTTGTTGTACCGAGAAAACCCTAGATTAGGTCAACCCTATGGTCACAGTAATTGACCCCTAATCCGGTACGAGTATTGGATACGGAATCTATTCCGTCCAAATCCTCCTACGATTGCAAAGGGCAAGGTGGTTTTCTCAAGTTAGGGTAGAACTACAAGTGAGTACTTAACCCTAAAATTGGAGGGGTATACATATCCGGTGGTCACGTTGTATTTATACGTATTTCCCTTCCAAGCTTGGTGAGTCTAACACTAGGGCAATGGTCATGCAACCTAGTATTGCCTATGTAGAGATACACAGAGTTCTCACGCATACCCTAACATTCGAGAACAATAAACAAGGATCACAAACAAGCCAACAAGCATAAATTAAAACAAGCATCCAAAAATACACAAGTTCACCCCCAAGGTTCACCTACATCCGGTGACCTTGGGGTTTAGTTGTTCATAATATCAAAATACACAATCAAAAGCATGAAAACAACTAAATAAGGCATGATCAACTCCCTCAAGGATGGAAATGGAGTTCCGAAGACGCCACTCAAGAGATGGCTTCCCTTGTCTTCAACCTTCCTCTAACAAGCCCTAGAAGTGGATCTTCCTAAAAAAACGCACTCTCTCTGCCGATCTTACCGTGAAAACGTCCTCCAAGCCTTTCTCCAAGCCGGATTTGAAGATGGTGGCGTGGAGCTCCAAGGAGAAGGTGATAAGTGCTTGATTATATATATTTTATAATATCAGTTTACATGCATTGAGCATCACTTTTATTAGTTTTTAGCATTAACAAGGTGTGTTTTGTGTTCGTTTGTGCAAACAGGGCTTTGGAGACATGACGTACGGGAAGAAGCAAAGATAGGGTGTGATGACACGTTTCAAAGCCACAATTAGAAGCTGTGTTCATATGCATGGGGGTATTACCAACTTTCGGAGGAGTACAAGTCATTACACAAACCGAAAGGGCACAAAGGCAGTAGTGCGTCCATGTCCCAGCTTCCGTACAAAGCAGAAGAAGGTTCTTAAGGATTTCAAAGCATAGAAAGCCACGCACCCTACCACACGAGCGTGGGCCCGACCGTGTAGACTCCAAGAAAGACTTCGGGGGGGAAATCACTGTAGCATTCATTGCAGCAAAAGTAATGTGGCCGTTTACTGTAGCAGTACTGTATCAAAAGTACAGCACACGCCCGTGTGGAATTTCCACACGGGCGTGTGGCGACAGTACACGGGCGTGTGAATGCCCGCGTAAAGCCCCGAATTAAAATTATAAAAGCCGCCTTGTGATAATTTTTAGGGATCTTTTCGGCTACTTTGGAGAGACAAGGCGGCTAGGGCTTGGGAGGAGTTCTTTGCGGCTTTGGGAAGCTATCCTCACCAACTTGGATCGATTCCTCCTCCGTCATAGCATCAAGCAAGCCATCGGTGACCTAGCTTTAGAGTGGATTCAATCCAGACGTGAAAACTACCCATCAAGCCCATCATCACAGATTTAGGGGGTTATTCTTTATGTCTTTGGAACTTTATTCTCAATTTATTATTTGTTTTGTGACTCGCTCCATGGAGAGCTAAACCCCTAGAGGGTATTCGGACATGTAAACCCTAGGATTCTTATTTTTATTAGATTTACATTGTGTTTCTATTCGAATTTATCAGTTTGAGTTTTACTCTTGAGTTCTTAATGCTTGCTTGTGTTTTTGACTTCATTATTAATTGCCTTGCATGTTTTATTCAATCTAGTGAAGAGAGAGATCACCGCTAGGTTTAGAATTACCAAGAGTAAAGAGGGTCGAGAGGGTGAGCCGTGAGATAGCGCAGTGTCCCCTTTCCCTTCCGATAGATATTTCTTATCTCCATATTCCCTAAGTGTCAAGCAATCATATGTGGTGTGAGGTGTCGAGAGAATTCTCCGCCAGGACCTCGTAAGGGGTTAGGGATCTTTCACCTGGAGGCAGGGTTAGATCTACTTTTAGGAATTGGTTATATCTTTGGTATCCCTAGAGTTTTAAGCAGTTATATGTGGTGTGAGGCGTCGAGAGAATTCTCTTCCTGGACCTTGTAGGGGATTAGTTATCGGCGACCTGGAGGCAGGGGCCGTTATACCTTAGGATACCCACGACTCATTGTTTTCGTTTAGAAACACTTGTAATCTACGTCCAACACCCAAATCCTAGGGGGAGCATTGTCCGGATACCTCACTTTTATTGATTGAGAACTCTTTTTCTTTTCATTCCTTGCGCACTTGTAGTGATACTCTTTGTTTTGGTCATAACATCATCACACACTACACTCATCAGGCTAGATAACAAAAGAGGGGCTATTACTAGTACTTCTGTTCCCTGTGGTTCGACAACCCGACCCTTTGGGTCCACTTTTATTACTTGACGACCCGTGCACTTGCGGTAACGCAAGGGGTTGACACACATCACCCTATTGTATTGTTGCGGAGACGCATCAGAAGGCCAAAATCCCTTTTTGAAAACCTTGAAAACCCTTAAAAAGGATGACATCGCGACGCCATACGGGCTACCTTGCCGGCGCAAGGTTGCCCCCAAGGCTCCCAGAAGCTTTCCCAGTTTTTTTACGCCAGGTACTACAGTACCATATTACAGTACTGCTACAGTAATCCTGCTGCCATACTACTACAGTGATGAAGCCCAAAAACGCCACATTTGGTGTTGATTTCTTCGTAAATACGTCATTGAGCTCTTTTTGGCTTATTCAGGGCCTGTAACGCAAATAAAACAAATTTAAGCACAAAAATAGGCGTCGACTTAACAAAAAGATACAAAATAATACACGCAAATACGAATAAAATATGTATATTTAGACGTAATCTACTGCCACCAAAATGTACTTGTTAGCCCATGAAATCGATTCCCCATACATCAAACACCTCGCATACTTGATTCCACGATTGCCGCATTTTTTCTCTTTTTGAGATATTACCGGTTCTTTGACACCTGTCACAATGTTGTACTAGTGCTTGTGCATCTTGGAACATAGTGGGCCAGTAGAATCCTGAGTCAAGGGCCTTCTTAGCTGTCCTGTTCCCACTGTAGTGACCCCTTGTCGGACCTGAATGGCAGTGCACCAAAATATCATATCCTTCCTCTGTTGAAACACATCTCCTAACGATCTGATCTGCACACATCCTGAACAAATACGAGTCTTCCCATATATAGTGCTTTAGATCAGCGAAGAATTTCTTTCGTTGCTGATATGTGAGTCACTTTGGAAATGTTTTTTCCGCCAAGTAATTTGCGTCATCTGCAAACCACGGAGTCTCATCTTCCTTGATCACCTGAATACTATACAACTGTTCACCAGGGAATGAATCATTTATCTCACCCTTTTGCAAAGAATTTTCAATAGGCCCCTCAAGGCGTGAGAGATGATCAGCAACTAAGTTCTCTACCCCCCTCTTATCCTTTATTTTCAAATCAAACTCTTTTGAGAGTAAGACCCATCGGATTAGTCGAGGCTTTGCGTCTTACTTGTTAAGCAAATATTTTATGGCAGAATGGTCTATGTACACAATCACCTTCGATAGAACCAGATATGACCGGAATTTGTCGAATGCAAAAACAACAGCAAGCATTTCTTTTTCGGTAGTAGTGTAATTTTCTTGAGCATCGTTCAAGGTTTTGCTTGCATAGTAGATGGGGTGGAAATGGCACATGCCAGTCCGGAGAGACCATAATTGGTGCTTCTATAAGTTTTTTTTTCAAGGTGAGAAAGGCATTCATGCAATCTTCGTTGAATTCAAAAGGGGCATTCTTTTCGAGCAGCTTCGTCAAAGGTCGGGCAATTGAAGAAAAGTTGTTTGCTAACCTTCTGTAGAACCCCGCATGTCCCAAGAAGCTGCTGATTGCTTTTACTGAAGTGGTAGGAGGGAGTTTCTCAATAGTGGCGACCTTTGCCCGATCTACTTCAATTCCCTTTTGTGAGATTTTGTGCCCAAGTACTATATCCTCCTTGACCATGAAGTAGCATTTCTCCCAACTGAGCACTAAATTTGTTTCCTCACACCTGCTCAATACCCATCCAAGGTGTTTTAGACACAATTCGAATGAATCACCGAAAACTAAGAAATCGACCATAAACACCTCCATGTTGTCTTCCACCATATCCTCGAAGATGGCCATCATACATCGTTGAAAAGTGGCTGGCGCATTACAAAGTCCGAAAGGCATCCGTCGGTAGGCAAATGTGCCATAAGGGAAGGTGAAAGTGGTCTTCTCCTGATCTTCCGGGGCGATAGGAATCTGAAAGTATCCAGAGAGACCATCTAGAAAACAATAGTAAGAGTGTCCTGCTAGCCATTCCAGCATCTGATCAATGAAGGGCAGGGGAGAATGATCTTTCCTTGTGGCATCATTAAGCTTCCTGTAGTCTATGCAAACCCTCCAACCTGTCACTATCCTGGCTGGGATAAGCTCATTTTTTTCGTTGCTCAAAACGGTCATCCCCCCTTTCTTGGGTACTACTTGGACGGGACTCACCCAGGCACTGTCAGATATGAGGTATATAATACCGACATCGAGAATTTTGATAACCTCGTTCTTCACTAATTCCTTCATGTTAGGATTCAACCTTCATTGGGGTATTGCCATAGGTTTGTGGTTGTCTTCCATAAGAATTTTATGAGTGCAGAACGATGGACTGATCCCCTTTATATAAGCTATTTTCCAAGCAATTGGCTTTTTATACTTCTTGAGCACATCCAGGAGTTTGCCCTTCTGTTCCTCTGTCAAATCTGACGCAATAATGACGGGATGTTTGGAACCTTCCCCCAAGAATGCGTATTCCAAGTGCGCCGGTAATGGTTTTAGCTCCAATTTGGGCGGTTCCTCCAGTGATGACTTCAATCTCCCGAAACTACACATATCAAATTTTTCAATCTTCACTTCTTCCGCCTCTGATGCACTGTCACTATGAGAACTTTCTTCCATTGCTTGCGCCTTTGTCTGGACAGGAATTTGGTTTTCCTCCAGTCTATAATCCCCTTCTTGTGAACTATCTACCCCTGCTTGTTCTTCGTTGCCAAGGTTTGACTGGTAGCTAGGCAAAGAAGATTGCTCCACGAGGTTCACTTTTTCTGTATGCATGTACGGGTCGAGAAATGACTGAGTATTGAAATCTTCTTGGGTAAGATTGATTGGACCCTCACAATAATGCTTCATCCACTGATCATCATAAAGATTTGGAGTATCTGACTCAATCCAGGTGCTAGAGTAGAAAGTGTACGACACCTGCGAGTAGTGATAGCTATCCCAGTCATTGGTTGCATACAAGATTTAAAAACAAACAGAAGAAAATTATTTACAAACAAGAAAAAAAAAATGGAAGTAAAACAGGGTAAGAAAAGTCACTAGAAGTAATGATGGGAAATATACAAGAATGGTAAATACAACAAAACAATAGCTAAATCAACACGCTTAAAGTTTTTCGATTATTTCTCGATTCCCCGGCAACGGCGCCAAAAACTTGGTGGGTTCCCGCAAGAACACGGGGTCGTCAAGTAATAAACCACTCGTGCACGCACGAGTGGATCGTATTCCCAAGGGCTCGAGAATCTATCCTTACTTCTTTCTCACAATGTTGTCTATCCGATCAAACTCGAGAGTAAAGGATGAAAATGTAAATAGATGAAACAAATGCAATTCAAAGCTAAATAACCAGGACGATAAATGGGAGAAATCAAGATGAGAAAGCGGTCACGGATGAGGATCCCCTCAGGGGCAACTGAAGTGTACAGGAAGTTGAACTAACATGCTAGTGGCTAGTTGGACCGAGAAAACCCCAGATTAGGTCAACCCGATGGTCACGGCAATTGACCCCTAATCCGGTACGAGTATTAGATACGGAATCTATTCAGTCCAAATCCTCCTACGATTGCAAAGGGCAAGGTGGTTTTCTCAAGTTAGGGTAGAAATACAAGTGAGTACCTAACCCTAGAATTGGAGGGGTACAAATATCTGGTAGTCAAGGGGTATTTATTCGTATTTCGCTTCCCAGCTTGGTGAGTCTAACACTAGGGCAATAGTCATGCAACCTAGTATTGCCTAGGTAAAGATACACAGAGTTCTCATGCATATCCTAACATTTAAGAATACCAAACAAGGATCACAAACAAGCCAACAAGCATTAATTAAAACAAAACATCAAAAAATACACAAGTTCACCCCCAAGGTTCACCTACATCCCGTGACTTTGGGGTTTAGTTGTTCATAATCTCAAAATACACAATTAAAAGCATGAAAACAACTAAATAAGGCATGATCAACTCACTCAAAGATGGAAATGGAGTTCCGAAGACGCTACTCAAGAGGTGGCTTCCCTTGTCTTCAACCTTCCTCTAACAAGCCCTAGAAGTGGATCTTGCTCAAAAATGCACTCTCCTCGCCGATCTCGCCGTGAAAATGCCCTCCAAGCCTTCCTCTAAGCCGGATTTGAAGATGGTGGTGTGGCGCTCCAAGGAGAAGGCCAAAGTCTCCTTTTGAAAACCTTGAAAACAATTAAAAAGGGTAACATCGCGACGCCATACGGGCTACCTTGCGGGCGCAAGGTTGCCCGCAAGGCTCCCAGAAACTTTCCCAGATTCTTTTCGCCACAGGTGCTATAGTACTTTGCTACAGTAATTCTGCTGCAGTATCCTGCTACAGTGATGAAGCCTAAAAAACGCCGTATTTGGTGTTGATTTCTTCATAAATACGTCCTTGAGCTCATTTTGGCTTATTCAGGGACTGTAACACAAATAAAACAAATTTAAGCACAAAAATAGGCGTCAACTTAACAAAAAGATAACAAAATAAAGCACGCAAATACGAATAAAATATGTATATTTAGAAATTTATCAGTTCCACCCTCTTTTCCCATTGATTTCCAGCTGAAATCAACCTTCTTCGAGGAGTCTAGGCATTTGATGTGCTTGGAGTTGTACGGAGACTCTCTACCTCTCAAAAACCCTATGTTCGACTTTTATAGTCTCTCAAGTGTGCAGGCATGTATGGGGTCTCATGGGGCTGCACAGGCTGGAAATTGGGGTTAAAAACTCGAAGTAGGTGCACCCATGGGCTATACGGGTGTCGTGCTGCCTCACATGGGAGGCACGGCCTTCTACCCATGGGGCCCACAAAGACAGCACGGTTTTCAGTCTAGGATGTGCAGTCACACAAAGCCTGCACGACCTCTGAAAAGACCGTTTTTGCCCCGTTTTGGCCCCGTTCACTAGTTTTACTGATAAAAGTCTAAAAGTACATATTTTACATGTATGTATTGTGTATTATTTTCATATCTTATTGTTGAATCTTTGCCCTTTTAGGTCTAAATTGCTTTATCTTTGTATTTCAGGCCAGCCAGAAGCCCTGGGTACTCGACGACGAGATAAGGAGCGAATTCGACACCAAAACAGCGTTTTCGAGATGAGATACTGTAGCATTCACTGTAGCAGTTACTGTAGCTCATCGCGGACTTCTCGGCAGAAAAATAGAAATCCCGAGGGGTCAGCATACCGGCTGTATGCTGACCCGTTTACCCATGGGGATTTTGGGTTTTAAGGGCGATCTAGGGCATTTATTTGGAGGACTTTTCATCTTCTTTGAGAGAGCTTTTGGGGGAGAAAGAATGCTAGGGTTTGGACATCACTTCCACACCATTTTGGACGGCAAAAGGGGAGGAAATCCGGGCTTTCTTAGGTGGGGAGAGCAAGATCTTGGAGGATCCACTTCAAGGACTTCATTGTTTGGAGGTTGAAGACAACGGGAAGCCACCCCTTCGAGTGGCGTCTTCGGAAGGTTTTCTCCGGGGATTCAAGCGGCATTCGGCCTTCATCATTTGAGGGAGTATTCCTCATGTGTATTTTAGTTATTTGCATGGTTTGTGTGGTGGATTTGTGGAACATGAACAACTAAACCCCAAGGTCACCGGATGTAGGTGAACCTTGGGGCAAAACTTGTGATGTTTTGGATTAATTGAGCTATTTATTGTATGATTGGCTTGTTGTGATCCTTGTTTGGTATTCTTGATTGTTTTGGTACATGTGCTTAATTGATGTATCAAATTCTTGTTAGCACTTTGTAGCATGACTATTACATTAGTGCTAGACTCTACCAAACTTGGAAGGGATTATTGTATAAATACACCGTGACCATCGGGTATTTGTACCCCTCCATTTCTAGGGTTGAAAACTAACTAGTGTTTCCACCCTAACTTGAGGAAACCATCATTCTCCTTGCAACCGTGTGAGAGGTTGAGTGGAAGAAATTCCTTATTCAACACTTGTCCCGGGTTAGGGGTCAATTGCCGTGACCATCGGGTTGACCTAAGTCTAGGTTTTCTCGGTCCAACTAGCCACATACTTAATTTCTCAATTATCCTACTCACTTGAGTAGCCCCCTTGGGGATCCTCATCCATGACCGTTTTCCACCCCTGAGCATCTCCCGTGTTTTAACTCAGTCGCATTTATTTAGAAAATTTCTCTTGTTGTTATTTGTTTTCTTTCTTATTTATTCTCTTGAAAATGGAATCGGTGAGCTAAACAACAAGTGATAAGTGAGTAAGGTATCTCCTCAGGCCCCTTGGGAATACGACCCACTCGTACGTGCACGAGTGGTTTATTATTTGACGACCCCGTGCGCTTGCGGGTGTTCACACTTTCCGTGTCGATCATTTATCATAGCCCGATACTTGAGGGTCCTTATGGTCTTCGAATGATCTTCGAAAATTGTATTTTTGACCTCCAAAGAAGCCTCAATTAGGATCTTCTTGATTTTATTGTGATCTAGAGGGTTTGAAGATCCTATTATTGTTAATTCTTGAATCTAGAATATCTAGTGAACCCTAGAAGCCATGAGATCTAATTTTGGATTATTCTTTCCTCTCTTGTTTTCTTGTTTGGGTTATGTGATTGATTCTTGATTTTCTTGGATGATGGTTAATGGCATCTAGGAGGTGGATCTAAAGGTAAGGGTAATGAGCAAGTGGGCGAGTGATCCAAGAGTTTGATCTCTCCAAGTTTGTGAGTGGGAATTGTTTAATTAAAGAGATATGATCATGCTTGTTTGAATGCCCAATAATGCATGCTTTGAAATGTGAATTTTTTTATTTCAATGAATTCTTGAATTGTTTCTTGAAACCTGAAATTATGATTCTATATGACTTGAATTACTTCTTGATTATGATCAAAGATCTTTCATATATCTAGTGGGTTAGAAACCCAATGATTTCAATTTTTTGTTTTCACAGAAATTGTTAAAGGTTGAATGTTCTCGATAAAAAGACCCTAGAAGGGCTAATGTTAATCAAAATGAATTTCTTGGTGATGATGCCGTATTTAAACCATGTTCTCAAAGAATTCTAAATATTTTTCGGAATTCTTGAGAGGGTTGGAAACCCTATGGCTTGAACTATAGGATTACAAGATTTGAGAATTCAAGAACTTGATACTCTTGTTATTTTGACCGATAAGGGGCCTGTATGCACCAATGTGTGATTCTTACGATATTATCGTATTTGAGATGTATTTCAAAAAAATACTTTCATGATGATGTTCTTGAAGAAAATGACACTATTGACGACGTTTTCACACGAGTTTTCACTCTTGGATTAAGAGTTGCATTTATGTGAATTTATGATCTCCTGTGGAGATATGTGATTTTATATTGATACGTTTATGATGAGCCTAACGGTCAAAATATTTATGATCTCTTGATGAGATATATGATATCATATTGATGTGTTCATGATGAGCCTACGGGCGTTATGGATATCCTAGATGCTTTATGGTGAAAGGGGAAGGATCCCCAGTATCAGGAGGTGCGTAGAGTTGGGGTGGCGTGGAGTTCTCGGCTGACTCGCTCATTCAGGAGGCGTAGAAATCTTTAAGAGCCGTGTTGGGTTCTCGGAGTCACCACACGGGATTCCCAACCGCCAACACAAAGATACGCGCATCTTTGTGGCTCCTGACCTAACCGCGGCCGCGGATTAGTGACGGAGGGTTTTCATAGGCTGGTGATACTAATTATACGAGATTTACTACATTGATTACTTTATGAAACCTTGAAAAGTTGAGCGTTCCAAAAAAGTATGTTAAACTTGAATTTTCAGATTTGTACCATTTTTTGAATGATTTTTCAAGGATGTTATGAATGCATTTCATTGAGGAAGTTTGAAAGTTTCTTGTATAAAATTGTACATATATATACATTGAAAGTAAGTACTTTATTTGTTGTTGAATATTGAGGATTTGTCATTGGGATTGCTTATAGACTCTTGTGTGAGTTATAGCTCCATGTTCCGCCCCTCACTGAGTAACTTGGTTACTCACAAATTCTTCTTCTCTTCTTTCCATGTGTTAGCACGGCAGCAGGAGTGAGACGTGAAAGTGCTTGTCAAAGCTATTCTCGCATTTACCTTTGACTAGTATATGATTCATAAACATTGTAGACTTGCATAAGATGGATCCACTAGAACCTATGTTTCCGTATTTTTACCTTGGTTTTGAATATTCATGATTTGGTCAGTCAGGACCTTGTATTGTATGAGCTATATACACCGTATCTGGGGTAGTCTATGTTGTGGTCATGATCATTCTCGTTGTGATTTCCAAGGTTATATACATGGTGTGAGTATGTTGATCTTGTACAGGGTTGTAGTTGAATACCTTTAAATTTAGAGTATTATTGTTGTGATATTGATATTGTACAGGCAAAAGGTTAGGCTTACGGCAATCTAGGGTTGCAACAGGTGTCGACCTCCCATGGGTTCTTTGGTACACCCCTTGACTATCCGCAAGTGCACGGGTCGTACAAGTAGTAAAGTGTACCCGTAGGGTCGGGTAGTCGAATCCACAAGGACTGGTGTAGCTTCTAATACTAACGGGGTGCTTAGTATCTAACCAAACAAAGAAGGATGGATTGTGACTCTAGGTTGAAATTAAGGAGATTGAGGGAGAGAATTGCACTAAGGGGAATGTAAGGATTGACTCGACGGAGGAGATGGGGCCAAGGGTTGGATTCCTGACGTTCACTAACTTGGGCTTTCTCAGTATTTATCCGAGATGTCTTCAGTTCTAAATCTATCTATGCTATAGGAGTGAAGCTTACAGTGCTCAAGAAGCCTATGTTGAAGTCTTACTCCTTACAACTATCAATAATAATTCACAAGCCTGGATAAGAAAACCAAACTTCCAAGCTTTCAACCACTAAACAATACACAAGATAGCCAATAACCAAGATCTATTGCAAGAAACAAGACATTCATAAATACTGCAAGTAAAGACAATGAGTTCAAGCTACAACGTCATACAAACCACCCCGGGGCTCCTTTAAGAGTTTAGCCCCTCATAAAATTAAACAACAAGGAAATTGCCAAAGAAATTAAAATACAAGAAGTTAAAAACTCCCTAATTTCTTGCATCCTTGTGGTTGTCAGAGGCTCTACAATGTTGTGGAATCTCCTCCCGATCGGCCTACCATAAGCGCAACATTCCCTTGGTGAAGATGAGGACGATGCCCCAAAGTTCTCCCCTACCTCCTCTCTTAGTTCGCCCACCCAAAAGTCCCCAAAAACCTAAGTTTCTAGGGTTTTTAATGTTTTCCCGATGTAAGCACGTGCGTGTTGAAGCCGTGCAGATTATGGCCAAATAAAACTCTTGAAACTCACATTCCCGTAATCTGCACGGGGTACAACACGGCGTGCTGATGAGTTGCACGACCGTGCTCAGAGAACTCAAGCTGTGCTGACTTTGGCTGAATTCTCCTGCAATCTGCACGGGGGTACAACACGGGTGTGCTTAGGTCGTGTTGAGTTTGATGAGGTTTCCTCTAAGTCCTTTAGCTTCTAAAATCGTTCCAAAACACTTCTTACTGCTTAAAGACTTTGATATCTGCATGAAAAACTAAGAATACCTCAAATAGCACCGCACTTGGAGAATTAAAGCCAATAAATTCAACAATTATGAGAGTAAGATATCAAATATATATATATATATATGAAATGCACTCATCAAATACCCCCAAACATGAATTGTTGCTTGTCCTCAAGAAACCTTAATTCCCTAATAAAATGATGAGTGCATGACCACTGATCTCAACAAATTTAGAGAGTTACTGAAGCTTAAGGAGCCTCTAAGAACTAGTGTCTTAGTCAATTGAAAGCTTAAGAAAAATTTTACTCTTACTGCGTACTGCCATGTGTGTGTGTCGCCTCATGAAGAATGACAAAACTGTCTAGTGCAAGCTATTACTTTTCATTTTTCCAACGTTGACTCCTAAACGGGGTAGTCGCTTAAAACACTCTAGAGGCAGCCATTTCACCTGGTAGGTCATCAAAAATGACATTTGTGATGCCTAAGATCCGACTACTCAAGTGTGGCTTTCGCTTTTTATAAAGTGATAGCTCTTTCTACCATCTTTCTCACAAAAATTAACAGGGCATCCAAAATGGAATCCGACTTGTCACAAATATTTTCTTTTTCTCATTTTTTTACATTTCTTCTAGTATTCTAGCTTTTATTATTTGAGTTTGGAGTCGACAACTAATTGTATTACAAGCTTTACAACTAGCCCTTCCTCTAACAGAGTGACGATACAACAAAGGCTAAGTGTTCGGATTAGGGTTTCCAAACTAAGAGCAAAATAAAACTTTAAGTTCAACAAAAGTGCACTAGTATGCTCAAAAACTCTTAGCTTTGCACTTCTCAATCAGCAATTTCATAGATTGTCCTAAGTCATGCACCGCATCTAAACATATTGAAACACAAGTACACAACCCTTCCCCACACTTGAATGCAACATTGTCCTCAATGTGAAAAGATATAGCATGCAAAACAACGAAAAATATTTCAAGTAAAAGTGAAAGAGAGTTGGGGAATTTTCACCAATTTAAAGGAGAGGTGCCCGAGAATAAGTCAATGTCACACAAGGGCTTGTAATGATCACCATTTAGGAAGAGCCTTTTGATACAACCAGCAAGAGAGACATTCAGACGTCCTGAGGTAATCATATGATAAACGTCTAAAAGTACGTATTTTGCATGTATGTGTTGTGTATTATTTTCACATTTTATTGTTGAAACTATGCCCTTTCGGTCTAAATTGCTTTATCTTTGCATTTTAGGTCTGTCAGAAGCCATGGGAGACTCGACGATGTGATTGGGGACGAATTCGGCATCAAAACAGCGTTTTCGAGCGCGGGATTACTGTAGCACATAATGTAGCAGTTACTGTAGCACATCACAGACTTCTCGGCAGAAAAGTAGAAATCCCGAGGGGTCAGCATACCGGCTGTATGCTGACCCATTTACCCATCGGGATTTGGGTGTTTAAAGGCTATTTAGGGCATCTTTTTTATGGACTTTGGAGGAGGATCTTTGGGAGAGTTTTTCGTTGGAGAAGAGATTCTAGGGTTTGGGCACCACTTCCACCAGATTTAGGAGGGGAAAAGGAGAAGAAATCCGGGCATTCTTCGGTGGGGAGAGCAAGATTTAGGAGGATCCACTTCAAGGACTTCATTGCTTGGAGGTTGAAGACGACGGGAAGCCACCCCTTCGAGTGGCGACTTCGGAAGGTTTTCTCCGGGAATTCAAGCGTCATTTGGCCTTCACCTTTTGAGGGAGTCTTCCTCATGTTTAATTTAGTTGTTTGCATGGATAGTTTGGTTGATTTGTTGAACATGAACAACTAAACGCCAAGGTCACTGATTGTAGGGGAACCTTGGAGGTGAACTTTGGATGTTTTGGATTATTTGAGTCTTTATTGCATGATTGGCTTGTTGTGATCCTTGTTTGGTGGTCTTGATTGTTTTGGTACATTTGATTGATTGATGTATCAAATGCTTGGTAGCACTTTGTAGCATGACAATTGCCTTAGTGCTAGACTCCAAACTTGGAAAGGATTATTGTATAAATACGCCGTGACCATCGGGTATTTGTACCCCTCAATTTCTAGGGTTGAAAACTAACTAGGGTTTCTCCCCTAACTTGAGGAAACCATCATTCTCCTTGCAACCGTGTGAGAGGTTGAGTGGGAGAAATTCCTTATTCAACGCTCGCACCGGGTTAGAGGTCAATTGCTGAGACCATCGGGTTGATCTATGTTTAGGTTTTGTCGGTCCAACTAGCCACGTGTTTAATTTCTCAAATATCCTACTCACTTAAGTAGCCCCCTTGGGGATCCTCATCCATGGCCGTTTCTATCCTTGAGCATCTCCTGTGTTTTGATTTCGTCGTATTTATTTAAACAATTTCTCTTGTTGTTCATTTCTTTTATCTCCTGTTTATTCTCTTGAAATCGAATCGGTGAGCTAAACAACAAGTAAAAAGTGAGTAAAGTAGCTCCTCGGGCCCCTTGGGAATATGACCCACTCGTGCGTGTGCGAGTCGTTTATTACTTGACGACCCCGTGCGCTTGCGGGTGTTCACACTTTTTGTCGATCATCATGCAAGCATTAGAGAGACAAAAGGAGAAATAACAGAAACTCACT